>JAWWEU010000017.1:9517047-9711012 GCA_035583155.1 Acropternis orthonyx
CGCCCGGCGCGCGCCCCGCGCCTGCGCGCCCCTCCCACGCTCCCTCAGCCCGCCCCGCTCTGCGCCCGCGCACGGGCGGCCCGGCCCGGCCCCGCTCCTGCGGAAAGGCCGCCCCTCAGGGCCGGGGCTGCGGCCGCCGCGGCGCCTCCCGGACCGCCCCGCCCCGCCCTGCGCTGCCCTGCCGTGCCCGCCGCGGGGCTACCCGCCGTGCCCCGAGCGCCGCCGGTGCCCCCGCGCTGTGGTGCTTCGCGACAGCCCCGCCGCGTCCACGGCCCTGAGCATAAAGGGTCGGAAGGGGAACAGCGCCTCACGCACAGCTGATCCTGCAGCGCAGTGTCACCAGCATCTTAGTCTTGCTAAACCCCTAGAAAATGGATCACCCCGCCTCTTCCTTGGACCTTGTGTGAACAAATCGGTTTCTCCCATCTCTGCCATCACAGGACCCTTCAGCCAGTAGAAGTTGTGGGGTTTTTTTCTCAAGTACCTTGTCATAAGAATCCTTCCTTCAGTCTGGTGATTAGACATGAAAATGTTCTCACCTTTGTCATAAAACCGCCACCCCTGCATTTTATTCCTCCAGCTCTTCTCCATGTGTCTATAAGCACCCATACTCAGTCCTTGCCACCTGTCAGGGACAGAACACTGACTTTGTCTTACTTAAGAGATATCAAATTATAAGCAATTGTTTTCCAGTATCAGGTATGACGGGCACAGACGTTTACAAGTGCACCCGGATCTGTTTAGCCAGCTGCCTGTACAAACAAGTGTAACAAGTCACAGGTAATTGTTTACACACAGTGTTTATTGCAAATTACTGTCACTTCCTCAGGATGTTTGCATGTTGTATAACAAACCTCCAGTGGATTGTTTTCTAGCAAGGGTATACACTGGTGATGTGCTTTCCTAAGTGCTGGGCTTGTCCCATCAACTAAGGAAACTCAGAAGTTTTGTATTTAGAAGATTACTTGTTTTACAAATTAAATTCCATAGATAGCAGCAGTGCTTTCATAGGGTAAACGAGAGATTACTTGTAAATGCTCGAGGATCCATAAGGCTTAAAACAACAAAATAATGCTCTTTATTATTAAGTAAAACAAAGTCTGCTTCTTCACAGTCTTTTTTACTCAAGGACTCTAAAACCTGTGAGACAGAACATAACTGTACCCATTTACCAAATAGGCAGGACAGGACAGAGGTGAGGGAAAGACAGATGAGTGTAGAGGATTAGTGTTGTTGAAGTTCAACACTGAGAGTCATAGATACTGAAATGCAAAGATATGAGGCAAGTGGTTGTGTTGTGTTCGGATTTTACCTGTTCTTTGTTTTGTTTCTTCACCTGACTCATCCCTTTTTCTCTCCCTCCCTCTTCCCACTCCATCAGCTTAAACTCTGTGTTTCTGCCCCAGATCACTGTAGTGTACTGAACATCCATGTGCTGACTAAGGAGAAAAAGGAAAACAAGTTATCTTCAGGTTTATGTTCCTCTATACAAAAAAACTTCCCAAAGCAAGATTCCAGGCCAATCTAGCTTTATTTTGTATTGTTAAGATAGAAGCTCTAATTAAAAATGTTTAAAATGTATTTCAGAATAAGCATGATACTTTCAGGGGGTAGAGGGAGAAGAAGATGCATTTCTGGAAGACTAAGTGTGCACTGGTGTTCCAAGAGTCCCATGAATCCTGTGGAATGCTCCAACATCTTGAGGACTATTACTTTTTTACTGTTTTAGAAAACATTTAAGAGCAAACCACAGGGAATAATAACAATTAAAAAGTTATACTGATGTACCTTAAAACCCCCATGCACCAACAGCACAGCCCCCAGGGAGCTCAGCATCTATGCAATGGTGTGCTCATATGGCAACAAGCAACGCACACCAGATTCATATGAATCTACTCCCTCCATGGAAGTGTTTCTTCAGAATAACTTAATCAAGTCTAAATTAAAGTGTTACCTATCTACATAATGCCTTCCACTCCATAAAACCTTGAAACATGCACAGAATTAAACTCCATCTCTGGGGGAGAGACCAACCATCTACCTACGAATTTACAGCAACTTAACAAAAGCAGGAAGGGAGGATATATTACAGGCAAATACAGGATTCATTGCAGGAGGAGTGTAATTCTCAGTCCTTTTAGTTTCTCTCTGTTATCATTTCCCATTTGTGACAGAGGTAATAAAACTTCCTTCCTCCAACCCTTATTTAATTAAAGTGTAAGGTCTTTGGGGCAGTGAGCTTACTGTGTGTGTATATACAGCACCTAGCATGAAGAGGTCATGAATTAATCTCAGGCCTTTAAATACTACTCTAAATACAGAGCATTAACAATAATAAGAATAGGATATAATTTGCATTTAGAATAGATGAGACCTCTGTTTTTGATGTGTTATTACAAAGAATAAATGACATGCATCTCAGGGAATAATTTAATTAAGGGTCAATGAAAAGTATTTCATATTGGAGACTTGCACCTACACTCTATCCCAGTTGTCTACACGTAAGGACAATGCTGCCCACTCTTACAGCATTTACTTAAAATTCTTATTTGCCATAATCTTACAAAATAATGCCCCAAATCCCACATGCCAGATCATCAGTAAGAGTAGGGTATAGTTTATTCTGAGACAGTTCATGTGATTACTGTGATAACATACCCAAATTAACCTTTTGCATGTGCAATAAACTGCAATTAGCAATCTGCAGACAAATGACAAGTTCCTTCGTTTCCTGTAATATGCAGCAATACACAAGCCAGATTTCCTACTGAATCCCATATTAACCTACATTCGGTGGCAGTGAAATCTCAGAGCACTGTGTCAGAATTTATCATCTTTTAATGATGTTAGCTCCACTTCTTGACAGTTCTAGACAGGATGTTTATAAACAACTCTTCCAGAATCTGAACAATTGCAGCTGAAAATGTTTATAATTTTTTTCACCAGTTCTTCTAGCCACTTTGGATGCTTTTACTAAGGGCTGGGCAGAGCTCTCAAAACAGTATGGTTGTGTTAATAAATGACAAGAAATAAAATGGAGTTGGAGTAGTGATTGTCTTTGTGATGCCTCTCTGAACTAGTTGGAGGCTCAGGGGTAGGGAAGCTGCAGAACTGCCTCTTTCCCTTGTGATAAGAAGTGTCACATCAAAAAATACAAACGGGGAGGTGATGTTGATGGTTTTCCCCACTTGTGTTTTCATCCCAGTAATTGTATACCTCTCCCTGTTACAGAAGTCATTTGCAAAGTATTTTTTTAAAAGCAAAGATCTTCTGGGACAACTTGTGAAAAGCAATTTTGCCACAAACCAGAGAAGGTCTTGCACCTGTAACAGTCACCATCAGTTTCTGTACTGTAAAGTACTGTACAGTACTGTAAACCTAAGCCAGTTCCTAATGGCTTTACTAAAGCGCTTGTTTCCAGTATGATAAAACAAAAGAGACTTTCGTAATAGGCATCACATACTGCCCTTTCTTTATATGTCTTTGCTTTTAGTGTGACATGAGCATTAGTGTGTGCATGTGTGTAGGGGATGAACTGCCTTATAACAATGCAGTTTTGTTTAACACGAGTGATGGAAGGGGAATCAAAACGCATAAAGATGCCTTTGTAATAAATCAAAACTAACCAGACACATCACCTGCCCACTTTAAAACTCTCCACCTGGATTGTGAACGGTCTCCATTTACTGTTCCGTTCTGCCTCTCGCTCATGAGCCAGGGTTATCGCAGAGTGTATCTGAATTAAGTGGCGTTTAACAACCCTGCCAACCAGAGGTCGAAATGCAAATCTCTTCTGCCTCTCCGCTGCTCACACACTCCGTGTTTGAGTCCAGCCTTCCCCGCTGCTCCCGCGAGCATCTCTCTCTCAGTGGAGTGCTCCTCTCGGCACGGCTGCGGGGTTGGAGCTCTTTGTTACCATGGCCCGTGGGCCAGCACTGCGTCTGCGATGCAGCACTGGCGTCTCCGGTCTGTCAGGCACCCATCACACTTGTGGGCACTGTCTGCTAAACTGTGGCTAGATTGGGGAACAAAAAAAAAAAAAGAAAAGATTTATATCTCTATGTTTAGACTGAGCTAGATAACTCATAGATCTCTTAGGTAGCTCATAACCTTGAGTCTTTTTTAATCGGTTTTAATCTCTGAAATAGTAAATTATAATTAAAATTTAATTTTAATCTCTGAAATAGTTAATTATAATTATAGTCATAAAACATGTACCTTTGCTTCCTCTCTCCTCCATCGCTCACCTCCTACTCAATGCTGCTACAAGAAGTGGGAGAAAATAATTGTCCTGTTAATGGTAATTGTTTATAAACTCCTTTGCACAGAGAGTGTGTTTATATACAGTGCCTAGGCAAAATCTAGGCACAAATACAATACTCATAATAAATGAGTGAATAATACATCCCTGACCATAAACTCAGTGCTCTCCAACAAAATAATATCTAATTCCTGTCAGAGAATTGCCTTGTAGGTTGAAGTTCAGCATATAAATACACATGGGAAAAGATTAGATTTTAATTGATAAGTATTAATCATCATTCATTGCTGTCTCTGCGGGAAGCCCAGCATTAAAACATCTAGTTAATATACGGTATAATGGATAACCTTGAGGCAGAAGCTCTTGCATCTGTCTCTATCCAAGAAAAAATGTCAACATCAGCCTTTGTTGTAGCAAAATACCCTGACATCTGAATGGAATTGCTGCTGCTGGAAAATCAGCTGTCTCCAGTGCAATCCTTCCTAGCCTGGGTCCAGTGCCTAACTTAGAGACAAGGCCAAATTAAAAATCTTTATTGGTGCAAACCTGTGCTTACTAATGTTTGCAATCTGGTCTGGGTCAGAATGCTGTGTTTGTGGTGCATCTCCTCTCTGAACAAACACATTTCTCATGTGATGCTCTCACTGCAACCACAAAGCATTAGCACTCACAAGAGCATCATTGAAATACTCGGGCTGTTCATTGAGAACAAAGCCATTAATGATTAATACTATGGTAGGAGAAAATGCAGCAGTATTTCTTGGCAGCTGAAATGTGGCGATGTCTGTTCTACGTGCAAAAGACTCACAACTACCTTTAGCTCTGCTATATAAGATGGTTCTTGTTAGCTCTGTGGGAAGAAGAATCAAACAAATCCTCTAAATTAAAGTGAAGGAGATTTTCACATGTAAAACTGGTTATATATAATACATCTCTCTCTGACTGACCCAGCAGATGCAGAGATGCATTTATGTATCACAGGCATTACTGTCCCAGCAGATGCTGTAAAGTTGTCACTGACACAGGCTCTTACTGTCCCCACAGATCTGTATTTTGGAAGGGAATTTTCGTACCACAGACACTACTGTCCCTACAGTACCACATCTGCTGGCCGAGTTATTGTTTGACATACGCTTTTGCCTCCAGCAGATGTGAGAGACTCGCAGTATGGCAGGCATTTCTGTCACAGCAAATCTCCATCTACAGGGAATTAAATTGCAGCTTAAACTACTGTACTTCCTGAGCCCTTAATGTGGACAATACTGACAGGGAGAAAGCAACATAAACCAATGAAAATATAACACTGGGCACCTAGAACGGCACCAGTAACTCTGCCTAAATATGGCTGTGTTTGAGGATGTGTCAGGAGGAGGAGAAGAATTACGTGCACCCTCCTCCCATCCCGCCTTTAACAAGTCTTCATTCAGAGAAACACTCGAAGGAAAGGGTGTCTGACAACACTTTCGTATAAGAGATCCAAGAAAGCAGAAGTCACTCATGACTACAAAGGTGATAACCTTCATGCCCTGATGTAGCGACCAAACATGTGTGCTAGGTTATTTCCAGCTTGCTTTGGAACAGAAAATTTTCAGAATTTCCAGTCTATTAACACCGGTAGATTTGACCCCCAATTCTAGAGACCTGAGAGCAGAAATAAAGGGCAGGGCTTTGCTTTAACCCCTTTAATTTGGGCCTTCATCTTTTGAGATTCTGCATCATCTCCTCAGACTCGGGGTCCAACAGCAGCAGCAATCATGGGGAGTTTTGCTCCTGTGCAGCCAAGCAGCAACTTCTCAGACATGAGGAGAAAATCTTGGGCTTGTGCTAAGACATGACTATGGCTAGACTTTCCTCTGGTGTGAACTCAGCCTAAGGCCCATACCTGTGCATGTTCTTACGTATAAATAATATGCATGGTATGTGAGGCTAGACTTAAGAGCTGTCTTGGGCCTTTTTTTGCCTGACTAGATGCATCCTGTATGATTTGGTACCGAAGAGAGAAAACCTCCCCTGGTAATTCTGCAGCAATGTAAACCCTACTTGAAGAAACACCATCTAACTTTGGAATTCCCCTGTGGGGAGTCTGGGCATTTATCTTTATCTGAAGTATCAAGAGCTGTCCATTGGCAAAGGCAGGACACACAAATTCCCAGAGTAATAATCTGATACAGCACAGCAAAACCTATATCCTTGGAGCAGATTGTGGGAAAGCATCAAGATTTTGGTTGCTCTGCCAAAGCAAACAAGATGTTTCAAGCCCCATCATCTGCTCTGCAGTTCACACCCTTCCAGTGCTATCTTTTTCACATGCCATGCCACACTGGTTAGTGGCAATGCTGTTGTCATGTGTGACTCATTCCATTTTACTGGAAATTAGAAAACCACATGCTGCACTGAAGAACTGCTTATTTGGGTAGTCATATCATCCCAGAGAGCACTCCTCCTGCCATTATTTCTATACAGATTATTTTAGAATTTTGGAAATACAGCTCTATCAGGGTTCATCCAGAGGACAGATTAATCAATAGCACAATGCTCTTTACAGGGCCTGTTGAGCCCTTTATAATTTCCAGTGCTACCCTGAAAATGCAAATGGTATTTTAGAACAGAGTATCTTTGTCATTACAGGATGTGTGGGAAGCACAACAGAACAGATAGCAGTGGAATTGGAGGTACGTTAGCAGAAGAGTCTGTCATGTATTTATTTCAGATTTAGGCAGGTGAGTTTCACCCACAAGGAACAAAACAATCTACTTGGTCTTGTTTGTTTTGTTTTTTCAATGAAGTGACTTTATAAAGCCTCCTCAAATATTTCCTGAAGATCACAATGCTACATTTACTGTAGTGATTAATGGTCACTATGAGTGAGATGAACTGGCATATTCAGGACAATAAAAAGATCCAAAGAGATGTCAACAGTGCATTTTTTTCTGTGGAATAAGAGTTATCAGATAATAACTTTAATGCATTTAACCCACATTTTATGGTCACAACAAATCAGCCTGGCTAACTTTGAGTTCAGAAGCACAGGTCTGGAATTATGTGTGATTCAAAGAACAGTTTCCTATATTATGAGTTTTTCTAGTCTTTATAATTAGTGTTACTAAAGGAGGAGCACTAGGATCAAAAGTTAGATTTGATTGTGTGCTGACAGGCAAAGGCTGACCCCTACAAATTCCTAAACTAAAAGACTGCTTTACCCCCTACAGATACAGATAAATCCAGTCTTATCTTTAGACGAAGAAACTGTTAAGAAGATTCAGGCACCAGACATTTATGAAGAAAGAAAATAGAAATGTGAGCCATTCTTTTTTAAGGGTTAGTGTAGCTTAAACATTCCTGAAAATATTTACTGTCATAACAGACCAGACCTGCTGAAATGTTCTCACTTAGGATTTGGTCTTTGACATTCTCAGCGACCCTGTTCACTTCAGCTGGACCAAATGGATGCCACTAAAAGCAGAATTTAGCAACTAAGAGGAAAAGTCACAAAGTAGCTAAAGACCATTTTGAAAACAACGTTTGCTTTCATATTACTGACTACCCCTCAGGAACCAAATTAGAGTTCTGTTATACTTTAAAGCATTGCTTTCAAGCTTGCTGGAAGTGTCAGACAATTTGAATAGATCTCCATTTTAATTTCTAATCTAGCAGTATGGAACAGCTGCCATAACTTTGTGCAACGTAGCAAATTCGACATCTTCATTCCTCAAATGACAATCATCGAGAAGGGACTCTGAAAAAAAGCATAATATGCTTCCATTTTTACTGCCTCTGAGCAACTCCCAGTCAAAATTGTACTTTAGATAAAGAGCCCAAACCCTCAATTTTAACTTGCACTGCCTACATCAGGAAGCAAAGGTGTGGGGTGAAAGTTGATGGGATTTCTAGAACCATTTCTCCTGCATCCAGCCAGTGAGCTGGAGGTTTGTTCATATCCTTCTGACTTATGTATCATGATCACTGTTAAAGGCTCCTAGTCAGGACTTCCCCCATGGCTGTTGTGGGAAGTTGTAATGGAACAAGCCCCAGCTTAGCCTCACCAAATCTGCCTTGTCAAAACCTCCCAGTTTCTACAGCTCTGGCAGCTGGAGGGAGAGTGTGAACTGATGTGTGTCACCCTCATGCTTTTCCTGCTCCCTAACAGAAAGAAAATATTGAAAGGAAGATGGAAATAACAATTATTATGGTCTTTCTTTTTGTTTTTCAGACCATGTTGACTTGAGGGAAAATTGAATCCCAAGGAAAAGCACTTTGGGAGTCAGGTGAAAATCCTTAGCACTGGGCCCCACTCTGAGACTGTCTAGACCAGGACAAAGGCACGTCAGCCACATTCAAGGGAATTTGTGTGTATGAGCTATGGTACATCTCTAAGCACAATCCCACGTTACATATAGTTTGAGAAGGAAGATCTCTTTAGACTTCTGTAGCATGGATGTGTTGGTCTGGTTCCAGGAACAATGTCCCATCTAGCTCATATTTTGTATTCATTCATAGAATATATACTGTGTGCACTTAAATAAAGCTACCTCCCACTTCTCCTTAATTCTGAACCAAAAACTCAAAGGATTTTTGAGACCTATCACCACACATCATGATGTCACCAATGCACCAAATAAGAAGTAATAAAAACATCAAGCAGAGATCTTGTTGCTCTAGGATGGACTATTTTTTTCTATAAAAAAAAATAAATTAAAGGTCTCTGGCATGCCTGATTTCAGTTGCTAAATCAACATCTCCATTCTGGTTTCTGCAGCACTTCACTACTGAGTTTGCGGTTTCTTGCCTTCCTCATGATACAACCAGCTTCCGACCCTGAGATTTCCTCCCTTCAATACTCTACATTTCTCATGAAACTCAATCTCCAAACATGAAACCAACTTTCACTAATCTGTTTTCTGCTATCAGTATACTCCCTGGTACATTTACATATTAGAGAGGACACATGGATGTCTCTTACTTGAGTTTGCCTCTAGCAATTGCCATTTGAAACACAGAAAGCAGAACAGAAATATTAAGCTCAGCACTTTCCAAATGGACTCCAGCTTTGGATGGTTTACTTGATATAATTTCCAGTCAATAAGAATTATTTTTTTCACAAAATCAGATTTTATTGCACCATCTACTGCAGTTAGATCCCAAAAGAACAGGCCAAGAACAATAGATGACATAGAAAGGCAAATAGGACAGATTAACTACATTTCACCTCTGTCCTGGAGGGGTTGGACATGGCTGCATGGGACTGGAAGCAGGCTGCAAGCTTGTGTGGTCACCTCCAATGCCTATTTTTATCATGTTGCATTTTCTTTCATTAATGGAGAATGTAAGTATTACTTTGAGACAAAAAAAAAATAAATTGTGTAAAGAAGTAATTACAAATCAAGCTGCAGCAAAGTGGAACCAGAACTCATTCACCACTGAAGATGGAAGCTTTCTGTTTTGGAAGTTTGGCCATCAGCATACCTAAGGCTTCTTCCGCATGCAGGAGGACCACAGCTGCCTGAGCAAAATGGGGATCTCTTCAACCTGACTCAGACATAGATGTCCTCTGGGCTATCCCAATTCTGCATCTGGGAAGGGCCAATTACTACTCCATTCCTACACTCACTACAACTCCTGCCAGTGTAGCTTGTGGACACTGGTGGCACAAACTCATTTAACTTCACCTGGCAATGAGTGATTCTTTCAGCCTGAGTGCATGCCAAGAGGACCCTAATCTGCTAGAGAAATTATAAGCCCTATTTTGCACTGAAACCCCTGCAGAAACAGCCCTCCCCCACTTCCTTCTCTGCTGGCTTGCTCTAACAGCAGGCAGATATAAGTGAAAGGAAAAACAATGAGAAAGGAAACTTGGGAGGGACAGGTTAGAAGCAGAAGGAAGAAGCAAAAGGTCTGATTCTGCAGACTGTATTCGTGACGAAAAGCATTTGCACAAATAACCTAATTGCATTCTGTGGGACTGCCGAGCTGAGTAAAAGTGCTGCAAGTGCAAGCAACAATTGCAGAGGCAGGAAACAAGTAGGAAAAGAAAGAAAAAGGAAGGCCCACATGAATCAGACACCTGCACAGAGGAGAGCAGTCTCACACAGCCCAGGAAAAACAAATCAACCAAAACACTCACTGCCTTTGAGTGACTGCAGAAGTATTTATAGTGCCTTTCCCGACCTCTGCCTTGCTTCCTGGCAGGCAACACCACAGAAAGAATCTTTACCACTGGCATCCCCTGCTTCCGCCAAACAAAAAACCAATCCCTTCCCAAAAGCCCAGCAAAGGCAGTAAGAGGGACCAGATGGGCTGCAAGGGCAGCTTGGTCTTCACCTGGGGCAGGATGAGCATCACCCCGGGCACACACTCACAGGAGGAGCAGTAACTACCTCCACAGAAGGGAGAGTGGGTGTGATGAATTGGGGCAACAGCACTGATTTTGTACAGCTTCCACTCAGCAAGGAATAACACAGGAGACAAGGAGGTGATGGTTTCCAACAAAACCCTTGGCCTCTTCCAAATGGTCGCTTCTTTCCTTTCTTTACAAAGCACAGACACTGAAGAGAATCGGATGTCCAGTAACTGCATTGCTCCTTTTCCAGTGAGCTCTTTCTCAAAACAGCTTCTATGACAGAGCAATTCTAAGTTTATAATTCTAGGTTTATAAATCATTAAAATAATGCATTTATTTATCAAAAACTTTCCTCCTAGAATGAAACACTAGAGAGCAATCCAATCATTCCAATGAATACATGCATTTAAATTCTTGAGGCTCACACTAATTGGCACTTTTCAAAAATATTTCCAGTTAGGTTTGTCCATAAGCGTGAAAAAGGAAATCAAAATATGCCTCTCTGAGATGGGCTGATGTTTGTGAAAAAAAACCTACCAAATCAGGGAAACCAGGGACTGAATTCAAAGCAATGATGGTTTGAGATCATACATTAAAGATGACAGGATCTTTCTAAATCACCTCAAATATGAAACACTTGCAGTAGTAACTCACAAACTTATTTGAAAAACACACACTACCACCTACTGGCAATTATTCATATATGTTATTTACATACTGATAAGTGGTAACAATATGTGCACATTTGATTTGCATGAACTTTGCTAGAACAAAGGTCATTCTTCATCTTTCCAATTACTAGACTTGTATTTGAAGAAAAATATATTCATGTGGATGCAGTTCCCACAACATGTGACTAGTTATTTTCTACTTTTCAATAAGAACTTAAGCCAGAATAGTGGTTCATTTAAATACTTCCCGTTTAAGACTGTTGCTTTTGTCAGTAATGTAAGATTGGGGATTTTTTTGCTCATCCATAAGCGGTAAAATAGTATCACCAGGCTTACAGACCTTGCCATTTCATACCCACTGCCCTGGAAATGGGGCATAAATTACAGGAGTGGAGTGGAATCAGGAAGGAGAATTGGGCCAAGTGCTGCTCCTGGGTATGACCTCTTTTCTGCCCCAATCACACAGAAATCTGGGAAAAGGAGGGACAGGGAGAGATCACACTCTGAAGCATCTTTTCCTCCAGTAATTCCTTGCCTTTTGCTGCAGTTCTCACCCTCTTGCTCTAAGGTTCACAGTGATGCCACAGAAACATCTTAGAGGTAAAAGTGCTGTCATGTATATGTCAGAAAGTAGTGTTAGTTAAAGAGTTTCACGTGGACACCACACTCATCATCCTTGCTGAGCTTGGATGACATGTTTCTCAGCCTGCATGCTCTCACAATGGAGACCTTTGCCTGCTGGCAAAAATCAGATTGTTGATGCGGTGCTGGTATAGACCATGCCTAATTTTGGACTGTATGTGACTTACACCATTCAAAATACAAGTCGACAGTAGTACTGTGTGAACAGGACGTGCAGCATGACTGAGCCCTCACCTCACCACAAAGGACATGAGTGCCAGGAGAGCCGGGACTGACACTACTGAGTCACTCTCTGACCTGCAGTGCACTCGACCTCAGTCCTGGTGCTGTCATTTCTGGAGTGAGATCACCTTCCAGAGAGGATTTTGGGACGTGGGTGGCGATGCCAGAAAGATTGGCTGGTCCTGATGTAAAGGCTCACTTGAAGGCCAAAGACTGAGATTGTGAAGAATTGCCCCTGCAGTTCTACGGGCACCTGCCCACGTGACACCAAGTTAAACCCCAGACACCCAGCAACAGGAGGAGCTGATTGCCAGGTGTTGTAGCCCTGCAGGAAAGTCACCTTTTCAGTGGCTTGTAAATAAAATATTGTATCCAAGAATGGCATTGTATGTATATAAATGAATCAATATTTTAAAACTAAGAAACTCTTATAGATTGATAATTAATACAATTGATACTTTAATTAGATTTTTTTTTAAACCTGAGTTGATTTTCTATTTATTTTTTTTGTTTGTTTTTGTTAGATGAATCTTAATTATACCCAAGGTTTCCTGCTGGCAAGTATCAGACTAGCTCAAGACAGGCCTTCAGATATGCTATGCTAATGCCTGACACTCAGGAACAGACACTTTTCGTTCTCTTCAATATGTGCATTGCAAGTAGTATTTTAATTGGGCTCCCGATTCAGAAGGCTGGAATGAGCTCGTGAGTCATTTTTACAAGTTGACTCACATGCTGCAACACTGAAGAATTTGGTGAGGGGGAAAAAGAAAAAGCAGAGTGTGGATTTGTGGATTTCTGCACATCCCTGTCACTGGGGAAAAGGGTAAGCTTGTCCCTAGCACCCAGCTGCAGCAGCACAGTGGGTTCAGCAAGTGCATTACTCAGATGAGGCTTTTTTGTCTGTAACTGTTGAAGAAAGGATGCTCTTAGAAGGCTTTTGTTTCATGAAAGCTGTGATTAGGAGATTATATTAAGTATTATAATTTTGAGATTTTTTTCCCTTTGGAAAAGGGACCAGTCCCAACATCACAGGATGCCTGGTTTCAGTGTGTTTCCGTGATTGCATTTCAGCAGCTCCATTTCAAAACTAGGCAACATATTGACAGTAGGGAGAGGGCTCCTCCTCTCCCTTCGATGCCAACCCTGCAGACTCAAATTGGAGACAGAGTCAGATTAAGTTCTTTTCTCCCTGCACTCTGCACTGAGGAAACCTCCTGCAGCTCCCATTATACCTATGTGAAAACCCTGTTGTCTTTCTACTGTACTGTCTGCCTTGCTTGTGCAAGCTCAGAGCCTCAAACCATTTGCATTGGTGCAAGGGATGGGAACTCAGTCAAAACAAAGTGGAATAAAATCTATCCTTGTTTTTGCTGTCTTAACTTCAAACAGTGGTTAGACTCCATATTTACTTATTGAAGCAAGTAAGTGTAAACTGCAATACACAGAAGGGGCAGGTATGCTGAGGAAAAGGGTTTTTTGACCTGTCACTTTTCCTGGTATAACCACATTTTAACATTTTCCTTTCCATATCCTTAGAGGAATCCATACAATACACAAATGAAAGGCAAATTCAGAGAAGGCAGAAAATGCCAGGGTGTTTTTCATTGTCATGAGGACAAATGCCAGAGCCCTTCTGGGACATTCAGAACATCTAGTCACTGTATCTTATTCAAGGGAAAAGCCATCTGTCAACAAACTAATCACTGGACAGATTCAGAGACAAGTGAAAATAAAAAGCCAATACAAACGTGCAGATGAGCTTCCAGTCAGCAACTAGCCACAGAAAACAAACAAATCCCGTCCACAAAGCCTGGCATTTGGGTCCAGCCATTTTTCACTGAAGTCAAAAGCGGGGAGGGGAATAATGCAAAGTGATCTTCAAATGGGAACTTTCAAATCAATCAATATGACTATGGAAAGATGGGCATGAACCAAACCTGGATCCATATCCTGCCTACGTAAACCAGTAACAGAATGGAGCATGAACATAACAATTGAGCATCCTACCATGTTATTAACAGTATTAAAAGCCCTACTATTTAATATTTAAACATTCAATAATACTGAACAATCTGAGTCTAAGCTCCTGGCTGAAGGCAGCCTTCATTTTTGATTAGAAACACACTACGCCAAGGGAAGTACTCCAAGTGACTAATGTTCATAGTGGCCAGGATTCTATCACCAGTGAAAAGTGAAGCATCTGCCACATGTGTGGGCCCAGCTCTCATATTTTTTTCATGAATGTCTTCTCTGACAAAGGACTTGATGATATGTGGACTGAGATCTTTGCAAGTCTTCCTCTTGAAAAATGAAAGCCCTCTCCCGGGTCACCACAAGTACACTTTCCTCAAGCACAAAGCCACGAAGGAGAACAATCTACAAAAGAGTTCCTCGATGATAAGGTTCTGCTGTTCCTTTACTTTCTAAACTTCACTTCAGGATGTGCATGCAAATGGCAAAAGGATGTCAATTGTTTTGATTCTGCACCAAATTTGCTTTCATATTGGTGAAAAAATTGAACAGCAAGAGGGAAATCAGGGTATTTCAGAACATTAGCATGCTCCATAATTGAGTTAGACTTCAGTTTCAGCAACATGAAACATGAAAGAAGTTCAGCTTAGCACTAGCTGAAATCAACCTGAAGGAGTCAAAACTTCTGAGAGCTAAAATCATAATTGCTTCCTTAAAGGCATCACTTGAATAAAATTAAATGCATTTCTCCAAAAGCCTCACTAGCATAGCAACTGATTGGCCCTTGAGGATTCCTATACATACTTGTCATTCAGCATGAAATCAGGTCAGCAGCTAAAATTAAACACCCACCTCTCCCCTGCACCGCATGTGGAGTCATCGCTTTTAGTATTGCTCAGCCTCTGCCTCCCCAAATGGGTTCATTCTTACCACAAGCTTAAAGGCTGTCTTATCAAGGAACACTGATGGATACAGTCATTCCTGTTTTGAGATGAAACTGTTGGGAATCAGACTCGCAGTCCCTTTGACTCCATCTGCATTGATTAGTTCTCGGGCAGCCTGCCAAGGCAGTGTGCTGCCTCTTACCCTCGCCACTGTTAATCTGCCTCAGCGAGGCCTGCAAGCCCTATATAAACTGCAATTTCTCTTCATTAGTGTGATTCTGCCTGCATGAATCTGATAACATATGGGATATTATCATAAACCAGCCTATTTCACCAATTCATTTTCTCCTTTATGAAGATTATGAATGTACTGCAAGTGCATAGGCAGGATAAAACAGAGGAGTCTACTGTACAGTTTAGCTTTGATTTAGTTTCTAAAATGCAGATAGCCTTCCTTTTAAGTTCACATTTCCCAGTAATCCAGTATTAATGTATTATAAAGACTGCTGACTCCCCAGTTTTCTCTAGTTCATTATGGGGCTGATCCACACTCCATGTCACTTGCCTGGATTGAGACTTCAGCGATGAACAGAGCTAGCAGATGCCACACAATGGAAAAAATGGGAGGTACCGTAACTGTTTAGTCAACCCTAATCACTGCCACAGTCTGACTAAGCATGAACATGAAACACGATCGCAGTTTGACTGCGGATTATGTAATTCCAAACATATGCTTTATGCCCCCTCGCTTCCTGCCTGTTGGAGATAACGCTGTTCTGTCGGAATGGGCAGCTTCTGCACAGCTGAATGAGCGCTTTGTCTGGGAACAATACGGATGCAGGTAGATCCCTACCTGCTTCTGAGATTTATTAATTAGCACGTGTCCCCATTTAATGAAGTCTGCATGCCCTCTGCTGGTATATACATGCATTCCTGAGAACATCAACATTCCTAAATGGAACAGTCTTACGTATAGAGCTGCTGTTGTTCCTTGGACAATGTGTGTGTGCTTGTCCTGGCGTGCTTGACATGCAGTGTAGAATAAAATTAAATTAAGACTCCCACTTATACTAAACATCACAGCTGTTTCGTCCTTAAAACAGTTATGTTGGGTTTATGCCTCTGTTTTGAGGGTGTTATCTGCTAAAAGGTACCATTGTAACTGCACAGTGCATGTCACTTTCAGAGGAGATTTTGGTATGCACTGATCCCTTAAGGAGTTTGGGTAACGGGATGTAGCAGAGGACAGAGAACACAGAAGCCTGCAGCAACCACAGACTTGTTCTGACCTGCTCCCAAGAAAAAAGAAGTAATTCAGCTTTCCAGGATTAATCCATTATAAAAAGCTACACTAACTCCTGGCTAATCTGTATCAATTACCGAGTACAGACATATGCAGTAAAGGTCATTTTAATAAGTGGTTCACTCCTTAAATTGCTTCCACTGCCAAATTGAGTCAAGATTGCCAGGGATAACTAAGGGATCATTATCTTAACTCATCTGACAACCCTATCTGCAGACCCTTCTAACTGTATATACTGCCAAGCAATAGAAACAGCAGGCCCTCAAAGAATATGGGATGGCTTGTTGTAACCAGGAAACAAGCACAAACCAGGATGGGCAGGGTGAAAGTGGCACCAAATGAAGATAAATATGCCCATATACTACCAGTTGGTGCCAGTGCTCAGAGAGGACCTGACAGTTCCCTTCGGCTGTATGGTTCCTGGAAGAAAGGGGACATGCCCTAGTACCACTCATACATGGTAGTAGAGCAGAAGAAAAAAAAAAAATCTCCCTGTGCCCTGGATCATGACAAATCATGTGAAAAAACCTCAAGAAAAAATATTTTCATGCCTCACCAATGACATTTAAAACAATAACAACAACAAAAAAGGAAACAGCTGAGTGTGTGGCTGACTTCCTGCCTTGGGAAGTGTCACTGATCTGTTCCTAGCAGTGCCCAGCAGCACTGGCACAGGTGGCACTATAAGAGAGTATCAAAAGGGTTAATCGCTGCATATCAAAGAGAAGGTACAGGCATAAATGTAATTCAAAACTGGCTGGCCCAGGGCATATTAAAAGCTGTGTGAATTTTAAATGCCACTCACCTACAAGACTCAACTCTGAGTGTGGTACAGTGACCTGTGCCAGGGAGGTTTGGCTGCAAGAGGAAGTTATTGCTTAGATGTGTATCAAGGACACCTACCTGTTCTTTCCTTTCCTTTTACATTGAGCAGAAGCTCTTGCACCAGCATGTGAGTACAAACCAGAACTTCACTGCTGCAGAAGACAGAAATGTCAAATGTTTGACACTTGATGTTCCTGTTCCTGTCAGGAACAGGAATCAGTTATATTCAGTCCTGCCCAGATGAAACTGTAGCACAAAAATGACCTATAGTGGCATCTTCTCTTTCTCTGATTCCACTTTATTACTAAACTCCATTCTCACTGTGGTCTCATCCAGACTAGAAGAGGTCACAACCAAGCATAGAAGCAAACACAGCATTAAACCCAATTTTATGCCCCATGTACTGCTATTTCAGTTCTGTTAAAGTATTGTGATCCTCCTGAGAAAGGAGGGGAGCCGAGAGACAGGTGTAGGCAGATATTTTCCAAAAGTGCTAAAAAGCATGAGTTTCAAAGCAAAACCTGGCTGGAAAGGAGCAGGGAGGCTCATTAACTCACAGGTACTAATGGATTTTGAAACATGACCCATTTTGTCAGGGTACAGAAAATGTCCACACTGTGTCTCTAATAACACCTGTGAGAGCAATAAGGGACACTGCATAGTGCTATTGCAGGTACAGGAAGCTGTATGTGTAGGTGAGCAGGAGACGGAGCCAGGCCAAACTTCTTTCCGTACACACACACACACATTATTTCTCCAAATCCAGACATGAGCTTATTAATTTCTATTTCAAGGATGCACACATTGTACTAGGCACATTCTCAGTAGCAAGTATCTGTCCCTACATGCTCAAATTACCTTCCTATATCTACTCCTGCTGGCTGGTAATGTCTCTCTTAGAGCTATGTCACCACCAGTGCTAGCAGCTCCCCCAGCCACTCCATAGTAATTGCCAAACAGCAACAACCCAAATTGCATGAACAGCTCACCTATGGCTAAAAACTTTATTCTGGGTATATGTCCTCACTTAGTATTTGGTTGGACTGGGAGACTCAATTACCTCCCTTTCCTCCTCCTGCTCAGAAGATACAAAGGAGACACACAAGCTATGTAACTGACTCTATTTATATATATAAGTATAAAATTCATGGGCAGATGGGAATATTCTGCCTGACTTTATATATATAAAGTATATATAAAAGCTGTTGTCCTCCATCAGAAACAAGATGCTGGTCCAGGCAGACCTGCAGCCTGTCCCAGTACAGCTGTGCTGGTGGAGCAGAAGGAGCAGTTGGCTCTGAGCAGCTTCAGTCTTTGCCTTTCTCTCCACACTGCCTGCAAGCACAGGTGCTTACCCTGCTCAAAGGTGCCTTGCCCACTGGGTGTTTGCAGCAGAACTGACCAGATTTCTGAACCAAACAGGTTAGCCGCTGGAGCCAGGCATTAATTTTCCCATCTGGCCAGGATTAAAACCTTGTTAGGTTGGTTTACTACTACCATTCTTGAAGCTGAGAGGAAAGGAAGAGGAAGGGAAAGAGATAGAGCAGCTTTAGAAGAATAATGTTAGGTAATAAATATCAGAAATGTTATTACAACTTCCAGCCTGTGAGAACATTAGCAAAGATCTTCAAAGAATAAGATCTTGAGGTGCAGTTGTGCAAAAGACTGAGGATGGTAGTGGGAACCCAACAGACCCTTCTAGTTTATGGGCTCCCTTAGCTCCTAATGTTCTGCTCTGCTTAGTAATGGGTGAACAGCAAGATCTTGGCCAAGTGAAATAGCCATGCTTCAGTTTTAAAGCAGGAAGATATTTATCATTTTTCTGGATCCAGTTAACATTTGGGTATTCGACTCTTAAGATCATTGTTTATAACGTTGCCTGCCAGGTCTATCTTCATTTCTGCTACATGTCCTGATCAAGAAACAAAGAGTTACATAAGATTGGATTTTATTCTCTTAGTCAAAACAAGTATAGAAAAAAGTTCTGCATTTCCTGTGAACAGATCTGGCTCACTTAGTGTCTTCTCATGTCTTAATTCTAAGCTTACAGTGACCTTAAAGCTTGGCACTTGTTATTACGTGTATCCTCACTACCAACAACCAGCAGCAACCACAGCATTCACTGCAGAATCAAAGCAAGTAAAAGGTTCCTCTCGTTGTTTTTTAAAAAAGGAAATAGAATATTTCAAGATTTTAAGAGCAGTTCCTATACTCAAAGATCTTAAAGCATAAGTGAACTGGGAATACTCACTAACAGTGACCCATTGATAAAGCTAGAGAATGAAGTCCTGTTTCCATCCAAACAGCAGATAGGCTGCACAGTACAAGTTCTCCCACTTCCACCTCAATCCTGTTCTGACGTCATGTCTAGAACTGAGAAAGTTGCTTAGTCCTTATGTTCGTTCAATCATACTATTCTTGGAATTAGATTTGTGCCTTCAGGCCTCAACCAATTCAAGATTCAGTTGTATGAAGCATTCATAACACGAGACAGTCCCTGCCCCAAAGAGCTTACCATATAAATAGCACTTTCTGAAAGAAAAGAGCACACAGTCAGGCTTTGCGTTTCTGTATTAGCCCATCCACAAGGATGCTAATTACTGCCAGGATAACTATGGTTATGTGATGTAAAAATCCTGTCTATTGGGAATCACATCTCATATCCAGCAAAGCAGCCATCAGACGATAGTAACTATTTTTAGGCTATTTCTGACCTTTGAGAAAGTAAGGACTCTTCAAAAAGATTATTAAAATACTAAGTGAATTATGCAGAGAGCTGAATAGTCTGAAGAAAATGTAACTTCATTTAGTCTTGCATAATATCTTTGGTAACACGGTTAGATTCTTTTGGCCCACAACAGTCAGATTTTCCACTGAAGTGTGAGGATGCAAGTTGGGCTGGTTATTGAGTAATAGAGAAGGCTTTTTTATTTGTGCACACTTCCTAACCTTCAAGAGAACAAAGATTAATCAACAACATTGAAGTGGATGTTGTCATGAGATCCACTCACAAGATTTGTAGGGACTCCTGCAGGGTTTTCAATCCTTAAAACTGGCTTGAAATAAAATTGGAGAGATGAGAGCACACAGAGAAAACATTTTCAAAATAAAATCCAACACAGTTATTAATGATGGAATAAAGGAGGTTATACCATTGTAGTAAAGAAGTCTGGAGAGCAGAGTTCCAGTGCATGAAGGAGACATTGTGAGGCAGGAAGAAATACAGAGGTGGCCACCTGGTTCTGAGTTTGGTACCTAAAGCACCCAACTGGCTTTCAAAGCAAGTGCTCCTCATTTTGAAAATGGCTTCTGAAATCACTGCCAGTGCACCTTTACGTTGGCTTCTCATGCTCCAGGCTATTTTTTGTGTTAACATGACATAAAGGGACAGCTCTGTACCTTAAAGCAAGGTACCTAAGAGATGCACAGCAGTGTGGCACAGACAAGCATCCACATGTACCTGCAGTTGGTGTGGTTCCAAGAAATCGCTGACCTCACCCTACTCAGCACCAAAATTTCCACTCAGTGGGAGAAGATATACACAGATGCTGAGCAAGCTCTTGAAAACTGCCTCTCAGGGTGTTTGGTAGGACTTGCACAGGGGTGGGCTCACATGCTGCTTTTGCCTGTGGCCATACAGAGCTGCTTCTGACAGTTGCAGCTAAAGAGAACTTAGCCAACCTTCCTAATTAAGGACGAACCAGCAAGTTTCTGAAATTCCTTAACTAGGAGAGGAGCCCCCTTTCCAGGCTTGTCACACGCAGCAGTCTGAGATAGGGTGGAGGCAGCTTGTCAGGTAACCTGTCTCTGAGCTGCAAAATGCCTTTCACTGTGGCTTAAAGGGCTTAACACCACCTGTGAGTTGGTACAGCACTGACAAGTTGAGGATCTGGGCAAGTACCAAGCCATGATCATGTCAGAAGATGCCTCCTTACCTCCCCACAAAATCATTACTTACCTACCTGGCAAATAAAAATCCTGAATCATCTGAGTATTGAAACATCTCAAGCTTTGCTGCCAGACCTCTCAAAACAAGGGATAAAGGGAACAAGTAGCCAGTGGGAACCATAAAAATGAAGGAGATCAACTTAAGACAGAAGGATTAGCTGTCTAGATAACTTGGGGTGAGAGAGAACCAGGGAAAGTTGGAAGCAGTGGGCTTGAATAGCTGATTGAAGAGCAAGTTCCTGAAGAAGAACCAGTGGAAGTAGTCGTAGACCAAAAGGCTGGACTGGATGCAGTGAAGATGGTGCTCCAGCTCGTTCTGCTGCAGTAAGAGCAGGTAGGTCCAGATCTGCATGTTGTGCCTGAAAGCAGCATCAGCAGATCAGCCAAAGCCTAAAGGTCCTGGTTTCTCAGCTACCCCTAATAAAAATGAATGTGGCACATGAAAAGATGGTAAAAGCAAGCAAGTGTTCAGTGTGAAATGCTTTGCTGAGTTTTCCATGGGCTATAATGCAGTTCTTTGAGCCCTTCAGTGAAGCCAGGAAAATAAAAACAATGGAACCAAAAACTGCAGGCCAAGCTGAAGGCAAAGCAGTGAGGGCTGAGCACAACAGCCTGCCAAGGGCACCCCTGAGCAGCTCCAAATCACAAAAAATGCCTGTGAAGAATTAAGACTTGCCTTTGCAGGATCCAGTGGCTGGGGACAAAGATGTACATGGAGGAAGGGAAGCAGAACCCAGGCTCTGTGCCAACCCAGATAACCAAGGGGACCAGAGGAAGGAAACCACAAAGCTCTGCAGTAAACACAGGGATTAGTAGAGGGGTAGATGAACCAGTCAGACAAAGTAACTGACCCAAAACTCTCTTCTCAAAACTCAGACAAGATTTGTGTTTTAAAATATCCAGTGCTCTGCTCTCCTCCCACTCCCACTTCCTATAGAAACTTTTTTTTTTTTTAACACTTTCTGTTTTTGGCCAGGAATGAGTAAGAAAGTGCCAGGATACTGCTAGGAAATCTGTCTGTTCTCACAGTGTTTCTGGCCCAATCAGGAGTAGGAGTGAGCTGGACTCTCAGGAGAGAGTCTGTTTCCATTTAATTTCCAGGCCAGTTTTGCAGACTTACAAGGTCAGGGTAAGGTGCCAGACTTCTGGGTGCTGCTGAAAAGAACCTTGAGCCCTTGGAAACTTGTTTCTTCTCAGCAATCAGGAGAAATGTAAACACAAAGGAAAGAGCCTTGAGGAAGTGATGGTGTCACACTAGGAAACATAGAAGTTTAGAGCCTCCCATACTACCATATTTTACAAACCATCTTTCTTTCTTTCTTTCCAAGGCCAGGTCTCTGTTTTATAAGAAAAGCTGTATCAGCTTATTTAAAGGACAATTCCTGAGTTGCACAGTACCAAACAAAGACAAAATACAAATTATTTCAGTAACTGTTTAGTGTTCCATCCAGTTCTGTACTTTACACTTAACACACACCCCTCCAACATTGGAGAAACATTTATAATTGTGAGTAGGCAGAATTAGGTAAATAACACCTGGTTAAAACGCCAGAAGGTGCTGGAGGGTTTGCCTGGCGAGGGACCCTTGCAGGCTACTTGCTTACTTGTTAGAATTCCCTGGGGTAGCTGGGGGTGTTTTGGAGAGGAAAAATGTTCAGGGGCTGATGACTGAAAGGCAGGAAAAGCCTTCCTGAGAGCACAGAAGTAAAAGCAAAGCCTTGTGGGAACTGTCAGTGTAGGTGCAGCTTGGTAGAGGTTTGGCTTTTCCCCTCCTTCCATAGCAGCAGAGCCTGCATCAGTGTGGTTCTGACTTTCAGCTCAGTCAGGCACTACTCTGATTGTGTAACTCTGCTCCACAGACTGGCCCTGGCAAAAGCTTCAAGAGTTTGAGATGACTTCAAGTGTCACTGAGCAAATGGGCAAATGTGCTGAACCTGTCACTCAGAGGGCTTGTGGAGTCAGCACAAGAATTTGTCTGGCTTTTCTTTAGCACTTCCCTGGGGTTAAATTCTCAGCCCTTTTGAATATATTTGTTTTCTTTCAGCATACCAAAGAAACCACCCATCTAAAAACATTTGCTTTAAAAAAACTCTCAGCCCATCCATAATCAAAGAAAAATCGCATTTTCTGGAATTCTGGAGAGGGAAGAAAGAAGGATCCGTAGTTTAGATTTTGAAAGAAACAGCCTACCTCTAGAAGCAGTTCAGGCATTTATTTTCAGATATTTTATTCTAGTGAAAGTAAGTTACTTCAGGCCAACTCCTCCTCTGCTGCCAGCATCTCTTTCACACAGTCCAGAGGAAGCTACACCTATCCCCACTCTGTTTGCATAACTGGCATGTCCAAAGCAGAAGGATTGCAGCAAGATATCCCATACCAGGCACAGAGCTAGCAAAACACAGAAAAACAGGATATAAAAGCAGCCGCTTGACTTGAGGTAAGTGATGGCCACACATGACATATAAAAACCAAATTTTTAGTAACTCCAAAATACTTCTCAGCAAAAGCAAATTCGAAATGAACATACCTTAATGTGAGTTCACATTGAGCTTATCAAAAGAGAATGGACAGGAATAGCATTTGTCTCACCTAATATTGTTTCTAGAGCATACTTAAGAAAACACCTCACGCTTCCCACCTCCAACTCCAGCAGACACAGGAATTCCTGAATCTAACTGCAGGTTTCAAAGACTTTCTAAGGTTTGAAAATTCTTGTAACGGGAGAAACTTCTTTGTAGGTACACCCAGACCTAACAGATGTTCACATTTACACCTACACGCATTTTTTTCCCCATGTTTATTTAGGAATTCTGCCCCGTTTCATCCCCCAGTTAAGACAGGCATCTAAGACCTTCTGTGGTCCAGCAGGTCTTACAAGGCTACTCTGGAGAAATCTCCCTTCTGAAAAATTTTGGCATGTCTATCAAGGGCATAAACGCAAATGCAAGGAGCTGCTGTGGAGATATCCTTGCAGGGACTCAAACCTGGAGTGCTGATGGTCCTGAGCAGCCTGCTCCAGGTGACCCTGCCTGAGCAGGGGGGGTCGGACAAGGTGACATCCTGAGGTCCCTTCCAACCTCAACTATTCTCTGCTTCTCTGGGTATAAGCCCAGGACTGTAGCTGACAGAAAGAAGCAGAAATGGACACATGGGTTTTAGCCACACTAAAACTTTTTCACACTCTCCTGTCCTCATTTGCCTCTGCACAATCCCAAGTCTCTTTCCCCCAGTTTTCCCTGCTCTGATGACCAGTCACTTCCTTCCCTTTCCTCTCTATGGTGTTATCATGTAGGTGAACCCTGAAGACAACTTTGCAACAATTCACCAGAAATTTGTACTCAGACATGATGAGTGAAGAAAAACAGTTGGAATTCTGTCAGTCAAGACATTTTGGAGATACCCACAGGGAAACTGTGAGGAAGGCAAGATTGAAAAACTAGCAGTAGACATGCTACTTAAAATACAGACATTCGTGCACCTCTCCCAGACTTGGACTTGCTTTCCTAGAAGACATACCATATTTATTTTTTGAGAATCCAGGAAAAATGTGAAGAACAAGCTCATCATGAGAGACAAGGTGCAACTTTGACTGGGAAGCAGCTACAAGATTTCCAGCTATGCCACAGCATCTCCCCAGACCTCTTTTAAATTGCACAAATGATAAAAACCCTTACAGGTTTTATTTAAAAGTAACAAATATTATACATATGCCTGATTTAACTACAAAATTATTAGAATCAGAAAGAAAGGAAGAGTGAAGGCTAAACATCCATAAATATTACAGGTAATGGAAATTGCAGGCCGTTAATTTCCAGCACTGCACAGATGGTAGGAAACAAGGGCACAAATGGATATCCAAAAAACCCAGCATAAATGACAGTTAATTTTCTCACTCTCAGCTCAATAAATGTATTATAATGTTAGTTAAAGTAGTCATAATATGTATGAATGCTAAAAGGCAGCCCAGAGCTGGGAGAGGAACCAAGGATGAACCATCTGACGGTGTTCATTATATAAGGTGTCATCTACCATCTTAGAAGAAAGTATTTTAAAACCCTCTAAAGATACAGAGTGTTTTCTAAAATCAACTTTTGAACATCAGCATCTTGTTTTGAGATTATTCAAACAGCAGTAGCTTCTATCATCCACTGAGTTCTGGGGAGAAGGGCAAATACACATTGTGATATATAAAAATACATGACCTCTTGGATGTTATACACGGCCAGATAATACCAGAATCACACAGCTGACTTAATGTTAGAATTGTTTGGTTGTGTTCAAGCATTGTGGGTTTTAACATTAGCAGAAATGCTCGAGGCCTCAAATCAGTACAATTTTAAGTCATAACCAGTGATTGTAAATTAACGTCCTGAATGTTCTTTGGTCACCTCATAAATTCCTTAGCACTGTAATACTTCTTTCAGTGCACTAAGTGCTGACATAATGACTAGCCTCAGTGACTGAAAAACGGAGTTTATGTTTGTAGGTGCTGGACTTTATGGAGTCTTTGAACAAAAGCCATAAGACACATACATAATGCATCAAACAATCCACTGGGGAACTCAACAAAAACACCTATTCTTTAGGCAGTCATGCAGCTTTAGGCTTCAGAAGATAAAAGAAAATACCCTAATTATTAAACTGCCAATTCTTTCCAATAATTTTAAGCCACAGACTGAATAAACATTTTGGATATTTCAATAACAACTCATATATCTATCTAGGAAAGGAAGAGTTAATGGACATAGCAGATGATGGAGTTTCCCCACCTTTCCTGAACCCAACAGCTGGCAGGCCCTTGGCAGTGGCAGCTGCTTCCCAGCTCAGCTGTCATATTCCATGTCAGGACACAAGGAATCTCTCTTGGCCCAACAGCTGTCTCCTCTAATGGACTGCCCAGGTCACTGCTTCCAAACATCATCAGTTTCTCCCTGCTCAAATTCGCTGTGCACACATTTGGGTGGCTTCCAGTCCCAGGCTGCCTTGGGGACAGAGGAATGGTCCAGTTCTGGAATACCCCTGCTCGGGTGAGAACAGAATGGTTTGGTTCTGGCATTCAGGCTGGAAAAGATAATCCTGTGAGCAAGCTCAACCGATCCCAGTGTGCAGCTTTCAGAGAGAGCGGTTATAATTTCATAACAAACTTCAAAATAAATATAGTAAACATGTGCCCAAGTCAAAGACTCCTCTCTGAAGGATACCTCAGATAACCATCTTCCTAAGCAGATTTTTACTTCCCTTAGTGGAAACACTCTGGTGGGTAAGTGCTGAGAGTGTCTCTAAGTGAATTTGTATTCAAAAGTGAGGCTCTTATCTTTGCAATCTTCTCTCTGCGATAGGAGCAGGGTAAGCAAAGCCAAGGTTAGATACTGCTCAGCTCACAATAGCAGCATGTGGTGCCTTTCAGAGCATGAATGCCAGTTTTTTACTGCAGGTGCTCTTGTGGTGTGGCCACAGGAGGAAAGCGATAACTGACATCCTTTTCCATTCAATTTACAGTCAAAAGAGGGTTTGTAATTTAGCAGTTGACTGGCTGAAGCTCAGCCCATATGGTAGCTGTTGTTCAGCAAAGGGGGGGAAAAAAAGTACAGTACTTAAACGGGAAAGAACAGGCTGTCTGTGCATCAACTCCAAGCTTCAAGGGGGTTCTGGCCCACTTTCATTCATATTTAAATGTGCACGTTCACACGGGGGATAGGGACACCGAGCCACATTTCCTAATATTGCAAATCACTGCTTTACTTTAGGTCTTGTGTGTTATATACAAAGAGGGGAAAAAAGTGAATGCAGATTTGCATCAGTGTCCCATGAGGAAATGCTGAATGTTAGAAGGAAAACCAGCTGGAAAATACATAAAACAGCACAACACAGGCTACAGTCTGGTTCTTTTTTCAGAATATTTCCCTCCCATTTGCCCTCTGATCGCAGCTCTAAGAGGTCCTGAAGTCACTGTCTACAGCACCTAATTCTGAACACAAAGAAAACAAAGACAAACTGCACAGACCATTTTAAATACATCTATGAGGTGAAATGTAGTTCTGACTGGAAATGTCTGCACATTGATAAGGAAAAAATAAATAAATCACTGTTTCTTTCCTTTTACTCTTTTTAGAAAAAGGCTGTAATTCCTTAAAAACATTTAAAAAAAAGTCCAAAATGGCAAATACCTCCCATGGATTCTTACAGGGAAAACAATACTTTAAACAAGAAACTGAAAGAATTACATGAAAATAAAAATGGTAGAGTGACAATTTCAGGTTGGTTTTAGCTTGGGGGGAGTACTGCAAAATAAGTGATCAGTACAGGGTGCACTGGCTGCTTGCAAACAACATGCAATCCTGCTGGTCTTTTGAATTATATTCTACAGCTATGGAGCTTCCCAAGAAACCAAGGAATAAAGGAGAATGGGCAAAGACAAAAAGCAGGAAACTGGAAGGAGGGAACAGAAAAAATGGACAAAGCTGATCTTTTTCACACTTGGATTTCACTACTTTTTTGTATAACATTTATGGTATCGCCGGGGACCTGGAACTGACACATGACTTAAAGGAGAGATGTGGTTATTAAAATTGTGATTAGCAATCACAAGTGGAGGGCTTGTGAAATTATGCTCTTCCTGTGCAAATGCATCCCAGAGACAGAGCGTCATAGGAACTGTATTTGCACATCACTGTACACATTGGCAGCTACTGCCAAGCAGCTTCAGTTTTGTCCATTTGCCCTTTAGTTATAGGACACAGATCAAATTAACAAGCCAAACAGGACATGTGCCACACTGAAATAAAATCAAAAACAGTGAAAAATAATTTCTGCATTCTTCCAGCTAGTACCCAAACTACCCAGTGTGTGTACCTTGCAATCAGATCTTCTTAGGAACTGTTTTCTCTTCCTCTTGCATGTGAAAAGTCACACAAACATAACAGGAAACTGTCTGAACATGCAGGAGAAATAGTGAAAGCGACTGTACACAAGCTGCTCTCAGACACACAAGGGATCTGAAAACACTGCTCCGATTTGGTTGATTTTAATATCATTATATGAGGCATTAATTAGGCATTAGCAATTAATACCAACAACACAGAAGACCCATATTGCTCAAAAGGTAAAATGCACGTAAGTCAACACATGGAAGGACTGACAGAGGACTCTGCTTCAACTCAGCAATAGGCGGTGGCAGCTCTTGCAGTCTTGCACCCCCTGCAACACCCTGGATGCTGACATGAAGGCATTTACTTGGGAAACCGAGAGGCACTGTTCAGAGGTATTTTGAAAGAACAATTTGCAAGCATACAATTTTGCATCCACCAGAAACCTGCTGTGTTAAATGAGAAAATTGCCTTTGTTGGTTCACACAAAATGGGCCTTTTCTATAAATACAGGCCATTTGTTGTGGCTAAACTGGTACATTTTGATTTTTTGCAGTGTTTCTGCAATTTAAAAGCAGGTCACTGTGGAAAAGCATTTCCCTTTGCTGTTGTGTTTCAGACTAATTAATAAAGCTATTTAGATCACAGAATTAAAAGAAAACACTAAGTTACAGCTTAGGTAGCTGTGCATACTACATGGGTTGGCACAGAATAGACATGTTAGGAACATAAAATGAGGCTGTAATTATCCAGGTTCACTACCTTGAAAAAAAAGTGGTTTTGAGCAACTAAAAGCTAGTTCCACATCTAACAATATTAATATAAGTATTCTGTTATTCCATACTGTACTTCTGCAAGTTTTATTAGCAAGGCCAGGAGTCAACATTAGTGATTTACAGTCTGTAAAAAGGATGATGTCACTGAAATGTGAAGAAGGTCAGAATCCCCAAAGAGAAATTATCTTAACAACAGAGTGAGATCATTGCATACACTTATCTGCTCCAAGGGGCAATAATCAAACAGACCTACATGTAAAGCCTCAGCTGAGCATTAGATAAAAGCTGCAGAGAGAGTACTTTCCCAACCTCATATGTCAGAGTACTGTAGATTTTGCTCTGAGCATCACTCATGAAAAAGCTTACTCTGCAAGGGTCCCAGTCCCTTTTATTTTTTTGCTAAAACATACATAGGAAATGTTATAAGCATATGTGAATAGAAGATCTGGTTCTGTTTCAAATAGAAGCATTGATACGTATATGGAACTAAACAATGGGGCTCATAAGAGCATTTGCCTTTGACCTTTCAGACAAGGTTTAACCTACAGCTCTTCCCAGCATTAAAATTCTACAGGCTGGTTAAGATTCCAATCTGCACCAAGAATAAAATCCTCCATAGGCCCTCAACCAGAATAAATCAGTTTAACTTCACTGATCTAAAAGAGCAACAACACTAGCTAACTAATGTTAGCTACCAAGACAAGAAAATTACACAGGTTTATATTACTTGAAAAAACATCCACATTTTCATTGTTCTACCTTCTGAAAGATTTTCCTGTGGATGGGGGGGTTGAAGGTTGCTGTGTTATGGTAAAAAGAAAATCTCTCTCTACAGAACAGGGAGTGGTGCTAATCATCTGCAATAAGAATGAGTAATTCAACAAAAATTAAGTATGTTTTTAAAAGTGATGAATTTGTAACCAAGGTCTCCTCTTATTTAGAAGTGGTGAGTATTGAGTTGTTAGTTTGCCTCTTTCATCTCAAATAAACATATATTGTCAAAGTTCGGTGTTTCTGAAGTGAAAAAGATGTCCCATCTAATACGTTTAATGAAGAATTGCAATTGTGCTCCCACATGAGCTAACCAGCTTCCTGGATGTGGGTGTTTCATTTAAACTTCTAAGAGGACACCAAAACACATTTACATGAATATAGATCACTGCTTCCACTGGGTGACTTCAATGCATCTTACAGCTGTGGAGAAGGATTTTCTCAATTTCAAAACATCCTTCTTAAATAAAGGAGTTAATTCTTTCTTTTCATACAAATCAATAAGATCAGACCCACATCTGAACCTCCATATTCTCTCAGCAGCAACCCTTATCCTCCTTCATTGCCCTGTAGCAGAACTCTAATACTGCTGCCTGACAAACATTTCATGGCACATTCTGCGTTCACAGAGAATGCTCAGTGGCAGACAAGACTCACACCTATGCCCACCTGATGCCATCACATAGCTCAGCACAGGCTTCTCAGTTTGTAAATTAAAGTCTTTCAATTACTGATTAATATGGGTGTGCTGGAAGAATCACGAGGAAAAAGACTGCTAAGAAACCTGCTGACTCTGGGTGTTCTTTCTAGAAGGATTTTTTTTTTTTTTTTTTAAACAAGCAAACAAAACCCAAGGCTGTTTCTTTAGCAAGAATGTGAGCATGGAAACTCAGTTTCAGACTTCTTTCCTGGGGTAGTTAAATGTTTGCTCACTTTGCAGATCATCTGTGTGAGTGAAGGGGAATGATGCAGCCCTATCAGCTGATCTCAGGAATGTGATCCATTAGAGAACCGTCCTGCCCTGAGGGACCCAACAGAGCCGTATGTATGGGAGGCTGCCTGATTTAATGCTGCATAAACCGGTAATGACTTCTGATTAGATAATATAATACACCCCTGAGCAATCAGCATAGAAAAAAACACCCCACATTTTGCCACCAGTTCCTCCACTGCTACACAATTCACAAATCATTCATTTCACTTCCTGCAAGTATGCATTTTGGTTTTTTAAACAACACTGTACAGCAAAATATGTAGTGTTCAAAAACACATTTGCCAGGCCAGAATGAAAAGAGAAAATACATTTTCTGATAATTTGATGAGCTCCTGGCTTGTTCTCCCCAAATCCTGTATCTCAAAAGAAAAGCAGGATGTTTTTGGGGAGTATCATTATAAGTCAGTGATGAGTATCATCAAGAAGTTTGATATAGCAGCACCAGAAAAGGAAATACAGCATAATAGAGGATGGCTCCATCTTTCCCTTGAAAATACACCTATAATTCCTAGTTTTTGTTTAAAACCACAGAGTAAAAGGGATGGAAAATAAACAAACACCACTTACTTTGCTGTAATTCCAAAAAGCAGCTTTTAGAGTATAACAACATAAAACCAACGTAGCTCGAAGTCATGGAAAATATCTTTTGATTTCAAAATTAAAAATTGTTGCAAAATTCAGTCTCTAAGGAAATCATTATTTCTGCTAACCTCCTCTGTAACACCTCCATCAAACATTCCAAAATAAGACGTGTTGTAGCAAAAAGGCCTTTGACCCTACCAAATTCTTATTTTCTCTTCTATAATCTTACCTGTCGTTGCACAACTCTCCAAAGTGAAGTTTGCCCATTTATCCAGTAATCATCCTTCTCTCTTCAGCCCTGATAACTGCTTCATCTACAACAGCATTTATTGTCAACAACAGCAGAGTGAAAAGCTTACTCTGTGACTTGTTTTGCCCTTTCGTTACTTATTCAGGATGATTAAAGCTGATCTGGGATAATTTCAGATTGATTTTTACATCTGAAATATCAAACACAACAACTTACCATTTCTCTCCCTTTTGTTGATGTGCTGGATAATTATGTTGTGTAGGACTCAAACATTTAATCTTTCTTTCTGAGAAAAGAACAGTCAGTCCAGAGGAACCGGTGGGAGAAGGAAAACTCCAGTTCAGTTTGTAGCCCCACCTGGAATCCCTTGCCCAGACCCCCAGAGATTCAGCCTAAGCACTTTGATTCATGGTGGTGACTTGAGACTTCTCTGGTAAAAGCAGAGCAGAACACACTGGTTTACTCTGAGACAAGCTGGGGCTACAAGCTGGGGGCTAAAGGAGGGCTGTATCTTGAGAAAATCTTTATAAAGTGAAATCCAAGGTCTAAAAACTCAAACAGAATGAATGATTCCTTAAACATTTACCCTGATAAAAAGCAGGGGTAGCCCAGCACACACTGAGCAAGGAGGAAAGACTCCAGACTAGCGTTTCCCCCCACAACAACTCGCTATTTTGTCAGATTGTCAGGCTCCAGCCCTTCTGCTTTGGTTCACGCAGGCTCAAATCAAGAACTACATCTAGAGAAAAAGGCATGTGTTCAGGGACTATTAGCAACTCTTTGTTTTATAAAGTGACCAATATTTCCAAAGGATGAACATCTTTTCTTTTTCAATAAGGATTTTGCAAGAAGCTTATCTGCAATGAAAAAAAACACCACCACTTTATAAAAAAGTATTATGAAAGTCATTTTTACAGTTACAGTAAAAGACCACAACACAGACATTAAGAGTCTGTCCCTCCAAACCACAGGTCTTTCATTTAGTTGGTGGTTTGGGGTTTTTTGTTTGTTGTTTTTAAAGTAAAATACTATATTTAGGGGTTCTTGTATGCATTTGGTTTTTCCTGCCATAATGGTGAAGTTGCAAACATTTCCATGTTTTTTTCTCTCTAATTTGATGCCAACATCAAGCTGGAAACTTTTTTTTTTTTTTTTTAAATGAAACCCGAGATTCTGATGAAATACAAGACCTGAGGTTTTTAGGAAAAACAAAGTATCACAAGATTTGTCATAAAAACATGCAGTTGGCAACAGTAACAGTCTTATGTACAGTAGCTTGCTATTTATAGGTGTGCTCACAAGTCTGCAGACGTATTTCTGCTCTCCAGTAACAAACCCATGAAGAAAAAAGGCTCAGCAACAATCACCACAGATCCCTATCACTTTGTAAGTCAAGAACAAAATTAAAGTGGCACAAAACCAGATCCTCACCTGGCAGAAATCAAACAGAACTCAACTGGAGTCACATAAATAACAAATTACACAAACTGAGATTCTGGTCCCAAAGCTGTGCATGCCCTAAAAACAGAAGGCCAGGCTGTGTTATACCAAACCTGGAGGGAATGAGCTGCACATCCCTGAGGAGTCCATTTCCACACCAGTGCCAGTCCCACGGCTGCACTGAGGGTGTCTCTAGCACAGTATTTATGATTTTCATCCTGTTCAGGGATTCTTTCAGCTGCTCAGGAACTTCCTTCACTGAACAGCTCCTTTGTTCCTGCCAAGCTGAGGTATGAGTTGATATCCAGCTCCAACTCTTCTGGCCCCTGTCCTCCGGTGGCTGCCTGTTCACAGGACACGTTCCCTGGGCTGGCACGGCCGATACCGCGGACTGGGGAATGTGGCTCTTCTTCTGATTGTCTGAGTGAATCACACATAGTATGGCAATGACATTGCTCAAGTCCAAACTGCTAATATCAGTACTAAATACGTTTATACACAAAAACAAAGGAACCTTAGTTTACTTCAGCTTTGAGACAACATTTAGAAGATGCAGCTGTTTGCCCTTTTTTTAGTTACCTGTGAAGAAATACAGAGTTTCATTCTTTCTGATCAGAGAACTATGTTCCCTGTGAGCTCCAGGGCAAAAGCAAAGCTCAGCTTGTCACCCACCAACTCTCCTCTACACAGTTAAGGTAACTGTGACACTGTGATATTAATCACAACTTTAGTGTTTTCTCTTCGGCTTGGAAAATTATGTGGATAAACTCAAACACAAGTGACAGCTATCAGAAAGCAGGATGGTTACTGTACTTCCCTTTTCCATAGCCCAGACTCTTCCAGTCCAGGAGAGCAGAGGCTTCTTCATGTGCTTTGGGGTGCGCAACTGAGACAGAACCACAAGAACAAAAGAATAATTAAAGAATTTCCCTTATAGCATTCTCTTACTTGAGAAAGAGTAACCTCTGTAATGTCATTATGCAAAGTCTCCCAGCCTGTGAATCTCAGAACAACATCCCTGCAAAATATGCTTCCATTCAATTCCTCAGGCTCCACCTGTCCCAGCAGCAAGACTGAACAGAAGCCATGATTCACTGGCTGGTCCTGGCAGACAGGGATTAAAGAGGTTATTTAGAGCTGCCTTCTATACAGCCCGTGACCTGGTACCCAGGGAATTGATGCTGCTGGGAATGTACAGCTCTCTTCCACCATGCTCCCTGAAACGATGACTCTGCCACAGTCCAGAGGTTTTTACTGAGATCTACAGGACAGCAACAGAGAACAGGCTAGAGAGGCTTGTTTCTTCATGCTGTCTTTTGCAGAGGCAAGGCTGCACAGAAGGGATGCTCTCACTGGTAATTACACTCTGCCTGTCAAGGCAGCGTATCTTCCATATAGCACACTTGCACACCATCTATTATTGAACAGTTTTAGTGCACAAAGCAATCTCATTATGCAATGGAAACAGTTCCTGTAAAGGCATCTCTGCAAGTGTGATGATGTTATTTTTTTCCACAATATTTTTACATGTCTCTTCCAGCCTTCCCCTTTCACACCAGCTGCAGTCAAATTACTCACTGGCCTTGATGCTTACAATGTTGGATGTGATAGGAACAGACTAGACATTGTTTTAACACAGGAAGGTTAATTTAAAATAACCTTCCTAAGCTGTTCATACTGCAAGACAGCAACATTACAAGGAGAAGACATGGATTCATAAATAGGATCAGCTTTCAGCGATCAGACCAGGGGTAGCAGCACTTGTCATGAACATTCTGTGCTGAGTCTCCAGGGGAAGCGCAGCTTCAGCTGCCGCTCACACAGCTCCTTCTGTCAGTCACTCCATGAAGCAATGCCAGCCTTTTCTACTAAAGAGCCTTTCTCTTGATCTCCTAAAGGTAAATGCTACCATGTCAAGAGATGAAAGACAGAAATGCTCCATAGCATGCCTGCTACTATATTTCAGTGCCAGTTTGCTCTGGATATATCTTTATCACTGAGCAAATAAATCAGTCTCTGAAACTAGGTTGATTGCTATAAAATCATAATTTGAAAGAGCCTTACAAAGATTTTTAAAAAAAGGACTTACAGTCAAATATGTGTATTAGAGGCAACTAGAAACCACTGCTTAATAGTTTTATCACTCCTACCATGAAAATATTTGAGGGATTTTCGTCATGTCAGTCCATACTCCTACATGATTGACCTTGACTTTGCATCCTCCCCTTGAACAAAGCAGGAGCAATACCTCAGAGTACTCAGGCAATGAGTCCAGCCAAACAGTTACACTGCCTTCAGATGCAGCAAAGGATTAGGATTCCTGAAGCTGTCACGGACTTTGCCAAGGCTTCTTTAAGCACGATTAAATCTGCCTCATCATCAAGATCAACCTTCTTCCAGGAAGGACAGCACTTAGGCTCTACTTGCATGGTGCCCTCTCCAGACTATTTTCTTGAATCTTACAATGAAAAGACTGCTGAACGTTCCCTTTTTCAAATGCCATAAAAACATTACACTGAGTTAGAAGACCAGGGATCATTTTGTACTAACCTCTCTGAAAAGCTTGTTGCTTATTCCACAGCCAGCCTTTTAGATTAACATTGTGGGGTTTTTATCCTATTTTTAAGCAATTTATCATCCAGAATTATTGTTTTCATAAGAATATGGCAGAGGGGACAATGAAACACAACTCTCACGGAGTCATCACTAAAACCCAAAAGTTTCTTAATGCTTGTCTCTAACTCTGAGGCCTTTGCTACAGCAAAAGAAGTGACAAAATATGCCAGGGTAGCAGTTTACACTGGCGTAAGTCATTCAGAAAGCAATGAAATAAGACTGATTTATCCATTACCTGACAATTTATTACAGTGGAAAAGAACTGAATGAAAAATTCTGGAAAGAGCTCTCCCCAGATGGGAAAAAGCCATCACTGAATTGGTGACGATGATGGATCTGTCTCCCACTTGTAATTCCACTTGACAGGATGCAGGTTTTAGCTGTGCTCTGTGGCCACTTCACAAAAAAAGCATCATAAGAGCACTGAATTCCCCTCCTTCTCAAGGGGCAGCAAACACATGTAAGCATGTAAGAAATGCAGGGCTTAAAAAGGCCATAGATTCTTCTGACAAAAGTTTTATTTTTGCTGTCTGGGTAAATTATTATTTATTGTTACCCTTTTACATCAGCAGCTTTTCCGAGGAAAGAAATGCATCCAGATATCTCACTAGGGAACAGTGAGACATGCCACTCTGCAAAGGTGAAGGACAAGCCTTTTATACAGCCATGAAAAATGGTAACAGGAAAACACTACTGAATTTTATATTTTTTTTTTCTTGGTTCAAATTCCGGAATCAGCAAGTCTTTACGAAGATAAGCAGTTTCAGTAAAAAGAAGTAAGAAGGTAATAAAAAATATTCCTCTAAAGAATCAGTGAGGTGTTGTGGAGTTGAATCCTTGGTAAAATAGGAAATTAAGGAGGAGGGATGAGTAAAAGGGAAGAAAGGATAAATTAACAATACAGAAATAAATAAATAAAGCTCCTGTAGGAAAACAGCATCTGTTGAAACAGAAAAGTCTCTGCCAAACAGTCCAAATGACACTACTTCATGGTATCTATTTTTTCGTCCTGTTAGTCATGGTTTGCAGGAATTTTATAATCACAGAATGATACAGCTGTAAAAAAACAATGCCCCCCAAACTTTTCAGTTTATTAATAAATACTATAAAAATAAATATTAATTTTTATCTTATATAATTTTAAGTCAATCCAAACTAGCACAAAACAAGACAAAAAGTACACACTCACAACAGAGGATATGACTAAGCCACATCAAGTAGATAAGAGATCAAAATTCAGACAATACTGCTAAATCAAAGTAGTATTCACATGTAAATATTTTATCTTGCACGTAAACTATTTGTCTCAACACCAGTGAAATCAGTTAGATCTACACAGGCAACTCACTTCAACACTGTATTTTCCTTCTCAGGGTTGTACTGGAGCAGCACATCAGAGACACTGCAAATTTGAGGACTAAAACTGCAAACTGGTGAAGAACACACAGTAAGAAAAGTACACACCATTTATCATTTTACTGACATATCTATGTAGGATTTAAAATATAAGATTTTACTCAAAGGAACAATTTCAAAACATTTTATCAATACCAAAGGACTATCAGCCAACATTACAACAGGTACTAAAAAGACCTTATCTCCATAAGGGGATATTACATAGGATATCCTATACATGATGCAATGAAGGAAACTCTACTCCCTTGCTTAGTTTCAACTCTTGGGTTTCACAGGCAGTCTGGTATGAACAGGAATCAAAATGAATCACAAACTATGTGAGAATTCAAACTGCATTAAAAAAAATGGTGCTGACAAAATAATCTAGCTCATTCACATCCTCTCCTCCACACGCTCTTCTATTTCTGCTTCCAAAGGAAACTAGGAAGAAGCACAGAAAAGTTCACATAGCATTCTGAACCAAACTGAAGTTAGATAAGAGAAACCCTAACAGAAGAAGCAAAACCTTCAGATACCCTCTCTAAAGAATTTAGGTTGACATGATCAGGGCCAGGAGAAAACTCACCTGAGTTTCCAATCTGAGTTCTGCTGCCAAGCCACACTGTGGGAGGTTTTAAGCTTCTAGTCCCATCTGTACATGGTACTTGTCTGGCACTAGGTTTATTTAAATAAAAAAGTGTTTCAGATAGAGATATTTGAGGAAACCCTCCCTAATCATGAGTGCTGTTTTGCTCCCAAGATTTTCAAGTACAGTGTATTTACTTCCTGTGTAAAATACAAGAAGAAAACGGATGTCCAGTTCCTCATTTTTACTGGAGACACTCCTCTACCCCAGTATGTGGAAATAATAAACAAGCAAGCACTTAGCACAGCTGGCATTCTTTCATCCTGGTGGGTTTCAGGTAGTTGCACAAGCAGGTGACTCCCTGCACACACAAAACAGTTTTTCTCAGGCATGACAATATGCCAGGCCAGGCCTGGGTGTACCCAACTCATCAGAGTAAGGTTTCCTTTTGATATGGCTGCCTGAAAGATCAGCTAAAGATCCCTCAAGTAGGATTACACAATTTTCCTGCCCACAGCTTTTCGTGAGAGGAATTACATCTACTGTAAAGCCTGTCTTGACCCACCTCTCACCTCGTATGATTTTGGAAGGACTGCTCAGGATTTGCCAGGTACCTGAACTGCTGCTCACAACCTTCCTATACACTTACTATTACAGCCTTCTCCATAGATTTACAGCCCAACGCCACACACAGAAAAACAGAGAGTTCTACCATGCACTCTGAGAAATGTAAAGGACAGTTGCAATTGTGATTTCTTAACCAACCACAAATTGTTAAAGGGGCGTTTCAACTCAAAACAATGCCCATGTGGAGGTCAAGAATTTTGCAAGGGCCTCTCTGCTATCAGAGTAAGTATTCAATCTAATTAAGCATTCCAGAATCACTTACAGACAAAGCTGCTCTTCCATGCTCTACATTTATCAGAAGTACAGTGTACACTTCCAAGGTTGCATGTTTCTCTCTTTTTCTTAGCACAGCAGGTGACTTTACGACCAAGTGACACATTTTATTTCCCACAGAATAAGCTTCCGAATGAGAGTCTCAAACAAGAAGAGTTAGTTCCTAAGGTTAGTAGGGAGTCAAGAGATTGTATTCAGACCTAACAGGTTCTAGCTCATTTAGTAAATGTTTAGTATATTTGTTTGCTTATTTCATAAATATAATCTTTAAAGGAAACATTTCCACAATGAAAACAAACAAGCCGGAAAAGAAAAGCCTGGTACTTAAAACAAAAGTTAAGCATTCAAAATCACTCAGCTTGTGAAACAACTAACAGTTTTCTTTCCCATAAGAAGCAAAACTAATATGAGTAAATTCTCCCTGCACAAAGAGATTACTTACTCAGGAAGACCAGGTAGGTGCTAAAGGAGTACAAGGCAATCACAAATTAAAGAAATGGTCATATTCCTGAAAGAAATGGACAACCTACGTGCATGGTTATCTGAAACAGAACTTTCGCAATTAGTAAAGACTTGAGGTAGCAGAAAGTCAGTTGGCACAAAATTTAAGGGCTTATTTCCAATTCATTTAACTAATACCAGAAACTCTTCAAGGACACCTATCTATTCAGCCTTAACCTCCAAGAATTCTTCTTTCCTTTTACAAATCCAAGCAGCCAAATGAGAAGGTAATCCATCTATCACGTTTATCCGTCAGGAGCTGGATTTCGATGATCCTTGTGGGTCCCTTCCAACTCAGAGTATTCCATGACTCTATGATCTTCTATCCAAGGTTTCCACCACTCTTAGCTAAAACTTACGCCCTGTGAGGACTTTTCTTCCTGTTAGTCTTGGTCTGAATAATTTTGGAGCCCTCTGTATCCTAGACACCTGCAAACAGCAAGATATTTTGCATGTTTTTACAAGTGTCCCATTTCACTGAATCCAAAACAACAGGCTGAATGGGTAGAAATTCTGGAGAGACTGTAAATGCTCACGCAGGACTGGCAGAAGTAGCTGTGTGTCTGGTTCAGAGACAGCAGCTCCCACCTTAGGATAAACCTGTGAAATTTTAGTAAGATGTGTTCTAAGGAAGGGAAAAAAGACAAATCTTGCTTGGTTTTTTGCAGTGCTTAGTCTTCCATGTGTGCTATTTTTGATCTTTGATTTAAAGAAGATATATTATTGCTTTAGGTTAACTGATTACATGAGACAGGGTAAAACAAATAGTTTAGAAACTCCTAATAGGCTTTGAACTATCTGCATATAGGTAACTATGGAAAGCACTGGTGAGAAACAAATACATAACAGAAAAAAACATTAAAAAACAGAGTCAAACCATTATGGATCTAAATTCAGTGCATAGTTTATTTGCAACAAGCTAACCAACCAGCTCTAACTGTAACTACATGAGATAAATCAGAAAGAAACAAATTAAATTTGGAGTTCCTAATCCTTGTGACAGGAGGTTCAATAAGGCAGCAAATTTTAAAAATTGATACCAACTGCCTGTATTTTATTTCAATAAATAAACTATTTTCTCTGTATAAAAGTTGGAAAGGCTTAAGTTTATTAAAACATAAGCCACAGGTATAGCGTGTAAGAAAAATGGTGTCAAAGAACAAAGTCCAGAGGAAATTTTGAATCTGCTGCATATAAAATAATCCACCCGCACTCAGCTGAGTCAGGAGAGAAAGGAGGTTGACACAGCTACTTATTTCTACTGAGAGTCCTTTGCTTTTCAGCATGTTCCACAATTTTTTCTTCTACATACAGTCCCTTTCTCTTTCTTACTGCATTCATGTACTTGCGGGCCTGGTTCTCCGAGTCTGCCTTTTCCCCGAAGTGCAAATATTCTTCCTCGGTTGTTGGGACCCAGAATGGGTCACTGGAAATGATCTATAAAAAGAAACAAAAAAAAGAGTAAAGTTTGTTACTACATTTCAGGTAATCAATGGCTAAAGTAGAGAAACACAAAGGTAGTCGAGTAGATAAGTTTTCTGGAAAACCTGCAATTAGCTATTTAAAAAAAATACAAGGATTAAGACACTTGTCCTAAGAAGCCCATGATAACTTTTCAAATTCAGTTGCAATTATCTGCATAGAAGTTTCTTATAAAAGTAATTTTAATTGCCAGTCAGCAAACAGTGCCAAATAACATTCAGAAAACACTCAAATTTCAGTTAAGAAATCCTTATTTAGAACATTATCTCACCACATTTTGATTAGAATTTGAAAGAACTGAAGATTTCTGGTCATTTCTGTGCCCTGTGTTCTTCAATCCCAATCCTGAGTTGGACAGATGGTTTGAGAATCACTGTTTCTGGTTCTAACATATTTAGCAGAGCTGTTCCTGCAGCTTATTAGCCCTCATCTAGAAGAGATTTTAGATCTAACATGATCAGAGAATAATTGGACATAATAATTGGATAATTATCCCCAGTTCATCTCATATGCCCCCCCTACTTCTCAGACTACCACAGAGAGTATTACAAAGATGTAATTATATAGTCTTTAAAGTCTTTCCTCATTTCATCCTGCACAACAAGGCTACAATATTTTTAATTCCCCAAGTCTGAAGAGATATTTACCCTTTACCTTTGGACTATGTAAATATCACACAAATTCTATGTTTAATGTTAACTAGCTAATCAAAGATAGCAACTTCTTCTGTTACTGTTAGTGACTCTCATATTACTTTCAGAAATTTTAGTTTTACAAGTGTTTTAAGACTTAAAGAAGGACTCTCGCTCCCATCCCAATTCTAAGCTCCTAAGAATCCACTTCAGTACTACCCATATGTATAATTGTTGCAGGCACCAGAAATTACTCTTAAGTCATTAAGAGTGATAATCAAGGCTTAAGCACACAGAACACGTATGTATAACCAATCTGGAAAATGCTCCCTAAAGAACTGATGTCTGGGTGCCCAACCAAAATTGTATAGGCTTATGGTCCTGAGTTTCAACTTTTGTTCCCATTAGAGGACAAATAAAAGTATAGGAGTAAAAACCACTGTAGTTAATGAACTCTGAAAAAAATAACAAGACTGCCTTCCAAGAACCCTAACTATGATTAGGGAGGGATGGAATTGACCATATTTTGTTAAACAGGTTCTACTGCAAATTTAAAAAACACATATATATACTTATACATATTTTGTTGTAAATTTTCTCAAAAGATACAGTTACAGGTAACACATTTCTACTAAAAAAATAAGGGTAATACTGTATCCATTTCTTAAACAAAACCCTCATGGAAAAAGGAGGGCAGACAAGTATTAGTTACTGCAAGAATCACTATAGTTACAACAATAATTGAGCATATTACTCTATAATAACTTCTGAAATATCAGCACTAGTGTTAATAACAGACAAGTAGAGAAGAAATTTCCTTAAACTACCAATTTTAGCTTAATGTTATAAACCTTTTCTACTGTGACAAACTTTCTCTTCTGACCCATCCTTTCAAATGCCATATGGTATTTCAATCCAAGCAAATTTTCCTAAAGCGTAAGTTACACACACTAACAAGAGGAGGAATTAAAAATGATGACTTAAGATGGACAATTTCCCTCAGAAATCCGACCAGTTGTGAAGTCCTAATTTAACACCTCATGTTAAGTAACACCTAACACAACCAAAGAAATTACACTTTATGGGGAGTTCGGAGAATGACCATGGCAGAAGATGTCTACTTTGTATTAGGTAACACTGTAGGTCCAATCCTGTAAAAACAATATGTAAAGCCAAACCAACAAAACCAGTTCTAGTTTGTCACAGCTGAGCACATACACAGTCCTGTTAAATTAAGTGGATATTACTCGTGCTGAAAGTGACAGCCAATCTCAATTATTTAGGTGGAAAATGACTATGCACCAGGTTGTCTGGCTGAGAACCAAAAGCAAGCAGAGCTCAGAAATAAACAGTAAGAAACTCAGCTTTCCAATTTTTTCTATGTTTATTCTTAACATAAACGTAAGGACTGTCTAACCACAGAAGAATCTGCCTGAGTCATACCCATTCTGGTATCTTGTACAGGGCCTTATAACCAATGCTTTGAAACTTAAAGGTGGTTTCTTGACAGCTTACATCGATTAAAAAAGAATGGTCCCCACTCTGAGAGTTTGAAAGTTTTACCACTGTTTTATGTACTAGAAATAAAGAAAAAGGGCAGTGAGGGCTGCATGTTGACTGGATGAAGTTGTAGTGATACACATCCTAAACATCTTAAGGATGTAAAGGTAGCAGAGACTTCCCTGCTTATGATCTGCCTAAAGAGATGAACAAACAAAAGTTTCAAAGTCCGAGAACACATGAAAAAGAAAAGGTAATTCATTCTCAATGGATTTGCTCCATACTGGACTACTGAGCGAGATTACACAGCTACAAAGCAGGATAACTTAAAAGGCTGTTACTACCCTCTTTGGTGAAGTTTTTTTAACATTAACAAGAAATGTAACACCCAGAAATTATGCCCAGAGAGAAAACAGTGAAACAGCAGTTCTTGAAGAATGAATAAAACAGAGGAGTCAAAAAATATACAAAATTGAACTTATACATCTAATCTACCTGTAATTATCTAGATACTGTAGTGATGAATGCTTAAGAAAATCCCCAGCTTTGACAGACTGGCTCTTTCAATAATTGATGGAAGACTTGTTCTACTGAAGTTGTGCCCTGAATACTTCTTCCACTGATAATAATTCTTTATTCTTCAACAAGTCTCATGAAAGTCAGCATAACAGGAGGCTCAAATGTATGTACTATTTAGCAGCCAGCAAGGGTGAACCTGCAAACTTAGTGCAGCACTGGGCTACAGAATTCTGAGTGAACCTTGTACTGCTACGTGATGCAGAGCTGCACCGTAAAGGGGCTAATTAGGTTCCAAAAACTACCTCAGGAGCTAGCTTTGCTTCTCCAACTGTTTAAATAATTCAGCCACTACATACTGCTTCTAGAGCAACATCTGGTGGTATAAGAAAACTCCTGTTAGAGGACCATGGCTACCTAAATGGTGCAGACACACTGCAAAATTGAGTTGCTAGGCACACGTGTTACCACACCCTGGTAAAGTAATGAGAAAGAGGAAGCCAGATCAGCTGAGTCAGCTGGAACCTGGGGCATCAGCTGTGCATCCTCTTTCAGAAGTCAGTGTAACCCTAATATGACTACACAGAGGTGCTACTGACACAGTGACACAAAAAATAAGTAGGACATTTTCTTTTTTTAAAAGTTCTGATTCTGTAAAGTGAAGGTGAGGGTACAAACTAGACTGTTCCCCTTTTTTCACATATTAATGAGTCAAAGCTTATAGCAGGTGGCACCCATCATTCCCCATGCTCTGTTAATACAGTGCAGGCAAGCAAAAGGAAGAAAAGGTTTCCGTATAAGGCTCCCAAAGCATTGCCATCCATTTCCTTACAATAGGGACTGTCAGAATGGTGGGTTTGGGCTTCCTGGAACCAGAGCTGAGAAGCTTTTTAAGCCCTGAGCTATTGTTTGTATTCATGGGAACCACATAGGGATGGCTCTGGAATCTGTGACAGAAATTGAGGTTTTTGTCTGGATATAGTCCTAAATGATTAATTAGATTCTGAATGGATTGATCCTTCTGGAATATGATGCAGTTATTTCACAGAGGGCATCTACTGTGGATCCCAAAAGATCCACAGGATCAGAGCAGAAAAGACATTCAGAAACATTATTTATTCTATGTTGCATGTCACTTTGAATTTAAAATTATTCAGATTTTTTCAATACAAAACTAAAACATATAGTCCAAGACTTCTTTTAAAACCAGAAACATGACAGCATCTTAACAAGAAGTTATATTTCTAAAGAAAAATGTCAATCAAAACAGAACTGGAAATTCAAAACAATATGCCTTTCATAGATGAAAAATCTTTGAGTGACTGAAACAATTCAGTTAACCTTCTACCAAAGGTCTTTAGTCTGACTCCCTCTCTCTGCTTGCATGTTGTATCTGAGAACCACTGAAGAGGGGGGACAAGAAAATTATCACAGCTAAACTTTACACCCCAATTATAAGAGACAAAAGATGCCAAGAGGCACCAAAATTATGAAAAAGACTCTGAAAAACCAATGACATGATGGTGTTGTTAGTATTGTGGTAAAGTATATTTTAAAATACCACTATACTGTGTGTGATCTGGTAAATGGAAAATTCAGCATACCTTTTCTTCAGGAACTTTTGCTAGAACTTGGGAGTTTTGCTTTATAATAGCAAAAACTAGCCACTGGCCTATGCTTATTTATTACTCAATACCAGAATAATCTGGTAGGGACAACATCAGCCTTAACAGCAAACTGCCCAGCACACACACACGATTACACCTCCAAAGTGTGCCCGACAATTTGACACAACTTCCAGGCTGTGCCCTTAACACAACCAAGTATTTCTATGCTACATCTGCAAGACTCTTCTGAAAACCAGTTCTTTTAAAAAGTGAACTACAAATCAAGATTTGTACAGTGGATCACTGGACCAGCATTTACTCTACTAGAGAACAAGTATTTTCTCTAAATGCAACCATATAAAATGCAACACAGTAAAATCAATTAGCAGCTGATAGAATCCTTAAATCTGTTATTGCAAATGCAATGCTTCAGTGATGGAAATGTTCTTATTAATGGAACATTTAAATTAAGGAACACTTTAAATTAATCTTGAGTTACTTTCTAAAAGTCTTGGGTGATATAATTTGTTCAAAGTAGGACTTAAAATCAAAAAAACCCCAGTCAAATATATGCTGAAGTGTGTCCCATTACTTAGTGCAGAACTACGATCCCACTCTAGGTATAAATAAATCACTGTTTATAATGTAGTCAGCTGGGATTAGGAATTTCAAAAGAAGTGAACAGATTACTTAAAACACTGTAAGTGAAGGGTATTCTTGAGAAAAAGAAATCATTCTAAAGCAAGATGTTTCATTAAATATCACCACTATTCAAAGCAACACACCCGAACAATGAAGTCTCATAAGACTTGTTCAGTAACAGCATGCAGAGGAGCACAGGCAAAGCAGATGTCACTTGCTTTTAGCCTAACAACTACACATTAATTATTCAAGCAATAAACGCTTGTGTCTTTGTCAGAGATATATTCTGAATACCCGTAATAATTAATCAATAAAAATAGAAATACTATGAGCATACTATGTGAATACTGAAAGATGATAGCGTGTGTACTAATTCTGTAAATGATTATGTAAGCTAATCAAGCCTGTCAATAAGACATGAGTTAGAAGAGATCACTTGCACTTCACGAGGACTTGGAATTTTAAGCCTTAATTTGAAGATGATTTATTATTTGCATTTCCGTGTCACCCAGATGGCTCCAATAGTGATCCTGGTCCCATTGTCTAGTGTATTTCACAAAATGATGGTATGAAACAGTCTCTGCCTAAGGCGGCCTAATTATGCAAAACAAGGTTGAGAGAAGCATCAAAAGCAAACAGAAGGGATCTGCCTAGTTCGTCCAAAAGGTCAGGCAGATCTGGGAACACAGCCATGTTCCTGGTAGCATTTCCCCTACTGGTCCTTACTGCCTGATGAAGAGAGAATATTTCTTTGGAGCCAAGTATCATCAATGTAGAAACTGGTTTAGTTGGACCATGAATAGAAAGAGCAGTCTAACACTGTCTGATGGAGATTTTAAGACCAGCAAGCAACATTATGGCCTTTGTGAACTGCTTAATAAGAAATCCCAAGAAAGCCTAAAGTCAATACCACCACTGGCCCTCAGCACTTCAGGAAAAACATTATGCCAGATGTTCCTTTAAAAAAAAGCCACAACTATTATGCATAAATTCAAAGATGATACAGGAATCAGTGTATCAGAATCCTTTCTACCTTTGAAAACTTGATTCTAGAAAGATACTTCAAGAGCATTCACAGCTCAGATGGTGCCCATCACCTACTAATGACAGACTGCAACTTAAAAAGGTACAGCTGATGCACATCTGAGATGTCTGAAGCGGCCCTGGGAAACTGAAATTTTCAAGTAAATTCACTTTCAGGTAAAATGGCAGAACTTTGCAGAGATCTTTATGGGAATAAAAACCTGCTGTTTTTTCAAAAATATGCTGGGTAATGCCACACAAGTGCTTCTGCACTGAGCATAGACATGCAAGGCCATTTGGATACAGGCAAAATAAATACCCTACATGTATGTGTTAGGAGTGTGGATTCCCTACAGGTGAAACGAGCATCTCATAATTCAGAGCTACCATTCACAATATATAATGGGCACTGCCAAGGCCTTAAAATGCCCAGGCAGATACAAGAAATACTGTATTAATGAACACTTACACAGTCATAAAATAAACTCATATAAGTTTATTTTTGCTCAAGAGCATCAACCTTGTTTGTGTCTCAATAAAAGAGACATGTGGCTCTACTGCTGCATTTTTTCCTATTACTTAAGAAACAGGTATTGAGAGAGAGGATTAAAGCCACACACTACCACTTCTATTTACTGTTTCAATTAGCTTCAGATGTCCTTTTCAAGACAATGAGCTTCTTGTATTTGACAGGTTCCAGGTTACTCCTCAAATTCATTTAAGTGCCTAAACTGTTGCTGGCACAATAATGTATGTAAAGTTACAGTTCAAACCTAGAGCAGATTAACAGATTCTTCCAGTCTCTCTCATTACTTTAGCCTGCTTCCTGTTTAATGCAAGCCTAACAATCTCATCCAGCAACTTCTATATTAAGCCTCATCTTCCGAGTTGTAAAGTGACTTCCAATTTGAAAGGAATGAATTCAAATTCAGAATAGAAAACTTCCAGATTCAGAATGCCTCATATTCTTAGCCATTATTACACACAGTCCTTCTCTTACCGTTCTTCAGAGCCCTGGTGCACATTCTAGACACTATTCTACTTAGAAAGGATAATGAAAAAGAATTCTGATTAAAAGTGTTTACAGTTCAATCATGCCCCCTCAAGAATAAGTGTGTCTCACAGCCAACCATTATGCAATTTAGAAGATGGGAATTAACAGAAATACTGTGCATTTCACAACTTTACAACTAGTAGATGTCTTTGACAATTTCCAGACTAGCTGAAAATGCATTCAGCATCTGTATAGAGACATATGCATTATTTTTTTACTTGTAACATAGATTTCCCAAATGGGATTAGGAATCCATTATTCCAAGCATTGTGCAATCACCAATATCTTCTTGTTCAAAGAACCTTATTATTAAGATAAAATGACATGACAGAGTAAAAGATTTAACTGCAAAGAATAAAGAGGCAACAAAGGAATCAGGCTCAAGCAAAAACATATACTGACTGAAGGTGTATTACTAATTCAAGGACTAAAAAATATACAAGTAGTTAATAATTATCCTAAAGTTAAATATTTTAAACTAACAATTCAGAAGGAAGTTTATACTGAAATCTACAAAAATACTGCCAAGTAAACCCAACACACCTAACACTTGCCTAGGCATATCATAGAGTAAAATACCTGACTAACTATTAAAATTAATGTGTGTAAGCTGGGACCAAACTGAAAACTCCCACTAATGGTTACTTGGTGCCATCCTCTACAGGCAAGAGTAAATGACATAAGTGTACCAGAATAAATTAATAAAAAAGGAGTATGTGACAAGATAGACCTCAATACATGTTTTGGTCCATCCCCTGCGGCTGCTGCAATCTGAACTATACAAAATACATTCATTAACTGAAAGGGGGGAAAAAAAGTACTATCATTTCCTCAGAGACCAAAATGGCTTCATTTAAATGTAGGCTCTATCACTGATCTTCCTGCATTTAGAGTCTATAAATCATGTTAATGAAATACAATAAAAGAGTCAATTCAAACCTAAATTCTTTCAACATACTCTATGCATGTGGTTTCCATGAAATTAAGTGTTAAAAAGTTCAAAAATCCCCAAAAGTGTCTATTTCACTATGTGTAAAATGGGGTTGACAACACATTAGAAGCAATCCGTGTAGACAAATGCATGTCCCAGGTACTCAGCTGATGAGCTGAGCACACTGAGAAAACACTACTAACACAGAATTCATCCCAAATGTCATAGAAGGATTTGGATATCCTGCAATTACAGCAGCAGCCATACACTGGGTAACACAGGAAATGCAGAACAAAACCAAGTAGCTACTGCACCTTCTTCTAATTTTTAACAGTAAGGAAAAAAATAAGATTACAGAACTCACATCATATTATCTTATGCAATGATACATTTAATAATAGGGATTCAAATAAAATGCTGGTGTTTATCATGTATTTACACATACCATCATAATTCATCAGTAAGGTGGCAATGTCAAAGTCATGCCTAACACCTGATGCAACTTGAAAGGGTTTTTCATTTGAGGGTTTTCTTTTGTGCAGAATACAGAGACAAAAATAAACAGGATCTGAGAGACAAACTATTTCTCATGGCTTCTCTGTCACTAGAGATTCTGAAAATTGTATTTGTTTAGCAATTGTGCTGATAATGGGAGAGTAACAGGCACTTCTTCTGCCATCCCTGCACTGAGCCAACATTTCTAGTAGCTTAGTAAAAGCCTTATTTTGTCACAAAAATATGTTAGCATGGCTTTCAATGAGACAAACAATCCCAACCCTCCCCACTGACAGATTTGCCAGGTGAAAAGGTGACTGGCTTACACAATAATTTTTCCTACTACTACTACATTTTAACATACCAGCTGCAATTGTAATCTCTCCTCAGGGTCAATTTTAGAAAATGTTGCCAGTTGGTCGAATCTCCCTTTCCTATGCATGTCTATAATTACGTGTGAACATTTTCTTATGTGAAATTCATAACATCTGAGAGTGAACATACAGGCCAAGGTTTGGGGTGGAAGGGAAGGCCAAGAGGCACAGGGCTTGTGGTTGTGCCTAGTGCTGGGGCAGAGTAGCTACAAAACCTAAAGAAGCTGGCACAAAACAGTGGTTAGCTGGAATTACCATCCTGACTGATATTCCTTTAGGGCACTGATGTCAGGGGCTGTTCAGACAAAAGACCAGTTAAGCCACAAAACCTCACCAGCTGCACTTCAGATGAGAACATCCAAAGCTTACAAGACTACTGTGTGCAATACTGCAGACACCCACTGGTTTGAGGTACCTGACCTGTAACTGCCTTACACCTCAAAAGCTGCAGTCATTCTACTTTTTATGTGCATACCATCTATAGAGAGTTGTCCTTTTCTTTCCTTTTTGCATTCAGTGTAGTTGTGTAGCTGTTTTTCCCTTCCATGCTCCTCTGTGAAATTGAACTGTTACAAGATTCAATAAGACCGTGTTGAGGGGGGGAGGTTAAGTCCCTGGTCCCTGCATTCTCTAACACCAGGAAAGTACCACTGCCAAAGAAGACAAAATGTACTTTTCCAAGTGTACTGTTTCAAGGATTCCCAACTCTTTAGTTAGCACATGGCTGGTTTGCAGAGGTCATCCTTTTCCATCAGTACCCACATAAAATTCCTGAGGCAGTTACAACAGTTACTAACAAAGAAATACTGTCAGTGGAGAATTTAACAGATACTACCTATTAGGACAATTTAGCTACAGGAACTGAGTAAGAATCCACACCATGTGAAAAACCAGCACATACTTCAGCAAAAAACAGAGGTGAGCAGTCAATAGTTGGCAACTGAATGGACTATTAACTGACCTCAAAAATCTGTAGTTGGTCGTACTCAGAGACTTGACATTTGAGGTGACAAAATAAATCAAAAGATGAAAAACAAAAAGACTTTTCATCCATTTACAAAAGTTTCTACTGGAACAAATAAAGAAACACCTGACTAAAACACAAAACACAACAACCAAACCGTAACAACGCCCCTCCCTCCCCCCCCCCCCCGCCCCAAACCCAGAAAAAACAAGACTTAATAGTTCTAAAAATTTAATGTGAAAAGCTTATACTGACTCTTGCCCTCGAACCCATCTTTAGCTCCTTCAGTGGAGTCTTCTGAGGAGCCCTACAATGCAGTTGGTTTGTTTTAAACAGGGAACTCTGATTTACAGCTTTTTCTATTTCTCCTTGAAGATCTACTGTCCACATGATAGGAACAAACTACAGTGCACTCTCAGCTGTTGACACATCTCAGCTTTTCCACTTGCCTATTCAAATCTTTTCCACCCTCACCTCTGAATTTCTCTAAGTTACAAATGACCAAAGGGAATGATTTTGAGGACCCCTCCACTTACTACCAGCAGACTTAATTTTGAAAAAATGAAATCTGTTCCCTTTGCCTTTAAGTATGAAAATATATGTTGACTTGGACTATATAAAGACAAAAAAACCCCAAAACCTAAGTGCCTGCTAATCCCTAGAAGATTAACTTTCACGTGCATTAGATTTATTGGTACATTTTCTGTTAGTGGTAGATTGAGGTTGTTTTGTAGTTTCGGGTTTTTTCCCGCTCCCCAAACAAGTTTACCAGAGAACTCATGAAAAAAGGCACTAAAATTCAGGAAAAAACATTTATAAAGAATCAGTTTCATTTATGAAGGACTTATTTTCTACTGAAATAAAAAGTCATCCCATCTAAACAAAATGTAAATCCACTTCTGAACAGTATATCTTTAAAAAGAAGTAAGACTAATATAAGTCTACTTTTTTCCTCCTCATTTCAAAAAGGAATTAATCAAATGTCTTGACCAAAACTTAACCTTTTCCGTTTATTATTCCAGTCTGCCACATCTACAGGAAATAGATCACCAAAACAGATGGAGTGAATAGATATTTTTACCTCCCAGTGGCTGAACACCAGCTGTGGACTGGCCAGGCCACTGGTTCTCTTCCTGATTTCATCAGCAAAACCAAAGCTTTCTGCTACTGGCAGGACCGCCTTAATAATAAACACATCCGTCCCCTCTTTCATCTCCTCTTGTAACACTCTGCCTTCTCTCTTGGACAACACAGCATACACACGACCTGCAAAGACAGAATTTTGATGATCTTACCAGCATATTTATATTCTGCATCATGAAGAGAAATACATAAATATTTGTTCAGGAAACTTCAGCATTAGGTAAAAATGCACAACTTCTTTGGTTAACATTCTTCCTTGGAAGTGGATCAATTAAGCAGACCCACTGAATTCACACAAAGAACATATTCTGCCAGTACAGAGTGAAGAACCATATGAATAACATTTAATATGTTATTGCTACTGTAGAAATCCACATAGGTGTATTTTACACAGTCATATGACTGATTTTAAAAGACACTGTGCCAGATTATGTGCCTAACTTGCTTTATTTCTTACAGCCAAATACTTGAGAATCATTACTAAGAAGTATTACTGTTTTTAGGGAATTGCATCTTAGCTACCTTTAGGAATTTGTTTGGAACACCAGATCTGTGTATGGTACTTGTCCCAGATAGGACATGCCATTCTAATATCAGAAAACTCTCTTATCTGAAATATTACATATTTATTACACTTAATGTGTTTAATTAGTTTCTTAATTAATTCAGTCTTAAGGTAGTCATGGATAATTTCAACTTTCTTTCCTGAATTAATACTCAATCCATTGAAATAGAGTGTACATATCATGAAAGTAGCTGTGAAAATGCCCATGTTTGACTTCACAGTAGTCAGTAAGTTTTTAAAACAGTTTTGCTAACTTATGAGTTAAGTATTCTACAGGCAAAAACTAACAAGTACATTTGTGTTGATAAAAACATCAAGCAAACCTACACACTGAAAAAATGGTTTAGGAATGCCCACATTTATAAACATGAACAGTTAATAAGTATTAGATGTACAAATTAAAGTTGAGAATATCTTGCTGTGAAGAACAAGCTGAGACCAATTTCTAAGGGGTTCAAATACATTATACTGCACTGAAGACACATGAATACATACTGCTACCTTATAAACAGCTGGGCAAAGCTGACACTTACTGGAAATAATTAGAAATATACATTACTTTGTAATAACTGCCACCAATTCTGACTTGACAGAAAGGTATCATTAAATACTATAGCCACGTGCACTGATTTGCATATATATTGAGGAAATGTTGGAGTGCGTTTATTTGCCTTTATTTTTAAAATACAGAATCTGGTCCTTCTTCAGAAAATTCAGCACAATCATACTGCTAGTACAGTTCAATCTTCCTATCACATGCAAGGAATGAAGCATCAATTCAGCAGCAAACATTTCAGAGTTTATAGTTCTCTAACAAAATGCGGGTTGAAGTGCTCTTTCATGCCCTTACCAGGACCTCCTCACTGTTCCTCTGACTGAACTGCACCTGTACTATGCACAACAGCCTTTTTGATGCTCATGAGGAAATACTTAAGATTCTATATTTAAAATCACAAAAAGATTAAGGCATTCTGAAGAGAAGGCACTGAGCTTGCCAGGCATGTACAGCCTTTGTTAACATAATTAAGCAACTTCAAGGCTATGAAAATTTTGGAGAGTCCAAAACATTCTCAGATATGAAAGGGTCATGTCTCAGCATAGCTCACAAATCAGTAACTGCTTTAAAATGCAAGTTTAAACCCGGCAAAAGAACACCACATCATGGTCACTGTACATATTCTGTGTATGAACAGAGTATATATTAAAGGCAATTTGTTAGAGCAAGTATGTTCAAATTCAGTTTATAGATTATTTTACTGGTTTTGGTAGGACGTAGCAAACTCTCCATACATATTAGTAAGTAAGGTAACACTTACCACAAAGCACTTTACATGTACATATTCTGGCCATAATTCATTGAAGATTATTCTTTGATGCCAGAGACAATTTATAGCTTTAGTAAATGGTTTTTAGCTACATGTATTCGATCCCAGCAGTCTGGAGTGTTGGCTCAATCAACAGTGTCAGAAAGAACCTGTATCAGTTCAGTTTTACCACTATGGGCAGACTGCACTATACTATACTGAAGAAATACTGGTTCTACTCTAAGTAGTTGAATGGATTTAGCAGCATCAATCACCAAGAAATATTTTAGGATCTTCTTATTCAAAACAGTTCAAACAGCTTTTTGGAAAGCACAGCAGTGCAAAAACAGCTTTATGGCGCTGCAACATACAGAGTAAGTCTCTGTATAATTGTCTCCCTTCAAACATGTATTAAGTCCAGCTCCTTGAAATATGTAACTCCTGTTCACTTCTTTACTGAAGGATACCTCAAGTAAGTGAAAAATTTCTGTATTCCCCACAAACTTTGCAAACAGAGAAGAAAGAGTGCTCTTCTGTTTTGGATCTGCATGTCTACACTCACACAGCTGAGCCAGAGATAATGCTGCAAATACGTGTGATTTGCTCCCTAATATGGTGAGATATAAAATTTTAATAACTTAATTTTTAAAAAGACATATAGAACACCATCAAAATTGAAAAACTAAAGCTACAACAGAGATCAGTAAAGTCTTGTCCCAACTAAGTTTCACTGATGTCATCAAAACAAAAAGACCATCTACCTTTCAGTCTCCAGAACACACGAGAGAGAAGGTAAAAAGACTTAAAAAAGGTAGGAATAGTAACAGGTAAAAGCCAATAACAATAAAAAAATATGTGATACTAGTTCCTTCAGCTCTTGGGACTTTACACAGAACTTCCATAAAGCAGGAGTGTGTAAAAAAGGACTTTTCTAGTGAACTAACTAGGAATGAGATGCTCAAGTGTGTCAAGTGGCAGATGTATGCAGGACCCAAGTCTAAACCCAAGCCCATTACACTGGACATGTATAAGCTTCTAACACATCCCTGTGTTCCCCTCCCCTTGCTCCTCTCCTCAGCTCCAATTCAGTTTATTTTGTCAGGAAAGTCTGATGGAAAAAGCTTTATATACCGAATACTTTCCCAGAAGCTAACACCTTAGAAACAAGCAAATGAATGTGAAGATACGTCAAAATTCACTGGGTATCAATGTATGGAATGCCAAGGGGAAGAACTGTGACAGCGGTTTGTCACATGTCAACTGCCAAGCCTGACTGGATAGCAGGTATGCTTTTCACTTCCCCTAATGAGGATTCAATTTATTAGCTTAAATTTCCATAATAAAAATTAAACCCATGAATTTGTAATGAAATAAGTGCATGTCCATGGCTATTACCACACAACTCACATTCATTAGATTGGACTAATTTGCTTGCATGTTTGAGTCCTAAATTACACTCATTAAATACAAATATAGATAAATAAAAAAATAAATAAATACATGCATTGGAAAGCCATGTTTCCATTTGGGTTTATGGCACAATTGATGAGCCAATCCATGTTAATTCCCTCACTGCAATCATGCTTTTTAGGTAGAGGATATTTTGGAAAACAGCAATTTATTATATGGTGTTTTTGTGGTTTCAAAATTGATATCTTGCTTACAGCTTGATGTAGAGATAACATACAACACTATAAAGTCTAGTTTTGAAAGGCATTCTTACATGCTAGAAAAAAGATAGTTTAAAATGCCAAAGTTTTCTGTCATAGTAAGTTGTGTTTAAGGGACTGTGTTAATATGCTTACCACATGACACCTTTAACCAGGCCTGCTACAGAGTACTGCCAGAAAAGAACAGGATCATCCTGAACAATTGCTCAAAGGCATTTCTTTTCACTACATACAATTTTAAATTTTGCTCTTTGGACTGCTATCATTATGCTTGTGTTTATCCTAAGATTTTTTTACAACAAGTAACCAAAAAATTAATTATTGCATGTGGGATATACTATAATTTCTGTTGTGATTAGCATCATCAAAGTAAATTTGCCAATAGCTTAAATGCAATGGAAGTCAGTTTTAAAGAAAATCTTGGTGTATTGGATTGGATTCAGAGTGCAAGCAACTCCCATGGAAAACTCCAAGAACAAATGTTAGGGTAAGTTAAGTGGTGTTGTAAAGTAGGTCATAAAAACAAGTTTAAGTAGGTGTAAGTGGTAAGGTAATATAAGTGACACAATTTGGTATGCACTGGGTTTGCAAAGTGATCTATTTGCATACCAGAAGGATACCAGATGCTACTTAAAAAACCCCAAAATTACCAACTGGACTGCAATAATAATTTAAAGCTCCTTTTCCTGATTTTATTTCTATATTCTTTATCATATTAACTTAAACCATCTTGATATGGCATTAACTAAGATTCTGCACTCACTTTACAAACATCTTTTTCCCATCTCTTCATGGAACTACTAATGCTTAAACAGAAGGGCAATACTGATATTCATGGTTACTGAAGTTGATATTACAACAACTGCATAAAAAGGCAACATTTTGTATCTTACACTTCCAAAAAGGTGCAGCATTGCTATTTATGCATAAGTTTCAGATATCCAAGAAGAATGCTAAATTGTCATTCAGAATAGTATAAATACTACAGGCTTTACGAAGTCATTTTACAACTCTACTAGAGAACTACAAAAAACTTCCAACAAAACTTTTAATCAAGTTATACTCTTGGATTCAGTCTCATTTATAAAACTTCAGCTTGGCACTCGGAAAGCAAATTCTTGAGAATGGTTTATTTTCTCAGTCTTACCTAAAACTTCTGCAGTAGCCATGATCTCACACGTGTACATTGCTGCCATAAGCCTCTGAGGTTTCGCTTGCAAAGCATAACGACAAGCTTCCTTCATGGTGGCAATCAGTTGTCCAGAGAAGGGACCGTAACAATCCGCAATTAGCAATTCTCCCTTTTGTTTACTAATTTTCTCAGGTGATTCTGCACCACTTTGCTTCCTGTCCTGGTGTTCATTCCCACTGTGACCTGCATCAGTGCAGCTGCTTGCTAGAGTACTATCTTCATTTTGTTGGTGTTCTGTGGCATCATGTTCCCCTGAATCCTGTCTACTAGTTGACAGCATATCTCCAACTTTATTTATTTCCCATTTTTCCACTGTAAAACAAACACCCATGAGGGGTTCTTCACACATGGGACCTGAAAGTGTAGCCAGCTGAAATCCACTTACTATGCTGTTGTCAAAGTCTCTGTATTTACTTACTTCTTTCTCAGTGCTCCCAAGGCACTGCCACACAGACCTTTGGTAGCCCTCAAAATTATATAACAAAATATTAGGTCCACACTTCCGTGGCCCGAATGACCAGATCTGATCAACTGCATTTCTCCACTTTCTTCCCTGCAGATTTTTCTCCAATTTCTGTTTGAATTCTTTGATTCTATCAAGAGTCTTCTGATTTATCTCATGAGTCTTTTTATCTTCATTCAGAGATGTGTTGAGTTGCTCCATAGTTCGAATTAAGTCACTGTTTTCTTCAAGAAGTCGAGTTACCTCCTCGGGAAGTGGCATTGCTCTCACGCTGAGAGTAGCTTGTTTATTTGGAGTAGATATTGTAACAAGCCCATCTGAATCAACCTGAACCCCTTCAGGAATTTTATTTTGGTCCTCTTTTGCTTGGTGTATGACAGCAACTTTCTGCTGTTTTCCAATTTCCTCATTCACCATATCAACTTTCGGAGGTCTCGTGATTGTCTCTCGGAACGGTATAATAGGTGCTGATACACTAATCTGTACCTTTGCAAACCTGTAAAACAAAGTTTAAAAATTGGTTTAAAATTCTGAAAATAATTTTAAACCTATGGCTGGAAGATAGAGCAATGGACTTAACATAAATGAATAAATCTGACTGCAACACAGATTACTAGGTAATGCATTTCAAACTCAAATTTTATGTCCCTCAAGAAGGAAGCATTGCCTCTTACATCTTCAGGAACATTTGGAAAGGAATGGAAGAAAATAAAAGCAAAAGCATTGCTCTGTCTATCTGTAAATCACTGGTTCACCCATGTCTTGGATACTCTGTGCTGCTGTTGTCTGCCCTCAAACAAAATACAGCAGAAGTAAACAAAAACTGAGAATAAAGACGATCAAAGGAACACAAGCACCAGCAGCCTTCAGATGTTCCAAGGGTACAAGAGGGTGTACAAAACCATGGGGGGCATGGGGAAGGCTCATCAGGATTAACTGACAGCTACAACACAAAAGACCCTAAACTCACATCAAGAGGGGCCTGGGAAAGCATCATGGTTACTCTGATTTTACTCTTCCCAATGTTGTGGGCCACATTGCTGCAGACGAGCTACTGAGCAAGGCAGACACTTGACTTCCACCAGCACACCTGCTCAGACAGCGAGATGCCCTGAGAAAACGAAGCACTGGGTAACCTGAACAGAGCTCAGGTAACCCAGATCTGCTAACCCAGTACAAGGACTCCCTCTTCAGTCAGAAGCACTTAGGGAGCTGATACTCCCATTTTCTCCACACTCCTGGCACAGCAACAAGCACAAAGTCAACAGAAATAATTTTGTCTTTTTTGGTCTGATAAGCACTATTATAAAAGTTTCATGATAAAAAGTGATGCTTTAAAGTCCAGTCAAATATTTTAGGCATGTCAAATGTGAGTGATGGCAAGAAAAAAAGGAAGAATTACTTATTGCATTTATCTGACAGACTCAAAGTTCAGAGTTGTGTAACCTTAACCGTTCATAAGTTCTGAGCAGGTTCATTAAATGACTAACCAAAGGACTAACCAAAATTTCCTTTGTTCTGGTAAGTTTTGGCAGAGTGATAAAAAAGGTTGCAGGGGAAAAGCAAATACAATTATAAGCTTTATTTCCGTGGGAATCAAAACCAGGAGATCTGTCCTTTTTGCAGTTCTCCCAAACACTTGCATTATACCAAAAATCCAAACACAACCTCCCCCCCACACCACCACTACCTTAATTCTTTGTTTCTCATTCTCAACAGGGTAATTTAATCCCCTTGTGCTTAGTACTTGCAATGCTCTTTGGACAGAAAGTTTTAAAAATGTCTGTTTTAAGAAGCAGAAAATAAAATGTTCAAAGTTACAGTGTCGAATTTCTCACTCTATTCAAAAAGAGCTAATTGGGAAGAAAAAAACAAATTTAGCAAAATTAAGCAGAACATACATACTTAATCATCTAGATAAACATAGATGACTGATCTTTTAGTTGTTTCCATGTTTCTCCACGTTTTTGATAATAAGTATCACTTGAACATAATTTTCTAAATACACACTGGGAAAGCTAAAATTAAATATGTGCCTTTGAAAAAGTCTGATTAAAATCTTGACAAAGACAATACACAATGTAGTTTGAATTCAGCAGAACCTCCTCAGTTGTTGTAATTAATCCAAAAAGATCAACTTTGCAAAACCCAGTTGATGCAATTATGGCAGATACTAACATCAGAATTCTGCACCACCACAAATGTGACTTGAATAACATTCTGAATAACTTTTCCCCATATTTTTGGGGAAAAACTTGTGGGTCACATTTTAAGGTTGTTAGATGCTGTCTCAATCCCTAGTTCACAATCAGCTATTCCAAATTACGCACACTTAGAAAAAGTTAACTGTTTGTACAGAAACGCAGAGAGCTAATACAGCTCACATTTCAAGGTACAACTTTTTCTCTTGATACTTTAATAGTCAACTAGTGCAAATTTACCACTGTCAGAATTTACAAGAAATCCATGAAAAATGAAGCAAGACAGGGATCCCATTCTGGACTTTTCCTTTAAGAAAATGGGGAGAGAAGGAAGGGACAATTCTTGTCCCACAGGCCAGTATGTGAGGGATGGCACCTAAAAAATGCCAGATTCTCAGAGATGACTTCAAGAAGCACGAACCAGGTAAACACACTTGCTCCCAGCTCCTTTTGGGAGAAGGTATCCAAGTGAGAAAAACAGGCATCAGGAACCACATGCCAAGCAGGACAATGGTGGGAGCTCTGCTAGTTTGGGCCTGCAGCTGTTTCTTGCTTTTGCTGACGATGCCTCAAGCACAGAGTGAGCTTTGCTAGTTTGGAACACTGACAACATTATCTTGAGGAATGTAAGTAAGGGACACAAAAGGGTCACTTTTGACAGTTAATCGTTCTCTTAAAAAAAGCCAAATTAGATGGCAACTCATAAAACCCCCCAAAATTATGTACCAAAAACTAAAGGGTAGGAATGTAAATATAAGGACTGCTACTCTCTGCTCACTATAATCCTATTTCCCTATGTATCTACTACTTTATGAATTTTTTTCAGATTTGGACCATTGCCAGTAAGAAAGGTACTTACACAATCTTGCTATGCAAACTGCAGCTAAGGACAGGCACAACCAGTTTTGCTTTAATACACTACATTTGAGCAAGGTGTATTAATAATAATCCTATGCTCTTAGAAGTGGTAAAAATGTGTTGCATTAAGTTGTAATGAGGATAACCATTAAAACATACATCCAATTTGACAACTGATCCAGTCTAACTTCCATAAGAAATGACTGTTCTTTGATATTAACTTGAAATGAGTATGGGTACAGTAACACCAACATCCAATACATCATCAGGTTTGCTTTTTGGTTTAGAAAGAAAATGATAGCAAATGTATGAGGCAGAAATACCAGAAATGTTTTAGCAAATTAAGTTATAGGAAAGGATTGTTTCAGACAACTGTTCTTCTACCATTTGAAGAAACATTAGAAGATACTAAATATATGCACGTATGCTTTCAAAAAATATTGTTCATGAATGAGATTAACATTTGAAAAAAATAATAAATGAGAAAAGGAACAGGATAGAGTGTGCACATACAACTTTGGTCTTGGTGAATTCTACCTTCTGAGAGTTCATTTATGAGACATGATTCCCCTCAGTTTTTACTTTGTACAAAAACTGTATTACAATCTTAATTGGACTCCTAAACCTACTGCAATTTATAATTTCTAGAAAGTGCCCAAAAGATTAGTAAGATGTATAGAAGTGATAAGCTAGTGGCTTCTGCCCAACTGCAGATAATTCTATAGCTACAAAAAGGTACATCTATGACCCAATGGCAAAAACTGTGAGTGCATAAAGCTCTATTTTACCAGAATATAAATCAAAGATATCCATCTGACAGAGAAATATAACAGATACCTACTGAACTAAAAATATTTCTTCCTACTTGCCCTCTAACCTTTCTTTCAGGTCATCCAAGCAACGCTGAAGATGAACTTCTCCTGCTGTCACCAGCACATGTTCTCCTGTCTCCTGGATTAAAACCTGCACACATGGATCAGCTTGATTTAAAAGCTTCATCCCTCTGACCAGCTGAGGCATCTCACCTGGCAAAATAATATATTATTAGCAAAGTAATACTTGAAAAGAAATACTTGAAATGGGATAAACTTAAGCTGAGAAACAGTAACACTCGTTTTTATGGAAGTCTAAACATAGACACTTACTTCAGGAATACTCAGAAACTTTCAGTGGCCAAATTTCTGCTTATGAGTCACAGAGAGTGGTATGGTTTAGGAGCAGCAACTGAAAACATAAGCTGTATTCCGAATTTGTCATCAGAAATTTATGTACTGATGATAAAATTCACATCATACAATCATAACCACAGTACACACTTCAATGGATTGCACATCTTTTGTTTACACAGCTTTACAATAGGTTTAGTGTAACATGCCAGCTATTGACTATGACTGTGTTATGTTGATTCCTATATACAATTAACTTCAGATATGGCTCATAAACAGCTTACAACCAAATAAAACTCAAGAATTTTATTGATATGCAGTGATGAAAAAAATCAGGACTTCACTCATCATTTTCACACATTATCAAATTATAACCTTTCTTATTTATTACAACTGCTTAATGTCATTTTTCAGTAAATTATTGTATTTCCTTGCAATCTTTCATGACTAAGTGTAGCAACTTCTAAATTGCTCATGCTTAAAATGTTCCAAATACATAAATAATGATATATTAGCTTTACTAAAATAAAACTAAAAAGCATTCCATATGGATTACTTAGAAGGCATAAGAGCAAATAAAGCACAGGAAGGACTTTAAATTAGCTGGAAGCCACTGAAAAGCTTTAAAGCAATTAAAACCTGAAAAGAGGTAAAATCAGGAATGTGAGAGCTTTTTGGGTGAAACAAATCACAGCTGTCCCTAAAATGAAGGTGTTTTAAAAGAGTTGCCTTAAAGTTTATGGAGAATGAACAACCACAGCTCAGTCAAATTTGGCTAGATTACATCAAAGCTATGCATAAACGCCTCATGTCAGCAGCCTTTCATAATGAATACAATTTAAAAAAATTAATTATGAATTCTTTTTTTCATTTCACATGCGTGTTAAAGAATACCCACAGGCTTTCTAGGAATGCATATTCATATTCAGAAGGAAGAGTGACATTAAACTTGTCATTCACTTGGAGACTATTAAAAGAAATATGATATTGTATATTTACTGCTAAGCTAAGAGTGAAATAAAATACTATCCTTGAAACTCAAACATAAAAACAAAGAAAAAGGGGAAAAAATCACAGTTAGTTCACATGGCCAACGCAACTGAACAAAGATTTTAAACCCTGCCTTCTGCATTTAAGCTCACAGAGTGATGAACACTTTTTTTTCCCTTTTAGAGCTCATAGTAGCCATACAGAAAGATTTTGACATGAATGCAGTAATTTCATAAAATGTTTATAGGGAGATAATTCATATTTACTTGAGTCATTTTCCCAAATAAGCAGATGCAGTTCTGGAGTGGATTTGATGTGGCAATCCAACGTGACAGTGTACTAGGGCCACCTCAAGACCACATACAGCTCACTGGGCAACCCACTGCTTTCAAGATGAGCCTGCAATGGCCAAGTTCTGTTTGTCTTCCTGTTATTGCAAGCAGCAGTGGATTTTCAGGAAACTTTCACAAGTATAGCTACCTTTCAGGCTTCTGTCCCTCTAAGAAATTTAGTTCAAATCACAGACTCAGAAGTTAACAAGGAGAGGAAACTAAGTAATGGTGCAAGAATGATATAACGTCACTTCTTAATGACAAAAATTACCCCCAAATCAGTCAGTAGTTCTAGAATTACAGTCCTCTAACATTTAACTTAACATTTACCTTAATACTGCACTCAGCAGAACCAGTAATTTCCAATACTTTCAAAACTGCTTTAACAAATGCAGGATGTACAACACATGATTATCTGTTATTCAAACACACAAAACAAGTAACTGCTAAGCTCTCTAATCACTTTCTAAAAAAACATATAATCTTAGTGTTAGAGTATTTTGCAACTGAACATAAAAAGCCAGTTATTTTGGTTCTATTAGCACCACAAAAACAAATGGAAATTGGGCTGAAATTCCAATAAAGCCAGAGATACACCACATTCTGGTTTGGAGCAGGAGATCAATGGGAAGCAGTACTGCAAATCCGTACCACGAGCTTAATGATATAGTATACAAGAATGGCAGCAGAAAGGGAAAACCCACAGATCTATTTACCTTCACAGTAAAGGAATACTGAACTTTTAGCACCATGTGGTGTCTTACTTGTGGAACAGCTAAGTCTGACCACAAAAGGGCACAAGGTCTCCCGTAGCTCCTCACCTAGTGAGACATGAGCGAGCCAGCTGGAACAACTCATATGTGGCCCTCTAGATGACATATATATTCAGTTTATACTGGGCTAACCTCCGATTCAGTGGCTAAATCATAAAGCAGACCAGTCACTAAGGATGGGAAGCTGCATTACTGCCACAGTGAATCTGTGTTACTATTCCCATTCTCCTTGAAACTTACTTGGATGCTTTGGTTCCACAGCCACCCGCACAATCGGTGTTGCTTCAAAGTTGAGAGGTGTAAATGGGGGGCAAGCAGGTGACGTTGACAGTGTTGCGGACTTTAGCACAAAATCTTGCAGGCCTCCTATTCCTAATGGTAAATGGAGGGCAAAAAAAGGAAAAAAAGGCAAAACAAATAAATATCAATCACTGTTATATTAAATGAGACTAATGACATGATCATCAAGTTAAAGAAAGGTGAAATTATTCTAATTACAAAAGTAAGATCCAAAAACTCCTCACTGTTAATATAAAGTGTCTGTTAAAATATTTGTGCATAAATTGGGTTCTCAAGTCTCTGGTGTGACATTTGGTATTGACTCTCTCAGTTCCCGCTGCAATCCCTCAGTATTTTAACGAGGCGCGTTTATAGCTCTGAAGAACAGAAAGAACATGAGGACTTTTTTCCCTTCTAGTATGTCCAAGCCTTTGTACAGCTCTGACATAATTTTGGTAATTTAAGTTTAGAAAAATTTAGACTGCGAGAGCCCTGCAATGGTCATCCAGTCCAACTTCCAGTACACAGCAGGACTAACTTCAGAGTTAGATCAAGCTGCTTGGACACTTATCCACTCATGTTTTAAAAATTTTAATGATGCAGACTGCACAGTCTCTGTTGCCAAGCTCCTCCAGTGCTTGATTATTAATATTGTGAAGAATGATGTTTTTTTTCTTCCCACCCTCTCATGCCCATTTGGGATTTCCTTTTTCCAACTTGATTCTTGTACAATTTAATTTATCACATAGTAAGCTATTAAATCTCATCCTAATATATTTTATAATGCTGGTAAGTTGAGGAAAAGTAAGCTAAAATTGTAGTCATAAGAAAAAATATAGAAAAAAATATTAGCTATAAATCTGCAAAATAGCTGCTGTAAATGCATATTTAGTCTTGGCTGGCTGGCACATTTAAGAGAATTTGAAATTACTGCCTTCAAATTCCTAACCAACAGAACATTATTCATTATTTAGTCAAAGCTATAAAAACACAACTAGAAGTGTTTGAGTAATAAAGACAACAACAAATAAAGCTGATATCAGTAAATACAGTCACTTTTCCTGATGCTCCTTCAATCATAAACAATGAGAGTTACAGTATTTCTAATAAATTAAATGTAACTTATAATATTATGGGAAAACTGGAACCTTCAGCTCATAATTTATACCTGCTTAAAAATTAAATTCACACTGTAGACTGCAGTGCATTTGTGCTCCTTCCTCCTCCTCGTCTCCTAGGTGCCCGAGCAGTGATAAGCAGAGAAGTTCTTAACCCCAGCTTCCCATTGTCACCCTAATACTCTTCCACGTTCCTCTTTTTTGGCTTAGCTTTCTTTATTTGATGCCAGAAACAAAGAGGGTCAGCTTCCACCCTATGAGATCATGAGGGAGTTTGAGTTCTGAAGAGCCAGTTGCTGCAGAGCTCCTCTCGCTCTGGAGGCTGGATGCCTGGCCAGCAGGGATGCCAAAACCCAAAATGTCATTATATAAGAAAACCTGCCTCAAAATAACTGCAAGCAGAACAACATTCAATGGCTTTAAACGCAGGACTGCAGATGCTACAAAGAAAATAAATCTGTATAAACTCTGTGTTGCACCTGACCTATGACCAGCATGTATTTCCTCTTTTTCACTTATTCAACATGTGGTTTGAATGAAAAACAAATGCTGGATCATCACCACCAGGGACTGAGAAAAGGGATGGGTCCATTTTATTCTGATCTTCTCCAGCTGGTAAAGGAAAATGATTTAGAATGGGAGGTGAACAGCTTCTTTTCAGTGAATGTGAACCAGAGAAATAAAGTTACCAAACCTTACTTCACACAGACTCCCTTTTTTCCTAACACGTTACTGTACTCTTACTGCCATAAAGAAAACTTGAAGCTTTTTGCTTTTTTGTCTCACATTTGAAGGTAAAAATACATGAAATAAAGTATTGTCTAGCACCAACAACACACTAAAAATAAAAAAAAAAGGCAGTCCGTTTTCATGAAAATCTTTGTTAGGCTTACAACCTGAGTGTTTTAACTGCTGAACTATGTAAGATAGCACAGAGCAGTATCCAGCCCTGATGAATCTATTTAATTTACAAATTCTTAGTAACAAATGTTGGAAAAAACTCCATAAACGTTCTTGGACACTTTGTTGCATAATGTGATTACTAAGTAACTGCTAATGTGTTTTCTGAATAATATTAGAGGAAGACATAACACAACTAATTCTGATGCACCACATGACATATCACTGGAAGAATTCTACTAATTACGCTGATACATAAATCTTAAACTTTCTTATTGTCCAGCCCACTGAAATTTACACATAATACTTGAGATCACAGATCTCAAATGTGTATTAATATGTTACTTGAGAGGTCTTAGAAAAGTCACTCCAAAATTAAGCTTAAAAATATGCCTCCACTTTTAAGAATGTTTTTGTCCTGTTCATCATTATAATACACACATTTGACTACACATTTACTTTTGTAGTACAATAATTTTCAAAAATAAAGGAATCAAAAATAAGAAAAAACTACTTAAGCAAGGTGAGACAAACTACTGCTTTTATTCTAGGTTAGCTTAACGAACAAAACACTAAAAATCCTTGCAAGTATTTTTGAATAGTCACTTCTCAAAGAACAACCAAGTCCACAAAGTATACTCTCTGTCACACAAATAAACATGCAGGTTGGTAGGCAGCAGTTTGTTGTACACTGCTTTGATTTATTTTTTTTTTAGAAAAGCTGGACTTAGAAATGTCTGTAGGAATTTTTAAATATGAGTATGAACTTGACCAGGAAATCACTTCTTTTTATTAACTCTTCCTGTGATGTGTCATTTCTACACAGAAGAAAGCTCTGAATTCTGACTGTTTGTTAGAAGTGTACAAGTTTCAAAGAACAGTTTATTAAAACCCACTTAATAGAAATACCACATGCTTTGCTATATACTGTGTAGCACTACTCCTAACACTGCTCTTGGTAGCAAAGCCTTTTCTTTCCAATGAGGAGTCAAATGACCTTTGCAGATTTTATAATACAAGGCAAAAAGCTGTATCTCCTAAAGAGTTACTACTATATTTTTTTTCTTGTGCATATCCTGCTGCAATTAAGGAATTACAGCACAGAAACCCACAAACCAAGCTACCCATGCTGAAAAGTCAAGCCTACCAAGGGATACCATATGAGGTTTGATAGTAAGTATGAGACTAGATTATTTTTTCTTGAATTCGTCATCTAAATGCTTTGCTCCCACTGCAGAATAACATTTTTGTTTTGAAAAAGCATTCCCACATACTGCTGGTCAAAGAAACACAGGGCCTGAGCCCAACTGGATTTCAATAATAACAGGCACTGAAAAATCCCACTCTGCAGGGCTCTGACTGTGCCCAGGACTTCACTGAAAGAAAGGTAATTTTACAAAGCTTAACTGGCAAGACTTCAAATGTTATGTGGAGATATAATTTTTAAAAGATTACAAATTATCTCTCTTCTCCTAAAGAAGCCAGTCCCACACATAATTGTTTACCAAACTGACTTTTGCTAACATAAATTAAGAGTATTGTCCACATTTACAGAAATGCAACCAGTTGCTTACATTTTACATACACTATATTCACATTTTATATAGACTATATTCAAATTACTCTGACAAATCATTCATAGTGATCTGCAATAAACATATTTCAAAGTATTAAAGCGATTACTTCAATAGGAACTGTCGATCTGGAGGTTCAAAGTAAGACCTCCTCTTAACAGACCAGGAACTTATTAAAAGCCTGCGAGGTAATGTCAAGCAAGACCTTCTGAGTTTGGTGGTTTGTCCTTTAAAAGCAGACCAAATTTATGGTTCAGGGAGAATTATTACACAGGTGGTGAAGTATGAGATTTAAAATTTTTGAGTCCCTTCTCTTACTTGCCCCAGAAGATAAGAATACTAAATCAAGTATATACCTACGTGCATCACCAGATATTACTACATGATAGAAACAAATGCTAAAATGTTAAGGACATCATGACAGAAATTTCCAAAAGGAGTAGGAGTTTTAAGACTTTTCACTTCTATGTCCTGCTGGTAACCACTACATATTAGACAATAATTTTGCTTCCTATAAAGTATGCTTTTCCAGCTGAATTTGGCTATAAAGATCTGAACACACAAGAGATCAATTTTAGGGTACATGTAATTAGTTTCCCTTGATGTAGAAAGATTTACCATTTAATGTTCTTTCAAGTTACAAAAAAATGAAGCAGACCACCACCACCATGCTTACATTTTTCAATCAGATAAGGGAATAATTTCGTTTGCAGTGTGAAAAATCAAACAAAGAATGAAAGCTGTTTAAATTTTAACTTCTGCCACATTGTTACCAGCCTCAGCACATTAGTTCAGTCGATCTTTATCTTCTCTCACTGATGATATCACCACTTAAGAATCCTTGGCTGCTCTGGAATGGAGACATGTCAGGCTTTGGACTAACACAGCAAGGAACTAAGTAAAGCAAAAAGCCAACGTTAATCTTCCCAGTAAGGCTCTGTCGCCACTGAAATCTATCATTTCTTATCAATGATATCTGTTTAGAAAGATTAAGACCTTACAATATGTAAAGCCTCCCGGTTTAAATGCTCCATGCACTTCACTGTGATCAGTGAAGAAGAAAGACCATGCAAGCTCCTCCATAATTCATGTAAAAGGAGGTGTGATCCAAACTTTGGTAAATCGACTCAATCCGAAATCTCAAACAAAGCATGTGCCTTTTGTTTCAAAGCGACTGTACAAACAGACTAAGACCTCTATAATTTTCTCTGAGCAGTAATACAAATACTTTTATTCCTCCCTAGTGAGAGACATTTTAAAAGAAATATTTTTTAAAGGTGCTTTAAAAAACATGCATGATAAAATAAATTCACAAATCCATCTTAGAAGTATGATTGGCTCCTAGATGTTTACAGTTTCTTATTACAGTAAACAGGCTAAAAGCCAACTAAGACAAAGAGAAGGCGACAGTGTATTTGCTAAATAATACTAAAATAATAACAAATTAGGGGAAATGCCCCTTTATCAATCAGCATTCTCCTTCAATCCATCCAAATGACTCTCCCCAATATGCAGAATAAGACAAGGAAAGATTACACTATTAATACACTGTTACCTCTTAAGGTGACTAATATTGGTTCACTGTAACCATGTACACTTTAAGCATCAGCCTCCATCCTTGCATTACTATCCCTAATTTAAAAAAATATTTAAAAAGAAAAAAGAGGAGGGATTTTGCAAGGGAAAACTGGCTTTTGGTAGGATTAAACTCAGTTACAGTAGTATGCTTTTCATACTTGAGGAATCTTAAAATGTTTTTCTAATCACTGGAATTAAACGACTAACTGTAGGGACATTGGACAAGCAGCTACTGTGGCTTAAGAATACCTTGTATTATAAATTTATCACCTCAGATTTTAGGCATGTTTCTTTTGAGTCTCATAGGCACTGCAGAGAGACATCTGAGGGCAGAACTTGACCCTTCTATATTAGAAACTGTTTCTAGAAGGGAAGGGAACGTAAATCAAGACACAGACCACATTCTAGTCAAGATTTCATCAGCTTTTTCCATAATACACACCACATGTTAGCACAGATTGCCGATGAGCCTCCTCTTCTCATCTCTAATTGTGCACTTCCCCCTCAATTGTTCTTACTTGCTTCTGAGGCAAGAGAAATTGCTTGTATGGAGAACAGAATTTTGTAAGGTATGTGCACAGTTTCAGCCGCTCTCTGTACTTTCCAATCATTTCACAGAAAAAGTTAGTTCAATATTTTCTTTTGTATTTCACTTCCTTTTCCCCCGATGTATTTTTTTTGAGCTGAATCTTTAAAAATCACCACTGTCCAAGAGACTGTAGAAGAACCCTCTGTCCCAGATTCTTCTTGAGTTTCAAAGGAACAAGTTCTACTGCAGAACACGCTAGAGATCAACCTGAATTCAGTTCCTCAATACAAAGGTGTTAAGTTGCAATTTAACTGTAAAACTTTACTTTTAAGTTCACAGCAGCTTGAGGGGAAATTGAGCATAACTTTCTGATCAGATGAGAGTAAACTCAGCATACTATTAATAATGTTACTACAGAATTCCCTCTCCCCAAGGGGGACAATCGTGCGATAAGACACTAAATTCAATAAGTGACTTTTGACACAAGAAGCAACTCAATGCTTTACTACTGAATGTTCAAGTACTAAAAGATGAAAAAGTGCTAGAGCACCCCACTGAGTTCTTTGAGGAAAAAGAACAAAGCTTTCTGCTCTGAGAACTACAAGGAAAGCAGTAAGATGGACTAATAGCATGTTCCACTAAAATATCCTCTCCCTACATTATAATTTCCAAAAGGATTACAAACACATACAATGAGTAAACAGAAATCATTTATCTTCCACTGAGTGTCTTTGGGAAAAAAACCCCATGTATTGCATTATGCACCTAGACTGTATGGTAACACACATTTCCAACTGTGGACTGAGCTGACAATTGTAATTATGAGCATTCCTATACTTTTCTCAGATTAGGCTCTGAACAATTTCAAGGAAACTAGAGAAATAAACCCCTTTACGTTAAACAGTAACATCTTCTAAATATTACAGTGAATGACTAGAGATCTGCGTCCACTCACTGTGTGAAAAAGCTGACACCAAAGCTAAGTCAGAAATTTGCTTGCTAAAATACAAACCTACCTTAAAGCAAATGGAATTAAACCAAAATCAGCTAAACATTCCAAATCTGGCCTCTGGATTTACAAATTGTTGTAGTCAAGATGAAATATTGATTTCCTTAAGCTGCTTAATGAGACAAATAAATACAGAAGATGAACGTAATTCAAATAATCATGTTTTTCTTACGTTACAAAATTATTTCATTCGTCATGCCATACTAATTTTTGGAGCTCAAGACTAAATAAAATTATCCTGTTTTTTAAATATTTATGCTTAAGCTTCATTTTAGCACAGAAGCTTAGAAAATTCATGCTTAGATCTATACCGTGCCCCCAGTTCTCTTTACATATCAATGCACTTATAACTCTACAGAAAAAGAAAAGGAAAAAAATCTTTACTCCAATTAAACTTTCTTTAATCTTTTAAGTGTAAAGCATTCTTGTAAAGGCACTAAACAGTACCTTTTGTGGTTTTATAAAACAGTTAGTAGCTGTCCTCAGCAGTATCCATGTAATATATTTTGCCTGAGCCCACAGATTAGATATAATTCCTTTCCACACACCAGCTCAACTTGACATCACTTGAAAGCAGCGATACTGAACACCAGTAAATATGTGGAGAGACCTCTGTACAATGTGAGCACACAGGCCCTGGAACTCACTTCAGTTAGCCTGTACATCAAATTAATGCTTCCATTACTGCATGTGGAAAGCATTTAGCACCATACAAAGCTCTTCAAGGGTTTCTGAAACACAAACCAAATTTTAGATATATAATTACTTAGAATAAATTATTTTTATTTGACCTGACAGCAACACATCTGAATTTACTTAATTTTTTTTTTTTTTAAAATTACTACCAGAACTTCAGGGGCAGTTCAGAACGGTTGTTGTTTCAAACAAATGGAATTTAGGTATAGTTGTTTCAACATATTTACTTTGACAATCTACAAATCCTTTGAAACATTGATTTGTTGTTGTGGTGGTTTTTTTCTTTTCATTTAGTAAATGTGCTTTATAAATCAACTAATGAAATTGCTTGTTGTACTGGAAAACAGCTCAGATCAATTTTTATGGAGAATCCTATGTAAGGGAAAAAATTTGCCCACCAATCCTCTCAAGAAAAGGAAAGCCGTGTAGACAACAGAGCATTAACTATGCTCTAAAGAGTGTGTGTGTATATATATATATATATATATATATATATATATATATATGTGTGTGTGTGTGTGTGTGTGTGTATATGTAAAGATAAGAAATGTTTACCAGGTGTAGTTATAGAAGCCACCCTACATTGCTTCACAGATAAACACATGCTGGTCATCTACTAACAATTCCCACCAGTAAAACAAGAAAAGGATTTACCAAAAAAATCAAACAAACAAGTTCTTTTGTTTCTAATGCCCATACTGACATTCTCCAAGACTCAGCTATGCTGCTGCCATCTGACTTGTTGAAGACAGGAAAAGACAGGGCCACTGACCTTTCATAAAGCTGTTCTGCAAGTAATTATAAATTGATAATAAATTTCATCCTTCAAGTAAACTCAAGAAAATACTGAAGTGTTTGGTAGAATATTTTATAGTCAGGCTATTACTACCTAACTAAGTTTGCAAAAGGAGCATATTCTAAAAGACCTACATTTCTTCATCCTCAAGGCAGCAGAATAAAAACACAAATCTCCATCAGTCATCTAGCAAAGACATGGTTGATAGTGCTTATATTTGGGACACAAAAAGGAGAAAAAATTATTTAAAACCAACCTCTCTAGCTCACGGATAGTAATAGTAATATACCATAATAGTTACATTAGAAAAAAGTAGAGCAATTGTAATTCTACACCTTTGTGGAACCACCATTAATAACACAAGCTGTGCACTCATCCTCAGGTCTGGAAATCTATTAAAATAGGATTGCATTTTATAGGATCAGCAACAGTTTATATATCAGAAGTATTAATAAAAACAATCACTTCTCACTTTATTTCAATGTTTTTTCACCTACATTGAAATGCATATAGATGTTCAGAAGGCAGGGGAGGGAGAGGCAGTGGCTTGAGGCTGAGAAAGGACACATGGAATCAGTTGTGCTCTATCACACTGAGCATGAAAATTGTTTAACATTAGAAGAAGGAGATGGAGGCAAAACCTTCGTATTTGAAAATGTAGTAAAGTTCAAAATTTACTTCTGTGTAGACACCGGGAAGACATAAACCCTGATACAATATTTAAATATTTTTATGAGAGTACTGGAGGCAAGATGCAAATAAGAGAAGATCTAAAGTTCATTAGGGTTTCGAGCACAACAGAAAACTCAGTTCTTCTGATTTCTTGACCAAATGCTTCCCACAAGAGAGCAAAATAATTAATCTCAGCTAATAAATCAATAACATCAAATGATTTCTTCATAAATCAGATTAGTTATAGCATAGTCTAACAACCAACTGAAGAAAAAAATACCATTTAGGTTTTATTCAGTTTTAGGAATGCCTCCTGAAAATGGGCAGACTTCACGTATATACTGTTTTCCTAAACTGAAGATTATAAAATATAAGTAACATCTGTTACTTCCCAGAATCAATTATAAGTGGTGTTAAAATTAATGAGGCCTTCAGGCACTCATCTTGCAAAGAATTAATTTTAATCTGTAGAAGTCTTGGAGGTTTTGTCATGTTTGCCTAAAAAAAAACTACATGAACATATTGCTGCAAGTTCTGCATTACATATCCTAGGTACATGGGGAATTTAGAGTCTACAACCAGAAGTGTCAATTACAAAAGACAATGGCAGTGAGTTTAAAAGCTCATTAAATTTTGTCCATCCTTGTGCTGATTTTAAAATTGAACTGTAGAATCCCACTATACTTGATTTATTTTTCATTATTTAAAAGAAGAATATGAAGCCTTTATCATTCAATACATCAGGTAAATGCAAATACAGACTAATCAGTTAGAGGACATTTCAGACATCACAAGCAGAAGCAGCACACTGATTACCAAATGTGTACAACATCCTGTGGGAAATGTCTGAGTCATTGACCATTTATCCTGTTAACTTGTAAGACATGCAAGTAACTAATTAAAATTCAATTTTCCAAGGCCTGACCCAATGCCTAATGCTCTCCCTTAAAGGCCACCTCTCCACCCCCCAACACATCTGCCTATAAGTGATTTATGCCTGCTGATTTTGCTGCCTTGGGAAATATGGCTTGGAGGGTTCCAGAGCACTGTGAATAATGGACTGTTTCAGTCTGCCTTATGCAGAAGTTGATGTTTATTTTAAATACAATAATTTACAAGAGCTATAAAGAAGAATATAGAATTTGACTTCAAGCTAAAAGAAACCTTTAAATAGCTCACTTGTAGTTAGACAAGCAATAATATTTTGGGGAATAATTAAAGGATTCTAACCAAATAAAGCACCTTTCCAATGCCTCTGATTAGGAGTATTTGACATATTTGATGTAGAAACAGATGGCATGAGAGGGAACAGGGGATGTCTTAAACACACTTGTTATACCAGCAGCCTAGGAAGTTACTGATAATGAGTTATCACACACTCCAGTTTAATAGCAAAATTAATTAAAAAATAAACAGAAAATTGATTCAAATTAACCAAAAACCAAAGAAGTTGCCATGTGAAAACCTATGACTGGGCCATTAATACTCATCTCAGGTTGAAAGACGGAGATGTGCTCCAAACATATCAAATAAAATCTAGTCAAAATAGGGACAAATTTTTAGTGAAAAGATGGAAGTCCAGAAAGTTCTTTCAAAACACACAAATTAATTGTTGACAGAAGTATCTAAGACATGTAAATTCATAAATTCTAGAGAAAATGTTCTGCTAGCCCTTCATTATTCTGGCTAAAACAGGCTTTGTCACAGCAATAAAAATTCCCCTATATTTCCACAAAATTAAAACTATATTTAATCACATATTTTACAAGTCAGCTTCACATTAAGTATTTCTGCCAGTCTGCCTCTATGTAAACCAAGCATATCAAATTCATGTATATTTAAAACGAAAAAAAAACCTAAAAATTAGGACCGCTACTTATCCTCCTTATCCCTTGAAATCTTTTTCCCCAAGGGAAAGAAGAGTGTCATTTCCCCCCTAATTTCTGATTACTTCAGTTAATGTATCATTGGGACTTATTACTGTAATTTGCAGTCCACATTACTTTGACTTCCTAAAATACTGCAACATATTAACTTTCATTAGCTCTGGGTCAAGAAAAAAATGGAAAAAATATACAGATCATTCCTAAGATAGGAGAATTCTTAAGACTAGTGCAGAAGACCACAGAATTGAACTGGGCTTTACAATAGTCCTCTATTTCAAAATGGAGAAAAGAAATTAAATAGACCTAATCTTGGTTTTTAATGCCCCATTGCAAAAAAACCCCCATGTTACAATAAGATTTAATTTTATTTACATCATATGAGTCTACATGCATTGAGAACATCCCTAACATAGCTCTCATTTGCTACAAACTGGCAGGAGCCTCACAGTGGCAAAAGATATCAGGGAAGGAACCTGGAGCTTTAACATCTCTGCATCTGGAAAATGCTTAGTGTTGAATTCCCTTTTTGACAAAAATAACACGAGTCACTGAGTGCTTCATTTACATGAGAGGATAAAAGGAAAAGAGACCCCACTCCAAAAGGCAGTCTGAGAACAACATCTGAAACGCAGCTGGGATGATGCAGCAGCCAGGTGCCCTCAAGAAGAGCCTGTCCCCCTTTCTGGCATCCCAGCACCAGCATTAGCATTTGTCAGACAATTCAGGATACTAAATAAATAGAGTAAAACTGATCTAATACAAAGCAATTTTCCCTCTCACCCAACTTTCACTCCCTCAGCATGAAGAGACACTGCTTCTGACATGTTATCCAAGAACAGGCAAATCAACATACTAATCCAAGTGAAACCCCTACGGCACAATGACCAACCAGAAGTACAGGTTTAACAATCAGCATCTTAGAAAACTAGTTAAGAAACCATTTTTTCCCCTCCCATTCTTGTAGCGAGTACAGCTAACACCTCTAGGTTCTGAAACAAGTTAATTTGTCTCCATGCCCCACCTCTGTGCCCTCTGAAATCAGAGCAGCCTGGCTGACGTTGTGCTGCCTAAGCAGAAGAGCCCACTGAAGAGGTATCATGTATCACCCACAGGCAACAGCAGTGGCTGCTGCAAGACAAAGCAAAACCTTAAAACACACACACACACAGGAAAAGAAGTCAGTTGCTTTTCTGAACAGAAGAAATGTGGCCATTTCCCACTGCTTGGTATCAGCTTTAAGCTCTTTGGAAGAGATTCAGGTAGGTTCTTTTTTCCAGGTAGTACCTTTTCTCCTAAAAATGAAAAGCATTTCTGCTAAGAATGCCTGAGCACTGAAATGACTCTTTTCGGTTGAGAGGCAAGGCTTTCAACACAGTATGTCATACTTCCTGATGGTATTGTGGACACAAAAGAATCTGTTAAAAATGGAGTATGTTTTTAGTCCCATTTCCAAAGTAAACGCAACTCCTGTAATCACACAGGCTCCCCTCAACAACTTTTGAACATGTTGTCAACTTCCACTAACTTCACCAGTGAGAGAGAGGAGAGGGTTCAGGTGTAATTAAAGTTTCCACAAGTTTCGTAAAATCAATGGCTAAGTACTGAAGGGAGACCAAAATTGGTGAGCTCACCGAAAAAAACGGGCAGGCAAAACACAGTCATTGTATGTCCCGCTTGGAAGCAGCTGCCTGGGACCGGCATGTTCCTGGCTGGCCAAGTGGGACTCACAACTGCAGGAGAGGCGTAGCTTAGAGGGAAGCTGAAGATTTTAAGGACACCAGTCCACAGGAATCCAGGCTTTGTTAGTAACCCTGCTCAGAGAACTTTCTTTTTGAACATCACAAAACAATTAAGACTTTTGTGGAAAAGCTCCAAAAAATGTAACCATCAGGATTCCAAACATTTTGTATCCCGTTTTGAAAGCTTCTCAACAAACACCTTTGCATCAATGAACCACACGGGCTTTCTTTACAACTCATCACTGTGTGCTTTCAACTTCCTTGCCCTCACCAGCTCCAACAGAATAAAGAGGGGGAATGGGAATGTCTTTGTGATGTGAGTGCATTTTCATTGAGATAACAGGTCATGCAACTCACATTGATTGACCCAATACTTCAATACTGCATAAAGCATGACTTGTACAAATCTTAACATACGACACTTGGAAAACATCAAGTCTTTAGATGAGTATTTGTTGCTCAATACTATGTTTCAGAAATCCAACCAGTCACTGAAACAGACTTGTATCAAAGCTCGCAGTGACAACACTTTAGCCAGTGAAGCTTAAAATGACAGTAACAGACTGACTGACTTAGGCCCCATATATTAACTTAAACATCTGTGTAATTTATACATACTGACTGTGGGTTCTCTATTTCTCCGCTAGTACATTGTCTTGGTGCAGGTCTGCCTACAGTCAAAACAACAATAGTGTGCTTAAAGCAACACCAAGTGCTTTAGAAAAACCTGCCCACTTCAGATTTATTGGGATGACTCAAATTACCTTCATTCTGTAAGGAAAAGCTTTGACTCACATCTCAGTTGGGGTCCTTAAACTCATTGCAGTTTTCCTCCTGAGAGCTCACTGTTTTCACACAGACAGGACCAGAAGCAACAATGACAATATAAAATTTTCACTACCAAATTAGGTGATTTATCTAACAAAATATGCATGCACAAAGGAAGGATACCAAATGCAACACCCCACAAAAAAAACCCCAAAACACTAGCTACAGTCCAAGATAGACATGGCTGAGGAGCAGCCTTGGAAAATGGAGGTTTCCATTTTTAAAAATCACTGTTTTGAATTTTGCCCATATACATAACAGGCCTCACTGAAGATAATTAGATAGTAGAAAGAAGAGAGGTTAGAAAAGAACCATACTTCTTTTAGTCTTAATTAAATGCAAAAAGTTATCTGAATTTAGTTCCAGGCATTAATGCCAAAATTTCAAAATACAATCAAGTAAAGTCAGCAGCTGTTCTGCACCTTAAGACAAAAACTCATTGGAAATAGCCCCTCAAACATTACCCTTACCTACCTATGACTGGAATTAAACTCTTCTTTAGAAATAACACTCTCACAAATTCATATTCTTAAACACGTGAAGTGAAACTACAAGTTTTATCTAGGCTTGCTATTTTCAAATCATACCATTTTGACAATTAAATTAGAATAGTTTTATTATTAGTAAGTTCAAGTGGAGTTGAGACTCATGCTCCTTGGCTTGCAAACTCCGCAGAATACTTCCAGTAAATACCAACTTTTCCAATTATTTACTAAATGAAAACCCACTACAAACAATCTGAACTTTGAGCCTAAGCTACCCCGTGCTGCCCCTTTAACACTGTTGTTTAGCACTGCTCCGCAGTTTGACATCAGTTGATACTCCTAAATATAGCTCTGCCTTAACCCCCCCCACAGCGCACAACCCAGACAAAGCCAGCTCCGTGATTCACAGCCTCGTTCAGGCCAAACAACCCTCTCAACACTTTGGCAATTCGATATGAAACATGAAACAACATCAAAATTTCGGGAAAATATTTAGAAAATAAGTCACTAAAACACAGCTTTTATTAACAGTCTCCTGACTTTGCAACCTTCCCGTTTGTTACACAGGATTGGGATTCTCTGTGAACGTGTTTGCTGTTTTCCTTCAGTGAGAATTGATTCCAAACCGGTCTTCTTCACCCAGACTCCCACGTCCTCACTGCAACACCCCCTCCTTGCTTTTTCAGAACTCCTTGAAGAAATTTTGGTAAAAGCAGACAATGGAAGCAGAGGAGAAACATCCAAAGCAAGATATAAAGGCCTTTGTGGCTACTTCAAATGCAGAAATAGAGGCATTTCACAGCCACAGGCAGTATTTACTGCAAGGATGCTGTGTATTACAGGCACTAGGTCTACTACACAAAAAGACGAACACTTCTCCACACGCAGGTGTGAAAACTTGTATCCTGCTCCTTGACCCCTTACACTGCAGGCCTGGCTAAGATTAGGAAGTGCTCCAGAAGGAATTTCGAACACATTCACATAAATTGCCCTCACAGATGGGTGGTTTATATTGCATAAACTGGGACAGCTTACAAGAAGAGCTTCTATGTTGGCTTAGGTTGTAGTTAACTAAAATATTCTCATGTAGTCTTTCTTTCTTGACATAAGACAACTAAGGTAAGCAAAATAAAAAGCAAAGGTAGAATACTTGATGGAAAGACAGAGAGGAAGGTGGAATACAAAGAGGAAAAAAAGAGGTTAACACGAAGACTTGGGCTGGGGAGCTTAGAGGACAAAGGGTCGATCTCAGAGCCATGTTAACACTCCAAAGACAGCTGAGGGAGGTCCAGACTAATTTCTACAGTCTGGCTATTACTCTGAGCAGGAGGCAATTAGTGTAGCCATGAAAGTTAAAGAAACATTCAGAGAGGAGCTCTTTTTCTTATAAAACAGTAGCTTTTCTCAGGAAAAGGGCCAAAGGGAAAAAAAAAAGAAGTTAAACAAGATGTTTTCATGGCAGTGCCTCTACTTAACACTATACACTGCCTATAAACCTGTAAATTTCTAAGTCCAGCTAGTAAGTAGGAACCACGCTGATTGCAGATTTTTGGCTTTCAGACTACTCAGTGAGATTAATTTAATTTAGAGTCAAAACATTTGTAGATTTTCTGCATGAAGGAAGGCACATTAAATACCATAATCCAAAGTTTTCACTACACTGACAATGCTGTGAATCCATGTGAGACCTTCACTCAAAGTTGAAACAGCTACACGTTTTTGCATTGTATGAAAAACAGTGCCCTCTGGCTTCACAAAAAATGGGAATAAGACAACAATTTAAAGGAAAAAACTGGTTCCTACAGCCAGTTTTTGTAAAGAAACATATGAAAAATTACATGACAATTCTCTAACTGCCCTAATTTGTCAAGGAATCATCATCCTAATTCAGATGCTCTGAATATTGAGATAATTTGATATTCGACTTAAAATATAATCCTTCTCAGAAAGTTGTGCATAGGTTATGAGAAACTGAAACTCAGTGAAAAACAAAGAAAACCACTAAATTTGTTCTTTAGAACTGTTTTGTTCACAGGATATTTGTTAAAAGCATAAAGATGGGGAAAAAGCCTTATTCAGTCAAAGCCATGTAGAGGAGTTTCAGTTTTGCAGAACCTTAGAAAAGAGATTATACAGAAATAGAGAAGATTAGAAATTAAAGAGAACTATAAAATTTTTATTGCTAAAAGCCACACATACAGAGAACAACTCCTCGGTGTACTAAAGCTTGAACAGGAAAGATTTAAAAGAAAATACTCAGAAGTCAAGAACTATGGAAAAGCAGTGACAAAGTAGACTTCAACCAACCAAGCCTACACTGCCTAGAAAAACTATGTTTATCCACTACTCATTCAGTGCCTCTGTCAGGGCATGGAGAGGATGATGTTTTGAGGCAACTAAATTAATTTCTAGATCCAAGTTTCTTCTTCCACCCTAAATTACACATGGTGTATTTCAGCTCGGATAAACATCAGAAATGAAAATATTTTGTACCATGAATACAACTGTTTGTGTTACTTAAGGTTGTGTGGGAAAAGCTCATTGTCCTGTTTGAGACTGCAAACGGATAAAGAAGCAGCGCTGTATGCAAGGCCTGGCAAGAGAATCTATGTCAGGAACGGAGGTGCACACACATGTGAAATATATCTCTGTGATCCAGAAAATAAAGATTATCCAAATGGATAATTTCATGATTTAATGTCATTTTTTACACCCTTCAGAGTCTTTGCAATTCCACAGTTGAGTAAAAGTCTAGTCTAAAAGATATCTATGAGGCAGTATTCCAGTTACATTTTTATTTAGGTATCTGCCCCAAAGTACACTATAAGTTTATACCCTGAAAAATATCTATATTTCACAACTACCTTTTAGTACATGAATTGACAACCTTTGCAATGAAGCTGCAACTTAATTCACATGAGAGAAATTGAACTTCATCTGACAAAAACAGCTAAAGGAATAGCCAGCTGATTACAAGCACACACATCTTCTCAAAGACATCACGATCTGATTCATGTACACCATCACAGTAGCAAGAGATGTATTGTCCATAAATAACACTGCAAAAATCAAAATCCTTTTGAAATAGAAATTCTTATCTGCATTGGTAATTGCACACATTCCTAAACAGATTTGATTTATGGTGTCTTTTTTATGTCTGAATTGCTATACACGAATTTACATGTGGTAAGGCATATATTTTCAAACTCATCTGTGCTTAAAGCAATTATTTTGCACCTATTTCTGAAATGACATTGCATGTTCTCAGACTGAATTTTAGAAAACCCGTAGTCACATTCAACAAAGGAAATACTCCTTTAAAACAGGTTCCTGAAAGTTTGAGTTCTACAGCTACTACTTCTGCAAAGGGAATTATGTAGCACCTTTAATTCAGAAGCAAGAAAACAAATCAAATGCCATTTTGTACAGAAGGATAAAAGGTTCAATTATATAGTCTAAATACAGAGCCTTGTTAAATCAGGTAATTTACATCTCTGTTGAAAATTTAACCTCAAAAACTAATTCCTCAAATGAGGCCTGTTTGCTGAATTTTTGACATTTACTCCAGTGCTCTGGTGTCCCAAGTTCATCCCTGCACTGATGTTTCCCACTTCTTCATACAGCATTTCATAGCTGCACTAACAGGCAGGATTTTCTTAGAAATGGAATTGTAATCCCTTTGAGCAGAAAACTGAGGTCACTTTTTTCATCTATTACAGATCCTCATTTAGTAATGGATACCTAAGTCTGTTTAGAGATTTTCAACCAATCAAGACAAGTAAGATGGTTTCCCTTAGAACCACATCGTAAGAAAGGAGGGAGCAAACAGTTTATTTACTAGAGACACCTACCAACAATGCTGACATTCTAATTTTAAAGACGATACTGGTTTTAAAAAAATACAACACACCAAAGACAAAAGCATGTTCCAAGTAATTCCTATGAGCAGGCTACGGGAGGGTAGAGCATTCAGGCTCTTCAAATGAAAACATGAGGTAATTTCCTCAAATCATCAGAGATGTATCTCAGTATGCTGTAAAAAATCCCAAATGCAACATTACAGATGTGAACTCAGCCAATCTTCTCAAAACTTCACCTTAAGACTTCTCTTACCATTTGACATCAATATTAACTACTTTAACTTCTTCTACTCTTACAGTATTGGAAAAAATAAGAGGTTCATTAGCCAAGTAATAAATACTGCTATTTCTGTAGATAACTGTTCTCCCTTTATCTGTATATGCATAGTCACTTTCATAGATGGAGAGAGTAAAAATAATACATTGATGCTTGCTAAAGACAGTAAGCTTGAAAGAAATATTGGGGAAAATCCCCATCTTTTCCTTTTTAAAGAGGCTTGCAAAATTACACCCAACCAACGACTGCCACAGAAGATTTGGAGATAAGCCAGGTAGCATCTCAAACCTAAACCCCCAGTTAGCTACTGAAAGGCTGAGTAACACCTGCCCAGGGGCAATGACTACAGAAGTCAATTCTCCACTCTGACACAAGAAAAGTGAATCAGTCTCCTCAAACACTGGCCCTGAATTCTGATCAATGAGTGGAAGTGTAATAATAGGCATGGAGTAAGTTTGAAGTCTCAAGACCAAGAACCACTTCTTCCTAAAGTAAACACGGAGGTGATAAACAGAGACAATGCCTGCACCTCAGACCCTCCTGCCAGTCTGTTTCTAGACGGTTTCTCTGAAGTAGCTGCAGAGCAGGTGCCTGCTGCTGTGCTGGGAGTTCCTTCAGGCAGCAATGGCATGAAATTGTCTTGATTCTTGTGAGTCCATCTGCTGCCCACAGGCACATAAGTAGCAAGAGCGAACACCAACAAGTCTGGGCAGTTTTCCTTCTGGTACTATTTGGGAAACCTCAGGCATGAGCAAGTAGCTGTCTGTGTATAAAGCCCATAGAGTGCTTGCCTCACATTTGGAAGATTATTTAGAAATCTAACTTCCATTTACAGGAAAGCTCAGTTTTTACAGAGTATAATAACTAAAAGTTGCTTTAAAACTGACACAATGTTTCATTGCGCTCTCTCCTTTCCTCAAAAACTTAATCATTTGAGTTTTTTGACATTATAATCCAACAGGGGTCAAGGGCAAACTTACATTTTTTGGGAGATGCATGTATTATGACATTAGTTTAAATAGTCTTATACAGTTCAATTTATTATATATGTTTAAAAAAACCCCTTATTTTCCAGTGACAAGACTAAACACACTTTTAAGAGCTCATTATCAACTCCTGAAAATTAGAGCACAGAACATTCCAGAAGCACTAGAGAATTTAGAAGTGGTTTCTTCAGAAAAAATTACTACACTCCTGATTTCCTTTTATAGTCTTAATAAGCTACAGTCAGAAAAATAGGAAAAAACCCAAGCTACTCAAAACACAATTTAAATTCTCCAGTTAAAAAAAAAAATCAAAAAAACCCACAAAACAAAAAAGGCTTTATAAGGAAACTATTAACCATTCAAAGTGTCCTTCCCCCCAAAAAACTTAGCTGAGCTAATAAAGGCACATGTCAGTGCTAAAACTCTGACCTAAGACATGGCATATTTTTTCCTGTCTGGTGATACATCCACATTGATTTGAAAACAAGGTAATGAATAATTTATTTGTTCTGCAGTAAAGTTTGTCAAGTCAAATCCCCTGAAATAAACCACATGAAATGGTAAGGCAAACAGGGCAAAGGAAACTCATCAGATGACCATCAATATATACTCTAATTTCAGGTGATACTAGTTCCCTAGACAAGCACCACATACATTATATTGCCCACTAAGCACTACAAATCATTCAGCCTGCGTTACTGGAAGCACACACAATGAAAAGCAGAACTGCAAAGGGGCTAAATCCACTCTGGCAAACACAGAGTAAAAGAAAATGGTTTCAGTTTCCAGCACTGAAAGAGGCCAAACAACAGATTAACTATTATGCCTTTAGCTCAAAGTAGCAACATATTTAATTTTTTCAACAATTTAACTAGTTATAAAACATTAATTGTATGGGAAATTAAGATGGATACAATGATGTCAGGTAAATGCAACAGTCCACTGAGATAAAGCATCATCCAACACCAAAATCCATTCAATTATATACATTTTTTTCAATAGTGCTGGATTACTAAAAACTAGCTAAAAAGACATGGCATTTTATTGGCATTATAAGATGGCAGTTAGCAGTAAAAACTGTAAGTATTCCAAAACTGAAGACAAAGGTCTGAGTTTTCTTTGTTTCATTCACTGTTTTCGGCCAATTTCAGCATCATTCTGAGGGAATGCTGCCCTCCTGCGTTCACCCGCCACAGCACGGGAGGAGACAGCCCATGCAGCTGGAATCACTTCAAGCTGGCTATTCGATTTTTTTCTTTTTTTTAAATAATCACATTACTGATTCAGAGAGTGGAATTAGCCCACCAAATGTCTGCAGAGAAATACAGGGCTGGTGCACAGCAGGCACGCTCCTGGTGCTCGCGCAGAAGGTGGTGATGCTCGCTGGTTGGCATCAGGCCTAGAGAGCCATTCTGGGCTTTCAAATGGCACCGCCGCTCGCAGCTGCTCTTTGTTCTTAACAGAGGCTGCTTATTAAAAGCTCCTAAATTGCTTGATGAAGTCCTAAAGGAATAAAATGCTTGTCAGACACCTTGTAATGAGGTTAGCTGTACTTCATACCAGCTCTTCATGCTACTGCAGCTCTAGGGCACCTATCTGCAGAAAGGTACCAAAAAATCCAGAAGTGTGAATCCATAATCACCCACAATTTCCTGTGTCATATTGGTCCCATGACAAGTACCCTGTAAGTGGTTTATAAATAATTGAAAGAACACTTGAAAAACCAAGGTAACACAGCAGTCTGTCCCATAGGAAGTCAGACAGTGAGCTGGCAACAGGAGTGACTTCTAGATTCCTGCTTTTAACAATGTAATTTGGTAAGTTAAAAAAAACAAATGCTCTTAATTTGGTAGAACACTTGATATTCACATAGCTAACTGCATTTGAAAACATTCAGGAAATCATCTAGCCTCCTGTGAGCATTACGCTAAAGCACTACAAATCTAGTGGTAAGGGAGAAGCTTTGTTTTTAACAGTATTCAACAAAACACAAAAAGCACTTAAATAGTCAAAAAGCAATCTCTAAATAAAAATTTAGGTTTTGTACATCAGCAAACATAAGTCCACTGTTATGGTTCTTGTGGATAGAAAGCAGTATACAGATCAGTAATTTTAAGATGCATGTAATTCTGAACTCGTGTGTGCACATGTATGAGTGCATGCACAACATGCCTTGAGATAAATTGTATTCCAATTCACAAAAATGTATCACTGAGTGCTCCTTCAATTCCTTCGGAGGAAAAACATGACACTGAACTAACTTTTTTAAAAATCCCACAACATTATTCACTTATACAAGTACCTAAACACGCTTGTACTCGTACAAGTACCTAAATCAGTGTTGTCAAAAACACACGGCTTTGTTTTTACATCAGTGTTTGCTTAAGTTACTTGGAAATAAGAATCAATACCCACTATGGGAATCCTAAGCCTTTCATCTATGCATATTATCCCAAAAAAACCCCAGTACTTCTTTTTATTTTTTTCCTATTTAAAATACTTTTTTGCACTACCTTCAACAATCGTTTCATTACTAAAATCCCCCTTTTTTGCACAGAACAAAAAGAGCATTTTGCCTTCAATTATAGGACAGCACCAAGAAAAATAACAAAAAGGGAGGGAGAAAAAAAAAGGAAGCTATTCTGTGCATCTGGAGAGCATGCACTTGTTCAATATTTGCTTATGAGCCCAGGTAACATTTTCTTCACATATTGCCTTATGATTTTTCCTTTGCCACTTTGGGGATCACCCACTTAGTTCTTTTTATAGTCTTCAACCACAAAAATTTCACAATTGTTACAAAGTGATGCTCTTCCTGTAATTGTACTATTTCTTTGACTAGCTCAAGTAAACAAATTAATGTATTTATATATATAAAAGGAGAGATTTTTGCATGGGAATAAGCAAATCAACCATCCCCACCTTCTCTTTAATTCTCCATAATACAGACTTACACTTCAGAACTGTCTCTGTGTGAGACAGTCTTAATTTAGACTAAATAATCTGAACATAGAAACATAATTGAAATAATTTAAAACTTGAAGGCAATAATCTTGGTGGAACTTTCGACACTGCTTCAACTGAAGTTATTGTCTTCCCTCCTGGTAGAGAAGTAACATTTTTCATTCACAGAAAGACACAAGAAATTCTGCTTCCCCACAACTCTCATTAACAAAAAAGAATTTAAAAGAAAAATAGTTTATCTTCATTTTTCTATTTGTGTACTTACATTATCAGTCTCTACTGCTTGTTAAACAACGTCTAACACTACCTGACAAACAGAAGAATTTACATACAGCATCCAAACTAAATCAATTAACACATTATGACTGGATTATTTATAGTTTTCCTTTATAAGAGAATCTAAGCATTAGTAAGAAGAGCTATGCTAATTAAACTAGACAGCAATGGATTTGATGCTACAGCCAGGGTACACCTCCTGTCAAACACACCTCTGGAGATGATGCCATAGACATTCCCTGTAGCACAAGGGGAGTGTCACAGCAAGAAGCTTCTATAATACCAATAAACTAAAGAAGCCAAACACATCTGGATAGCCAGCCTGTATCAAGCTCCTTTCTCTGTTACAATTTTGCCATAGTAAAGAAGGACAAGCCTTTAATGAGAGTGGGGCAGTTTTAGTAGCCTGCTATTTTCATAGACTAGACTATGCAAACACAGGTCAGTGTTAATTACAGTGTCACTAAGAACATGCAATGGCACATCAGTCAAGCAGTCCTTGGAATTTAATATTTAAGTACCGTTTCTCTCCTTGAAGTCACAGCAGGACAATATGGTCAAACAGCACACAGACTTGCGTCCAAGGTCTATGATAAAGGACTTTTTTTCCAATGGCTATTCAGGTGGTTTTCAAAAGGGGAGCACAAACTGTGCCCAGATGTCTTGGTATCAAAAATCAGATTAATTTTGAGACAGTGAGTTAGGTGGCATACATAATTGTTACATTTAATGTCTGCAAGTACAGAGTACTTCTGTATTTGGAATTTAAGCACGATTTTGGTATACCTAGTTAGAACTTACTGTTTCTGTTAAGATAGCAAGACCTCAGCCTAAGTGAAGCCAATACAGAAGCTGATACGGCCCTTAGGACAGAGTGACACAACAGCAGCCAGCACTGCAATCAGGACAAGCAGGTGGACCATTTGCAAGACCAGGCTCTCACTCCCAGAACTCTCAGAGCTCATGTCCATGGGGAGGTTCAAATTCAGCTGCTGCAACCCTTGGAAAAGCCTGTGACACAACAGAAGAAACACAAGCTGTTCCTGAAACAGTGCACCAAGACACACAGTTTAGTTTTGGATCAGCACTTCAACATTTTCCCAAATTAAACCTCAAGATACCTCCATGGCCCATTGCAATGACTATCATGTTTCTATTCACCAGTTTCAACTCAATGCAAGTGCCATTTGGAACCTGAGTGCACATGCCCGACCTAGTACAACGTTATCTGCTGCTCCAGTGACTAGATTCTCCTCCTGCACAGTCTCTGCTCATTCAAAGGAGCACAAAGCAGAGCCTAACAGTGCCAGTTCATAAGTATAATATCCTTCTGCTGGCACAGGACCCCTAATAGAAGTGCAGAGAAAAAAAGGTGAAAAATGAGAGGGTACTCTCTCCTCAGGCAGCACTTCATTCACATACTCCTTTTTAGTTCTCAGAAAAATCAACAGTCCTTCTGAATCACAAATTCTATAAACCAGGTGTTTTTTGTCTGAGACAAGAATTTTACTCCTTTCATAAAATATTCTGACAATTTTAAAAAGATTTATTACAGTGACTTTATTATCTTTGGTCCCCAAGAATTTTTTCATTTGTTTTAAATCATATTTCACCTCCTACTCAAGGCCTACAAAAAATGCACAGTAGTCACAGGATTGTAAAGAAAAATTCTGAACTACAGACAGCTATGTGGAAGGAGGCACTATTTTGTATTTGCCGTATTACTTGAAACTTACATACTGCTTAAAAGTTTTTTGACAAATACTTTTGACAAAAGAGTTGTGCTGTGAACTTCCAATACAAATTAACTAATGCAAAGCAGATTGTCTCTCCTAACTTCCAGGAATTCAGAATAATACCAGAAGATAACTTCCCAAATCTTTCCAGGACGGCTAAACATGTTAGACAGGGACATAGCATCACTTTTCAGCTTGATGTTCATGAATTCTGTTCATGTCACAGCTTTGCAGTTCAAACACAGTTTGCTTCATTACCTTTTCCTCTTAAAATGTTTTATCATCTCAGATTTTTATCAATTAAAAGGAGAGTAGTGTTTTAAGGAAATATTAATTGAACAGAAGGAACAAGGAATGAAATCTTTCCATCTTCAGTAAAACCTCTGTACCAAGCCATGTCTTTGATCATTAAACCTTTGCACAAGCCAGTAAAAAGCATAAAAAGGCTGCTCACTAGGACCAAGCAGATTCTTCCCTGTAAGAAACAACCTAGAAATAATAGCAAAAAAACCCCCAAACCCTGAAGAAAAAAAACCTGAAAGAAACCCTATACCATGAATCTTAAAGCGGAAATAGGTAGTCATGACTAACTGTGTATTCCTTATGGCAATAATTTAATTATACAGAGTAAAACCACAGAGCTTTCAGGAAAGCTTCCTTAATTTACTAGATAATCCACTAGCAATTTCCTTATATGGCTGGAGAGAAATCACTGCGTATGCTTTAAAGCTGGAAGATAAATGGCCTTTGAAACAGAAATCATTGTTACTAACTGGAATAATAAGTCTTGCATCACCGTTGTTACAAAGTCCTTTCATATAAGTGTATTGCCTTTCCTCCTGCGTAAATCACCATCAAATTGGTAAGGTGTTCATTGAATTTACATAAATTAACAATGCAGTTTTACACAGAAATGGAAGAAACAAATGAAAGGTATTTAGGACTTTTAGTTTAAAAAAAAGCGCCTTTTAATGTGGGGAACTGCGATGGGTCTGCAGATCCCTTGGCAGAACAAGAAGAATTTGACCTTGGCGAGATTATATGCCTGTGAAGATACATCCCTGAGCTAGAGAATTATATTACTCTTGCAGGTGCTGAGAGAACTCAGAAAACTACAAGATATGGGATAACAAGATGGGTGTATTTGTACAGAGACAAAAGGTTATAACTGTGGCCAATGAATGATTGTTTATATGTAATAAGTACCAATAATGTTAATGCACGCACACTTAGAAAAGATATAAAAAGTAGCTGTGCTAAGAATAAAGGGGGATTCTTTGCCTGACTTTCTTCTATATTTTGTCGTTTGTCTGTCTCAACAACGACATTTTAACATTACATCAGACTTAAAAAACACCAACATATATACCTGAACTTGAATGTTTCAGGCAAAAATGAAAACCTGTTTTGTGTGATCACTTCACAATGACCCAACCGAAAAAAATGCAATACCAAACAGTCTGGCTAAGAGGTCAGACTGGAAATTCTTACCTTAAAATTGTAATGAATTCTTCTACATATGACTCATATCCCTCAAGTAATATGGTTTTCTTTATGGAACAGTTAGATGCCACTGAAAGGCAGCCTTCAGCACGAACGACTACTCACAACTTTTTGGCAGAATCAGATGGGTACAAAACAGGCTCTTGAAACTTGGTCAAACTCCTAACACTAAAGACATAATAAAATTATCACAGTGTACTTTTCTCTGCAGGCAGCAGCTCCAGGAGAACTTATTGTCTGATAAGCATGAAAACCATATCCTTTCACTTTTACTGCAGAGTGTTTTGGGGTGGATTTCTTTCTTTTCCAAACTCTCAATCATTTTTTGAAGTAGAGACCATATACTTAACACACCTTGATGCTGCAAATGGTCAACTACAAGCAGAGTACAGTTTTAAAATGTGTCGAGTGGGACTCCAAACAGCTGCTTTCCACTTTCGGGTTTTTCCTACTATACGACAGGAACCATCAGTGAAGAGGGCATAAAACTTAAAACTGAAACTCTGTCACATTGGGAAGTGGTTGGCATTTTGCCAAGAGTCAAACCAAAACAGTAACAATGTTAAGCTTCCAAATAAAACCAATTCACCAGCTGCTTATGTTCTGAATGTCAGGTCCATGATAAAAGTGACCAGCATGGTTACCTGCCCAAATTAAAAATCCAACCCTGACAAAGCACACCTATTTGTCATTTACTGTGTATTTATCATAAATTTCTAAAAATCAGACAACGGAAATGAAAATCATCTCATACTTTGCTGTAGTTCAAACATTTTCATTCACACAATGGGGAAAAAAAAAGAACCAAATAATTTTTAGAGTTTGCACCTTCTAAATTCTGAACAGTACTTTTGATTTAAAAAAAAGACAAATGCACAAAACCAGCAAAGAATGCTATTCATACCCTACAGCAAAGCAGCTCAGAATCTGGCACAAAAGAGCGTAACTCAATGATTAGGATGACTTATCAGTTAGAACCTTGTCCATGGAGAAAGTAAAAAATTTGCCACAGCCATAGAAGAAGCAGTTTTTAGCACTATAGTTCAAGCAGACCCATAAAGAAAAGTAAGATCAGCTCCACCATTCGAGAAGTCACATTACAGAACTTCCACTACTGGGAAAATACAAATAGTCTTAGAGATTTATAAAATATGAGAACTTGCTACTGCCTTTGGCAATTCCTGGCAGCAACGCTTGACTGGCAAAAATCCAAGCTGAATGTAACATGCTAATGTAATCCCTTAGTTTTCTCCTATTCAAAGTTCACAGAAATCCCAATTTAATTAAAGTGCCTTCCTTTTTTGCACACATGACATACCTAAAAATATTCATAAGATTTAAGTTTTCTTATTTATTAATCAGATCTAAGCAATTTCAGTGTATTTTGGCTGATACAAGGACTAAGCTCTAGGAAATTAAACACTAGTTTCATCTTACCGAGAACATTTCCTGCAGGTACTTCTTCAAGGTCTTCAAGTTCTCTTCCCATGAGCAAGTAGAGATTCTCCAATGTACAGCAAGACATATGAGGTACTACTGGCAGATCATCAGTAGCACAACAGTGGGATGACAGCTACACAGAGCAGAACAACCAGAGTTTGGATATTTGTCACTTAGCACTGATAAAAACTTCTTCCACAAAACCTCCTTGCATTCCAAAGCTGAAAAATACATTCTAAAGCATTTTCACTTCAAAAGTTACATATTAAAAATCAACATATACTTCCAAAAAAACAGTTTGTGGTAAAGAAACAAATGTTACCATGAGGACAAAAAATGATGCTTTCCTTGGTAAATTTTAGTTGCGTACTATGATGATGATGATGATGATGACTACTCCTATCTCACTTTTGATTATCACTTGTAAAAAAAAAGAATGTTTTGAAGTAAACTCAAAGGTAATGAACTCCCTTATCAGAATCTCAAAACATTTAACACTATTTTTTCAACACTATTATGCACCTTCTGTTCCCTAAAAACACTGCTTTTTCCTTCACAGTTTCTTTAAAAAATCAAAATATACATATACAGGATTTATGGTAAACTAATACAACACTACTTAAAATTATTTTGAAAATGTTGAAGTTTATAATGAGCTTACAGACACAATCAGATATTAGTAATTCACTAATATCTAATAATAGATATTAGTAATTACCTAAATTACTTCAATGTTTTTTGGAATTTTTTACTTGAACTTTCTTTTATTTTTTTGAGTGACCAACATGTAAGAAGTTCAAAAGAATCCCAAGCTATTGTAACAGTTCATCTCTTACCTTATGCAAGGACTCAGCAGGATCATATTTTGGTCCTAACACAAAGATTTTTTGCCCTCTTTTCGCCACACCACTGAACACTCTGGCAAATGCAATGAAAGCCTCCTTGTTGTCTGCTTCCTGTTTCACTGCCTTTGAGGTCATGCTGTCTCCTTGACCAGTGAGCTGTTGCTCTTCACCTAACCAAAGTTAGAAAAAATATATTAAGTATAAAAACAGTTTCTGTCTCATCATCTGAAGGAAAAAAAAAATCAGTTACTTATTAGATTATCACATCTGGTGAATCATAGAGTGGTTTAGGTTTAAACAGACCTTTAAGATCATGGAATTCAACCCTTAACCCAGCACTGCCCACCACTGAAGTGCCCAAGTGCCACAATCTTTTAAATATGCCCATGGATGGTGTCTCAACCACTATCCTGGGCATCCTGTTCAAATGCTTTACAACAAATTTGATCAAGAAATCTTTGCTCCAAACCTTCCCTGGCACAATTAGAGGCCATTTCCTCTTGTCCTATCACTTGGGAGAGAAGATCAACCCCCATCACTGTAACTCATAACCCAGTCCTGTTGCTCATACACTTCCTTTCTACAATTTATTATTAGGCTGTTAGTTTGGGGTTCAAAATGATTTAATTTTCAGCAGAGCATCTCCTTCAAGCATCAATCTCTCCTCACTGACTCAAAGTACAGAGACCCAGCACATTCTTAGGCTGCAGGAATAGGTATACATAGCACTGTTAGATCGTTGCTGAACTATCAGTTTTTCTACAACCCTTCCTCACTCTTCATTCAGTTCCATGTACTGAACTCTGGACTGGCATGTGGATGACTCACAGTGTGGATGATACACAGCCCTTTGGCAACACCAAGACCACTATTAAACACCCTCCTGGGAAAAAAAAGTATCAGGACACCACACACCTTTCGTATCACCGGTGTTCCCAGTTACTTCGGATGAATTTTCACTTGGGGGCTCTTCTGGCAGTTCCTTTCCTTGACTTGCTGCCAGTTTTTCTGCATGTCTTCGTTTCGCAAGCTCACGCCGATGAGCAATTTCTTCTTGAGTCAATGGCCTACATTGTATTTGAACACATTAGTATTTCAAAATGTCATTTATTTTGAAATAAATAAGAATAATTAGAATACCATCTTTGGCAAAAGTAAAACCTCATGTAGAATGCCTCTTGTCCCCATGACACTATAGATTTTAAGTGAGCTAAAATTAGCAAACTCTTCCTCTGCCATACTTTGAAAGAGGCCACTATGCTAAACTTCTGTTTCATTTGTTAAAATAAGTCAAGTTTCCTTCTTGGAAAAATCCAAGACAATTTTCAAAATTGCTTTTTACACCATGTCCACTATGTTACCCTGATCTAGAATGAATGCTCAGACTACAAATACAGTGTACTGATCTCATCTTATCTATACCAGGGTAGTCAGAAAAAAACAGCAGACTTTTACTTTTCTCCAAAAGAGATAAATACTTCCACTTTTATTTACTTGTGGTATCTTTATTACTTTAAGGCAATCTTTACAGCAAGTGTTCAAACGAAGAGAAAAGTCTTCACTTGCTAAAGCTACCTTCTATAAAGTGAATAACTTCATTAAGGACAAAAGACTTAAACCAGACAACAGCAAAATAGACTTTTAACATTCTGATGCATGTATCTACTCACTGGTACCCCCTGCCTTAAAGCAAACAGCTTTACAAGAATTAGTACAATAAATAATAAAAGATAACGAATTACATTATCACTCTTACATAAGGCAATATAGAGAGACCTGTTATTAAATAAAAGTAGTTTAAACAGCAAAGTGATATTCATTACATATATTTGAAATCTAACAGCACTGCCTGAAGTTGTCCACTAATTTTCACATTTGGCCGGAAAAAAAATAAATCTGTGATATAAGGTTGTGTGCTAATTTAATGAATTCCAGACAAGGAAATTGATTTTGTATACCAGTCATCTCCTCCTTCCAGTTATCCCTCTGTTTCTATTAATTTCCCATGTAAAAGAGGTGAACCTCTGCTCCTGCTATCATAGTTACAGACACTCTTAAGAATAACCTACTCTGTTTACTAATTTCAGTATCAACAATTTCTCAAGCAACTTGCTTTTATGTGCCTACATTAAAAAAATAATCTTTATCACCATGGCTTAAAAGTGGAAAAAAACAATTGTTACGTAGATATAATTTTTTTAATGGAACTAGAATGCTTTCTATGTTGGTTTTGGGGATTTTTTTGCATTGGGAGCAATGGGCACATATATTACTTTCCAGTATTAATACATTTGTTTCCCAAATAATAACCAATATACTTTTTATATTATATGAATATTCTTAATAAATTCTAACTTGAGAGAGGAAACAGAAGTCCTTTTATCATAAAACATGCATTTCTACAACACAACTGGACAAACTAATCACCAAGTCTTAGGTCTTGACTTCAGCTCAAGAAAGCGAACATAATCCCACAGCAAAACCCACCTACATGACGGGTCCTGCATTTGCTCACATGATGGAGGTAAGAACAACAGTTCTTACTGTTAAGATGGTTTAGGATTTTCCTATTAGTAGTTTTAGCTTGTTTAGTAGCCTTGGACAAGTAATTTCCCCTCTTTAATTCCGACACTTACAAAAACAGGTCAAGATCTCCTGAATACCACCAGTAGTAATAATGAATGTTAAGAGGAAGAAAACCACAGGAAGCACTACAGCAGCAGAGTAATTCTTGTTTACAGAACAGCCATGTAAATATGATCTCTACTAAAAAAAGCACAAAAAGATTGACTCACTTTGCCATATCAACTATTACACACTCCTAAACAGGGAAATGACCCATTACTCATGGTCCAACGTTTTTACATGTAGTCAGTAGAAATAGTTACTGGACACATATTCTGATCTTAAGGGGATTAATTAGGGGCAGGAAGTCCTGAACAGATTATGTGCCTGAGACCAACTCACTGCCAGTAAGATTTTTTTTTAATATCATAATCAGGACACTGTTCCACATATGACACGTTCTGCAAGAGAATTAATTTAAAAAATGAGACCCTTTATTTTATCAGAATTCTTCGTAGAACTTGAGGAAATTACTTTGTACGGTGATTATCTTAAATCCAAATGTCCAATTCAAAAGAATAAGAAAAGTATACATAAGTTAAAAAACTCTCTAAAGACTAAGTAAGAGAGGCCACCAGGGTAAAATGTAAGAATCTGAAGCACAGACTTTTAGAACTCAGAACCTGGGAAAGACATATTATATGTCATAAAGAAGGAGAAAGCAAGACAAAATCACCCCTTCAAACTTCTTAGCAACTTGGGGGATTTCCTTTTTTTTTTTCCTTTATTTTTCAATTGTGTCAAATAATCACTGTGATAGAATTAAGAACATGTATCTCTGAAATTTCAGATACTGTGATATTATTGTCTAGCCTGTTTATTTTATTGCAAAAGAGAGCAAAGCTTAACAATACAAAATGCAAAGCAGATGGTGGAGATGAAAACTTTTTTTTTTCCTGAAGGCAGCTGTTCAAAGTTATTTAAGGGTTTGGAATGTCAGAAAAATTCCCAGAGGAGAGAGATTGATAGGGGAAGTACAGATGAGACAGCCAAGGGTGTCATAAATGCAGTCTATATATGATGGCATAGTATACACATGAGGACATACATATGCATTCCAACAGATTTGATTGCCCAAAAATACTTTTCATTTGTGTAAATAATACTGAGAGTAAAAGAAAAAAAATGTTTTCCCTTTACGTGCTATTTTTAAAAGTATCAGTATATTTAGGTGTCAGATAGCCCTAACCATAAATATTAAAGGTACCTTAAAATTCAGAATGCACTTGTGTAAGTTGCAGTACATATAAGCACAGTTAATTATATTCTCAATTTGATAAAAAAGCAGATTGAGTGTAGGTGGGACTTTAGCTAGTAGGTACAACCTAAACTTCCATCCTGGTTTCTGTCAGCATCAATTCCTACAAAATTAGTCACTCCCAGTAGTATCATTAGAAACTAAAAAAAGATAATGTTGTCAAATAAATCCTTATATAGAGTTGTAAGACACTCAAGCAGAACACAGAACAAAATTAATGCACAGAAGGCACTGGATCTGCAACAAAACCGGTTTTAAATTATACCCTGATTTATTCAATTTCTCCAGTTGGCAAAACCAATCAGAAGCAAAATCAATTTTGAAACAAATGTTGCCCAAACAAAAAGAGAGATCATCACTTCTTTTTCTTCCCTTCCCCTTTTTCCCTCCACAAGAAAGGATCTAGAGCCTCATAATGCTTGCAGAACAAAAATGGGAACATCCAGTCAAACAAAAAACAGCAAATGAAAATTCAGGAGCAGAAAGAGAAATTCCCTGCCTCCAGAGAGATGCTACAGCATCCAGGCACGGGAACCTGGCACAAGCAACAGAGCCGACACAGATGGGTGACCACATATTACTAACTCATCTAAACCCCAAACACATGGTAAACAAATGCCATGAAAATAATAATGTGGGAAAGAGTATAATGTCACTGAGTGTTGATTAAATCCATCGGATTTCAGGTAATGTAAGCAAGTCACTGCCAGATACTTCTGTGATTCCCACATTCCCTCAGGATAATGTGTTTAGTTCAAACTGAATGACAGCAAAACTTCATGCAATCAATCCTCTGAACAGCATAGCTTTTCTGCTCTTTCATATTATCAAAGAGAGATTTCAAGCCAGAACTGTTCAAAAATTCAGAGTGAATAATGAGAACAAAACCCCCAAAGACAAATTTGCCTCTGATTATTAAAGTGTTTTGTTTTTTAACCTTCAGACCATTTTAAAAAGGAAAACACCACAGTCAGAACATCAATTGATTTCCAAAAGATTAACAGTACTGCCAACAAGTGCCTGTGATGCATCTCCCATGCCATGGACAATGTTTTTGAAGTGCTAAGAACACTTTCTCTCCATACAGCTTTTACCAGTTTAAATTCCATGAGCTCATGGACATATGCCTGACTTCACAAGCTGTAAAGGGGGTAATTTCTGAAAACATCTTTAAATCCAAGTAATTTACAGAGAATCCTCTAGATTACTCTTCATGACTCTGCTCTTCAGAATTAAGTTCTAGTGAAATCACTGGCTGCTGTCCCACTCATCTGGCACTCAAAGAATTCTGTCAACAGCATCCCTAAGGACAGTTCTGTCAAGTGCAGTTTCTTTGCTCTATTTCAGCACAGCGTATGTCCAGAGGTCTTGCTAATCCTTCTGAAGCTCGTTACTTTCTGGATTAAACTACTTAATGTCTATGGAACTACTTCCATTCACAAACTAATGTACATCTACTCAGATCGTTTACTATTATTTTTGCTGCAACTGAAAGTCCTATGCAATTCACAGTAGAAATATATATGTAAACACAAAAGGAACGACAGAAAATCATCCAAATCAGAATTTACATAAAATTTCATATAACAATCTTACAGGGCTCCTGCAGCACGGAATACTCAATAACTCTTCTGTATTACATTACACAGCAGCTTTCATTCATTCTGATATATGTAACGAAACAAGATATCAATACCAAGCTGTCATAGACTGCCTTGAAAAACACTCTAGACTGATATATGGACCTTTGATTTATCTCACATGGGGAATTTGCAATAGAGAAAGAATAAACTTGAAGAAAAGCTCTTCAACAATATTACAACCGTTTCTCTCTTAAGCTTACCATTCATTACACAAACTAAAATATATCCAGAGATCCAAATTTCAACCATTACTACATATTTCCTTCTTGGATCAGTTGCAAAGGTTTTAGCCGGATTCAACTGTATACTGCTACATTGAAATCTATTTCCTGATAACCATAACAGCAGGTTTAATTTTTGAAAAGCATATATTAGTCTATTAATTATATAATTGTGTGCCAAATTCAGATAACCTGTAAATCTGACAGCTTATTCAGATGTCTCATGCCCTATTCATTTCTAATGCACAAACTACTATTTAGAACAAACTATTAATGAAAACAGAAGTCGATGAGTTCAGATCACACTAAATTCACTGCAAGTTGTACTGCCTTTAAACATATAAATTAATTTACTTGCAAGAAGATAGTAATCTCTGACAGAGCTTGGAGCTTTATAAATATTCTCATTAGGATCAAGACAATGTAATGACATTTCAACTGAAGGTTTGGCAAATATCCCCCCCTTTTTTTAGATTTCTTTCCAATATAGTTTTTAGGAAACATTAGAAAGCAAATAAAAGAAGCCACTGCAATCTGTTGGTTTAGGCCATTCAAACAAGCTTTAGCACAAAACAAAGAAACAACTAGCAATGTAATTTCGTGCGGAATTGTATGAGAAAGTGTCTATTTTCTGGTGACATCTTAAAAAAATAGTCCTGATTTCAAGCTGGCTGAGAAAGAACCTTTCATATTATCTGGAGGGAAATGGTACAGGTATTATATAGGTTTTATATCCCCCAGTGCAGTAGTGAAATATAATTTTAGTCACCTGCTTATCTGTTCAATAAACTTTATTACTACTGGAAAGCAGAAATGGAATTTCTTCAGTCCACTCTATTTTTTTACTATTTATTCAGCAGGACTGTAAGATGGACTTCAAGTAACAAAAGGTTTGCTTCCTATTGCTGACATGGCATCACATCACTGTGACAAGTATACATAAAGTTCTGCAAAGTCAGTAGATGATTTCATCATAACTTCTGATATTCAGTTTATAATTTCTTAGCATTTTACATTAAATACACCTAGGAACACTTCAAAGCAATTGCAAACAACTACTAAATATTTCTCTTTTACACCAGGATAGACAAAGGCAAAATTCTGAACCTCAGGAAGTGCAAACTGGAACATTTAGACCCTGTACCTAAATCCCAAGTTTGCCTTTTATTTATACACCTCCACTCAACCATCCTGTGTTAGACTGCAGTTCAATGTAAAACATTAGCAGAAATGAGAGAAAGAAACAGAATGAACATCTAATACTACACACAGCAATACTTAAGAATAAATAACCACAGGCATCAACAAATAACCATGGCCTCCTAAAGCAAGCAGCTCCAAGAGAAGCCACTACGGGCTTATTTCCTACTGGTTTGGGGTTTAGATATTTTAATATCTAAAGCGAAGGAGAAGTCCTAACTTGTTTGTCTATGCTGCCCAACCAACCATTTACAGAAAATTTACACCTTTGTCTGATTCAGCTGGAATTAAGAAATAATTTCCGAAGTTCAGACAAAAGAAACTGTAACATGAAACATCTTTGTAAGACTCTCATTTCTTTAGAAAACGTGATAGAAGTTCAGGACATACTGGTACCATACAAAAAGTCAATTTTAAATTCTTTCCAGAGAAAGATAAATCTAAGCTGCCAACCTGCTGTAACTTGACAACAAATTGTTTTCCCATGTATTCTAGTGTATTAACAGCTGGCAAACTTTGCTATTTAAACAGTAAAAGCAAAATCATAGCAGTTTTAGTATAGAATCTATTAAAGTCACCTTCTAGGAGATATTAGCTGCCAACAGCAGTCTCAAGAGAGGTTGTTTTAATTAAAAATCCAACCTTTGTTATCATTTACTGTACACCCTGGACTTAGAAGAGCTTTTTGCTTTTCCCAACCTACTACAAGCAGATGGCGGAAATAAGGCAAACTATAAAAAACTGCTGCAAAGTCAACTTGCGTCTTTTAAGAAAGTTAAAAAACCTTACCCAATACTGCTTTACAAAATGAAAGAAAGAGACAGTGGCATGGATATTTTTTTCTCCCACTGGGAAATAGAAGAGTACAAGTCTTGCAAAAAAAAATCCAGAGAAAACTCTCAGATTTTTTGCAAGCTTTCACATACTTAAATTAGTCCCTTCCCCACTCTCAAGGCATGCAAATAACCATAGCAGACCAGTCTAGCAGTCAAATATCAGGACACACAAGAACACAGATATGGCTCCTCAAAATTAAAATGCAAATGAAACATACAACATGTATTAATGTTCTTTAATAGGTAAACATGAAACCACCGGTAACAGACATAGTGGAGATACTCTTTGCTCCTTCCTGTAGGTGCACATTCTTATGGAGCACTCTCATGGAACACCAGTTTAAATACCGGATCTCCCTTGCTCCACTCAACCGTTACTCAGTTCTGTGAAGCACAATCGTCACTGTGTAATTGTACACAGCACACAGTATGCATTTACACAATCCTGTGCTTTTAAAACACTTAAGATTCTGCTTCATGGAGATACCTTTCATTCTTTAGAACTAAACTCCCTTTCTGATTTCTTCAAGAACTGCTTACCTTTAGAATATTAACAAAAAAAGTAGCAAGAAATACACACTTAGCTGTATTACTGTTTTTCAAATAATGGAATCCAACTGTCACCTCAAAACAAAATCACTAATACTACCTAACCAGCAAAATCACACAGCTAATGACTGCTTATCTCAAGGAAAAACACTCATGTGATTTCATTTTAACATTAGCCAATTAGTAACTAATTGAATAATTTATTGTGAAGCCCAGCAAGAAATACTTTTCACACAAACTACATAGCAAGACACTATAATTTTCAATGTACTGAATAAACAGGGAGAAAAGAAAGTAACTCAAATCTGGAACATTTCAGTGTCTGGTGTATGTAAAAGCCACCTTTGCCCCAATGTCACATCCTCATCACCTCAAAGACTCTCGATCCTCCCAACAAATAAAAAAGTCAAGTCATTATCAGTGGCGGACCAGCTAGAAAGTGATGGCCTCGGTGTACTCTTGTCTGACAACTGGAGTACACACCCAGGAAGGGAGACAAAGCAGGAATGGCGCTGCTGTGCCACACCAGGACCTGAGAAGAACTCATGTTTCAGATACGTCTAAGAACAGAACTCAAAGCAAAACTGCACCATCTAGTGTCTGCTCAATCCAGGAGTGCAATGCTTTTTTTCCCTGAACTCAGTGCAAGATTTCTGGTGGAAGATTTTTAGATGAGCTTGGCAAGAAAAAAACAGAGATAAATCTAGGAAGTGTGTGAAAACCTTAGATAGTAGTAAAGCTTTCAAATATTATTACAGCAGCAGTACCATTTTTTTTGCCCAAAGATTTAACAGTCACAATCAGTCTAATTCAGCAGAAAAATTTATATTTTCTGTACTATTTCACTGTACAGTGAGAATCCCAGAAAAACATGTAATAGCCAGTTAATACAAAAGTTGCCTACTGAAAATGCTCCAGAGGCTTAAAAGGATGAAAGGTTAAATAAGATGAACCTCATTCTTATAAACGCATCAGAAAAGTACATTTCTTCTGAAAAAAAAAAAACAAACCCCAAGATAGCTTCAGCTGAAAGTAGTACAGTTAAGTGTGCCAGGGAAATGAAATCAATAAGGACAAACTCCTCAAAGAAAATAATTTGGTTATTAAACAACAAAAAGCTGTAACAAAAAGTCTTCCAAACCTCCCAGAAGAAAACTTTTTGAAGTGCATTAGTGCCTTTCAGGTCACTGAAAAAACTAGTCAAGGTTCGGACTACTTTAATTAGCCCATTTCATTTTGCACTTGCAATGGACTGCATGATCACTGAGCTATTATGCCCCATTTGATGGGAAGTGTTTCTCGGTACAAACACAGGCTGTTATGGTCATGCCAACACAACCTCACTGGAAAACTAAGGAAGTATCACACCTCAATCATTTCCCCCAAACATCCTAAAACAGCACACAGTGCATGCAGTAGGACGATACATTTGGCCAACAGTCCTCTTCTGCAGCAGATTTGCTGTATCTTCTAAAACTAATATGATTAAAGAAACTCATCCTTTGAACTCATTCAGAAAATCTTTACTTGCGGGAAAAGACTTTATTGCATCTCAAGAATTCATTAACTATTTTCTCAAGTCTAAAACAACTTACCCACACTTTCAACATTTTTTTTCTTAAAAGTATCTAAGGTAGATCACAAAGTTGAATGTACATTTTCTTACCTTGGCTTATTCTGTGGTAATGCCTTTGAATCAACAGGAAACATTTTGGAAACAAAGACAATAACTGGGGCTGTTCCTTCACTGCTGCATTTCATAAAAGCTGAAGAAACATAAAAGGCAGTTATTTTCCCTTTTTTTTTTTCTCCAAAAGTATGGACAAAAATTATGGCTTTACATTAATTTTACAGGCATTGCTGTTTATTTCATATTTCAATGGGTAACATGCTAAAGACAAATCAACAGGGAAAAGTAGAAAAATACTCTGGCCTGATGATTGCATAATACTGGCTGTATTTTCAAGTGTGTTTCACAATAAAATGAGCAACATTGCAAAAATACAACTCTTGCTAACAAACTATATATACTCCAACTAAATGTATTGCTTTGATATTTAAAGTTGAGTTTACAGGTTGATGAATGAAAACCAGAGATCAGTTTATGATTAAGACTGAACTATCTATTCAGTACCTCAAATACTCTCCCTCCTTTCAAACTAAAGGAGGAACACCTGCAAATGCCCAGATGCTCATGAAATCCTACCAACGTCATTGCAAGCAAAGATATTCCTCAAAGGATGACAGATTCACACAACCCTTTGTAAATACTTAAGAAATTCCCATAAATTATTTTTTTCATTCAACTTTCAACATATTATAAAATTCAAACCAGACACACAATACCATTCAAAATTTCTAACAACACAGAAAGTGAATCATCTTCTCCTACACTTCTCCCTTTTATCTGATCTGAAAAGACTACACGACAGTCCTTAGGCAAACAAAAACACAAAAACTACTACTAAAAATTAGCAAGATACTCACCAAATGTGAAAGTACAGTACTTTTTCATAACCAAGAGCAATAAGATCCAAGTTTATAGAGGCAAATTTCTTCCAATTAACTTACACTGATACAGTATGCAAACATCAACAGACATTACAAGTAAAATAAATATAAATTTAAGTATTGAGATTACTGTACATCTTATGATCCAAAGACAAAAAAACCTACCAAGACAGAAGCAACTTTCATGTTAAACACCTACTCACCACTTTTCAGTTCCTGAGTTTCCGGCGGCAAAGAATCAAATGTTCTAGCTCCAACACACATCAGCTTTTCCACTCTCTCTGCTGTGATGTCAAGAGGACTGGGAATTTTATTACACACCATGGCTAAAACACATTGCTAAGGATGCATATTTGTATTTCCTTACCCAATGCAAATAACAGGAAGATGAATGCTTTCAGTGTTTCTTTCTTTAATTCAACCTCATGCATTAACTGCCAGCAACAACAGATCCAAAATCCAGCAGTGTCTATCAAAGTGTATATGGGTCCCTTTCAAGCCAGCAACAATTTTTTGCCCTTTATCAAGGGCAGAATGGAGAGTTAAGGAGGGGTGGCCCACCCTACGTACAACTGGGAAACTAAGAACAGCGCAAGTGTGGCAAGATTTATGGAATTAATTAGTATTTATACATCAATAATTTGTGCACATCTACCTTAATGTAATATGTATTATATTTTTAATGATGAGCACAGCAGACAAACAACAAAGGCTGCTTTTGGATTAAGAGTTTGTATGCCTAAAACATAACACCAGGCATTTACAAACCTCAGGGACAGAACAACTATGATACTATTAGAAACAGGAGACTGGTTTCTCCTTCAGGAAAACCACTGAAATTTGTATATAAAACTACATAATCAAAGTGTATTGTTATATTCTTCCCAGTTTCATAATTTAGTTTCCTAAAAATAACATGAATGCAAAAGCACAAAGTTGATAGAAATGTAAGAATAACTGTAGATGTAACTTGTAATGTTACAAGCAAGAAAACAGGTGCAGATAGCATAGGCACAGACATAAAAAAAGAGAACATATCACACCAATTCACCGACTGAAATATGTGAGCACACTTTGAAGTCTGAGAACTGCCAACAGAACAAAACCCAGTATCTTTCTTAAGGATACAGAGGACTGCATCAGATACTGGCAGCCACTGGCTACAAATGGCATTAAGATGAACTTTAGGGTCTGCATGCCGTGACTCCCGGGCACCAATTTTCAGTCCCAAAGAGGTGACTATCTTCTCTATTTTTTCCTTGTCTCTGTAAGGAAAATACAGTAGTAATAAGTAACAAATATCTGTAGTTCACCAATCTTTAAAAAAAAAAAAATCATTACACCACATGGAAAGAGATGTTATGAGAACTTTATAATCTTCTCACCTTTTCATAACAGCTTCATACAGACTCCATATGTTGTCCAGCACCAACTGCACAAACAAAGGTTTCTTTCCTTTTGACTGGTAGAAGACAAACATACAGCTCATTACCAGCAACTCCTCACTTTTACAACAAGCTTAAGACTGCATTTTTTCCAAGGAGCATGTAAAATCTTTATTCAAAATCAAGACAGTTGTTTTTTCACACAAGATCACTACTTCAACAGTTTGTCTCCTAAGAATGGTATAAGGCACAAAATAAACATGAAATTTAGACATGGAGGACAAGGATTTCCATTTTAGAAAAAAGTACTTGATAAATATAGCAGAAAACTACCTTGAGTTTGGTTATTACCCTCTTAATAACTATTTATATAACTATTAATCCTTACCTATGTACACACTAAAAAAGTCATAATTAAATGAAAATAAGAAAACTCCCTGTTAGATGAGATTTCCTCCATGAAGCATTTGAACAGTCAATTTTGGAATGTTCTCTGCTTCAAGGGTTGATGCATGGCTATCCTAGTGACTTTATACCTCCAGTGATATTGAGTGAACAGGTACTGAGGTCAATTTTCACAATACACTATGAAGGATAGAATGAAAAAAATAAAAGTAACCCTCAAAATAAAAATCAGGTAATATTTTTGACAACCGCCCTACCTGATCACTTTTCATTATCTTCTTTGCTTTTGTATTTAAATAATAATCTCCCCATAAAGTCTTCAAAAGTACTGCAGGCTTGATTCCAATCTTTTGGCTGTACAGTTTGGCAAAATGCTCAATGCTGAAAGGAAACAAAACACATCTTAATAGAAGTGCAATGCTGTTTACATGTGCTTATCATCCTAAACAACAGACAGCTTGCACGAAAATCACACAAAAAACTCAAATCCTTGTTTTACTCCCCCTTCTTCAATTGTCTTCATTTCAGCTTACATTGTTTAACATTTACACCTGCAAAAATATTTAGTTCTAACAGGTCAAAAACATGAGCAGTATGTGAATGGCTTTGTTTTGTTTCAAGTCAGCTTCAAGGCTGAACTTGTTTATTTGAAATAAACATTTGTGTATATCCCCTCAGCAAAAGCTCAAAAGCATTATACAAAAGTTATAAATACTCTATGTAATGACTCTCAAACTTATTCTATGAAAGACGTCCCATGACACGTTTAACAATAGACTGTGACCAGAATAGTACATGTTACAAACCAAGTATTCTTTTGAGCCACACTTGAGCCATCATATGGTGGTAGTTATTTTCAATTAACTACCTAGAGCATTTCTTGTTTGAATCATTACTTGAACAATGAGTAAAAACAAGAAAATAATACAGAAACTGTAATGCCATCCCTGTGTTATAAAGCCAGTTGTGTTGTTGAGTAGTCCCCATGAGTTAACAAATCAGGTGCTTATGCCCAGAGGGAGACCTGAATGTGCCACGTTTTTTTGCTAGAAATGCTCAGTAGGCAGTAACAGAAAAAATTTCCAAATATTTGCCCCCTGTGCACGCAGAAACAAAAAGAAAGTTACTTGATAAGCAAGGCATAAGCTATGACTTCTGAACTAAGCCCAAAGAGATTTCCAGAAGTTACCCTAAACTCTCAGTACAGGGAGAATGTTCAGGATTCGTGTGCCAGCAGCTCCTGCATATAGACTTACGGCATTTTTCAACGCCTGAGGATTATGAGAAAAACATATGCACTTACTACATTGGATGAGGCTGGCACTGCCTAGTAACTTAATTTTTCATGCTATGACAAGTCATAATACCTTCAGGAAAAGAACCCACAACCATGCAACAGCAGTCAAGGCTTTCCATGATTAAGAAAATGCTACACTGATCAGTATTCCATCACACAGTACTGCTGCCAGTCCAAAAGTATCTCTTGAAACTAATTAAGAAAAATGTTCTTTTTTTCCCCACTTCCATTACATAATTTGTAAGAGCCAGGGTCTGCCAGTTCATTGTAAGAAATGAAACAGTATCAGAAACCCAACAATCTTCACTCACCTTCAACCAGTACATTAAAAACACTTCAGTATGTGAGGGAGAAGTTGAGAATTGGGACTGGTACACATACAAAACCTGACAGATTGCATTTATGTTATTTGTCCATGCTGAAGGCACATTTTATTGGATAGAAATTAGATTAACACAACCTATTGTGTAATCTCTGAGCAGTTTGCTCCAGATCCAAGAGTAGAACACTAACACCACCTGCCTAAATTAGATGCACAAATGTTTTAGGCTGAGATATAATTTTGTACATGAACAGTTCAATTCATGCAATCTTAAGTGTTTCAAGATAAATAAAGCAGAAGGGGGTCTAAATTTGGTGAATCTTAGCAAACATGGCTTTTAGTCTCAGGTTCAAAAAAAAGCACTCTAAGTTTTTAAAGTTCATCTTGGATAAGTTTAGTATCGGCAAAGAGTAAAGAGAAGGCCTATCAATCCTCTCTAGCATACCAATACACCAATCACAAAAATGAGGACAAGTCATATCCAGCCCATTTCTTCCTCTCATTTGAAGCTAAATTACAACAAATACTTAGTTTTCAGCCTTGTGGAAACTCTGCAAGTAAGGTTCAATGCACTTGACAAACATTTCAAGCGGCAGGGACATGGCAAATACAAAGAAACAACTAAAGCTTGACCAGTTGTCATTCCACTTCAGGTCACCCTTGCATGAAGCAGTAATCATCTATCACACATTCCACTCTGCAGAAGTATCAGTACCAAGATACACCACCGAGTGTTTTCTGCTGAAATTCTGAGCTGGAAAAATAACTCAATTTTCAGTCACACTTGTATGAAATTTAATTCTACCTGAAGAGAATTAAATCCGAATATATGAGAAAAAAGGAAGTCATGACAGGAAAATAGCTATTGAAATTCTCACTTTTAAAAAATAACCATTTGAAAACAACATGCTTGCTTTCTCATTACAAAGGTGATCATAGGGTGTTTATGACCACGTGATTGTATCAGAATGTAGTTCTGTAACCTATAAAATCTTAATATTTGATCATTTACTTGCAGATATCAAGCAGCTTGATCCAAAGACATAGTTTCTAAACTGCTTTTGAGTTTATAATTCTACTTATTGTAACAAAGTACTCTGCTGTACCATTTCCTTAAGGAAACATACTTCTTAATGTCTAACATTCCCTGGCTGTGTGCTTAGAACACTAATGCGAAACACAGGCCAAGCTTGGACTTCTCAAAACAAAAACTAAGCTTTTTGCTTTCATGTATGCCCTTGCACAGGCTCTATCAGTATACAAAACAAAAATAAGCTGTCACACGTCCATTCTTTATCTACCCAGGAGAAAAACAGCAGATAGCTCTAAACTATTTCAACATCTGCTCAAGGGAATGTTTTCATATTCTGACTCTGAACTTGAACAAGTGCTTAAAAATTGCATCCCGAACACTTATTCTGTGTAACAATAGTTTACTACCATAATCGATTTTCTTCATGAAATTTCAATGGAAAGTTAAAAGTCAGGAAAGCTAAAGCCTCCAGATACTATAAAAGTGTTTTCCTGCACATCATACACAGGAAAATAACTGTGGGCACCATATGGGAATGGAGAACTTAAGGTAAGATATGTTAATGTGTAAGTCAAAGGTATCAGAAGACTCCCTCTAGCCTTCAGAAATGGAAAGGTTTCCCCTCACACACCTATGAAAAGATCCCTTTCAGACTAAAGAATATGCGTGAATTTGAAGACTTGTTTTCAACTTCCTTACACACCTGATTTTTATTTTTATAAATTATTATTACTCATGACAGATAATTAAGCTAAAATAGCCCATTTTATTTTCCCTTTCCTCTGAAGTGACAAGAAATGTTTGTGTTAAATGACAAACTACACATGACATCCTATTTAAGAGTTTGACTAAAAAATCCTGGAGAAGGTTTTTCTAAAGGTTCTGCAATATTCACGACCTTCACTTTATTACTGAGTGTGTCTGTAATTATACTTTCACGATGAAGACAATGACTCCACCTCGTGGCCAGCAACCAGAACATGTGCAATCTTCACCGGCCTGCTGCCCTCCCAAACTACTCTAGTTGTGAAATAGCTCCTGCACTGCTGCAGTTTTTGGCCTTGTCTATCACAGTGTATCAAATGCCAGCAACTGATAAAATGCTAAGTTTACCAGGCTAGGCTGGACACTGCAGTGTGCCCAGCAACTGCTGTGTAAGTAAAACAGATGTCCCTGTCAGAGTTGACAATGCTGGTAGTATTTTCAGCTGTTCAGTGCTAATCTATTAGAATTGATTTATATACAGCTGCATATCACAGAAAAATCTAAAAAACATCTTTACAACTATGAAGCAACTGCAGTAATCAATCAAAAGAAAAAAAAGTCAGTAATTAAATTCTAAACTCACCCAAAACCCCAGCCATCAATTGCACTGGCAAACACCACATTTCCGTGTTCTGGTGAAAAATAGAGATGTGAATCATCAGTATCTTCCAAGCCAGTACTCCAGTCATAAATGTGTTCTCCTGGTGCAGTGTCTGAAACGTTTTCACTTTCTGCTTCTTTCTCAGCTCTTTCTTCTAACACTTTGGAGGTAAAGAGTGCTCCAGTGACTGCATTGATCTACAGAAGGACATATAAAAACACGCTCAGATTCCTTCAGTCTTTCACAAGCCTTGCAATTAAAATGTAATTCCCCCACCCTCCAAAACATAAAAAGAGAGGGTTTGCTAAAAAGATAGGATGCCTGTGATTCCCTTTGGCAATTTAAATCGCAGACATTGTGTATCTAATTCTACACATGTGAAGACAACAGGAGTTTGTGAGACTAACACCACATGAGATATAAACACCATGTCTTTCAAGTCAAAGTCCACCACACCAGGACTGAATCAGATAATCACATGCAACACATTTGGCCTCTCAGTACAAGGACTGGTGAAATAATAACTTGTTACTGCCAACAAACAAGAAAAACAGGCAGGAAAGTGCTTAAAAGCAAGACGTGGAGGGGAAGAGGGGAAGGCAACTTAACTTAAAAGATGAAATCAACTTTATTCCTACATAAACCCATTAATATCGGGAGCAGTCTAAAGAGATCATTCATCTACCTCCAAAGAAATTTAAACAATTTAATAGAAAGAACAAAACATTCAGCACATTAATTCTAAAAAGGAAGACTTCCTGATGACCTGTCAAGAGGCATTTAATGCACTTTTCTCATCACGGGCATTCTGCATGAACCTCAAAACCCATCAGAAATAAGATGCATACCAATGTTTAAAGTTAGACTAAATGTTATAGTGCAATAAAATCCGCTGTGAGGACATGACACTATAGTCTGAATACCTGTTCTAAGATATTCTTAAGGTGCAAGTATGCTTCCTGAGGGGTGAACTTCAGCTCCACAATCAAGCGATCAATTTTGTTAATCACCAATACTGGACGTATATTTTCCAGCCATGCTTGTCTCAGGACTGCTTGAGTCTAAGAAGGAAATAGTTTTAAAAAATCCATTAGAGAAAGCTTGATACCACAAAAAAAGACAGACTATTATAAAAACTAAAATATAATTCTAAAATTTAATAAACATATAGTAAAGGACAAGTTGACATTCAAACCAGAAACCTGACTCCCACACTTATACAGTGTTAGTTATTGAAGAATTCTGCAGAATGGCAGAATTTCATGGCAGAAACATCCACAGTAATAAAAACATCCCCCTATGTAGAAAAGTATGCTCTTTTTTAAATGGCTCAGTTTTATTTTGTGTATTTTTTTCACTTTCAAAATCCTAAAGGTTCATGTAAATATAGAAAATTACTTCTCTTAGGAATTCTCTATACAAATATTCCATTACTTGAAACTTATTGTTTCCACCCTGCATCACAACACTCACTCACCAGCACTGTTCAGTTTTTCAGCACAACTAAGAAACTTACTACTCCCTTTCATACCCCAAGCGCACTGTCATTCATTAAAAGTTTTGCAAAACTTTTTAAACAGTTCATCTTTTATTTCTATATAACACACTTGAGACTTCACTTACTCTGTCTTCCCTACCCTACTTCTCATTTAATACACTTTATTTCACCTGTGGACAGACTCCTTCAACAGCATCCACCACTATGATGCAACCGTCACAGAGTCGGACAGCAGTAGATACTTCTGAAGAAAAATCCACGTGCCCTGGAGAGTCTATTAAATTAATCAGATACTCCTGATCACCTAGGATCAAACAATAAATTAACATTTCAGAACAGTTTTCAAAAATATTTCTTTCAGCCACCCAGTTACATACTGCTTCAGCTATTATTTGTTACTGTTGTGACAGTAACTACCCTACAAAAAAACCTTTACAGCACAGTGTGACAGGCATCTTGACATAGTAGTAAAGACTGTACTACAATAATTTTTCAAAGAAGTTCTTTAAGTGACATTAAATCAAGACTTAAGATCAGAATTTAAGTATTGGGATGTAAAATAAAAAGATAAGGGCAACGACCTTTATGGTCTCCACAGCCTCCACTCAGAGACAGGATTGAAGATGGTTTTCTTAACCCTGAGAAGGAATTTAATTATCTTGGCTGACTGATGAATGCATGCCCAAGTCTCTGCAGAACCATGACTTAACATTGAGAAACACAAAAGTAAAAGGTGCACACAAAAAAACTCCCAACAGCAACAACGGAGAGACTGGGAAAATTAACAAAAATATGTATTACAAGTTATACTTGCAAGCATAACAAAACTTACCTTTCACAAAGTGCAGTGAAATTGCACTCGATTTCATTGTTATTCCTCGGATCTGTTCATCTTCTCTACTGTCTAGATATCTCAGCTGGGTACAAAAACAAAAGAACAGGTGATGAGTCTGTAAAATTACCTCCACAATTTCTTATCAACTGTCAAAGACTATGACTGCAAGGAAACAAGGTTTAGCAAGACTAGAATTGGAATTTTCTTAATCATCACAGATTTAAAATCCCAGCATGTACACTCCAGAATTTTGTTAAAAAATGATAATATAACTGTACCTTTCCTGCCAAGCGGCTAGAGATTATTCCATTGCTAGATATAAGGCAATCAGCTAGAGTAGTTTTGCCTGAAAAAAAAATTTACATAAATGAATACAATGGCAAAAGACACAACAGTATCATGAACGCGGACAACATGTAGTTTTCTAAAACACCAATACTAATAAAGGCTTTAAAGTGCCACAAAATTAACTTTAAAAAACCCAAATCTGATTATTCATCTTCACCTGTTAGGTAGACACAAATTTATTTTTGAACAGTGGATGTAAACTTACCTGTCATGGCCAGAGAAGCAGTTGAAACAACAAACAGTACAAGAAAACCTCAATATAACATGCAATTAGACAAAATATTTGTGTTCTGAAGTGCTTATTATCTCCGCGTACGTAACAAGCTTGTTCTATTAAGTAACGTGAACAACTTAGCTCACACGCATGTATTTAATTTATGCTGACACTCGCCTTCATATAAGCAGTAAACATTCAGTTTCAACTGTTCTCCAGACCACTACACTGTAAAGTCTAAAAGATAAGCTGCATCAGGCCAAGAAAAAGGCGCATAAAGCAAATTTACTTCTCTGAATCGTGCCTCAGACAGCTTGAAGCACAATCCATGAGAACCTACTGCTTTAAAACAGCGACCAGAACACCTCACTGCCGCTCAAACACGCGCAGGTTTCCCCGGGAGGCCTCGGGAGCCACAGACACCTGCCTTACCATGATCCACGTGGGCGAGTATGCAGATATTCCTGATGCCGGAGGTGTTCCTCTGCAGGCCCACCATCCTCCCCACGCTGGTGAGCACCATGGCCGGCCAACTCTCGGCCCGGGCCCTGCCGCTCCCGGAAACCCGGCCCGGCCCGGCCCCGCGCCCGCCCCGTGACGCCGGACGGAAGCCGGGCCGGGCCGGGCCGGGCCGGGCCCGCGGGCGCCGCCGTTGCCACGGGCCGCGGCGTCCTTAGTTACCGGGGCGGGGCGGCCGCGGCGGGCATGGGGCCGCTACGCTGCCTCTGCGAGATCTGCTCCTGCGGGTGAGTGCCGCACCGAGCTGTGGGCAGTGCCCGTCTGCTGCAGGGTAGGGGGGCTCTGCCGAGGGACCGGGACAGGCTGGGTCGGTGGGATGAGACCAACGGTGTGAGGTTCAACAAGGCCGAGGGCCGGTCCTTGGATGACAACAGCCCCCGGCAGTGGTGCAGGCTGGGGACAGAGTGGCCGGAGAGTGATCCTGTGGAAAAGGACCTGGGGGTGCCAGCCATGCCCAGGTGGCCAAGAAGGCCAGTGGCATACTGGCCTGTATTAGGAACAGTGTGGCCAGCAGGACCAGGGCAGTGACTGTCCCCCTGCACTCGGCCATACCTCGAGTGCTGCGTCCAGTTTGGGCCCCTCAATTCAGCCAAGCCACTGAGGGGCTGGAGTGGGTCCAAAGAAGGGCAAGGGAGCTGGGGAAGGGTCTGGAGCACAAGTGCCGTGAGGAGAGACTGAGGGAGCTGGGGGTGTTTATCCTGGAGAAGGCTCAAGGATATCCCTTTCTACAACTCCCTGACAGGAGGGTGTAGCCAGGTGGGGATTGGGCTCTTCTCTCAGGCAACAAGTGGCAGGACAAGAGGACACAGTCTTAAGCTGCACCAGGGAAGATTTAGGTTGGACATCAGGAGAAATGTTTTCACAGAAGGGATGATTAGACATTGGAATGGGCTGCCCAGGGAGGTGGTGGAGTCACAGTCCCGGGAGGTGTTTAAGGAAAGACTTGGTGCCGTGGTCTAGTTGACATGGTAGTGTTGGGTCATAGGTTGGACTCGACAGTCTCAGAAGTCTTTCCCTGGTTTTGTGAACAGTGCCCCAGACAGTCGGGGGATGGGGAGGGTGTCGGGGACCTCAGGGCCCCAGGAGGGTGGGGATCCCCCCTCAGGAGATGGCAGGGAGGCCCCCTCAGCACTCCAGGCCCTTCCCCACTAAGCCACCCATGATCTCACCACCCCTCACACATCCTGGGCTACATGGGGGTCCCTTCCCTGGTCACTGCTAGTATTTTTAGCAGTGGGAAGGTGAAAAATGGGGAACAGTCCCATTTCAACTAATTTCATCTTCCCTCTTTTCTCAGTAAATATGAAGTATGTTTACATTTAAATCAGGGCTAAAAGAAGCTCTTAAATGTGCTAAAAGGGAACACAATCTTTTTTATCTATAGACAGAGATCAGAGACAGGCAGTGAGTGAAGCTGCTCATGTTCTTTTTGGCCCAGACTGGTGAATTTTGCCCCATAGATTTGTTTCAAAAGTCGTAGATTAATGAAGAGTTGGAAAGCATTGTTTTCATGATGAGATAACAAATCTGGCTCAGGCTCAAGTATAAAGATGGTGAGATAACACAATGAGCCAGCAAAAAACAAGGTTCAACTCAACCAAAAATTCTCAGTCCAAAAATCCGGTTTAATAATACATATATAATTGAATTAAACATGCAGAAAGCCCGTGGTTTAAAATAAACATCACTGAAGTTATTACAGTCAATAGAATCTTAAGCCACTATTGGTTTAGGCAGCACATTGTGTTTGCCTCAGTGTATAGTGTTTCTGTTTTTAGGGGAAGGCTGGTCGCTTGGCAGTGTTACCTGGAGATTGGAATGCAGACACATCCTAGACGAGATTTCAAAGCAAATATAAACATCTAATGTTTTGTACAAGTAATCATTTAGGTATTGGCAGAAAATTTTGTGGAGATATAATTACTGCTTAATTCTAAATAATAAAATAGAAGGAAACAATATTTCCTAGCTTTTCCCAGAAGAAAACAAAATACTGAAAAAGCTTACAAATACAGGGAGAAGAGCCAGTGAGACAGAACTGTATTCTGCTTTCTCTATTACAGGATGTTAAATCTGGCTTCCAAAGAAGAACAAAACCTCTGTGGTAGATGAACCCTCTGTACTCAAGAATAGTATTTTTCTGCAATAAAATATACATAAGATGCATACAAAGATGCATACAAAAGCATAAAAAATACATAAAAGATGCATACATAAGTACAAAAGCTTAGTTTTGAGATACAAAAATGAACTACTCCTTTATCCTCTCCTCAATCTATCAGCCACGCCCCATTTATTACACTTTTGTTATCACTATCATAAAAATTCAGAATAAATGTAAGTTAGAAAGAAAGAGGAATATTTCTCTAAAATACAAGTTACTTAAGCCATCAATCATACTGACCACATGGAAATAACACACAAACCCAATAAAAACTACCAGATCTCCTGTCAACACTAGCAAAGTAGATGACTCACAAAAATAGTGTCCATCCATAATTTCTGTCTTTCAGACCATAGCATGTGCACTGGCAGTTAAAAAATAAAAACTCTGAGTGGGGTGTGTGTGTGTTTATTATGATAAATATTAAACTTTTCTCATTTTAAGTCTAGTTCTCTGGGAGGAAAATGCTTTGTGGGAAAATTTCAAGGGTCTTTCCAGCATTGCATAACAAACAAATGTATGTATGCCAGGCCTTAAACAAGTGAAATGCACCAGCATTCTATTAAAATAACCAGAACAACAGCATCTGGCACTAGAGAGCCCATATACTGTCACTTCTGTTTAGCTGAGATTCTATTCATACTTCATGCAAGCCACAAGACAGTTAGTTTCCCTCAAAGAAGGGAAAGAGTAATAATGCCTCAAAGCAAGCACCAATCAGTCATGGGGAAAGGCATATTCTCACCAAATTCGTTTGAATTATCAGTAACTCTGGGGTTGAAATTAAGCTAAATACAAGGAACAAATTAAAAATAATCAGTGTCCTGAAGTTGTGGTCAAACTGTAAGCAATGTATTTCACTTATCAGAGCTGAAATCTGTCTTCTCTGATGATTCTTAGCATTGTGATGGCTTGTATAAAGTTATTATCGAAATGAAAACTTTCAGTTTAGCCACTGGACAATATCCTAAAGTAGATTTATCGGTTAACCAAAAAAACCCTAATCTCTTCTCCAAGTCAAATTCTTGTTAAGGTAATTTTATGTTGCCTTTTAGGCCCTCTGAAAGTACTTCCACAACACAGAGTAGGATGTAGGATCTTCCAGAACAGTCTCATCTGATCCCAAGTAATTCTGTGCGTAGTTAGAGTCTGTTCAGAATTATTTTATTTGCTAGAAATGACTGGGATAAAGGACATTTTAAGCTCAGCAGTACTTCTTATTTGGAAAACTATTTATTGTTTTTTCCCTTTGCTTATATCTGAACCAGTATTGCAAGTTGTCATGCACAAGGAGGAAGATCTTTCACTACATGTTTCCTTGAGGGAGAGATCAAATAACAATCATGTCAGCCAGAGAGATGTGTGTTATGCAAATTAGAATGAATATAACAAGATTTACAAAACAATAATAACATGTAAATGTTAATTTCATGGATCATTTATGCAAAACAACAAGGTATAAGTAAAAAGCTGTCATGATATACCTCCCAGCACCTCTTAGCACAATGGTGTCATTCATGCAGGAATCAATGACAAGCAGGTGTAACTGAAATAAAATCTATTAAGAAAAAAAAAAGTCATTACTTCTAAAAAAACATGGGGTTTGGATAGAGAAGTTAGTCAGTCTCTGGAGAAAAAAAAAAAGGGTTGAAAAGTCTGAAATGGCCTGCAGAGAACTAGAGATTTCACACCACTGAAATTTTAACCAGAAAGTGTTAATCAATAGTCCTGAAAATAGGTGAGATGTAGAGAAATAAAAAGACAAGTGATAAGAGAATACAGTAAAAGAGAGGTAATATGAGACAAGAAATGAAGTATAGTTGGTTATTTTTACAAATAAAACTAATACTATTGATAAAGACTAAAGAAAAGGGAGGAAGGCACATCTTGGTGGAAACATCATTGAGAGAACTGAGGTCAACTCCATCCATCCCTCGTATCCTGTACCAAGGACTAACTCACATCTGATACTGCTTTTATTAATGTAGTAGTGTACTGTGCTCCGGGACCTGTGCCATCAGCCACCAATACTTTGTGGGTGTATCACTCAGAAAAGATTTTAACCAAAAACTACTTGGCATCATTCAATCTTCCCCATCTGTTATTCACTCCCAGTAGGCAGGGTATGGGTTCTCCTCTTAAATGAAACTACCCAAAGTGATCTCACATGCTGTGCTTTCCCAGGCGCCATCGCTGCTGTCACGAACGCACAAGGATTTATGATGATGGGCTGCAGCCGCGCCTCACGACAGAGTATGTGGACAACTACCCCGGCTATGGCAACATCTGCCCCCCCAGCAGCTTTAAACCCAAACATGAGTTCCAAGAGCATCGCGGGAAAATGGATGGAACCTCAATATTTAAGTAAATATTTCAAAATAATGTGTTTTGCAATTGCTGTAGGAGGTTTTTCATTCTTTCTTTTTTAAGGGGGGACTAAACGTTGTACTGCAATCTTCTCAAAATGCAATCATTGCATCCTTTACACTTTTTGTATATGTAAAGTATAAATTTTGAGTACAGAAATACAGCTACCACAAAAAGGTCATAAAAAAATAGCAAAGCATGCATGCAGCAAGACTTGCATTCTTTACATCATCCTTTAACCTGTAAAGATAATTTAAAACTTTTATCTTTTTTTTCAGCCTGTTTAGAAAATCTAAGTCTTATGGAGCCTGAAAAACTGGCAAGCTGGGGAACTTTCTGTAATACATATGTGGAATCTGAGATAGTGGGAAAATGAAATCCTAAGAAAAAGGAACAGGGATTTTTTTCAAATTCACAGTTCTAAATTAATAGTTTCAAGGAAGCAAACCATAAAGAGGTTCAGTAGATCTGTCCTGTCACTGCACAGACTGATGTTAAGCTTACAAAATTAAAGAGTGTTCTTCAAAGAGAAAAAGACATCACTTATTCATTGTTAGTGATGTGACAGGGATATGAGCATTTACTTTTTCCATTATTGTTTTTCTTTTAAGTTATGAGGGCAACTGGTGAAACTTCTTCAGTTATTAAAAGAAGAGACATAAATAGAAAGCCCAAATGCTATTCTGCCAGATTGGTCATGTACTGTATGAACTGTTTAAACACCCACATATGTAATATGTAATGTAATGTAATTGCCCATACAAAAACAGTAAAATGATGTTTCTGATTATATTCCATTCTCTTCATGCCATTAGTAAATGCTACCCCTTGTAGTAGTTTGAATTTTCCTCTGCTTCTACTTTCTGGATAATTTCTTTGCAAAATCACAGCAAATTTTTAAGTCTCCTTTCAAGTGTTTTAAATAATATTTTTAAACGGTGTATATATAAGACTGAGTGTTGAAAAAGTTGCTTCACCATCTACCTTTGAATAAAGGCTCTATAATGCATCAGAAACTCTGGATTTATGTACTATAGTTTCCTTCCTCTGTGCTAGTCCTCTAACATGTGGCATCAGGTTGACTTTTCAGAATAAACATTTAAAGTTGTCAGTTTTCCACACAGAGGGAAAAAAAGTGACTTCTTCAGGGAAAAAAGAAGTTTTTTAACCAGTCTGTTCTTTTTCCCCAATTCAGAACTGATTATTTACCATATGATATTGTGAAGAGACCTTTTCGGCCACCACAAGAATATAAACCAAAGTCAGGAAAGATTGACCTGGGGACCATATACCGGAAAGATTATAATCTTCATAAAGTAGGACCAGTGACATTAGCAAGACCTCAAGAGAGAAAACACACTACAGATGGAAAACTGGATACCATACCAACCTATCGAGGTAATAATACATGCCACCTATAGAAAGAGAAAGAACAAAGATGAAGGTAGTATTCTGAATAATCCGTGTTAGAAACCAGATTTGTTAGTTTGGGACAGAGTAAAACAGAAGAGAAGGCAGGCTATAATGCCTTAAAATGTTCAGCACTTGTTCAGAGGTGACATTTATTGGTTCTAAGTGAAAAAGCCCTCTCAAGTTTTTTTGGCTAGAAGGAAATTCTGACATACACTTGGTTAGGCTATCTCAGGGAAAAGTGGATTGTAATTAAAGTGCAATATATCTTTCAGGTAGTTTTCATTCATGTGACATATTTTGTCACAGAGTAGGTCAAAAGTGGATTTTGGATTTCTGCTTGTGTACAGTATAGCTTACATATATATCATCCTAGCAAGAATCTGCCTTGACACAAATTATTCTGTTAGAACAGTCAGCACAAAGGCAATAAATCTCCTTTTTGTCATTCTAGCAAGTAACCTTGATATAATTTACACCACTAAAGACTTTTATACATGTGTTACTGAATTTGTTACATGTACTGCATTTTAGCCAGTTAAAAAGTAAGTATGAGATATGATCCGTGAGAGTGATGAAAATCAAGATGTTCCAGATACCAATGGTATCAAAGAGATAGTTGAAATAACAAGAATCATAATGGGTATTAAAACAGGAAGTTAGAATTCTTGGTGTCAAATGAGCAGAGGAGAGAATGCAGTGACAGAAAAGTTGGAAGGATAAAATGTGGGATAACAGGCTCTTTAAAATCAGTTATACTTCACTAGCTTCTTCAAGCTTAGGCCTATGCTAGATAGAAATGCATTTATATAAATACATTCTGCTTCTATTTATTAATTGGAAATAAGTTATAATTTAAGTATTTCTATTTAGCCTGCATGTAAGTAGTAAGTTAGCAAATAATGAATAAATTAGCCTTGTCTCAGCATGCAACTGCTTCATTTAAAATGCATGTTAGCAACATTCAAGAGGGAGTAAGCATCAAGGAGTGAAAAAACACTGAAGCTGAAATAAGTATAAAAATTTGATTTCAAGTGCCTGTCAAGAAATTTAGACTGGACAGTAAGTTTTGTAACTATAGAAGAACAGTCTGGCAAAGAAAACAAAGATCCTAACAAGCTTTAAAAGGATGCCATGTTGATATGGAAATTAAGAGATGATTGGACCAAGCAGTAGTGAACATGACCCACTGACCTATAAGGTTGCTTTCAGTCTTGTATACTTGCATAAACTTCTAAATAAAATGGAAGACATTTTATATAAAACCTGTGTAGGGCTATTTTCTGTACAAAACACACACTAAATAAGCACATGCAGCATTTTCTTTTTCCTTGAGAAAATAGTCAAAATAGGGCACCATGTACAATTTTTTTTTTGGTCTGTTTTAATCACACACTATAACAGAGGACAGTTTTGTCATATCACAGACATGCAGATAAAATTATCGCTCTCACTTACATCCATTTTCTTTGTTTTGCAAGATTTAATACCAGAAGAATTTGTCTTAGTTTTAAAGGAATGGTCTGAACTAATAACAGCTGTATTGGAGGAATTTTGGTTTTTCCTTACAGATGACTATAGGTTATGGGATGCTGAAAGAACAGAATCTTGTAAGGTGGAGCGTACATACCGGCCACCTACAGAGAGGTTTGGAAATCCTTCTACATTTCAAGATGACTATAGTCCTAAGGAATTGAATCCCCCAGAAAGTTTGAAACCTTCTGCAGCCAAGCTGCCAGATGGGCCTTTTGATGGTACCACCATCCATCGCACTGCCTATGTAATTCATGAGCTGGGACCAAAATTCGTAAGACCAAAAGAAGAGTACAAGCCATGCAAGCAACCCTTTGAAGATCTCACAACCCACCAGAGAGATTATAAAGGGGTACCTGGCCAACATGCAAAAAGCTGCAAGCCGGAACAGAGAAAAGTTGGATCTGATGCTCCTTTTGATGGAACCACTGAATTCCAGGATCGCTACCAGCCATGGCTGGTTTCCTCACCTGAGTTCCGCAAACCAAGAGAGTACATTCCACCCACAGGCAAGATGGATCTTAACTCCTCAAACCGTCTTGATTACGTCACACATGAGATTTCTCCTGCTGCCCCCATAAGACCACCTCATAGAAAGGGAATCAGTGCCCCTTTTCAAGGGAACACTACTACAAAAGAAGACTTTAAACCTTGGGGCTTCTGTCGGCAAGGGCTTATCAAGAAAGAATCGGAAATTCCAAAACCCAAGGGAAAATTTGCTGATTTAACTACATTCAGATCTCATTACATACCACATCAGGCCCCTCCAGCTCAAAGCTGCAAACCTGTACGTGTTGTAGGTCTTAATGCAGTTCCTTTTCAAGATGAAACTATGTATCGCATAGAATATACTCCAAAGAAAAAAGAGGTCTGCGCAGCACATCATCCATCCACTCTGGGTTATGTCTATGTAAACACAGATGCTCAGGGTCACCAGTTCTTCCGCCGACTGAGTCCGAAACCCTCCATGTCAAACTGTAATCCTATTCCAAATGAAGTAGCTGTTGTGACATAATACTGAAGTGCAATATTTCAAGCACCCTGGTGAGATAATCAGAATACAACCTGTTCCTTTTTTCTTTAAATAACACTGAAAGCAAACTAAATAATGCAAATTTTGCTTTTACAAGTTTGAAGAAAACTAAAGCAAAACCAGAAGTTTATTACAAGACCAATAAAGATTTGCCAAATGCTGTAGGAATACTACACCTTACATAGTATCTGTTCTTTTTTTCGATTGTACATTCTGATTTCCTTGACTTCCCAGATTTCATTACGCTCTACCTCAAGCATATGTTTCTCACATTTAATTCTTTCAGATATTCTGCAATCAAATGATTGTATTTGTGAAATAGCAAGTGTGTTTTGATGATAACATCTTTTACACTGTAAGCAAACAATGCTATTTATAATAATCTAAGTAATCAGTAATAATCTCAGTAATCTGGTAAGATTTTTTTCTTTACGTTTTGCTGCCCAAATCAGAAGATAGCAAGCCATAACACCTAGACATTTCTAAAACCCTGGGTTTAGCTTTAGTCATCGTTATTTTTCCTTCATTCAGTTCTGAAATGAATATAAAGGTCACACTGTCATTTCTGGTAGCAATTAATAAGTAGTAACCTTGCTCTTTTTCTGTACATGTAGTTGAAACTATTCAAACAAAAAGCAGGTCATTAGATTCTGTTTCCTTATTTCTCTGATGGTGCTCTTTCAGCCTTACTCCTGAAGGAAACAAAACTGATGCAAAGCTTTGGCCACACTGACACATCAAGTGTATGTGTCCTCACCAGATGAGTAATTTTTAAACCCAGTGAACAAATTCAATCAGATTTCACAGTGAGATTGCAGGTTCTTTTTTTGAGTTTCTAAGGTAGATGGTGGGCAAGCAGAGAGCATCAGGCTCAAAAGGTTAACATCCACGGTAGTTTGATCCTGCTATCTGATTTTTAAAGCTAAACAGCCGGTTATCACTGACAGAGTTCATTGCAGAGGTAGTCTGAAGGGAAAAATGTCAGAAAACTGTACAGGTGTTAGTAGAGATAACAGAAAATAACATAACCTCAGTTGAAAAAAGAAGCATCTGCTGATATGCAGAAATCTGTAGACAGCCTGGCTTCAGTCTGTCTGCTCTTCAAAGAACTGCTTGTTCCAAATACACAGAAACCAAATGTTTTACAGACATTTTACATGAAATGATTATGCTTCTATATTTCTATTTAGTATTTCCTCTATATATCTCTGGCTGATTTTGAGAAATCTAGAGGAACCAATTTCAGTTCTATTACGTTCATGATTTAAGCAAGTCCCAATTAATTATTCTACGATTAACGCTATTATCATGCTTTATCACAGCACTCCAGTATAACTTTTTTTCTCAGTATTGCATATCTTATACCTACTGGTGTAGGACAGTCATTTGGGTTCTGTAGAATTATGTGCCTGTCCTTCATAAACAAAATCAGTAATAAAAGGATTAAGATCGACTATGGAAACATTTTTAGACAGGAACTTGGTCATATGAAAGCAAGAAAGCTGAAATGAGCTTCTCAGCTGTGCACAAAAGCATTGCATGAGAGAAGTTGAGACATTATGAGAGCATCAGTCACTTCTAGGCAATTTTTTTTCATTGTACTGTGTTTTAATAATATGACTTACTCTGTTAGTGAAACAAATTGTTATACTTTTCTCTCTGAAGATTATTCACATCCCTCAGATTGTGAATGAACAAGGACAAAGTAAATCTGCAAGATCCTAAAAGCAGGACAGGAAAAAGTCCAATACATTGTATTATTTCTTGTGTGGTACATAAAGGTGACAAATACCCTTTTTAATCATTGTCTGTCTGGCCACAACTGAGGAAACAAGAAAGTCAAACCTTTGCACAGTCACACCTACTCAGATCCATGTCCTATACACAATCCTGGTACCTCTTGAGCAGTTTACGGAAGTTCCTAATGCCTTCCAGCTCTGTTTTCTAGGGAGGGAGAAATGCAATCTGAATCCATGAAGTTACATGTTCTGCTCCAAATCGCTCTTCCTCTGAGTCTGTGAGTGAGCCCAGATGCTTTTTTAAATTTTCACAGCTGTTTTTTCAGTGCTGAAGTCACTTCCCTCCCCTAGGTTATGGAAAGTCATTTGCTGTCCCCTACCAGCACAGTACAAAAATTTTGAGACAAAGTGGAGGGCATATTCAGATACATTTAACAGTTCCTCTGCCGATGTGTTTGAAGACTTTCAGGGTGGAGGGGCATATTCCCTTTCATTTTGTCCTTAATGTTTTCTCCTAAATTTAATAGTGAAAGAGAGAAGCCTTTATTACTTTACAGTTGAAAGAGCCACAACATATTGATGGTGCTTCCAGGAAAAGCATCAAATGATACTATAAACCTTCAGGCAGTATTCAATACTTGACGTCAACTTTTTCATAAACAACATATTATTGAAATGCAGACTGAATGAAGAGCAGGCTGGAAAACTAGTATTTTTTCAAAATAACAGCTGTTAAAAAAACATTTTATGATGTCATGCTAAACCAAGATGTAAATGCAGAGAAGTTATTCATGGATTCAGTTACTATTCTAGAAGAGCTTTCCATGCACTCTGCCATACAGCAGCAGGCTGCACAGAACTGCTGTATAGAATCTTTACCTGGTTTTAAAGACTGCACAAAAGGAATGCACTGCTGAAGCAAAAGGAAAATTAAACAGACCCATGCATCTTTGCCAATGTTACCATCTAGGATAACTCTGGAACACCACCGTTCCATTGCTAGACATTTGCTTTCTATTTAATAAAATTTTTTAAGGCTTTTATTGTTGATACTATTTATGAGAATCCTCTTTCTAAAGACTATTACCAATATTGGATGTTCTGAAACAACTTCGTTTTCACGTAGCTATTCCAATCACTCACTAAATATCAAACATGGAGCTGTTCTGTTGGATCTAAATGAACTCTGCTTGGTGCAGTACATGAAGGCTCAGAAAAGAAATGCAACTTTGTTCCACCTTTTACAGAATCCTGATTCTAGATTTCAGTGAATCAGAGCTGACTTATTTGAATTTTGGCAAATGCTCTTCCCACTTTTTCAGTCAGGTTACATCTATGTTGACTCTTAATAGCTCTGCAAAGCAGACTGTAGTGAAGCTGAGAATCTGTCTGATAAACTGTTAAAAATAACAACTAATCTGTGGCTTTGAAAAAATCCCAGAATTATGGGCATATTAAGTTGATAAAATAACAAAGAACAAAAACATGGTTACCATGAAAATCATAGTAATAAACAATCTCTGGGTAATCAGTGTTGAATAATCAAACTATACTTTATTTCAGAAATACGAAAACTACGTTCAAGGAAACTAAAATCTTCAGTTACTGGAGAAGGAATAAAATAATCTACAGAGGAATGTCATGCCAATTGCAATAACAAACATTTACAGCACTGCTTCTGTAGAGCATGCATACTTAACCAAAGACAGAGTTAATGTAACAAAAAATGCTGTATGTTAACATTTGAAAACTTTAAATATAAAGGGAAAGCATGAATAAGAAATTTTGGTAATAAGAAAAAATATATGTCCAAAAATCTTTATTAAACACTGTACAAAACAAAATATTGCACTTTTAAATCAGACAATAAATATCTACAAAAGTATCTTACAAATGTTTTATTTTAATTTAAAAAAGGCTTAAACAATCAAGACCCATTGCTGATTTTAAAGGTAATGATCAGGAATATCCTCTCCTTGCAGTCAGCCTTGGACAAAACAGTCCACCCTAAACATTTTCTATACAGTAGTGCTAACCTAATTTTCAGTGATGCAAACCCTCTGCAGGAATGCTGTGTATGAGCTGCTCTAACAGCACAGCCACTCACCAGCTCAGTGATGTACCACAAGAGCCAAGTCAATGCAAGTGTTCAGGCCTCCAACATGAGCAGTAGTTTGGAAACTACAAAAGACAAAAACATGTATTTTCTACCTTGTGGGGTTCCCTCTGCTTACAGCCCAAATCAGACAATCTGCAATAGGGAAAATAATTTACCCAGGGATATCATAATAAGAATTTATCAACTTGTACAATGCTCAGATCGTTAATGGTCATGATGATAAGTCATCTTGATGGAAAACTGCTCCAAATATATTTCTTTCACTTGTTTACCTTCATAATTAATATTTCCTTCTTGGACATTTTTCCACATTAATGGAGAAAAATAAAATGATTATTCAAGACAAGAAATCTGACAGCCGTATTTGGACAGTTATTGGCTCTGCATTTGACTTGATGTGCAAGAGAACAGTGATCACAAATGTTTCATTCATGGCTCTGACAAGGAAGCCTTCCGTCTAATATCACTACAAAAGTCTCATCATGCCAGAACTTTGAATGTACTTCAGAGACTGGAAAGAGAACAGAAACAATAAAAAATGACACCTCATTTATTAAAAAGTGGCTTTCAAAATTGTACTGGCATCTACAGTGTCTTTTACTGCATACACAGAAACAGAAGCATGAAAAATTGAATCTACTTCTGTGTATCCATCTCACAACTAATATCAGGAAAATATATCCTGTGAGATCAACCCTTCAGCTCAAGCTGTTTATGAAAATGAGGTTGCTGCCAAAAATTGCTACAAGCCACAGCTTCTATAAATTTAAAAATTGTGTTAAATATAATAAAAAAAAATTTAAAACCTAGGGGTCAATAGTTGCTGCATTTCAAAATTTTTCAAAGTATTTTTGTGAATTTTGCTCATAAGTTAAGGACAGTAAGCACTATCTGGTGCTTTTAAGTAATGCTTTTTTCTCTTGCAAAATTTTAATGTGATGAGCTGTAAAATTTTACAGACCATATGCCATGATATTATCTTGCTAATCCAGACACAAAAATGTTTAAAACATTAAAAGTTCCATTGCAAAGAGTGAATAATAAAAGTTCTCAGAAAAATTACCCTGCCCAGCACATCAATCTGCAATACTGTTTTTTCATTCGCCCCATGTTTCCATTTAACTGTTGTCTCATTTACACGTATATACTTGGAGCACGTTAGTTTAATGAACCTCTCTTCCCATCTCTTCACTGCAGCATCATGGACTTGCCAAAGAGGACTTACATTTCTTGACATGATTGACAACATCTTTGTTTGTAGGTGTCTATCAAGCACAACTTTAGTTGCTTTACAAATGTACAGTAGTGAGTTGTATCCTTGCATTCGCCTTCTGAAAAATACATTTGAACATTACAAGGCTTTATAATGAACAGAAGAGAAATAGTAGAACTTGTCACTGTAATTGTAAACAACTGATAGATTCCTGGTACCTTTGTAATTATTTTACTGTGCATTCCTGACAACAGTGGATTCAAAGCTAAACAAGGTCACAAGAGATGTGATCTCACTGCATTCATTTACTTATTGTCTGTTTCAGAACACTACGCCATCTTGGAGGAATTAACAGCTTGCTCAGAGACTTTTGAGTCACAACTGGCACAGTCACGTAGGGAAGTTTGCAAAAAACAACTTCCTAAATATCCTGTTTCTAAAAGTGCTTTTGAGGCTTTAATATCAAACTGGCCTACTTAGAGAAAAGTAACCTCAGGATTATGAAGTGCTCCTTGGAGAGGATAGTTTTACCTTTGATGTATAATCAAATGCTCGCACAAACATTAGTGTACAACTGTGAGTCACTTTCTAATATAACTGCTACAAACTATGACTATGCTCATATTTAAATAAACATTTACATACTGTCACAGGATGTGACATTGCAGTGTTGCCAGGTCACTGGTCTCTTCCTCCGTCCACAATACTGATCAGCCACAGGTCTGTTACTCTGTCTGTGTACGCAGTACACTCGTCGTGACTGAAATCCACTCCCACAGTCCACGCTGCAGGGCCTCCAAGGGCCTGTCCGCCAATAGACATCGCATGCCTCTGAAGAACAGTTTCTTCTGACAGGAGGCCTGTGGAGGGAAATAAGTGGCAGTTAAATCTTTGCCTTTGTGCTAAACCCTTATTGACAGAATGATATACCCGATGCTGGAAGGGGCATCTGGAACTGATTAGCCCACACCTCCTACTCAGAGCACAGCCAACCAGACCAGGTTGCTCAAGACCATCTCTGTGTTTTGAGTATCTCCAGGAATAGAGACTCCACAACCTTTCTGGGTATCCTGCTCCAGTTTTTTCTTATATTTAAGTTGAATTTCCCGTGTTTCATTTTGTGCTCATTCATCACAGCCTCTCACTCATAAGGGAACAAAGGAAACAAAGGACAAGGCCCTGTTTCTTTAAACCAGTTTCTTAATCCTGGAAGAGAAAAAGTGTTTTACCTTTACGAAAACGTAATTGACCCAGAAACACTGCAAACTGGATGCTCTGAGTTCTTTGTGCATAACCTCTGTTGGGTCCCTGAATTCATCCAGTGTCTACAAAGGGATTACTTGTTACTATGCCCCTTCCTTGTGTTTGATACAAAAGAATTTGCATCTTTATACTGCATTGACAATCCTGTACCTTTAATTTGATCATCTAAATAATCTAACTTGTAACTTCTTCAAACTGTTTACCTCTTTCTTTCATCACAAGAAGAGTTTGGCACCAAAGATCCATTACGAAGTTGACATATAAAATGACGATGCTGTAAACCTACAGGGTGGCCTACACAGTGACCAGAGCACTGAAAATGGAGAGACAAGGGTGAGGGGAGAGAAAAAGTTAATAACCACAGAATTACCCTTCTAGGCAGTTACCCAGCTACACAGCCCAGTCATAATTCTTGCTCCTTCTTCAGTCCTATCACACCTCAGGTCGGATAAGGTCTAGATATTTTGGATTATCTGTGTACAGTTTCACCAAGACACTGACTTGCCTGCTTATTCCTAAAGCTAAATCCGTTGTCATTGTCTGCTCTCATCCCGTCACATCCCCACTGCTACAACGTTCGTTTTGTAGCTTTGACAATCACAAACTTTTATCAAGAATGTGGCAACAGTAATTCTAATTCATTACTTTGCATATTGAATAGTAAATATTATTGCCATTTAATGTTAATAATTATAGAAATTGTGTCAATATGAACACAAGTTTACTGCTTGAACGAAGAAACACAAAATACATAGAACAGTTCTGTGCACTAAATATTGTGGCAACTGCTGTTGAAGCACATTCACATGACTTTTTTGGGGACTTCACAAGTACAGCTAAGCAAACTGTGTTCTTATGAGACTGCAACAAAAGCAATATACTAACTTGGAAAATGGAATACATCATAATGGCGTAGCTCATAAAATATACTGAAGCTGATACTCTGGTTTTGGGTCAAGTCCTCAGCAAAAAGAAGTTGCTCAGGTAACACAAAATGAAACAACCCAAACCAAATCAAAACAAACACACACACAAGAAACCCCCCTCCAAAACCAACCAACCAACCAAAACAAAACAAAAAAACCCAAATAAACAAACAAAAAACCCAACCCAGGATTTCTAATTGACTGGTCTGAAAGGTGATTACAACTACTGCCACAGAGCTCCTCCCCTGTGCAAGAGCAGATGATCAGCATGATGACACTGGCACACTTTTATAATACATGGAGTTTGCAGACAAATGCTGTCACCTACCTGTCCCTTTGCCTGTATTGGCCCCACCAAACACAAGTGGCCTGTGCAGGGTTTCCTTCCCACAGGCCGATCCCTGTGTGTACAAGCCCCTGGCAGCAGCACCAGCTCACTGCCGTTGGCTTTGACTTGTTGGCACGTTAGTTGGCGATAGCGAAATCCGCTGCCACAAGATGCAGAGCACTCAGACCATGGACCAGCTACCCACCTACAGGATGCACAGGCAAATTCACAGCAATTATTGCAAACTTGCTGCTAGCTCACAGCAACTGTTTGCAAATAAAAATCTAAAGACCTGTCATTGCAAGCTTTGGATGTGAGAACAGTTAGAATTAGCTTTTTCAGTTAAGCAAGATCTTATAAATGTGGTTAACTGATGACTTAGCATATTTGCTAACAGAAGTTACACTGCTTGTTACCAGAAGGTTATACTAGGTAAGCCCTACAGACCCTGCTGGATGTGACATTTTGGAAGGAAGGACAGTGTATTTTTCCATAGCTTACAAAATGAACGGTACCAATTTAGTTACTACTAAGGTGGGAGGTGTCATAACACATCCAAATCTCTCACATTGAGATCTCACTAGATAATGGCTCAAGCAGAACATGTCACTTATTGATTAGAAGTTGCAAAGACTTAGTCTGTCTTGGCAGCTAGGAACAACACTGGGGAGGCAGCAGGTGGTAATACAATCTATTTGACTTGATCTTTTCATAAACCCAGGCTACAAATACAGAATGGGACTTTATGTGTAGCACAACTGTGATAACAGGAAAAATATTCTATTCTCTTCAGCAATTATTTAATTTTCTTACAGTCAAACAGCTTATATCTGTTCAAGGAAGATTAATCTTTTACAGTCTGCACACTTGTCTTTTTCTCCCTCTTAAAACTCAAGTACTTTTGCAAACATTTGGTGCAGTGCATGCACAGCAAAGCACAAATTAAGTACATACTCAAACTCTTATATTTGCGTAACTGTACTTCTCTGCTGTGACAGAGAGAAGTGATTAAACACATGCAAACCACTTTAAATAATAAGTGCCCCTGGCATTGACTGTATGTTTGAAGTCTTTATAATGTTATGGATACTTTCTAAAGAGCTGCCTTGGGATGAGGAGGTTGTGCAGAAATCAGTAAGTGTGGAAATGGGAAGGGAAGTCTGGACATTTTGCACTTCCCTCCCAAGTTAGTAATCACAAGGAGAGGGAGAAGTCAGAGGCACCAAGAACCAGACACAGGGCTATTTTCCAGGCATATGGGTTGCTCTTCCTGTATAGAAAGCATGGAATACTTCATTAAAGAGAAACAGTATGATAGCATGCACGTATAACTCAAGGCAGAGTTAATTATGTTACTATACACACAATTTACTTCCACGGGTCAATACATAAAGTCAAATTAAAAGCAGAACAAATTAAAGCATTTTAAAAGACAATTCAGTTCCCATTCTGTTCAGCCATATGAAACAACTGATTTGTTTTTGTTGTGAATACTCCAGATCCAGTGATTAAGTCATGCCCTGCAATTCACTGAAAGGCATGAGCTGGCTCATGGGAGCACCAGGCCCTCTTGTATCCTCCTGTCTTCTCTCCAAAAGGCTGGACCTCAAGAGGGAAACCTGCAACTTAACCTGTGTTTCAAACTATTAGTTCTATTTCAGTATCTTTCCCCTGGCAAAATGTTTGTTTTCTACAGGCTGGCTAGAGTTCAGTCTCACAATTGAAGATGACCTGTTTCTTGGCTGCTAATAATGAAATGCAAACAAACTTCTCCTGATACGAATCTGGTGCTATGTTTTCTGTATTTAGAACAGAGTTAGAACATACTGACAAGATGCACTCCCACAATGTCAGTTAAGGTCTTAATACTTCTCTCCCAACATTTTCCAGTGAGGGACAACTCCAAAGTGTGTGTATCCCTGACAGATTTCTACGTTGCTGACAGTGATGGCCAATTCCTTAAGCAACAGAAAGCACTGGTTTTCAGGACTCCTGTGGGGTTTCCTGTTAATAACCCAGAGTAACATCTTGTTGAACTGGAATGCTCAGTGCAGCTCAAGTAGTCTAGAGATGAGTTTTTAGCCCTTGGAATCAGATGCTTTGGTGTACTTGTCTGCGGTATAAATATTTTCAGCCCCATGACCACAAGGTACCCACCACAAGGTACCCCAGCTGATCCAGTGAGAAAACGGGCAGGGAAAGACATGCAAGGAGCACTGATGAGGGGTGTTACAGACAAATGAGACATTTCACAGTAAACATCCTACTCAGAGCTCTGTTGGCACGAAGGAGAGCAGGTGAACACGGAGTATCCTGGTGGCTCTAAACACCAAGAGTTTTCCCTCTGTAGGATGGCACAGATTCCACAGAACTAACACATCTCAGTGTCTCAGAGAGACATCCAGCTCAGCTTTTGAGGTGTGGAAGCTGCAAGACGTGCTGCAGCAGCATGGAGACACACTCAGATCTTACATATGAATCAAGTGTTTCTCTACTTGCTTGTGATCATTTTCACGTATCTCATACTTTAGGGCCCATGATGAAATAAACCCCACATTTCAGACTCAGAGCATAAACACAAACAATTTCAGGAGATTGTGAGTGCATTTTAATACAGAGCACCTGGAAATAAAGTACAAAGGAGGTTACCTGGCAGGGCAGTCCTCTGTGTTGCATGACTGGTAAATAATCACTGGCTTTTGCAGCCCTCTGCATTGTGATTCATTTACTTTCTGTTTCTCTGCATTCACACACTGTAGCCTTCTGGAGTGGGTTCCTGAATGCCCACAGGAAGCAGAGCAAGGACTCCACTCAGCATATTCCCATGTATAATCTAAGAAATGCAATTGGAAGCAGTGTGAGAGAGGCACTGTACATTGTAACTGTGTCACACTTTGATTGATTTGGCAGCACACTCTGTAGGCTGGATAGATACTGCATCCTCTGTAGAAAAGCAAATATTTCAGCATTATGAAATGGGACCATGAGCCAAAGTAGAATTTAGTCCCACTCAGCTTCCCTTCAAGTTCAGTCCTTACCTAGAAGCATAAAGCCCTCTAGAAGGCAAATGGGATCAGCATATGTGCACGTGAAGGGCAAAACCTGGCTCACAGTAGGAACTGATGAGCTTCTTTTAAAACTTTCATAACATTTTTATATAATGAGCATTAAAAAGAGGAAACTGTAAATCAGGCTCTCTAGGTTTCCTGCTGTTCTACAGTAAGTTTACTCTGAAGAGAACTCATCTTACTCCAGACACCTCACGTAATTTCAGGATTTGAGAAAATCCTCTACTAAACTACAGAGAAGTATTTAATGCAAAAATAATTTGCCACTGAGGCATCTGGCAAGATGAAAAAGGAATTTGTTTTAAAAAGCATTTTATATTAAAAACCGATCACTCCTAACAATTACTACCTTTATATTTAGTCACAATTCCTCACTTACTCCTTCCTCCACAATTTTTTTTTGACACTTGGTAAAAGATGAAGTACTATGCAACGTTGACAGATCTTTATGTGATCACAGAAGGAGTCAGGTTTTTCTATAATAACCAAGAATAATTGATAGCTACCAGCTGTGTCCACAGGCTCACTCTTCCAGCACATAATGAATTCTCTAACTTATTGTTTTTCAATGTTTCCTTATTACTTCAGGGTTTCTTAAAATAATACAAAAGGGCCTTTTTCAAAGTAGAAATAGTTAAATTTACTGACTGCAGCTATGATGGAGAGACTGTGTTGTTTGTTTAAGTAGGATGATACTACTCAGAAGTGCCCTCAATATGCCTACTGTGCAAAAACCACCAAAGGAGATTATGCAGTCTCACAAATGCATTGATATTGCCATGATGAAACATTTACACAAGTGTCAATCAGAGTTAAAGCTCATAACTAGAAAACGGAATCACCCCAAAATACTGAGCAACCTGACTGGGGAAGGGGATTGGGCAGGTGGATAGCTCAATACCTGGCTAGACCTCTTCAGAAATTCTAGCTGTAGTGAGCTTTAGACTAGGATCAAGGACTGGACCTATTTTTCGATAAATTCTATGAGGCTATTTTCTGATTCAGTAAGTAATATTTTTACTTAATTTTTATTTTAAAAATAAATGTATTGATCATAGATATGTTTCAGTAAAATTACTTTGCAAATGTAACTGACTCTGTAAGCCCAGACATACCAGAACCATCATCACCCATAAAACAGTCACTGGGAGTACCCTCATAGAGAGCACAGGGCATCTGATCCTACTGCTTGAGTCCTTTGCACGTAAACCACAAGCCAAATCATATTGACAGGTTAAGAGATAAAACACATACGAAACCTTTCACTTTTAGCACATACTTGTTTTTAAATCTGATCTGTATTTCCTGGGCATTGACTAGTCAGAATTTTATTTTTTTACTTTTTTAAATGTCAGAGGGAGTTTGGAGCTTTGCTGCCAGACTCTTAGGAGGGTCTGAGTTCCTAACTACTAATGTGGTTTTGTGCAAGCGCATTCTTACATTCTAGAAAACTTAAAAGGGAAATCAGTGAGTGTGCAGTGTGCCCCAGTACACTGATATGTTTAAGGGTGACTGCAATAAAATCACTACCATATTGATTGTAATTATGCTGGATTATGACAATTACATTAAAATTAATTTTATTATAATGAAGATATTTCCAAAGATGACCTCAAGGTCAGTTTCTTTTCAGTCTGGTGGGCTATCACAGCAGCAGTTTCTACCATTTGTTAAAGGAGAAGTTAATACAATCTACCTGATTTAAAATTGTTTAAGCAGAAAGACAGATACACTTCTCAGATACACAAGTAAGAAATCAGAACCCTCACACGATTATTTGGATACGCCTTAAATCCCATACCCAACTCTGAGTATGGACATTGTCTATTGACTTAAATGGGACTATTCACATATGTGAAGTTAAACATATATTTGTGAATTACTTTCAATGCATAAAAGCAGGTTAGTTTTCAGCAAAGTCTTTACAGAGTGAAAGAATATATTTTAAAATTCAAGAATTTGTCATATAATTTTCAACAAACCTTCCTTCTTGACATTTACCCAAACTGACATTAGTTTTGCACTAGCTGAAGTCCAGCATTGGAATTGTCCAGCAAATTGACCAGAGTTGGTGTTCACCTCTAGGATACGACCCCCAACCAGGGTTCGGTATTCCAAGGTCTTAACTTCCTCAATTGGACTATCTCCAAAAAGCCAGTGGATTGTATTTCTGTAGCTGGGCAGCACCGGGCAACCTAAAAATCAACAGCATTTTAGCAGGTTTTTCCAGACACGTTGAAATGTTCGTGAACAGGTACGTATGACTGTGGTTCTACATAAAAGACATTACCATTCTAAATAAGAACAAGAGTATTCATACGTTCACTGAAGTCCAAGCTACGGCCCAAAATCCTGACTGCCTCTTGAGGGATATCAGCTCTGTGCTACATATACCTCACTTCTTTATATTTTCCCGTTCAGTAACTTGTTATAAACTTAACTTCAATATGAACAAAGTGGATGGGGGGGATGATTATTTAAACAGAATGAAGATTTCATCTCAGAGTCTACAATATGCAAATAGGTCTGTAATTGAAGAGTTTCTATCTGTTTGGGAAAGGAATCATAAACACAATGAATGAAATTGCTGCATTTTCACTCTGTGGGCACAAGCAGGGATGCAAACAGAGGCCTTCATTTAGACGTGGAAAAAACCCCCCAAACATTTCTAGAGCCCATCTGAATCTGCTCTCATTTTTTCCAAGGGAAGCTCAAAGGGTAATTATGCAGTTTTAGTGTCACAATGAGTCACCTCAAGGTGCCTGAAAGGTCACCATTCTGAAACAATTTTAGAAAAGCTGAATAAAAGAATTATTGTTTGTCTTGCTCTAAGGCTTCCTCCACAGTAAAAGAAAGCTGAGGTAGAGTTAGGAAATCCAGGTGGTCACCAAACCTAAACTCTTGGGAATTACACTCACTTTTTCCATGGGGGCCCCTCCAATTTAATGAAATAAATAATGTAAATGATAAAGCAGAAAAGACAACACACCTATTCTTAGTGGATCTCCAGGTGTGACACTGACATTTGTACCAATTCCAGATGCCATTAGAACACGCTTTCTTCTGCTTCCCTTTGATAATTGAGTGTTACTCTCTGTAAGTCTTTGTTCTGTAACACAATGCATAAGATCTCTTCTCACCAAGAATTAAATTGCAATGCTCAAAAGAATTTTAACAAAATATCCATCAAGCTAGTTATGAAGCAGAATAATAGTAGCACTTCGTGCACCAACTTCATTTGTTTGTTTAACAAATACACTTCAGATATGTAAACAGGGAAACACAGAAATTATTTGTTTATGCAAATTTTTAAATTAATCAAATTTACTGAATTTATTAGAAAAATAGGACCATAACACTTAGTGTAAAAACAAGATTTACAGGATGTATTTCCAGGTTTTCATGACAATGTTGTTTATTGTTTCATTACAAGCGAGTAACATACAGAAATTCTAAGAAAAATAATTCTTTCAGTGGACTCAGGTCAGTTTCTCTGTTCCATTAGATGGAATTAAGACAAAGAGCTACAACAGAACAAAGAAGAAAATCTTTTAAAATCTCATTGTGCATACAGATAGCATAACGTATGCAGCATCAATTGCCTGTCACTATAGCAACTCCTCCTTTTTATCATATGCCGGTAGAACAACTGCCAAAAACGTGGGCAATCTGTCAGTAACACACAGTTCTTACCACTTAGTCAACAATTCTCTTTTAATGAATGTACATAATAGCTATGATTCTTCCTCCAGAAGGATTTAAATCTTTTACTAAATTCTCACTTCTGTGGCTCATTTTACACTGGTTTGGTATTTTGCCTCAGTGTGCAATGTCTGTACTAAGCCTCCTGTTTGTAAACATGGGGACAGAAGTCTCCACAAACCACAGTGCTGCCGGTCCCATCGGCAGAAGACTGTGTGCCTTGTCAGGCAGTAAATGCTGCAGGCAAGCCCAAAAACTGATGTGATGCTCTTTTGGACAATATTGAGCCAGTGCAATCTGCAAATCCTGACAGGAGAAGTCCTCCCATTTCACTGCAATCTTGCACAGCCAAAAGGTCGCAGAATTTGGTCCTCTCCTCTCCACTTCAGATTTATATAAACTAATGTCATGTGACCAGGAATAGAAATGAAGTTCAGACCCTTGTGAGCAATCTTCCAATCATGTCACCATAATAATATTCCTCTCTGGAATATCCAAAGTTTTGATGTACTCTAGGAAAACTGAAACCAGGAAGGCAAGTTCAGTCTACACTCATCCTCACACAGAGACTCATATTATGTCTTTGGGATGTCCCTCTCGGCCAACAGACCCAAACATCTATGACCTGCCCTCCAAGTGTGCCCAAGAAAGACAGCTTTGTAGCAGGATTGGCCATGGGGAGCTCTGCTGCTCTTTGTACAGCAAAATGGTGAGAAAACTCATCTCTAGAGCCAAATGATCCATTTACTGGCATGATTTGCAAGGCAAGACTGTGTTATACAGTATTACATTATTAATCTACTTACAATAGGGTCATTTATATGGAGATTTTCTTTACATTTTCTGTTCTGAGAGCAGTTCATATTTCCTATGTTCCTACATTTTATTTACCTCTATAATTAAAAACACCAAACACAACAAAACAAAAACCAAATCCAAAAACCAGTCTTTGCTTTCATTTTCCTGCATTTCCTGCAGATTTTTCTTAATACTCAAGCCTGCTGTGTTTCCCTAGATAAAAGCAGTGGGAACGATGTAACATGACAGTGGATTTCGTTTCTAATGTGTCAGCTGGTTTAAGGGCTGATATTTATTGCCTGGAAGCAAGAAGATGGAACAACCTTGAAGTCAAGAGTCAAACCATCTGTACGTAGATCCACATTACAGGAAACACAAAACAGAGAATAGATCCCAGGGAGTCAGATGCAATCAAAAATTCCAAATTCCTAATAAAGTGTTAGTATCCCCCCAACTATTTTATTGTTAAATTTTGATTATAACGTGTCTCACTGTTGTTATCAGTAAGGAATTCTTATTTAGCACTCACCAGTTATGAGGAGAACAGATGCAGCTTCAGCTTTTCCGAGAGCATTAGTTGCTCTGCAGATGTATGTTCCTGCATCTTCATAGGAAACATTCCTCAGAAATAAAGACCCATTCAAAATCAAGAAAGAATTGATTTGTGGAATGTCTTTTTTCTTCAACCATGTTATGTTTGGCTGGGGAACACCTTGAAAATGCAAGTAATTAAAACATTTATTGTGCGAGATAAGCCATAGGCTTTATATTTATCATAGGTATACAACTGTTGATGCTGATCCAAGAATCCCAAGTTCCTTTGTCATTTCACAGAGAGGTAAAAGTAATGACATTGCAGCGAAATAAGCACTTTTTTACACTCAACAAGAAAACTTTTCAGTTGTGAGCCTGATTAATAGTTCAGCATCTCACTACGATTAAAGGTTACATACTGTAAGCCCAGCTCATGGACAGCTTTAAAAACTGCTACCAGTCCTACAAAAGCAACGTGCCCATGTGTGCTGCTGCTGAAAGAGATGTGACACTGTTAAACCCAGTCAGGACCAATAAAGACCTGCACAGACCCTTTACGTTCAACTTGTCTCCTGAAAGGAAGGAATATTCAATTTCTGATCAAAAATAAAGAAAAACATAAATGGGGCAAAACTATTTGTCTTGAAGTAAAGAAAAAGTATATATTTATCAATTATATTGGAAAATACATGTGGCCAATTGATGCCAAAAAATTCCTGAAGACTTCTCCGGGTTGCAGGTGTGATCTATACAGCTTGTAAGGACACAGTGTGAAGGGAAAGGAACAGAAAGAGGAGCTCAGTTGTCGAGCAGTTACTGTGGTACAGAAAACCAGAGGTCTATCATCATTCCTGCTGTAACTCTCTAACTGTGAGAACCTCAGCATTTACAGATAACTTGTAATTTCAAATTTTAATCAATAAATTACTTTGGACATTTATTTTTAACGAGATGATATTTCCACTGGCACAGTACCAGTGGGAGGACTTCTACTGTTTTATATTCCTCAAACGTTTGCCTTAAAAAAAGATATTTTGCTAGTTGACAAATCAGAAACCTCATTGCTTGTGCTCTGGTTGAGCTGCTGCAGCAGAAATGCTCTTTCCAAGTTCCAAAATCCTTGGGATGCCACTGGGTAGGTTGATGTACGTGGCATACTGAGCACAAAGGTGCAGGAAAGAGACAAGGCAGAGCAGATAAACTGTCTTTCACCTGAACTCTTTTTCTCACTAAATACATTGGTGAGTGCCCACCAAAGACTACCAAAACAGGTTGTGCTACAGAAGCTGACCCGAATGTGGGACATTTGGAAGTTTCAGCCATACTGAATGCTAATTCAGCCTCCTCTCCTCACAGATCATTGTGCAGTATTACTTTACAGATGATGTCTTCATGATGTGGAATGGCCTTTAGGAACAACTTTAGCATTTCAATCACTGGCTTAGCACTTCCAATGCACACCTCAAGTTTTTCCTTTGCTGTAATAGGAACCAGACATATTTCTTGGAAGCTGCTATTTCACTGAAGGAAAAGGCTCCCCCTGCCATTTTGTCTAGAAAGGGAGCAGAGAGAAACACTCTTCTGCATAATCACAGATTTTATTCTAGACAATTTAGCAGCTGTTTGGTGCTTTTAAACTCATGTATATCTGTGTTTTACTGAATGAAGCTGCATAAAACAAAGTACAGATCTGCAGAGTGCACAAGGGTCCAAAACCCAGGCTGTTTTTCAAGTTTCCAGAACAAGCTTTATGCCACTTTGAAAAATCCTTTTGGAATTAGGATGAGGTCTTTTTTAAGGGTCTTTTTTCCATTTCACCCCAGTTTCTGGCTGAAGTGTATCATTCTCAGACATTTTTCCTTTACAGTGTATTTTCCACAGCCATTCAGGAGTATATAGTTACTGTGCAGAGGGGCTGAGGAAGTGGTGTGAGGATGCTGAGCTGTTTAAACCTAAGGCCTGGAGTTTTCAGCCACATGAGCCTCACTGGCACCAAAACCCAGCAGACCAAGAAGAGCCAAAAAGAAGCCAGAAGCAGCACAGTTGAGATGGGACTAAAGTAAAAAGGTTTAAAGTCAAATTCCATGAAACACAAAAAACATTTGGAATGGTTCAAATTTAAACTTTTAACCTGAGCCTCTATCAAACATCAGCCCACTATCACCCTGGGATACAGTCCTCCCTCTGCTCTCACGACAGCATTTAGAAACGTAGCTCATTCTTGGGATTTAACTAAAGTAAAATATTTTTCTTCCAAACTTGGTTTCTATCCTAGAATGTATCCCAGAAAAATTGCCATGTCTCTATTCTTCTACCCATGTCCCATTCAGAGGCATGTAGAGACTTTTAAAACCTGGACTGTAGTTCAGTTTGCAGAAATCTGCAGAACAGCTTTGTCACTCATTTTAAGTTCAAAATAGCGTTATCTGTCACACACCTTAAACTCAAGTTATAGCTAATGATTCCTCTTTCTTTCTCCAAAGAGCTGTATATATTTCTCTTTAGGGGAAATAAGCGGGTAATACCACACACACAAGTAAGTCAGGCCATTACTCAAGTGAATAGTGTGAGCACATGAACATAAATCCAAGGTCTGAGGAGCAGAAGTGCAGACAGAGCCCTGCACGACAGCCCAGCAGCCAGTCCATCTGTCATGCACAATGAATCCACCCAGGTGGTCTCAGGGGTGCTGCACTTCCAGGTAAAGAGCTTGTGTGTGGGGAATCCATGGAAAATGATCAGTTCTTGCAGAAAATACAACACTAATGCATTATACACAGTTATCACACACTGTCATTTTAAAGTGGAGTTGACATTACCTGTATACCTTCAAGGTACATCCATAAAGGTGAGCTGTTTGAGCTGAAAATTGTAGTGAGGATAATCGCAACACTCTACATTGTGTTTTACCCAAAACTATCATGAAGATTTTTATCTAGCAGTTAATAATTGTTATGTGAACTGTGTGCTGAGCCCCTCCGAGCTGGCCTCTTCATGATGATTTTGAGGACACTTCAAGATTCTCCATTTCATGGTTCCATTTCTTACCCCCAGCCTTTTTATTATGTGGAAACCAATTCACTATCTGAAAGTGAGACTGGGAGATATTGGATTATCTGCTTAAAAATGACTGGTATTTGCAGGCAAGCTCCTTCTGTGACCTTTTCATGGGCTTTTGGTCAGGTTGTCATTAAGAGTATTAAGGCAAATCCTCAGCTTGAGCCCTGAGCTAAGGCAAAAAAAGAAGATTCCTTGGAGACAAGAGTTCAGGGACCTATTAAGGCTGGAGCAGAGTGCTAAAGGATGAGAGGGGGGCATGCTCTGCTGTCAGGACACAGCTGTATGTTAGAAATCAGGGCATTCTACCCTTGTCTTTCTGGGGAACCCAAAACTGGAGGGCACAAATGCAATATGAAGCTTTCAGAGTTGTGCATCCAGAGAGTTACAGTAGAGAAATCAGTCAGAAAAAAAGCTGACTATGGTGCTATCACATCTCCTAACAGACACCTGAGAAATGGATTAAAGAAATAAAGCTGGAAGAGAAGAGACGCCCCTGTAGTCCAACTCCTTTGCATTCCTCAGCAAAGCAGCACATGCATGTCAAGGTCTTCTGGACAGCTTCAGTTTATCTGTGTGTTCATATGGCCAGGGAAAAATCCTTTTGTGCCATAACTCTCATGAGAGACAGAGTTCTTGTTTATACTCTCATTTCTGGAATTCCTGTCAGGAAAATCTCTTACTGTTGGAGGACACTTAAGAAAACCTATTTTTAGGTTTGCATTTGCCTTTTTGCTTAACAGTGCTTTGCATAAAACTCCATCTTGTAGCCCATCACACAGTATAGTCCCAGCACACGGTCACCACCAGCACATTTCAGGTGAAGAAGTTTCCAGCATGCACATTTTCATTGCTTCTCCTTTAGAAATTAGACTCCATATTTACTGCTCCCGAGATAAGATTTTTCCTTCAATGCTGGAATGCAGCATTGCACACCGAGCTAAGTCTCATCTATCAGCTCCTGTGAAAAAGCAGGCAAAGTACACAATTCCCACATTCCTTTTGAAACAAGACTCTTACAGTAGCACTGTGAAAAACACCAGTTTTCCTACACAGAAACTGCAGGACAGAGTTCAAGTACACCATCAAAACACAAATAAAGCTCTTTTCCTTATCTAGGCAAGTAGTTAAGGCCTAAAACCTCATCGTTACCCTTTAGTACTCATGTAAATAAAACCCTAAGAGTTTTAAGTACTGTTTTCTTATCCAAGTAGAAACTAAACTAAGCATAAATAAGCCAAAACCAAGTTTTTGCTTTATTTTCTTAAATGAGCTGAAATTGTATTTAAGCTTTGGGACATAGTTGTAGGACTTCACAGAGGAATTTATCCTGTGCACAAGGTTGAATTTTCCTGCAGATGCTTAACTCTCCCTTACATATAGGTTCATTTCCACAGGGACTTTAAATGAACAAAAATAACTTTCATGCTGTCTTTGACAGGCTTTTCCATTACAGAATTGTAGAGTGGCTTTCAAGCTGAAGAATTCCTGGTTTGATCCTCAGACAATATGGAAAGAGGAAGAGGTAAGAGATAACCTGTAAGCCACCTTTGTTTCCTTCCTGCCCCACCTCCACAGTGATGCAGCTGAGGATGAGCCCAAAGGTACCAACCACCCCAAAATGCCAAAGGTTCAGAATCCCTGAGAGCAACACAGATCCCAGTGATTTAAATGGGAGATCTGTCACTGGATTCAGATAACAGCAGAATCAAACAATCATATTCTACAGCTTCAAGACAGGAAAGCATTTAGGTATAGGACTAAACCCATTCCTATCAGGGAACACAATTAAACACATACTTAAAATTAAAGACGGCTGTTATTGTCCTTCATGAACAAAGATGCATTCCTTAACTCAAGCCTTCTCAGTTTTAGAAAAACCTTAAAAATGCAAGTCTTACTCTTGCAATGGATCTAAATCCTCTTAAAAATTTCTACTGTAGACCTAAGTGGCTATAAAACTTTAAAATTAGTTTAATCTATTTTTCTGACCTCAGACACAGGTTATTTTCCACTAGCACTGGTGCAGATATACAATACTCAATGTTCCGTGAAAATAGCCATGAGTAGCCCTGGGACAGCAAATGTTATGGAAAAAACCTCCAGCTCCGGATAGGACTGCAAAACACGTGTTTAAAACAAGAAAAATAAAAAGGAATCTGCACTATAGGGTGCCCTTAAAATATTCAGTGTTCAAAAACAAATTTCCTCCAACCTTGAAAGCCCTGTGAAATATTACACACCATAAAAATCTTGGCCTACTAACTAGTTGCTCTAAAACATTGGATATGTCTTCAGAAATTTTTCCCCCAGCTACACAGAATCTCATAAAGAATTCTGTATTTCCCATTCAAGAGCAAGGCAGAAACTGTGCTGGCACAGAGCACATTTTGGTGCACTTCCCTAAAAGTTTACCTAACTTGCATGTCAGCTTTCAGAGGAAACATTTCTGGGTCAGCAATACACACAGTGGATGTCATCTGATTATTATTTATCCTCAACTCACTAACACCTCCAGTGCACTTAGCATAAATTACAAAGCAATTGCTTTGATCGATACATCTTCATATTTTTTCTCACAAACTGCCTTTGTATTCATCTGAATTATGCTTGGGCAATCAGCTTGTAGTGAACCCTAAAAAGCCTAAACCCTGCTGTTACTGTAATTACCTGCATGAATCTTGCCCACCTCACCAGGAATAACAGCCTTGGATAGAGCACCAGCATGAGACATTTTGGCACTCAGGGTGATCCCCCAACCTGCCCTCTGATGCTGCCCCTTCTCTCACAATCTTTCAAAGCTATTACCTCTCTTGCTCCCTACCAGCTCCTCTTCCTAGGTGGTAGCAGCATCTGGCAGGATTTAGATATTCTTACCGACATCTGGTGACCTCCTTAGAGGGGTTCCCAAACAAGACCCCTTCCCATCACACTCTTGCTACAGCTCTGTCGGGTTCTGTTTAGTTCTCTGGCTGTCATCTGAGAGAGAACTTGATCTTTTTTCCAGCTGCAGAAGTTTAAGGTTAATATTTTTCAAAATCAAGCATTTAAAGCAAGGCAACTATATTTAGGCAACTAATGACTGCTAGACTGAATGCTGTAGTCGACCCCCAACAAAGACTTGGTTGGTGTTCATTAGGGCAGTTCCACAGTTCAGCACTGTTAGCAGAGACTGCTTTGCCCAACTGTGGTAATTACACTTTCACTTTACTGAATAACTGTGCTCTATCACAGGGACCCAGACATTTATCATCATAAAGTGCATACATATGCAGGGACTTGGAAAATATAATATTATCAGAAATTAAAGAACTACACAGGAATTGCTATCCTTAGACCTGAAGTCTAACAGTACTTACTGTCCAATGATGGGCACTTGGGGATAGTACAAAAGTCATGGCATTTACTGAAGGACCCTTCCTCAATATACCTTCCCATGCTCCAGGACCAGAAGTAGCACCTTGACTATCATGCCTATTTCCTCTAGTACTGCTCTTCTCTCTACCTCTTCTGGCACTAATATATAGTTTTTGAGATGAGATTAACAAGTTGCAAACAGGATTCATCACAGCTTTAAGCAATGGCCAATTTATATTTTCTATTCTTTTGTCCATCCCTCTTCCATTAGTTTTGATTTGCCTTTATGGCCAGCAACAGCAAGTGTGCTGGTGTTCCCCTGGAATGAACCACCATGACTTCACAGATCTCTCTCTGCGGGGCAGTATTTAGGTATAGCCACATCTATATGTCTACCTTTAGAGTTATTTGTTCCATATGTACATGTATTCTGCAAATATCAGTTCTGAACATCCTTTGCCCTCATTTAGCTATTAAATTTGACTTGTGTGATTCTGCTGCAACTCTTTCCAGAGTTTTACATCCAACTAGCCTTCATAAATCTTCATTCTTCATAGCTGTAGTCAACTAATTGCTCACATTCTTTTTGATAACTTCTGTAAAAATGTTGAGCATCACAAATCCCAAAACTGTCTTTTGGGCTCCCTACCCTCTCTGCACTGTAAATTTGACCCCTTGTTCCTCTCAGTCATTCAATCAGGTGCTAACCAGCGAGCTCACCTCTCCCTTTACACTATCAGAATTTGTTAAACCTTGCCTAGGAAACTTCTTGACAGTTTTTTTTGCAAATTGAAGTAGGAAGTATTTGAAATTTTACTTTCCTTTCACACAGTCCATCTTAAATCCCTCATGAATTAAGAATTTTAAGAAAATTCCTCAAATTAGCAAAGCTGTGAGAGAGGGGGAAAAAAAAAAAAAGCAATGCTGTAAACCATTTCAATGCATGTTCCCAACTGCCCTCCCTGAACTCTGTAGGGTATATCTACATCAGAAAGTAGTGGAAGGCCTCAGGAATGTCCTTTTGAAAAGACATAGCAGTACCAAGGTCCCAAAACACACCCAGTGAGTGTTTGGATGAGGTTTGCTTTGGACCACTTGGTGAATCTTGCCTGGACCCCTGGACACACTGCCCCTTAGTACTGGGAAAGTGACAGGCACACCCTTCAGTTTAGATATATCCAAAGGGACTCAGATTTCGAGTTCCCGGACTGTGAAAGAACACATAGGAAAGCACAGTTAAGCTTTTGAAGCACATTTTTCAGTCCTTCCTGCTCATGTCTGATCCAAACAAAAACTCTAATGTAGATGCTCTTACTGGAAAAAGCATAAAAGATTTTCCTTCTACTGTACTAATTATAAATACTAAATAAAAATAAATAAATTCCTTCCTCATAAAATAAATCCGTACTCACTCCTTCAAACTATTGCAGTCTAGTATTAATATCTTTTAGAATACACAAAAAATGTAAAAAAAATTTAATCCTATGTATTAAAATGCTATACTTCTTCACTGGTGTCTTCTGAGGGGTTAAGCATAGAAGACAAAGAACAGCATCAAAGTTACATTTGGAATAGTGTGGGTAAATGAAGGAACAGATGGAAAATCAAAATCTTGATTTTTCTGGACCTGTTTCAAGTTCCAATACCGACACCAAGTAGTTGGTCCACCTTTGTGAAACTTCTGTGCAAAAAGATACAACAGGATTTGTGTATTTCTCACCACTTTTTATCAGTATGTTATTATTACAGAGCCAAAATGTATTCATAGGAATGCAGAATTTGGATGAAGATGGAGTTTCTACTTTTCAAGGCCTCTCTGCCAAAATACTTCAGAACTGCAATGTAAAGTATAAACAACCTCAGCTCCGTGCATGTCACTTCCACGCTCTTACCAGCAAGTGGCAGACAATGCACATTTTATACGTATTTCCACTTTTCCCCCTATTTTACTTCAACTTAGAACTTTCAAAGGTTTTACAATAAATGGAGTCTGACAGTTTTAGTTTATTTTAGCAATAATCACAAGACGATCTTTTCTGCAAATACAATAAATGTTATCCAAGAGCAATTTGGAGCAATCAGTATTGATATTTATACCATGTGTGTTGATTGAAAAGCTCTTGGCTGTAAGAATGGAATATGAATCTATCCAGACTGCTATGAATATCTCCTAGTGTATGCTCGTGTGGGAGCTATAAAAGTGAGTTTACTATAATTAGTGGAAAAATAGTTTTGTTATAAATTGAAAAGAGAAAAGAAAGCGATACCATCAGCTTCAGCAGTTCAGCTAAGTTTCTTACTCTGTCCTTTGATGCTCTTCTGTTTATTAGGATACACTGCTCTTCAGCATTTCAAAGACTTTTTTCAATCTCAGTGTGATTTTTGGAGTGTGTGAGAAAAGCTTTCAAAAGGACAAAAGAACCAAATCAGCAACAATGAAAAAGAAAAAACCCTTTACCCAACAGGCCAGCTCTGCACAGAATATTAAGCTTTACATCTTCAATATGTAGATTTATTCCCAGAGGAAACTATGAATTGAACAACTCTAAAAAGTACTTTAGGTTATTCATCCTACAGAAAAAACAAACCCTTCAGAAGTCACTGCATGCAAGAAATTTAAAAGTAATTTAAGAATTCTGCTACCGGCATGGCACTAATACTCTTCACACACACAGACACCTTATTCATTAGATGGTTCTTCTTGTGCAGAGCTATGTAGAGGGCTAGAGAGAGTCCCAAAGATCAGATGTATCTGCTTGACACCACTGAGAAATCTGCATGAGCAACGTCTGTGTAGAAGGATCCTGAACAAGCACGGAGTGGAACACAGAACATGAAGACTTGTCTAATAACGTTTCACCCAGGACAGGCAGAGACATTGTCATCCACAGAAAACGCACATTCCTGTCCCTGAGCAATCAGATCTAGCTAAGGTCTCCCTGACAGTAAAAGAAAGGCTCTTATAATTACTTTTACAGGTCACTCTAAGAGATCCTCAGCTGACAGACAGTCACGTTTGATCACTGTCTGATGGCATTTTTATTCCAGGTATTACTTGCAAGGATTTGCAGTGGGCCATTACTCCATGAATGCAAGAGATCATTCCTGTAAATCCATATGTATGATGAGGATGATAAAAGGCTCTCGCACGCTCACACTGCCTATTTATAGAAACTTCTAGGGTGCACAGAAATATTAGTACTTTTCTCTGATTCAAACTCTTGTTTGTCTGATCTTTCACATGTTTTATCAGAATTCACAACAAAGTTCTCATCCTCCTATACTGCAAACAGACATACTTTTGGGGCCCATCTATTAAACAAGCCTATTAGCATAAGGTGCTACTAAGTTCAAGCTTCTGGTTTATTACTTTTCATTAAAGGAAAGGAGAACAGGAAAACTCTTCTTACATCATTGCAAAAGTTTTTCTGCTTCTAGACTTGGTGACATTTTAAGTCATGCAAGCTCTATTTTATTCACAAACAGTAATACTTACTTCCTTGGCAATGACAGGAAATAAAGTAATTAGATAAATCATTTTCTAAGTCACCACTGGTGTCTCAGCATAACTAAAGTTTGGCTCACGAATATACACAATTCGAAAGCATTTGGAAATCTACAGTCCCATGTGAAAATATTAATTTATATTTAAATTGCTAACTGCTTACCCATCCTAACAATATTAATATTAACAGTGTGACATGAACTCTCTGCTGAATTTGAGATGTAGGTCAGTTATACGTAGAGTTGCCAAACTATACTTGGAAAATATTACTTCATCAAAGAATTAGCCTTGGTACAACGGTGAATAGCAGAGCCACATGTCCTAATATATGTCAGCCTGGCGCCACTATTGTATGGAGAGCTATTTGCAAATATATATTTCTATCAGTACCTCGGTTCTGTATTAACACCCTTTGATATTAACCTCCCGGCAGCACAAACGTGAGCAGCTCTCAGGCTGCTCGGAGGTCGCTCTTTGCACTCAGTTGCAGCGTTTGTGACTACCAGCACTTTCACACATCATCTCCACAAAAGGCTGAGCTCAGCTTCTTAAATATTTGACAGAATATTGCTGCGGCGAGTCAAATTTTACACTTTAAACTAAACAGATAGCAATGATAAGATTCAAAAGAAAATATCTACCTTTCCAACAAAGGACTGGAAAATAAAATGAAGCAGTGAACTGCTTAATGCATGTAGCTTCTGATTAGCATTAATGCTCCTCCCCAGATGTTGAGCTAGAAAAATATCTTTATGCTCTCATAGCTCGGCACTGTTCTTTGTTTTCTTGCTGCAGCTGCAGACTGATGGCTCTAAAAGGTAAGTCTACTTCACTGTCAGGTTTTAGGTTCTATTAAGCTACGGCTGGAGATTTCATTTTCGGTTTTAACAATAGTCTAGACATATGTGCATCTCAAACAGGGATGAGGAAAGTTCTCTGATGAGCAAGTCAGCTGGCCATGTTTGCCGTTGCAGTAAGATAGTCCTGCACTCGGGTGGGCTTTAAGCTCCATAATGGAGCCCTAGGCCAGTTCATGGAAAGAAAAGCACTTTCAAAGGAAACTCTGAACATATGTGTGTAAATTGAAATGACAGGCAGAAAAGAAATAGGACTGGTGTGGGTGACATGCCTAATAAAAAAAGACTAATGATCAATGATTTTCTGCCTTCACTGGTAATTTATTTCAAGATGTAAGGTAAACTTCCGAATACAACACTGCAAGGAATGTCAGTGCAGTTCTTGCTTACCTTTCACTGGACATTCAATCATAATATTTGCTCCACTTCTTGCCACGATTGTATCTCCAACAACTGCTGAGAAACTGCTGGCTTCCAGATTTGTGACATTTAACACAGAGGACAAGATGACAGGAATCTCTTTGAAATGAAAGGGATAATAAGTTTTACAAGCTTTATTTGACTTTTAAATATAGATCCTGAACTTAAATTCATTATGTTTGGAACAGTATTCAGTTTGCAAAGCAGCAGCCAGAAAATACAGGTGGGTTAGATATGGACAGACTGAACTCACACCTGCTGCAACAAGACCATCTTATTGCTGCCTATTAAATCAGACAGAGTTTCATGGATTGCCAATAAAATAAACTATTTCACATTTCAGTGGGGATGGGTGCTTATATATATATTCATACACACACACATACATATAGGCATGCAAATACATAAAAGCCCAATTCTGTGGATGCTACAGTCTTACCTCCATGCAAGAGCAGTGATGTTTCTATATCAAAACCAAAGTCATTAACAACCAGGCATCCATATGTGCCAAGTTCCTTTGAAGTAGGATTCTGAATCTGCACTTTTCCAGTGGTGTCCAGGATCACCCTGCAGAATAATCAAGGAAATCAAGGATTACCACCCTGGGTCAAACCCAGCTGAATCTTCTTGCAAGAATTACAGCAGAAAAAGTACTTTTCAGGACTTCACTGCTCTAGAGCAGGACACACAGTAACAGATCTGCCTCCTCTTTGGTGACAGAAGGGGAGTGCTCAGGAATACACACATGGAAGATTCTTCAGATCTCCTTCTCCAGAGCTGTGTCCCAGTTGCAGCCCTTGCAAGGACAGAGCGTTTGCTACTACAAACCAGGATCCCTTGGGAACAATAGCATGAATAAATCAGAACACCACAATTAAAAGTATTAGGCTTGGCAAGAAATCCATCTCTCCACAACAAGCTTGCTTTTCAGCAGGATTGGGAAATCCACAAGTCTATGGTCTGAGTGACTTTCAGATTACTGTGGGGTTGGGATTGTTTGGGCTTTGCTTAAATCATCACTGAAGCTAAAATCTTCCACCAAAACCTCACAGGTGTTGTGAATACCTTGACTGCCCTCTGAGGGGCAAAATATTAGCGACAACATCACAAGCTGGGGAAGGAGCAGAAAATAAAAACAATTCTCCCTTGTTACCTTTCTGGGTGCTAAGTTACATGCCTTGCCCTACACTCATCGCATCCAAAAAACCTCTAGATCTGGTATTTTCCCACACTGAATACACTTACCAAATAGATTCATGAAAAACTAAAATTAAAAAATACTGGTGTCTCAACAAAACAAACCACCTTGTGCATAACTCAGGCACATCACCCTTTACAAACCTGACAGATAAAAGCCATTTACCTCCTCACACTCTTTTTCAGATGCAATGCTATTGACATCGCTGGCTTTTGAGTCCACACGCATATATGTGGATATATGTATAAGAAATCTAATTGGGAAAAAAATATGACCTAAATCTACTCTGCTAATATATGCCTTCAGTGAAAGAGTATCAGTCTGAGCTAAAATTAGGAAGCAAACATACTTGTGAATAAACAAAACACCATCATGTCCAAAAAAAATCAAAGGATCACTTGCAACAAATTAATGGAAAATTATGCGTATTTCATAAAATAAACATAACTGGTGGGAGCTACATGGTTCCAAAAACATTTTCACTTTTTAAAATGGCTTAGTTTTGGTGTCTTTGCTTTAATTGATAGCCCTGCAGAAGTATATTTTTCTTGGCAGTGCATTTAATCAGTTAAGTATGTTGAGAAATATCCAAAAGTGCCTTTATCATTTCAGAATCGTTTTTTTCATTACTCAAGAGCTAGCTATAATTCCAAGAGGCTCACACACAAAGTTAATGTTAATATTATCAAGTGAGCTTCTAATTTATCAGCAATGAAGTAGAAGTATTTGCTCAGTCTTGAGCAAATATCTGACTATAACACACTCTTGATGTACTTTTCTTCAGGTAAAGCCCTCAAATGTGGTGGTAATACAGGTCCTTTATTGTTTTGTGTTTCACTGTCCTCAACAGAAACATTTTAAAGTACTGAAAAAAATAAATCCGTGGAAAGTAATTTTTCGTTTTTCAGTTGAAGTTATGCAACTCCAGTTATACCTCAACATTTTCTGTGTTGAAGGATGGTGAGCGTACCAGTGGTATCTTTCTCTCTTAAAATGGTTAAGATCTAAGACTTATTTTCATCTACACCATGGAAGATGTTTTTAATGTGCTCCAGCTGTATTTGGTATCTGAATGAATCCAATTGGCTTCCTAATTTGAGGATAAATCTGCCCTTTTTCTGACACAGAAGAAATGATTGAGGCAGATCAAAAAATACGGTCAGGACATCCAAAACACTTCACCTTGTAAAAGTATCCTCCTACGTAATACCATGGAAAAAGACAAACACTTGGATGTTAGGAAAGCCAAACAACACGACAAACACTTGAAAGAATAAATTACTTTACTAAAAACATGGAAGGCCCAGTGGTCACGCTTATCTCACTTTTACAACAGCGTGTTCCAATATTGCATAGCAGAGTGGATTTTTACAGTCAAAAGCAACATACTAAGTCATTCAAAAGGAAAAGAGAAGCCATTTACTTACTTCTCAGAGGCTTTCAATGTCTCACCATCTTTTGTCCAAGTATATTTCACTTCACTAACACCAGCTGTTTCACACAGTAGATTGACAGCATGAGTATTCTTGGTCAGAAAAACTGTATTTCCAATTCGTACAGTTACTGTTTTGTTGAGGGAAACACGAGGAATTTCCTTTTGCCTCATAATAACTGGAGCCTTCTGGTCAAATGGGAACTTATCAACTGTTTTTGTGTTGAAACGTTCAGATTCGTTTGGTGATTTTCTTGTGAGTTTTAAGGGAAGTTTCTCATCCTGGGCCCCCTTCCATTTTTCAGTAGTTGGTTGTGGAGGCCTGGATAATTCAGCAATCAGCTGGTAAATGACCTGGGATGCCAAGTCATCGCTGACTTCTCCGGTTTCAATGAGCTGACTCATGTTCCTTATCAGCTCCTCGAACTGCACAGTGTCCATGCTGTAGGCACCTTGGAGAACCGCCGCCTCCAGGCGTTTGCTCCTGAACTCCCGAGAGCTGAACTCTTCTGCTGAATTGCTCCCAAAGCTTTCAAGATTCTGAAGGAACGGCTGATCACTTACTTGCCTGTCACCCAGGTAGAGCTCATTCTTCTTACTCCACATTTGCCACATTTTGCTCATTTTATGCCATTTGGCCCCAAAGCTGTTGGCCTCGTTGTGATCTGCGTTACTGGTCTCACTGACGTGTTTTCTGAGGGCTGGTGGTTCTATCAGTCTGTTGTCGGTACCAATGAGTTTGAGCACAAACGTTTCATGCACGGAGCCTGCAATACACCGGTACACACCGATGTCAGTAGCTTCAAGGCAATGTATTTTCAGAGAGCCTGACTTAGTGATGCCAAGTCTTTTTGAGTTTTGTAAGTGTTGTCCATCTTTCTCCCAACGGATAAGTGATTTCTGGAACCTTCGTACAGGGCACTTAATTACAACAGATGTTTTTGGAAGCAAGTAGGCTCGGCTGCCTATTGTAAAATTAATACGCTTCTCTTGCCTTGTTTGAATATAGACTCGGTGAATACTGACAATCCGAGGTCCTGGGGCAGAAAACTTTTCTGGAAGCTTAGGTTTAATCTCTGCAAGAAAACAAAGTGTTGAAAAGCATCTAATCATTGGCAGTCATGCTTACAAAATCTGCTCTTCACAGAATGCTTCACAGAGCTTTTCCTGACTTTGTTCAGGTCAGACTGCAACATGCAGAGCTTTTATCTGAGTCACAAAAATGCAAAAATATGAACAACATGATACCATAACAGTCCCCTGCTCCAGCCAAGAATTCCATTGCTTCTTCCCCAAATCTCCTAACAATAAAAGGATACAAGCAACATATGCCTATATGAAAGACATAGATGGTGCACATGTATGTAAATGTATATATTCATGTATTATTCCATATATGTGATTCTGTTATGGTTTTATTTCCTACATACTTCCTATTGCTGCCTCAGAAAGGCTAAACATGATGGGAATGAAAAAACTGAATATAAAAAATTGTGAACACATTATCACTTTTTCCACATTTGGGCACTGTTGAGTGCAGAATGACCTAAATAAAACAAAGCCTATCCAAAAACTAAGGTTCCCTTTGACTGTTATTTAAATTGTTGGCTGGCCATGCTGGCTGCCTGGGTCAAGCCAAACTGATAGAGATGCAGGAGGTGAAAGAAACAGTCAGTGAAGACACAGTACATGCAACAACCAAAGCCACCCTGTAATCAGTGGCTGAGGGTAATTTCTTTGGGTTGAAAGATGAGTTGCTCACAGTGCTGTGCCAAGAAAGTAGGGAGGGAAGTGAGGACAAAGAAATAAGGGAAAAGTGTGAGAGGCTGAATGCAGTCATCAGATGAATTGACAAAAGCAGGCAATAACAGCATAAGGCTTCGTGCAGGCTGAGTATGGAGACACTGGGTATTCTGAGGCTCCTCCCGCACTGTACTGCAGGCACCTGGATGCTGGAAGGTTTCTAGGGAACTGCCTGGATGAGCACCACCACTAGCAGGCTTTCCCAGCAGCGCCTGGGTAGGCACATTGGAGACTGCAATGTTTTGGATACCACTGTGCTGACTCACTGCTGGCAACCCCCGTGCCCTGCTTTGATCAGCAGAACTAATCTGATGGAGAGCACTGGGTAGGTGAGGAACAAAGCGCTGCAGGAGGAGGTGTGGAGCAAGGGCACGAACCCCTGAGTTGTCCCATGCAAGGTGACATGGGCCAGATGGGAAGAGTCAGGAAACACTGATGCTGGTGCTAGAAAACAATCCAATTGTGTTTGGTGACCCAGCCTTTTGGAATGTGACAGAGAGAAATCTCAGAGCCTGCAGAATGAGCCAGGAAATGGACACACAGGTCAAAACACTTCTCAACATGCCTGAATCTGAAATCAGTACTACTATTCCACTTGGTAGGTACTTAAATAGAAAGACAACTACATTGATGGAACACAAATGATATTTGAAAAGCTGCATGCTTCTAACATACATGTGCTTCAAATATGCTGTGAAGAAATAGGTGAAAAGCTAAATGCTTGAAGCATTCAATAAGTGTGTACACTGTAGGAACTACACCCTAGAGTGCATTCTCATGCTTATAAAACAAAATGGTTATTTTCAATGTTTTGGGTAATGAGTTCAGACCTGTGGGGATATCATGGTTTCATAATTACACAGCTTTTAAATCGGGATTCATTATCCAGATACATGGTTCCCTCAACCATTTCACATGGTACAATAAATAAATTGTTTTAGGCACTCAGTATACAAAAATTATTAAAGTGACGTCCTGTTTTTAATAAGTTATTGGGCCCCAAATATTTATTTTCAGGGAAGCATTCCAGTATTAAATCTTCCATTTCCAAAATCCAACTCACAGACACAGTAAGTGTAACTTTAAACACACAAATTAAAATACTTCAGGCTGTGGTCTGTTTACACTAGTTATTCCAACATGGAATTAAACCCAGTGCATACTTATAAATATGTTAACAAGTCTCATCCATTTCATTTTTTTTTTCAAAAAGACAGACCACTAACTCTCGTTAGCAGTTCAGCACTAAAGGGTGTGTGTAGTTTTACTGGTGACTGGTGAGCAGGCTCGGTGTGAAACAAAGTTCAGAGTTGTGGATGGCAGGCCACAGAAATACATAAGGTCATATGAATGTATGAGGCCACGTAAGTGTGCATTCTCTAGACCCTCAGTGTCATCCAATCTTGCAGCTGCTGAGGTAACAGAGTGTGAGAGTAAAGGTAATCTTACTTAAGGAATATATTGTGCTGAAGCCACTGGACCTCATTATCACCTGATACAAATCCAGCTGCATCTGTGACCTCTAATGGTCCTCAACAACTTCAGCTGGGTTTCAGGTCCCAGTGACCTCAGGGCTAGACTGGTGTTATTTCCTATTTCTCAGAGCCCAGAGTCAGGAATGTTTCTACTTAATAAGCACTATTAAGTCAGAAAACAGCTACGATTACTGGTCTCAGGGTAAAAGATTAAGTCTAAAATGACTCAGCACTCAGAGCCACAGAAACATCTCGAGGAGGCACGTTCAGAAACTGCTCTCAAAGGCAAGAAACTCCAAAAGCACCCACAACAGCTTCACGTGACGCCGCTCCTCACACACTTGTGCGGAGCTCACTGCCTGCCCATCCTGCAGCCACGCTGTGTTCCTGTCTTCTGCTCATTCCCACCTCAAAGCACCCACGGCTGCAGGAGGAGGAGATGCCTCCTGCACGTTCCTGTGAATCCAAAGCTTGCTGCCTCTGCCTCTGCCCTGGCTCCTTTTGCAAGACCCAAACTGCAGCTACAGGTATGGACATGCCTCACACCATCCCCCACCCTCCTGCTGCACAGGAGGGCACATCTGAGCTTCGAGGGCTTCCTTGCTCCAAAGAGTTGTGGACATGGAGGAAGAGGACAGTGGTTCCCTTTGTGACTTTGATCTGCACCCATTCAGTCTTGATGCCTTCCCTCTGCAGGCCACTGTCCTGCTCCCTTGGCACTGTGCTGGAAGCTGACATTGTAACTTTAATATCAGTCTAAGCTAAGCAATTTGCAAACCAGTTACACTGCCATTCAACTATCCACAATTAATTAAATTCAGATAGATATGCAGCTCAAAATATTTTATTAAACCTTATGCCAAGGACATTCCTGAAAATCCACAGGGTTTTATTTAAGTGGAGTTTTGAACCTCAGGATTTTGGCGTGTTAATCTGAAATACAGGCCAGGAAAAGAAGTTCCATATTATGTACAAATCAGTAATTATTCTATTTCTTATTTTGTTTTGTGAATAATTTTTTAAGCAAAGCTACAAGATGTATAAAGTAGCTATTTCTTGACAGCACTATGAATTGGGTCAAAACATATCTATCTGTCCTGTGATCAAAACCAGGCCATTGATGCAGGCTTTTGGTTTTCCCCCAACCCAAAAATAAAAGCTCTACTTTCTTCCTTTCTTCTCAGCACCTTGCTCCCCAACCTGCAAACCAAAACTCACCTCTTATAAAAGAAGGGGAACACATGTTCAGACATAAGAAGTCTGTATTTAGAGCTGTCTATTATCAATTAGTGCATGTAATTGAATATACTCTGTATCACAGAAGTATTTCCATTGGTGTTGGACACATGCAATTAGTGCACTTACTATCAGTATCATAACCCAATTGTGTCCAGATTGTACCATTTCTATTGACAATCCTTCTGAAAAAAGACTCTTATATAGACAGCAATAAAATACTGGATTTTTTTGAAAAGTTCCTGTGTTGTCATTACTTCCGGCAAAGCTCATGAGACTGGGATTCCAATTTCTATTGGAAAGATAGGAATTATACCTAAAATTATCACTGGCATAGAGTCTCAGGTTTTGAATTCCACCATGCTAAGCGAAATGCCCAGTGTAATACAAATGTATAGTGAAAAGACAAGGCAGAACTGGATTCTTATCTTTTCTAATGTCTTTTGTAATTTATAGTCAATGTGTGGATTTTTTTAAAATTGGAATAGTCTAAAGGATAAAGTAAAAATCAGATCAAATATGGGTAAGTATGAGTGTGAGAGCTATGTACCTTAACATGTATTCAAAACTGCTTCTTGAGATCATAACCTTTGTTTCTAATTGGCAAATAAAATTAAAAAAAAATCATGTTCTTACTGGTCTACTAATTATGCCACCGAGTTTGTACCAAATTAGTAATGCTGTGAAAATATAGGGAGATGAGTGAATTCACATGTATATAAACGTATCTTTATAAATAGATCCTTCCAGATCAGCGAGAAAGTAGATAAAGTAACATACTTACTGTTGCAGGCATTCATCTGACAAGACCTTACAAGTAGCGAAGGAGACAGACCACTACACATTGATCCATTTAATGTGACATATTGCCCCTTTGCTGTTAGGGTTTGGCAGGCAAGCTTCCGCCTCTGGATTCCAGCACCGCAGCTTACTGAGCACTGTGGAAGGAAGGACAGAGGCAGGCTAAGCTTGGTGTCCCACACCACACATGCTAATTTTAAACTACTGTGTTTTGTTGAGGGTTTTTTAATAATTTTTAGTTCTGAGAGGGAGTGCACATGTTCTACTTCATATGAATCCTTGTGTTATCTAGTTATTAAGCTACTTCCACTTTTCCATCCAGTAAGAATAAAAGAAAGTTTTTCCAGCAAGAGATTTAGGAATTAATATAATACAACAGTATTTCTTTATGTCCAACCACTGGCAGAACAGAACAATGAGGTCTAGTATGAGAGAAACAATCCAGCAGGTTCTAAACAGTCTTTGTAAAGTCTTTCAGCCCTCTCTCCTAGTTTGTATTGCCTTGACCTGTAATTGCAGCTTCTAAATTCACTTCTCTAAATCTCTTTGACTGGGAAATGGTAGCAAGCTTGCATTTAACATGAAAGCAGGAGGACATATCCCAGAATAAAGCAAAGATTTGTTTTTTGGAAGTTGCACCATGAAATTGATGGCTAAATGTGTCTGGTAGAGTGAATGCAATGCATTACATCCTGTTCTTCAGCTCAGGAAGGGGGCTGTGATCAGTCTGGTTTGTAGGCATACCAACTGCATGAACAGCTTAGTCCAGGTACATGCCTTGTGAAACCTTCAGCTGCCCTGTCAATTCGCTGCTCCAAACAGCTTATTCACCCAAGCAGAAATCTTAGAGCTCACATTGCAATTGAGGGTTTTGGTTCACTGTTGCTGAGGTTTGCTCACCTTGGACCACTCTCCAAAGACCAGCTGAGGAGGACAATCAACTTTTGCACATGGTTTATTAGTTGGTAACTTAGGTTCCTGGCAGGTGTCATCAGGGTGTTTCAGGAAACTTCCATCTGTCAACAGCTGCTTACAGTACACTTTGCGGGTCTGAATCCCTCCCCCACAGGTACGTGAACACTGAGGAGAAGAATAAAACATAGCACGTACACCTGCATGGACATCTGGGCTCACCATCACACTGCTAGTGTAGGCAAACACTGCAAGTTCAGCCCTCCCCCTCCCTGAAAAACGACAGATACTTTCAATTAAAAACCAAGCAGCACAGAAAATTCTTCCGTTAAAATATTTAATATATTAGCGATGATGAGGACTTGAGTTCAAAAGTCAAACATAGCACCTGAATGCAAACAAGTAGTAAAAATCTTAACAAAAAACACGCATCTTATACACAAATATGCCCATGTCCCTCACCAGTTAATACATCCGGTGGGAGCTTAGGAGACTGTCCTTGAGGCACACAAAAAAATAGACAAAGGAAAGAGAAGAGAAATAAGAGAAAGAAGAGAGAAAAGGGAAGAAAGGAAAGAAGAGGAAAACAGGTTATTGCAGTTTTAGAGCACAGAGAGAGATGATGCCTGGAGTAACTGTATCCTTCTGAAATCTTAGACCTCATTCTGCAAGTACGCATTGGTGCAGTAGTCAAAAACAGCGTTTCTGACCCAGGGTTAGTTTGCTCTAAGGACATTAAGTTGAAACGCCTACATACAGAAGGTTGAGAACTACCTTCCCTGCCTGAGAGTTTCAAGTCCCCGGCCCAGGGGGCACATTTAAACTATTTCTGTAACCCAGTCATACCTGTTGCCATTCCTCAACGTGCCAAACAGAAGGACAATCAATCTGGTTACAAGCTTGTAAAGAATGAGGTTTTTGGTCTTTGCACTCCTGGGCGGCAGCAGCAGCTCCTCCGGGCTGCCGGCAGGACACGTCTCGGGTCTGTATCCCCACCCCGCAGGTCGCCGAGCAGCGTCTCCAGGGGCCGCTTTGCCACCTGTTCCAACAGCACAGCCAGAAGCTGAACTTTTAGCAACACACCTCAGACTGGGGAAGGAGCAATCCTACCCCAACAGGGCCTAGCAAAAAACAAAACTGCAGGCACAGTTAGTGATCAATGGCTAAAACACCCCTTTGGTTTGGCCGTAACACAAAATTATAAACTGGATTTATAAACTTGCAGGTAACAAGCAAATGCAGAAGTTATTAACTAATAAGGAGTGATTTTCAGGCAAATTCAACTCCAGCATTTCCTTTCAGAGTGCTCCTCTTAAAAAACAGCTTGCTGGCAACATGCTGACATTTACATTTATAAATGTAAATATGTAAATAGACCTTTCCTACATTTGCAAAACTTCCTTTAAATGTGTATGTTTTCTACAAAACATCCTGTTCCTGTTAACTTCTTCTGTACGTTTAGAAAGAGCAGGTTTCTGCAAACACACAGAAACAATATGCAAAGGATCAGGGATGTTAGAGATCAAAAGTGGGTAAATAAGGCAGCGCAGGTCAAAATTTCACATATGGCCCTTTCAAGTGACAAAATGAGCTTGGATTTCTACTGGGTTTGTTCGTTCCCCAGAATCTCCCAATAAACATAAGAAGCCATAAGAACTATGTTCATAAGAACTAAAGAGGCATTGAATGAAGTCACCTTTAAATCATTATGTCATTTCTTTTTTTCATTTAGTAAGGATAAAAATTAATGATTCTCTGTTTTTTCATGAAATGTCCTCAAAATTTTCTTTCTACCACTAGAAGAGTTAAGGTTCTTTTTCCAGCTCTGGCAAATATTCAACATGGAAGAGATTTAATCCAGAAAATGTCTCCTATTTTATTCGTGAGATGTGAAGAGTGGAAAAGGAGCGAACAAGACCAAAAAAACACCCCAATCCCAAAACCTTGTTAAAAACAGAAGTAGTGAAATTTCATCCCAAAGCATGACCACAGTCCTGCAATCTGAACCTTTTCTGAGAAAGCCAGTGTTTATGTAAGTCCTATTAACCATTTCTTTGCCACAACATGATTCCATTATGACAGTGTACCTCGGAGGGCAACGCTTCGTATTGCAAGTACGAGTCATTGGTGGTGGCCTCTTGGAATTGTCACACAGGGTTTCATTGACACCTTGTTTTGTCTCTACATGCAGACACATTGCAATGGCGTCCTGTGTTCCTGCATTCAAAACGAAAGCACTCATGAAACAGCGAAGATGGAAGGGATTTCTGTAAGGCTTACTCTTGAATAATCCTCAGTAAAAAAGCTCTGAACACTGAATTAGATGGCAGGCTTAAAAGTTACATCTCAAAAAGGGACACAGACAGAAGTTTATACATTTCATGCTCAAAAGATATTTGAATTATACCTTGAACTTTACTCCTGTGATATTTAAAAGGCCTGTTTTGACATTTTATGTCTCTGAAAACCAACAGAAAAGAGATTTTTCTGTCAAGACACTATCAGAGGCTACATCTGCTGGTTCTGTAATGGTCCTAAGCCAGCTATTACTTTCATTGCCAAAATCAGGTAAAAATGATTCCTTCTCACTTACCTTGCCTTTAAGAAGCTGAAGATCTGAAAAAATTGTTATAAAAAATGCAGAAAACTTGCAAAACTATAGTCAGGAGTAAGGTTCTATGTTTAGTCAGCCACTCTCACAGTGGCCAAGAGATGCAATAGTTTTGCTGAAGGCAGCAAATCTGACCCAGCCTAGAGCTTTCCTCACTCGTGACCATTCTTGGCACCTTCTGATCTGCAGCTCCTGCTACCTGGATCTTATTACTGAGGCATGAAAGATTACTAATACTCGAATTTCTATGAGTCAAAATGAAATGTAATATAAGTTTCCTTAAGAACAAGTCAGCTTAGTGAATACACATTCTGTGAACTACTTCTATTTTAAACCTATGTAATTATCCAATTTTATGTATCATATTTTTTACTATGAAAGCCTTGCTCAATTTCAAAGCCCACTCGCATGCACATGAAATGCAAGTTGGTTGTGATGTGCTTGGGGGGATTCTGTGCATCTGGGATGTTCTATATAAGCAATGCTAAGGATCAATAACCCTAGCAAACAAAAAAAGCACTGAAATAATAAAATATCTATTTTGTTGTTTCCAGGCAAAAAGAGTTACAGTTTCATAGAATTTAAATCCATTTCATTCTTATCTTTCACTTATCTCCAGTGATTTTATAAGGACAGGCACTTGTTTGCAGCAGCGGGTTATATTTCTTTTCTTATGACCAGCTCCTAAGGTTTCAAGGAGAGCTGCATTTTTAAGTGGAAACCTTCACTAACCACTTCATGATATCACCTATGACATTACCTCAAAACATCACCACTACTGTTACACAAAAGCTACTACAACTATTCTTAATTCTAAGTCAAATGTGCACAATGACTGCTTTCTTGGCACTGCTGACCATCAGACATTCTGATCCCAGCGGGCTCCATGAAATACCCTACCCTGAAAGTTCTGCCTCCATGCCAGTGGCCCATATTTCTCTCCTGTACACCAGCACTGTCATTCTTTTCATAAACCACGGCAGTTCCTTCTGCCTGTAAGCAATTCTGACCTAGTCCAGTGTATCAGCCAGCCCAGGTCACAATCCCTCTCTGCAGCCCTTGAGCCAGTCCAGCTACTTGAGACACTTCAGCAGGGGTAAACCATCAGCGATTTTCAGAATAACACAGATTCCAATTTCTTTCAGGCTCTCTGGTACACCTCGAGATCCCCGCTGGGACTCATTTTCAGTTCTGAAAGACTTTGCTATATAAATGTTTTGACTACATCTACACAGTGATGAATTTTTATAGAACAAAAGACCTGACCTTAACTATGATTGACAACCTCTTCAGTTCTCTTGTATCAAAGTATTGATAATTACGTTAACAAAGAACACATGCATTGTGGAAAAACTCTTTTACTAGTGAGGCTGAGAATAAATATTTAACAACAAATACCATGGCTATAACGCAGACATGAAAATGCCCAAAGATGACAAACCAATAAACTTTTTTTTTTTTCTATTGCAGACTGACAACCAGGGGAATCAAACATTTTCTGTCCAGCTGATCTCCATGTGTTTGTTTAAACAGGAGCAGCTTCCCTTTCCCCTTACATAGGAAATGCACATCTGACTGTCTACAGGAGAGAAGTAAGGATTGTGTTCTGGCAAAAGCAGAATGGCATTACCACATGAGCCATCAAGACCATGTCAAGCATCCATATAACCTCCATTTAAGGTCAAAATCTACCCTATGCTACCAATCTTCAGCTTTCCTGACCTCACTGTGCTCCTGTGGGAAAATTGCACTCCAAGGAGATGATGCTGCTCTGGAACAGGTTGCAATAGGTAGTATCTTCTTAATATCTCACACAAAGGAGGGGAATGAAACAAGATTCCTTTTAGACCATCTAAATTGGCAATAATTCCATGGGAACTTTTTATCTCCGTGTTATATAAGCTAAATTGGCCAGCCAAATGAACAAAAGGCATGTCGTACCAGGTGATGGGCTTTCACTGCAAATTGCCACCTGGGATTCATTAAGTCACTCCTGCCTTGCAGCAGGACCTGCGGGGCTTTAATTGTATTAGAAGAAAATGCTGATATGTGGTGTATATTTCATTTGAGTCAAGCACAGAGCACAAAGTGCAGTAGCAATTCTTCCCCACAGGGGCCTTACTGAAAGAAAACTTACACCCTGTTTTGATGGTGTAAGAACAAAAGAGATACTAAAGAGTTGTTAAAAACCTACCCCGCACTCCCTTCCTGTTGCTCAGTTCTCAGTTCAAGAGCTCTATTCAATAAGTGACTGCGCTTAATTGATGTTACATTTGCTTGAATGTCATCACAATTAATCAGATTTCTCACCCCAAACCATAATTTTCCATTAGTTGGAAACTTCAGTCACCGATAAATTTCTTACTCTACGTTGATTGGAAAACGGAAAAATCTATTATTCGAACAAGCAAAGTTTTATATGTATGATTTTCTTGGCTTGTAACATAAACATAGTAGATAATTTAACTAAAACATTATGTATGCAGCAGGGAGCATTAAGTATTTTTACAGTAATCTGATGCACTATTGTAGTAATTACCCTACTATTCCGTGAAATGGAATATTTTCTATTTTAACCCAGCATTCAAACCACATACATTTACATTCTTTTACAATCTTTTCTGCGCAGTGAAATACGAAGTGCACAAAGCTGCGTTAGAAGATCAATATGCTGGAAAAAAAGCCCAGAATTTTTGTTTCTGCCTCTTTTAGAGAACACAGAAAACAGGGGTTGAAAGCTGCTGTGCAAACAGTAAGAGGGTGGATCTATTCTCTATACCTGGAAGAGAAGGACAGGTAGTCTCAGTTTGGTGGCCGCTTACCAGTATGTACTGTCAGCTGACATAACTCAGCAGAGAGGCCAAGTCCTACATATCCTTGAGCCCCTCTGCAAATTTATTTTATAATTCTGTAAAAGAGTAAACAGCATCTGCAGGTAATGAAACTGCTGATACGGGTACCAGTTATCAAAGTGACTACAACACAAGTTGAGAGCAAATGCTGTGTGAGTTGCAGAAAGGTCACTGTTTTTCTTAGAGCCCTCAAATTTGGCTAGAATCCATTAATTTTCTAAGAATATCAGGTTTCTCATAAATAAAATGGTAAACTTTCAGCCCTTATGGTCCAGACAAAAGCCCAAAAACACAACTTGACCGCACCCTAAAGTTTCCAAAGCCACAGACTACAGAGGAAATAACAGGAAGTGCCTATGTTATTTATTGTTTAATCTCATTATTTTTAGGCCTGTGCAATTATTTTAGGGGGCCCAAATAATTATTTCTGAAGCATACAGAGTATAAATAATAATAATATTTGCTTTCAACAACCAATACCTGCCTCTTGCAACTGAAGGTATATTTAAACAAGAAGATGTTCAGTGATTTTTTTTAATGGAAAACATCCACTTAATATAATGTTAAGTAGTTAAATGATTGACAAAACTAAAGAAATACTATAGATTACAAGAAAAACATTTCTCTTCAGGGGTACTCTTCATTCTGATAACAACTATTAATTCTTACTGACAATATTACAAGAATTCGACTTATTGTGGGGGCTCTCATATCAGGGCCAAAGTTCTGCAGATTTAAAAGAAAACAAAAACAAAACTGAAGAAATCCCCAGAAACATTCTGGAAAAATGAAAGCAAATCCTGAGATCCCCAAGGACACAATTTGCTTATTTTCAGTTTGGGATTTCTTCAGGCACTGAAATAAAAACAGATCTTTAACTTTCAGGATGGTTACAGAGCTTCCTATGGATAATAAATGTGACATCTGTCTCATGACAAACAAGGCTCAACAGCTTCTATCTGCACTCATGGAAAGACTGATGAAAGAAACATTAATTACATGAACAGCCATAACACAACAGAGCTGCTCTCAAAAGCTGCAAGTGGTATGACAGTGGTGTGTGACAAACCACCCAGGGTTGGTGCAGGAAGCACACAAACGGCCCAAGACTCGTGTTGTTGCCGCTCCAGAGCTGCAAAGGCGATGTTGGACATTGGCCTGCAGATCACTCTCTGTAACTCTAATAACTGAAACACCCCAGTGTTTCCACCTGCATTTTTCCATCCGCTTTGCAGAGAGACCAGGGAAGACTTGGAATTACAACTCTAGTCCATATGAGGATTAAAAAAAGGTGCAAGTGACAAGCTCTGAAACTGATTCGAACCTTGCTCAGATAGTGCCTATAAAACTTCCAGCCTCCTTAGACTCCCTGCTTTCCCTCATTCAGAGACAGTTAAGCACCGAGAAATGGGGGTAGGGAGTTCTGAGAATAGAGAAATCCACAGGAATTTATTTTAATAGCCACTGCTAGATACATACATACTAGAGAAAAAGTACCTAATATAATTTACATTAAGCTGGGATATTCCAAACTCAAACAACATTTAGTTCTTGTAACAAAAGAGTTCATCTAATTGAAATGAAATTTGAACATAAAACTGAGCAGAAATGGGTCAGCTCCTTTGAACTACACAATGGAAAAATAGTAGACAGTGAGATCATTAGTTAGTACATTGCAATAAGCTGGAAACAGAAGAGATGTCTGGTTCCCCTGAAACTATTTATCGGCAGGTAATTTCTGGTCTGTTTGAAAGCCTTTGCCAAGGCAGCCAGAAGACCAGAACCAATACAAGGAAAAAAAATCACTGGTACCTAACTAGCATAGCAGCATGGGGGCTTCTGAAGCTGTTCATTGATAAAACACCCTGACAACTTCCCATATTTCCCAGGAGCATCACATAAGGAAAATGTCTAGACACAGTACCAATGATACCACGGAAGTCTTAAGAACACAAACAGATATTGCCTTTCAAACTTCTTCAAGTGGGTAATTTCTATTGCATATCAAACATGGTTTAGATTACTGTGAACACCTATAGGAAAATTCTAGGTCAGGGAACCTCCCAAATTCATGAAAGGGTCAGAAGTCAACAACAGAATTCACACTCCGTTCCCTCAAGAACAAAATCAAGCTGAAGATGAGATTCTGCTCATCAGCAATTTCAAAGTTCCCTCAGATGAAACTACTGTATTCAGTACAGGCTGCTTAAATCACCATCAGCTGGCACACCATGTGCAAGTTTTTATGTGGATGTTTTATGCATGGACAAACCCATGAAGATGCAGGCAATGCAAACATGCACATGCGTAACAGCAGGCAAAGACCAGAGATTATTTCAGCCTAGATATCTGATTATGTCTTCAAAATACAAAAGCTTTGGAGTTGTAGAACACCTCTGGCAAAGACATTAGCTAAAAAGCAGTAAAGTGGATTTAAGATGGCAATAAAAAGATTGTACAGTTGAGATATGAGAGAACTACGAAATTAGAAAGCCTTGTCTCTGCTTTGCAATAGAGTTTCCTTATTTCTAAAAACATTTCTCCCTTTAAAAAAAGAAACAGACAGTCACAAGAGCCCTCGCTTCCATCTCATGTTTATACATACTTGTACCACAGTTTCTCCTCCCTTGCCAGTCACAGTGTCCACTGCAGGTAGTGCAGGGAATGGGATGTTTCAGCTGCTGTGATCACATGTGCTATTATTCCTATGGATCAACCCCCTCAGTAAACAGCAGTAGTAAGTGATAAAGGAGGCACCATCTGTCTGTCACTTACCGTCCTGCTGATCCCATTCTGGGTCATCCATACCTCCCAGCTTCTGTCTTCCAGGTTTGAACTGGTTTGAACAGCACAAAGGAGGCTGCTGTCTGTGAGCTCTATCAGGTTTTCTGCTTCCAATTGTTTCTGTTCTCCCTTTTCTATATTTTTTATTTCTTCTATGGGTACAACTGTCTTCACTTCCCACTGATGTCAGCAGTCCTGTCATATATAGGTGTGTTCACAATTCCACTGCCTCCACTTAACACTTCATAACTCTCTTGTGTTCAGTCCCAAAGTAGAGTATGTAGTAGCAACACCAGCAACCTTGTCTAGTAACATGTACTTAGGAGGACAAGGAGATTCGATTACATCCAAAAAGGAATGTGCCTAACTACTTGCAGACAGATATATGGCACAGAGTTCCTATGGAGCAATACAGTGCACCGAGACCGAAACAAACTCCTATTCCATCTTCATGCTTGTCAGGCTGAAAACAAGTCTCCCTCATTACAACTTTGTATTCCTACTGCAGAAAATGGCAGCATTTTGGAAGAAAAAGAATAAACATACACTTTCAGTTCCTAGGAAAAGAGAGGTCATCTAAATATTGTCAGCACTGATGCATCAAACATGCTGGTACCACTGATCACCTGACAGAGACTCCTGCAGCATCAAGACTAAAGCAAGTTGCTCTATCAACTTCTTGCACCTTAACCAAATAAAGCCAGGTTTTAACAAAGGAAAAAAAGTAGTTTGAAATACTCTGTGGATAATCGAGAAATATGTTAAAGCTTGTAGCTGCATGTTTTCCTACAGATCAACACAGCTACTTTTGGGTAACCCTAACAGAAGACCCAACAACATCAAACAATGCCAAGTTCTTACAACTCAGGATAAATAAATAAAGGTACCTCCAAGACATGTGGCTGAACAAGGAGTAAACCCGATGTATTCCCAGTCGTAAATCACATTGCCATCTTCAGTATGTGAAAATTCTGGTGTGTAGGGGACAGGATCACTGTCACAGGACACCTGGTGACAGACTCGTTCTGTTGGTGGCTTCACATCTTCACATTCCTCCTCAGGCAGCTCAACCTCGGTCTGAGTAAACGCGAGGAGAATTCGGCACTTCACATCCCGCACCTGTGTGCCACTGCCACACGTGGCACTGCATGGAGACCAGGGCTCAGGAATAAACCTGCAAGCAACCACAGTGCAGTGGAAACACTGTCATTTTATTCCATGCAACTGTGTCTGTGCATAGCTAAAAAATAGATAAATGTGTGTTATACACAGCAGACAATACATTACACTATTTGATGCTTAAGCAGAATACAGAGTCAAGTGTCATAAGTCTCTCAAGTCTCTCACTTGCCTCCCATCCCAAGCCATTCACCAAAATTCACAAAAGATGATCTACAAAAAGAGAAAGAATCATAAAAATAGGGAAAGCTATATCCTTTTTTTGAGGAAAAAGGACATTACCTAAATCTGTTCTCAGTCTCCTTCAGTTTTAAAAAAAGAGGAAAGATCACAAAGATATTTCTGTACAACATAAAATAACTCTCCAGGTACACAGACTTGGACAAATGCCAAAAGTATATTTGCAGTCTGCTTAAATCTGAGAGGCCCTCACCTTATGCCATCCTAATAAACAGCAATCAGATAGAAGAGGAGCACTTCTCAAATCCAGCTATCTCCAGTGCCCACCACCACGGGCTGCTCTACAAACTTGTAAGCAGCCTCTCACCTTCAACATAGAGGTGTAACAAGATCAGTATATAATCTATCATTTTTATTAGAAAACATTTATGCTCCTGATGAACTACAGTAAAATCTTATTTTACAGATCAAGAATTGCTCTTTATTATGTATCAAAATGCAGCTGATGATTCAAAACACCACCGGGATATGTAGGAGGATATATTTGACCAATGTTAAAAATGAGGAGGAAAGATCCAAATTAGTATTCAAAGATTTTCCCCTTACCTTGGTTAAGCATTATCTTTCCCTTACTGCAGGAAAGCTGTCCTTACAAATATAAGAACAGTTGTGCAAGACAAAAATCAGTATTTACGCTCTGCATACACAGCAAGCACAGAAAAATGTCAACAGTGTGGTTGATTCTGTGGACAGTTTATCATCTTGCGCCAACAACTTCTTGCCAGTGTACACAGAGGAAGAACTAAATAGAAGAAAGGAGAACAGATGGGTGGATAGCCTGCAAGGACACCCCAACTCAGTCCTTGGGATAATTGCCTAGGCTGTCATTGGGACAGAGCCCAAGACAGACTTTCTCTAGGGGAAAAGACTATTCCCATTTCCAATAGAGGTTATAAGGTCATCTGTTTATTCTTTAAGGAAATACCTGTACAACTGCAATGATAAATATATCAGAGTCCATGGAAGTTTCATTGAACAGTCTCAGGATTTTTGTTAGAGCTCAATGGTCCCTGACAGACCTCAGTAAAGGGCTCACTACCCTCAGCTCCTTTTGGCACCGAGGAGAACTGCAAGTGCTCATCCCTTCACAAGTCTGACTACCTTCCAAGGAGATGACCATACTGACTTTTATTGGAGGAGTACCATCAAAAGGATAGATGGCTGTGTCCTACATGATCAAATCTGAGCAAATGCCCTACTGGTACAATGTAATAGCTCACTGAGTCTGAGGGCACAGCTGCTGGGATCAATGTCCAGGTGCTTCTGATGACAAATTCTAATGGAACATCTGGGGGAAAAGCTTCAAAGCAAGGTTTTCTCTTACCTCAGCAGATAGAATCAGCTTAACCCTGAAGCATCATCAGATCTCACAGTCTTTTCAAAGACAGCCACACAAACTACCTAAGGTGGCCACGGAAAGATTGCCCTCATCCAGTGAAACACTTCAGCATGTGCCTAACTTTGAGCATATCAGCAGTGCTTTGAAGTCAGTGGGACCATAATGTGTTCAGAGGGAAACTTGTGCTTAAGTGCTTTATTGGATCAAGGCCAGTGTGCATAGGCTTAACAGAAAGATTACTTTCTTCTCCTTCTGTGTAAAAAACCCTCAACTTTAAGTCCATTTGTATTTATGTACCTAATTGGAAAAATAAAATTGATGGACATTTATAGTTGAAAAGAGTTGGCTGGTGTTCCAACCACACCTAAGAGTTTACAGTCTGAAAGCAATAACTTGTTTTGGTAAAAGCATGACAGCAGCATACCAGAAATTTGTGTTAGTTTTGTGTACTATTACTTGAGTGCATTAAAACTGTCCAAAAATAATGTACAACACATTCTTTTGAAATCCTCGATAAATTAAAGGAAATTTTGAACCACAGCAATCATTTCATTCAGCAACCAATTGATTTATAAGGAAACTCAGAAAATTCTAAGCATTTTTTTCTTCAACTTATAGCAAGTTATATTATAATTGAGGTTTTCCTGTTGAATGTTAGTGTCAGGTAATTCTTCAGTGAAGTGCAGTATAAAAAGCAACACAAAAGATACTTTTTATTCTACCTTGGTATTTGCTAAACTAGTCACATGACTCTTGAAATTCTAAATTATAGAACCTCTCCAAGGATGATCATGGTGAAGCCACACTAAGTACCTTCAGTAGAAGCCAATGGAGACTGCCAATAGAAATTAGAGCAAGGAATTGACTGGACAATGAGAGAGATGAGTTTTATCTTAATTTTTACTTCAGGCAGATGCTCTTTTTATTTTTGCTTTATATTTAACGTGAGAAACCAAGGCCTGTGACAGGTGATTAAAATAAACTCCATCAACCCCAGAAGAGATGTATTTTTGATTCAGTGGCATTCACAGCACACATGTTGTAGTGCTTTGGACACAATACTTCCCTGCATAAACTCCACCTGCCTTCAACAGGCATACACTCAGAGCCATCTCAGGTCAGGATTAAGAAGCATCAAAGTACTTGTACTACAATGCCTTGTAGACCATCAGGAATTTATAATGGGTAGGACAGTGGTAACTCTGAGAATTTTCTGAGATATTTAAATAAGTTTGTAGATGAGACTCTTTTTCTGATTTAAAAAAAAAAGGGCAAATTTGAGCAGGTTCAACTTTTCACAATCAGCCTTTTTCTACAGTCATTGTTCCCAGTGCAGTGTAGAACTAAAATGCTCCTATACTCATTTTTGCAGGTATAAATAATGAACACCCTACAGATGCAGTGGAGGGCACGTCCATGCTGCAGTGTTGTCAGTCTAACACTAATGGGAATGTGCACTCACCTGGCACACACTGCAAGAGCCAGTGTAGGGTCACCTGGGAAATGAAGCAGTGACCCAAATTACTGATGATAAAACTGGGACAGAACAAGCCCAGCACAAACAAATGGAATCTGAACTGAAAACTGAACTCAGCGCAGCCCTCTGCAGCTTTCTAAAGACTTGAGAAACTGTTTCTTAATTTTTTTAATTTTTTTTTTTATTATTCTCCTCATGCCTGTAGCTCCTGCTTTCAGTTAGGAGAGGAAATGCCTTTATCTTGGGGAAAAAATAGCTGCTCTTGTAATATTCCCAGTTCTAGTGCACCAAGGAGCCTGGATAAAAGTTTGAATTATCTCAAATGTTGTCTGTTACTGGGGCAGAACTTCCGCGATGCTCACAACGTGCCCCTCCCTGCAGGACCACCTCTGCCTGCTCTAAACAGAGTCACACTGCTGGTTTTATCAACATCGGGTCTAATGTGTTGGGCAAAACCACCAGCCCATTTTCAGAGAACGAGCTGTGAAAAATTGGTAATACACCAAAGGGACAGTGAGGACATTTCTGTGGAACTGACTCCAATACAATGAGTGCAAACCTTTGTGAGAGACTGCGTTTCACACCCAGTGAGACAACTGCACATGCACAGTGATCACTTTTTAGCTCATATTACTAAAAAAATGTATCAGTTTTTGAAATCATTTTAGTTTTGTTCTAAGCCATGACATGGAAAAGCAGTGGAAGTGTCTATTTCTTTAACTTAGGACTAATAAAAAGGATGCAAAAACTTGCTGGATCATCTCTGTGAATCCCACTGTAACTAAGAAGGCTCAAGGGAATAACATTTAAAATAATGATTGGTATCAACTGTCATCACATTCCACAACTGAAAACTAAAAAGGTCAGACCTACATTTTTCTTGGCCTCACTTTAAGGACAGCCATTTTTTATTTTGCTAATAATAAAAAAAAGAAGCTTTTGAACGTTCCCCTCTATGTAAATTCAGGACACCAGCCGTGGTAGACCACAGCAGCAGGAATATTTATCTTCCACAAGCTGCTTTTGGCATATCCATCACTTGTGGGTTCTAAAACACAGCTGCATTTATTCTCTTATTCATTATCAACTAAAACATCACACAAAAGCATAGAAAGACATTTGTAATAAAAGGATGTACTAGAAGTTGAAACTTCATATTGTGGTTTAAGTTTGCATGACAAGAGAATAACTAAAATTAAAAGTGATGGCATTTTACCAAGGAAATCATAAGTCTCCTGCTAGACAGAGGTGGGCTATGAGTTATCACTGTGTCATGTGGAAATTACAGAAAACAAAGTTAAACAGACCCAAACCAGAGGGAAATCTTGTTATAATTTATTCTGGGAGAAGTAACATCTTATTGCTACAGTTTCTTTTTAAAACTTAATCCCTGCCCCAAAAATCTGACTCCAGCTGGAAAAGACCAGAGCAGTGAGGGCACGAGGTTTGAAGTATGGATGGAGAAACTCCCTGGTTGCAAACCATTGTCCACATGACCAACAGACAATCTACTAAAAGGAATGAAGTCAGGAATCAGTTATTTCTCATTTCCCCTTACCTGTCAGCTTCCTTAGACGACTGAAGTACAAGCAGTTGTCAGCAGAAGACAGGTAATATTAAACTAAAGTGGAATCTGGCTGCAGTGTTAGAATTGGGCCCCAGGAGAGCCCAGAGAGCCCAGAGCAGCAAAGCACAGAAACACCTCAGTAAAGAGGGAATGGCCGAGAGGAATTGTCAACAAGAAGTGGCTTCACCTTTCAGACTTAGGTGAAGATGCTTCCGGAAAACGTGAAGGAAAGTTCTCAGGACAGGATGAGGATCATGAATGAAAGAGGAAAAACATGTATGTCTCCAGAAAAAGTGAAGAAGAAAAAAAGATCCAGGAAACTGCAAAACTGCACAGGTGTGACAGCTCAAACACATGGCTCCATTCCCACGGTGAAGCTGCAGTGGAATACATCTGTCACAGCAAGGAAGGATGAATTACTGCTTTCTTTGTCAGGACAAGGTCAGAGTTTCCAGGTGAGCTCTAGTATATCCTACACACACACTGAACCAGGTGCTGTGTGCCTGCCCATCCTACTTGTTTGTTCTGTCAGACTGATGCTGAAGGACCCTAAAACCTGAGAAACTGCATTAGCTCACAGTTGCCACAGCAGGATTTTGTAATGCTAGAGATAATCTTCTATATAGCTTCACGCTGAACCCTCTTTAGAAGTGGCCTCATACTCCTTCATTCTGCTATGATGACATTCAACAGGCACATTTGATTGCATCACCCCTTTCGACAATCACACTTTATTTTTATGTCTTTGCTACTACCCTGCCTGAATTCAGGGCCACCAATTTGGAGAGTGAAATAACTGCTCACAGTAGGTTGACACTTGACTTGAGAGGCTAGAGCAGTGAAAACTTTAAAGTACAGTCACCATAACTATATAAACACCTGTTTGGCAAGAGGTTTCTTCTGTGAGTCAGTGCAGGTGTAAAGATTTTATTACTCATGATCACACCTGTTGCTGCACACGTGCCAAAAATCAGGAATAGCTGGATGGAAGCAGAAAAATAAGCACAGGGCACACTCTGCTCTCAGACCAATATAAATCCAAAGTAACTTCAGTAAGATCATCTAAATTATTTCAAACCAACATTATTACAGAAGAGTGCAGAATTCTGCAAAGCACAACAAAATACTGTTCTAAATCTTCCATGAAAACCTTATAAAAAGTTAATATTTTTAGAAATTTAGATACTACAGACTGAATATACTACATATCCATATAAATATGTATGTATGTATAAAATGTACACAGGGGATATAGGCAATTGTATGGATGCCCCAACATACAAGAGGCAGGAACAAGTGGAGCTGGATTTAAGTTATGCTTTCATCTCCAGGACTTGCAAGGCTCACGCTCATCAGTTTTTAAGAGGACTCACAAAATCCAGATGTTATTTTACACATATAGACATGTAAAAGAGCACAACTTACCCCCACAGATTAAGCTAAGCTCAGAGATCAGCAGGTTTTTCCTCACTTTCTTTATGCATTGGTCTGGCACCCCAAGGAAATCCTGGCAACCCTACAAAGTACCTCTTAAGTTTTAATACAACCACTACATTCTTGAGGTAACAGCTCTGACTGGGATAAAACTGAATTTATCTAATTTATATCTGCTGAAATGTTTCCACATGCATTAATTAGGGCTTAATTAGGTTGAATTAAGATCCCTTTGAATTGCTTGAAATGATACAGGGACACTGTAATAGTGTAGCTCTGCATCATGCAGAGCAGGAGTTCCAGAAGCAAAGCCACTGAGATGTAGAATTAGGAACAGCTCACAACACAGCTCATCTCCCAAGGAGGGCCAACTGTCAAAGCAAACTGCACAGCAACAGATGCCGGCAGAACTCACTGGAAATGCTTCTTCGCTGTAAAAGACAAGGTACTTACGTTGGCTCTTCTGAAACTGTTATGGTCTCTTCCATTTCATGGGCCTGTTTAAACCATGGCAATTTTGCTTCCACTGGACTTTTTTCTGGTAGAGGAAAAAAACCCCAAAACACTCAGCAATTCCTCCAAAATCAAAGCAATATGTAGATGTTAGCATTACTCACCTTAGCACTCAATGTTGCCTATTGATCAATGCTTTTGAACAAAGATATACTGGATAACAGAACAAAATTTACTAGAGAACGTAATGATGATTGAGCTCCATTCTTCATTTTAAATATGCAGAAGTGGAGAATACAAAAGGAAAACAGTTTGATTATAACTTACTGAATTGCAGTGGCCCACCAAGAATGTTGACACGTTTAATGAGAGCAAACAAACAAGAACCCAGGTGATACTTATGGAGTTGCATTCCCATTTTAAGTATTATTGTACAACTTCTCCTCTCCATGTGAATCTCATTAATTCTGGTTTTCCCAGTTTGACCAGACTGTATAGATTTAGTTTGCACGTTCACCTCATGACAGTCTGGCCGCATTATCAGCAAAAAGTATCAGCAGGGCACTTTTCCTAGGACCAATAATTAAAGTGCTTGCTTCTGCCAAGACTGAAATAAGTCCTAGTAAATTCCAGCTTCTGGCACTTCTGAAAAAGGTTACCAGGGGCTTTTAATTCTCTGAACAAAAATGTAAAACAATCACAGACCCAGACAAAATTCCAGTTACCTTTTGGCTTGTAACATGGTATTGGCACGATGCACTCCTCTTTTATGTGCAGTTTAAGCTGTGGGTTGCAGCCCCCGACGTGCTGCCCGCGGTGGTCGATACACAGCACCACTCGGTACCGCAAGCCTCGGCCACAGGTCACTGTGCACTGCAGGAGACAACACTACCATCTCAACCTGTTTCCTTATTGTATTTACAAATACTTTTAAAAAGGAAATTACAAGTACTGATGATGTGCTCGCTAATGCTTTTCCACAGAGATGCACGAATTTGTCCCTGCATTGCCAAGTGAATAAAGAAAAGGTTGATGCTGGTAAAAAATGTCTAAGTTTTGGGAATGCAAGTGATTTCTTGGGGTCCCGTAAAGCTTATCTGATTGGCAACAGTCTGAACCAGAGGTGGCTGTGCACTGAGAATACACGCTCTCACAGTGGTCATTTTCAGTTAAAGCTGGGTCGGGTGGGCTGCAGTTTCTACACTCTATGTCAGTGATGTCATTTGGATGAACTAAAGAATTATAGGAGTGCTGAGCTATCTGGCTGTATCGGATAACCACAGCCAGGATAAGTTGGCTTATGCTCTAGTTACTGTAATGAAAGGTAAGAATGCTGGAAAATCACCCTTGCAGGCTTGCCAGCACCTAAGACAGACATGCCTTTAGCTCTTATATCCAGTGAAATACCACATTTATCAAGAACTGAGACATAAATGACCTGATTGCAAAGGGACCTGACCTCTGTCTCTAAATTCTCCTCCACGTAAAGCAGGAATTCAACAGGCATAAAGAATTCTACATGCATTTTTCTCCACATGGACACGTTAGCATTTTGATTATCAGGCAGAATTGCTTAGAGCAAACTTCTCCTAGTAAGTACTATGAATTATACTTTTCTAATAGCCCTGTGCTCGTAAATACATGGTAACATAAGACTAGAGGCCTTCTTCAGAAAACAAGAATAAAGGTCGAAATTACTTTTCAACTTACTTGAGACCATTCCATTGCAACCCACTTGGGACAATCAAACAGATTGCAGGTCTGAATGACTTTGGGCTTTGGGGCATACATGCATTTCCATTCTTCCACTTGCAGTATCTCTCCATGAATGGTCTCCTCTACACACACAAAACTTCTCCTCTGAATACCACCTCCACAGGAAACTGAACATGCAGTCCATGGATTATGTTCCCACCTGGAAAAAGAACTCAGATACATTAAAAATAAGGCTATTTTTCATTCCAGTAACCTCTATTAAAAGAGCAAAATACTGAATCCAGCTGTAGTGTCAATTAAAACCCACTGATTGCTTGCTGGATTCTCACTGCACATATATACTGAATCACAGAGCTACATTGCATTATTCCAGGCTTAAATTCATGTGCAAAATCAGAAGAAAAACAGAAACACAAATTTAACAATATTTCCAAAAATAACTGAAAATCCTGTTCTCATACACAAGTTAAAGACCATGAATATACCGAACTAGAATACTGGAATAAATGTACTTGCAAATAGTCTAAATCAACTAAACAGAATATTTTTGACAGTTAATTTACATGGTCACATAGACTGTTATACCATGGTCACAGGCCAAGAAGCCCAGCTACTTGAGATCACATGAAGTCCAAAGACAAAGAGAGATGTGGCTGTCCTTGCTGAGGGTGTTATTAACCACAGTTGTTCATCACTGCCCACATCATTCAGGCTACCCTTAAAAAAATCTTTCATGAATGGATTTTTATGTCTATCGATTCCAATGATTCCCATGCAATTTTTCCTCACCCTTCACCTCTCACCTCTTGCTTACTTTTCACCAGCCACACAAATCAAAGGCAAACCCTGGGAAATGACTGAGCCCTGCAGCACATCTTATGGTTCATCAGTGTCTTGTTAGTTAAAACTTATTTCTATTACAACTGCAGGGGCTCAGAAAGGATCATGAATTACATCCATTAAGAACAATGAACTCAGCAACTACTACAATATCCCACCAAAATCAATTAATCAAGAGTAACTTGGCTATCATAAAGGAAGTCATATTATCAAAGCTGATGAAGCAAGGGCCTATAAATCAAAGGTAAATTTAAGCAATTACTAAATACTTTTTATGATGCAGCAGGTAAATCAAGGACACTTCCTATTTTAAGCAATTCATTAGGCTGCCTACAAAAACATATTAGTCATGCTTAAGCTCAACAGAAGAATGAGTATGAAATGCACAGCCAGCCATGGAACATTAACCACAGAGTATATATTCAAAAGAATTCTGCATAAAGCTGTGTGCCGAGATACTGATATCATATCACAAGTACAAAACACATTTGAAGAGCAACAGTTACATCCTTCTTTTACTTAAATGAATGGCCAGTGTTAAGTCATTTTGTTTAAAAAAAGTCAGGAACTAAAGAGCAATTAACTATTTAATGAATTAGCAGCTCATGGATTTATATAGGTAAGGCTCACTGTGCTGTATGTAATACAAGGCTTGCAAGTGTTTATAGCGTGAAGTTTTATAGTTGTTTTTCTTTATCTCATCAGTTTCAAACACACTCCAGATCCCATACTCCCACAAGCATTTTCAAGATGGAGTGAGGTCCGTGGCTACTGGGGAAAAGGGGGGTCTTGGGCAAGCAGTCAAGGGGATACTTTCCAGAACCCACAGCTGTCAAGGGATCCTCAACAGTCCAACAAGTCTGAAATAAATGGAGGCATTCCAAGAGCTTTAAAAGAAAATTTTCATCCTGGGAAATTTTTCTATTTATTTCAAAAGAATTCTCCATCTGTAAAAATATTTCAGTGGGGGCATTTACAACTCTAGCCACAGGAGAACTCTTTCAAGATTTTGTGGTGCGCACCACGACTTTCCCACAACTTCCTCATGTGAATGGGAAAGCGGTGGCAAACACCACAGGACTGCAGAGCAGCCTTCCACATGGCCCTCGTGTTATGTAGGAGGTGTGATGTTGGACTGCTGGTCAAGGTGAAGGAGCCTGTACAGCTTTGCTCCAGCGCATCTACAATACTTTGGTTTTCCGTCTGCTTTGCAAGAACAATCCCGGGTCAGCATGTAAGCGACAGGTAAGAAAAGAAAAAGCAAACAGGAAAGGTGGAAGAAGTCCAGAAATGGCACAGGCTCATGGATTCCAGTTACTTGACAGGGAACAGCACAGACAAATCCTGCTACCCTGGAGCAAGACTCACATCTGCACTGGACCAGTCACCTCATGATGCAGGTAAACAAACTGTCTGTTTCAGCTGCTGTTTTCCTTCAGAAATTCCTGTAAGAAAAGCTGCTTCTACATCTTTGTTGTGTTTCCTTATGAGCCCTCCCAGCAGAACACAGCCTGTTTCTTCTCTCCTTTCTGCTGGCACCAGCTCTGAGCCCTGCTTGGCTGCCTGCTGCTTTACAGTCCTGACTCTGAAGCATCACCCAGGAAGACCATGATACCTTCTGACAGGACACACCGAGGTGCTGAAACGAGGTGGGGCTCTGTCTGTAGTTCTTAGAGTTTGAAATAAGAGTTTGAAATAAGAGAACCTGCCCACAGCTTTATCACAGACATAATCTGTTTCACCACAGTGTCATGCAAATGTACTGAGCAGAGTAAAGCACAGAAAGGGGGATTAAATTTCTCTTCCAAGTGGTCTCCAAGCCCTAAGTGGTTCAGAAGATGAAGTACTCATGTAAATACATTGTGCTGAGTTCCAGAAGAGATCCGAAGTACAAAGGGATTGGCAAAAGAAATGGAAGGGGAGAGACACAGAATATAATTAGAGAACTTTACAGGATAAAGCTGTAGTGGAAAAAAAAATCTCTGTCTATGTATGAAAGCCAAAGTACATCACAGGACAGCAGATCCACAAGGACAAATTGCTACAGAAATAAACTATGACATTTATATCAGCTGTAATCAGTAGCTCCACTGAGCCGTGCAAGTCTATGATTTCATTCTTATTACTTCATATCTTTACTTCTTTAGGAAAATACATATTATTCATTTCATGACATAATAAAGCAGAGGTTCAACTCAGATAAATATGCATGTAACTCCATCAACTATAATTCTTTACATTAACAGTAAATGTAGCTCAGTGTCTTTTAGTCCTAACATTCTTTACAAAACATCTAAGGCTTCCAGAGAATTTTTAAATCCCTGCAATTGCCTCAGATTAAAAAAAAAAAAAAAAGAAAAAAAAATGCAAAAAAGCAATAAACTGTGCTCTGATGACTTAATTTTAGATAATAGATATTCAGATAAATCAGCATCTTGAAAGTGACATGTCAGCCTTGATGTGAATAAATAGACTGTAGATCTAAAGAAGGGCAGAAGAATCAGACCTCTCGAAGGAAAAAGAAATTCTAGAGTCCTGTAACGTAGGCAGATCTCTCCTGTAAAATGGTATACTTCTTTAAAGCAAAAACCTTTCAAGACAGACACTCATACATGCAGTTTAAAGAGAACATGTTATTTTCAGCACTACAGCAGGAGAAGGCTTAGGGGGACAACTCTTTTATTCACATTGGAATTTTCAAGAAGAGCATATTAACCTCTTACTGTTAAGCTAATCATCCAGAACACACTGGATAAATCACAAGCTTCAGAAATGTTTACAGGACTGTTCTAAACTTGCTCTCCTGTGTAGCAAAAAGTCAGAAGATGTTCCATTATCTTAGTACTCAAATAGAATATTTGCAGTGAAAATTGTGCTGATGCTGACACACGTGCTATCCTGATTGTACATACCGAGGGAGTGGCTGGAAGTGATCATAGGGCATGATTTCTTTAAATCCATCACTGTCAAAAAAATAAACATTGCATCATTATTTCTCATACCCAAAACTGTACATCAAGGACATGCTTTTATGTGATCATGCTTAAAGTAAGCAATTCCCAATGTGAAATGAAGGAATCTTACCTCATTACACATTAGCCTTTATGTCAAACAATAGCTTGTATAATTTTACTTTTCCTGCATGGAAGAGGACTGTTCACCATAAAGTTTCTCTATTTCATACCACCATAAAATATTAAATAAGCAAGCCTTCAGCAGAGATATTGATTATCAATGATCCTTTAGGTCTGTGCTACTTTATTAACAAGAAAATATTTACTTACATCTGTAACAAAGACTGCTGAGGAACATGAGTGTCAGTGAAATAAACACATCACAGGATTTATCCTAAATAGGTCCTGAATGGTGCTCAGGACCCTTCTAGAACTGTTTCCTTTGAACCACAAAGCATAAAGCCTTACTTCCAATGTTAATAAACATGGTGTTACGCCAGTAGTACTTCCCTTTACCTGGCTGTATAAACTAAATTTGCAAGGTAAAATACAATTACGCCCTTTCTTTCCCTAATTTTCCCATTCCAGCTCTGGAACATTTGGCACCCATTGCCATTAAGCATTACTGAAGCCCTTCTGCTCCATGCTGTGATCAACTCTCCAGGAAAAAAGTCTTGAAAGTCTGCACATCTATAACTGTTAGAGGTCACTATCAACAATTATGTTCAGCAGGAATGAAAGGAAATGGACAGTTTAGCTATAGGAAATGAAATCCATTGAGAGTGTTTCCTTTTCTTCTTGCATATAACTCTAACTCGGCCAGCTGGCATATTAATACAAGGTTCTGGGACTTGATACTGAGATGTTATTTTAAGATTCCTTAGCACAGCCAGGAAACCTCACCAGACAATCCAAAAGTTAGTTTTAAATACTGCAGTGCAATTCAATACAATTTATGTGTACTACAGCCTTTATAATTTGGCATTAATATCCTGGGGCATTTGTACCACATGGATATTTTCTTTGAATGATTTTTTTTTTTTTTAAATTCCTCGTTTAAAAAAACCCCAAACAAGTAGTCTCAAGCTTTAGTTATTAAAGTGCCAACTCTACAGTACCAATGAGGCATCAAACTTTCATGGTAGACAAATTAATAATTTAAGTTAAATCACGTGCAAAAGTTGTGTGCTTACTGGAGCTCCTGTCTGGCTATGGAGAAATCCTGAATGGCAGTATCCATAAATCCAAAAGTAGGCAAGCAATCTGTTCTCCTCATGCAACCTCACAAAATCCTCATACTACTGCTGTACTACTCAGCAAAAGACAAAGGAGAATCAGCCCTTGAACAAATTGGTACTTGCACTATCTCTGTATAAGCAAAGTGTTCTATTCTGCAACACTGAAGAAGTGCCATAAATCCCTTGGCAGTCGTATCAGCCTTTAACATGTGCAATAATCAACCAAGATTATATAGCCTTAAAGATGGAAAGAACTGAAATTAAGTAAATACAATTGCCTGTTCTTAGTAACCAACCATATCACACACAAACCTATTTGTCACACAGACCTAGAGGGGCAGGGATCCATGTTGCATTCTTTTAGCTTCGGCTTTGGTTTCTTGTTTTCTGGGTGATAGTGGCAATAGTGGTCAGGAACAACACGCTTCAGGCGAATGTCCACACATTCAGCTGAATTGAGCTGATAACATTACGCAGAAGCAAAGTTAAATTTTTGTAAGAGAGAGAAATGAAAACAGCCTTATCTCCCACCCCCAATAATGTGCTGCCCATTGCATTAATTTTCTACTTTTGAAGAAGGAAACACTGAGCAAGAACATGCATGACCAGACCTTCATTTAAGGTAATTCAGCATAACAACTATATTAACCTGGTTTAAGACTAGATAAGATTTTGGCACTTTATTCTAATAACATTCTAAGTATAAGAGTAAAGGCATACAAGTTTTCGTGTGCTGCAAGAATATATGTACTGCACCAGCTCACCTGTCACAAGGCAAACCTACAAAGTTCTGGTACATGTTCCACAATTTATAACTTCCCTCCCCCAAGGAGGAGTTACCACGTGTGTTGGAAAGCTATATTACACAGTCATTCATGCTAAAAAAAAAATAAATACTTAAAACAGAAAGCCAGAGAAATTTAAGATGAGATCCAAAAACATTGCTAAGAAACTGTAGAAAACCAAGAAATAGGTTCAAGAACATTCCTAGTTGAAGAGCCAACAAAAGAAAACTTGAACTACTTGGTGAAAAAAAGTATCTGTGTGGATACTGGTTACAAGAAGGGATCTGAGTTTTATAAACCACTATTTTCATTTTTGGCTAAGAAAAAAAGACTCATTCAAAAAAGCTTACTTGGACTTAAACCGAGAGGAGGAGGATATTCTGGTATGTGCAAAAAAAAAAAGTTTGAAACCACAAGAATTAAAACCAAATAGTCTCAGTAAACTAAGAGCACAAGTCCCAGTGTCTACTGAAAATGGTAAGCATTGTATGTCAATGGCTCTTAGCTGATCCAAAGTGTCATCATGTATGAGAGTGATAACCATAAAGAACTAAGCAGTTCCAGCGCTCAAAGCATCCATGTTCCAGTTTCTGTAAGCACTGAAAGGACCCAGAAGATATATCACTTGCAAAGAGAAGAAACACAATTTTCAAACATTTTTGTGCATGAAAGCTTGACTGTGCTCTCTGAGATGCCCCTTCCAACACACAGAGTTACAGAATTAAATGTAGAAACAGCATCCAAGGGAAGAATGCCAGTGTACTAATTCCAATTCCAAGTCTCTGTTGTGAGGAACATCTTTTACTGCCAGTACAAGATGCCAAACAATCTGGACACTAAAACCACCTTCAGGTAAAAGGTTAAAGCCAGGCAGCTGCAGTAAAACTTCCCTGCATGCCTCCATCACAGGCCATCCTTAACAGTACTACTTTCATGACAGAGCACCTTAGTTTTCGTGGTTCTTCAGTTCCTGTCCCCCTGAGGACTGCCAAGCCCCATCATAAAGGTACCAGTTTCATACTGTAGGCATGCAGCTACAGAGTAGGGCTTTGAAAACCCTGGATAATTTCAAAGGGATTGACATGTAGCTATAATTTTCAAACCATTACACCAGTCTGAAAAGGGCTGGATTTGAGCCAATACCTTTGAAGGTAAATATTCCCTTGAGTTATCCAGTGTTTACATGCAGTCCTCGAAAGTAGCTGTGATGCTTTATACTTCTTCCCTTGTCAGATAGGTTAAGGAAAAAGATTATAAACACAGTGTGATGGAATCATCAGAGGATATGTATTGCCACTCACAGCCCCAGCAAGAATCACACTTCATGAGGCCAAGTATCTCATAAGATACAGTAGTTTCCTGTGGGACTACATATTATACACATATACTGTCTGCATTTCAGATTACAGTGAGGTGCAAGTGCCAAAACGGATGGTCCATCAAAAGATCTCCAGACTCTGTTTGTACTTTAAGCATCTCTCACTCTCTTTATTCATGTCCCAAGTAACTATTTAAACCATATTTGCACTCTCCAGAAAATCCCTCCATCAGTATCACTTGCATCCTGGTCTGTTTTCCAGGTGACCTGGCTAATGCTAGCCAAAGGGAAATAGCTATCTGCAATGTCACACACTCCTCCCACCATGAGGTCACGCTTTTTTTGCAGAACCAGACATGACAAGGCTGGGCTGGATGAGCTGTAGCAGAGCTGAGCTACACTTCATCTAAGCTGCCCACCATGTGCTGCTCTAACTACCATTAGGACTAAATGTCTAAGATCAGACAGACAAAGGTATTGATAGTACTGTTCTTTAAATTCTGCTTACTTACTCTGCTTTCTGTGTCATCCTTTTCTCAGCTAAATATTCTAAAACTTTCCCTCATGTCTACTACTGAGACCAGAAATACCTTCTTCCTTCATTTCTTGACTATTCTTATTTTAAAATCTCATTGTGTTTCCTTGCTTACTTTCCCAAAGTATCTTTTATGAATTGCAATTTTTCATTCTGAACTTCACATCCTTAGTCAACATTCTTACTCAGCTGAACATTCTTTATGGAATAACATGATTTCAAGTAACAAAACATATAAAAACCCCTATGCTGACACTGGCTTAACCAACCTACATACTTGCTACTCTGTCATTTTTTGCTGAAGAATTAACCAGTGCACAAAGAAACACAAACATATAATCAATGAAAATGCAGAAAAAAGGCTATAAATCAGGTACTTTTAATCTTCAGTTGTTATCACTCCTGAAGAACTGCTATTACTCACCTCCTCCACATGTCACTGTGCAGGGGAAGAAGTCTGTTTGTCTCCACTGATGACTGATGGGTTGATAGAAAAAGAACTGAACCACACTCTCTTTTGATCCAGAGTACCTGGTCTGAAGAAATTTCCATTAAAACACATTTGTACGCTGTACTCAATAGTTCATGTCATTTCAAAACATATTTCACGCATAACAGCAGTGCAAAGAGTAAGATGATAACAGGCAAAAAAACCTCTAAGAAGTCTACAGTAACTATTAAATTTAAATTCCCAATAGTCAAACATTTGAATGTCAGGCAAGTCTAACTGCATATGTGGTACTGGAGGTGCAAAAGGAAAACTACTGAAATTCTATTTCTACAATGTGATAAATAAAGCCAAGTGGTGTGATAATACTGAAACATTTGACATTTCCATGTCTTCCTTTGGCTGTCAAATATCAGTATGTTTCTACATATAAATATCTTAATGTGTGATGCAAGGCATTGGTATGTGGTCTGGGCACACAGGCAATTTAGAAGGATTAGAAATGGTCAGTGGCTGGATTAGCAAAGTCTAAGGGAGATTGCTGGGCACTGCTGGAAGCAATGCTCAGGTTCAGTAGGTGGCAGTCTGCAATTGGATTAGCTCAATCCACTGCACAGGGTCACGCTGATATTCTTTCAGTAGTATTTAAAACAAAAATCCTGGCCATTTTTACCATTAAAGATCCTGTGGTACTTTCCACCACAGGAAAGACATTAATCTTCTAACATTTTAAATTGTTTGGATTTACTTAGCACAAATGAACTCTGGACTGTAATTAGGATTCCTGACTTGCCAGCTGAAAGATTTTCTTGTACTGCTACAACCTGATGGACACCCACCCACTCTGCTGCACATACTTGCAATAACTTTGTAGATTTGTACATATTCACATCCCACCTTGATAATGAAATCTGCTCCAAGAGGTCCCTGGATCTTTACGATTTCCCTGTCTGTACTCTTCTGAAATTCAACAGTTGTATTTTCAATGACAAATGTTCCAGGAACATTGAAACTGTGCTCTCCCTTTTCTCCCTGTAGTGTTTTTGATTCTATAACTAAAGAAGAAACATGAAATTGGTAAACAAACAGGATATTGTTTTGTTTTCGAGGAAGCCAGAAAGTAATGTTTACAACTTTGCCTTGCAAGTAACAGCTGTCCATGTGCATTAAAAAAAAACAAAACACCCAGAGTATCTGTGGGAATATTAGCTGCTTTGGATTATAGGGTGATACATAACTGCAAGACATGTCAGCACAGGAATATCCGTCTGAACACACTATTCATTCATACCAGAAGCACTTCTGAGACAGCTTTTCCTACACCAAATGCTCTGTAGCACTTGGTGTAAGCAATAGATTCAGCAGAAAAAACTGAAAGAAACTCACACCGGATAGAATCAAAACACAGAAAAATAACTCATAATTCCATGCAACTCAAAAGCCAACAATCTCCACAATCAGTCTCCAGAGAAGGCTGAATGGTGCCAAACTCATCTGACACTCACCTCAATACCTGTATCACTGTACCAAGGTCATTAACTCCACTTTGAGTTTTTCCCATGTGCGGAAAAGGCAGGGCCAGGAGGTGGGCAGCTGCAGCACTGCCAGAGGGAGGGATGGCCCTTCCCCAGAACAGGTGGTGGTGAAAACCCTTTCGGAGTTGTTCTGCACTCCTTGGAAACAGATTAAACTAACAGCCCACAAGCTCCAGAAGACAGATGAAGCATTTTAGGATTAAATCACTTCCAGCAAACTGACTGAATTGTGAGTGGACAAAGCTAAAGGAAGGTATTCATAATGAAGGTAGTACTTTCAGCTCTCCATAATACAGCACAGAGGCTCAGCAAGACACGTGACTTGAAATGCACTGGTCTGGTTACAATCTACCAGAGCACTGCATGGGAAAGGCACGAATCTCAGATGAGCTCGAGCCAAGCTAAAAGGAACCTTTTGATGAGCTATAAATACTCTCCTTCTCCCACTACCTTGCCTTTTTTGGTACTTTAAGCAGAGTTACCTAAGTCAGGTGACATAATTTAGAGCATCTGGTTTTACCTGCACTGAAAACATACTCTGAATGCTGCAGTCCATCTTTACTGTTTTCTTCCTTCATATTTTTTAAATAAAAATGCATTCTGGAGCACCCCCAACAAAGAGAGGAAGGTAGTTATAGAATATAAAAAAATAAATTCCTTACCAACATTATCCCAAGCTTCTAAGCATCAGTTTTCACTATGCTCACAGGTATAACAAAGATCACATATGTGGCTGGAAGGAAGTTTAAGGAAGGGTATGTCCCTAGGAAATCATGGGGTATGAATCTAGTGGTGAATCAAATGTACTTTGTCAAGGAGAACAAATAAAACTCTGGAAATCAATATGCTCCACTGTCCAGCACATTTCCATTAGGAGCACATAGATATTAACAAATCACAGAAAAAAAATAAGTATTTAGATGATTACTACATAATTCTGTTTGTCCCTTTTATGGAAATTTTCTTTCCTGGTTGCATTACAAAATAACCTGTTAAAATATCTGTAACCCAGCATTAGGTGTCTGCAAGGCTTGACCCCAAACTTACACTGCTTAACAGTAAGTAATAACACTTGGTGCCTGTTATGCTCTCATTTTGCTGAATAAGAGTGAAATCAAAAATCTCAAGTACTTCCAACTCCACATAAAGTCGGTAGGATCCTCAGGAGTACAGGACCCCTTTGAAACCAGCATTTAAGATTACAAGGCAAGATATCCAGCTGGTGCAAAAAGATGTTTAAAATGTTAATTTAGTGACCTGAGTTGCATTTCTTTTCAGTCTTTTTGCTAGTTGTCTCAATAAAAAAATAATTTGTATGTTTTCCTAAGGCAGAAACCAAGGATATTGTTCAGCAACCAACAACACGATAACTCACTGAGAGCTGACAGATGTTTACATTAGAGCCACACTAGATTTGGATCCAAAGCATGTGTTTATTTGCAAGGTCCAGCTATAGAGTGATGGCCTCTGTCTCTGGAGGTCACACCAGTGAAGCTTCGAACAGCTGCTCAGATTTTCCCAGAAGTGTGTCACACAGGGAGATGAGGAGCTATTCCACAGCACAGTGGATAACCTCCGATGCAATACATTCCTGCTCAGTAGTATCTAGTGCTTGTCCTCACAGGCTTCTAAATCAGAGTGAAATCAAGCATCTAGTGTATTTAACACATACATAACATAATGATTCTTATTAGGGAGTAATTCCTCCCCAAAAAACTACTTCATTGGTTTCAGAGCAGTAACTAAGAATATGGGTTTCATCCACTAGTTTATAGACAAGGTTTAGAAAAGAATTCACCAAACATTAATTTGTTTTACAGGGTTCTGTTATTCTAGAGAGCTGGGGACTTTGACTTCAGTAGTAAGCTTCCCATTCCTAAGTTAGGGAAACATTTCTTTGAGTGGTCTTTAGGACTCCAGATGTGCAGAGTCACATGGACAGTGAATTCTCTTGAGTGCTCACCTGTTTCTGTGCCTAACAGGGTAATCACTGGTGCCAAAGACCTATAACTGTCTGTCTTTGTGTTACTTCCCTTACCTTGACAAAATGAATGCTTCCCCTTGGAAATGCCTTGCTCAGCTGTGGGTGGAAGCCCCACAGTCAAAGTCTCCCATACTCTTAGTGACAGGAAGGAGCAGGGCAGCGTGTTCTGGGGAACCCACTGCAGACAGCTCACCAGAGAGATGCATGGAAGAATTTCCAGGGAAATAGCTCCTGCTCCCCGTGCAATAAGGAGCAAGTTAAGCTGCTATTTCTTTTCCATATGGTTCGTTTGTAGATGGCACAAGAGGGGGGTCCAAAACAAAACATGCATTCTTTCCAAAACACAAGCAACACTGTCTTCCTCTCAGAATCTGTCAAAAACAGAGCAGTGCACAGCTAAACACTGTAACCTAATGCAAATCATTGTGAACAGAGAAAAAATTGACAAAAATCAGTGCCTTTAAGTGATGTTTAACCTTCCTAAGTTCATGAACTCAGTTATCTAGCATTAGCCACTTGTAAAAATATTAGCTTCTGGTTTTCCTGTTTCTTGTGCTGGAGGATTAATTTCAGGGAACTTTCAGTCTTTCTTTTGATTCTAATGTTTTTAAAACAGCTGCTAGAAAAGCCATAATACAGTCCAAATCAAAAACAAAACCAACACAATGAAACATTTTATTCAGACCCATTTTTGTGCTAATTACTTGGTTATTTTCCACCAAATCTTTCACAAAACTCACGCAGACAGAAGTACAGAAGGGACTTATTTGTAAAAAAAAACCCATGATGAATCTGTTGCCTGTCTTAAAGTGCCCATACACACAAATAAAACACTTATTCTAACCAGCTACAATGAAATGCAGTTACTCAAACACTAACTGCTGATTGCAAAGCAATGCTCAGAGCATTTGTTCCAAAGCTGTTATGTGCTGCATCTCCAACCACATTTCCATTTTTAATTAGTCCAGCAGCTGTTTTTCCCTGGAACAAGAGCAGATCATAAACCCAGGATGAAGCACCACAGAACACAAGATAAAGGGAAAAGTGCCAGACAGTCCATAGTGTTTGCTATTGCTGCTGACTTTACTTGAAGAACAAATATATATCGGCAACAGGAGGCAGTATAAAATTTTAACAATTATTGGTCCCCACTTCACCCGTTAAATTCACCTCCTTGCAAGCCAGGAAGAACATCTGACAAATGGAACCTGTAATTATAGGTGATTATTCTTTTTAATTCTGCCTTTAGGTATACTAGCACACCCACCCAGAAGTAATGAATTTGCAAACAAAGGATCGTTTGATATCTTCTATTAAGTGACAAACACCCACAAACACACAGTGGAAAGGCGGAGAAGCAAACTGTCCCAAAGCACACTCTAGAGCATGGGCTCATGAAACCAGAAGCGATTGCCACCTCTCTCCCCACATCAGCTCTCTGTTGTTTTTCACTCCTGTCATTTTAATTTTAGGTAACAAAAAGTCTAAATCCGCACAGATTTGCAAACAGATGTGCTGGGGGAAGTGGTTAAAGGAACATTTCACAATTCTTGTCCAGCTCGAGAGCCAACTAACAAAGGTAATGCCAAGCCACAGCTTCTTTACGGAACCACCCTGGGTAGGAAGCCAGGAGCACTCTGTACTGAGTTACTGTGTTGCTGCTGCATTCCTCAGGAGCTTTCCAGAAATCCCGCAGGAGTCACTGAATCTAGTACTTTTTCCTCATACAAAGCTGAAACAACAACTTCCTTCTGCAGAACTACTTAAGAAAGACCAAGAGTCCTGACCTGAACTGGTCAGGATCACTCCTTCATATATCCCCTGCAACAGTTTTAAAGGAATGTTATTTATCTCTATATAAGTTCAGCTTTATACATTGCTGATATCACTGGTATATCTGCAAGTTATTTCACTCTGGAGTTGTTCTGAAGTGGGAGATATACTCAATTTTTTCTTTGAAAGAAAGTGACAATATATTCTTGAAAGCAAACAAATAGACAAGCATTTTTCCAATAAAATGCACTTCCGACTTCTGTTTACAGATCTCAGATCAGAAGTTCTTTCTAGTTCTATGATTCAGACTAAGTCTGTCACTTTTACTAATAAAAAAATTGTTCAAAATATTAAATGAACCGTTTATTTCATTGCTTAGTATGGCAGCACCACTTACCACTGAAACAATTAATTCCCTGTGTGAACTAGGCCTATGAATAAAGAAATTGCCAACAGCGTTACAGAAGATATTGGGAAACAAATGTCTAATCGCATAGCAAACTGTTTCTCATTGGAGGCAGGAAATGACCAAAAGAATTACAAGGAAATAGCACTTGTATAGCTGTCTAGTACTTCATTTGTACCTGGATGACTCACCCTTGAACGCTGCTCACTGACCAAGTGTGACCCCACCTGGACTGTTCACACCATCTCAGATGCTTCAAGAGAAATCTGGTGCTGAGTTACCCAAGTGTCACTGATTCCACACATAATCCTTTGGAAGTAATCTTTTTGCATGTTGTTCAAGATTGTAATATATTTGAGACATCTTATATAGGAATTACCTGATTTAGACAACTTTAGAAACCACGTATGTAACTATTTCTTTTTACTAAGTGGACTTTCCAGGGTTCTGCAGGATTGTCTCCAGGCTGGATATTAAAGGTGGGAAGAAGAATCAAGGTACCAAGGTCATGATCTTACCCATACTCCCAAAGTTTGGATGAGTTCAGATACAAGGTTCTGTTTTTATCTTCTGCCTATGTATAAATACATAAAACAGCTCAGTCATACCAAGGTGTGCTGGTCCTTTCAGGGTAATTCTCACACTGCGACTCCCATGTGGAACAGCAATCACTGTTTCTTCCCCTAGGAAAATTAAACAACTGTTTTAGAAGTTATCTTTCACCAGGGAATTTGTACATCACACAACTACACTGAAAACTGTCAAAAGTGTCTAAGAAAATATTTCACAGGTTTCACAATTTTTCTATTAAAAATAGGATGTTATTTTATAAAGTACAGTATACTGAGTCTGTTTGCTATGTTATGCAACTATTCAGACCTACAAATGGACCTGCAAATCTTTCTTGCTCTTAGAAAATGATTTGCTATTAACAATAACAAGTGAAATGTCAGTAGTGTATTAGGAACATATTTACACTCTGTTGTCCTAGTTCTATTTCCTAATCACTGAATTGACATAAGGAATCTGCTAAGTAGTCCTTCCCCCTTACAAAAATCTGCAGCTGTTCAGTCTCATTTTGCCCACACCTCATTTCCTGCTGCAGGTCACAACTTTAATAAGTGGCAGGACTTACAGGAAATAAATCATCTACTTAACACTAACCCTTAACCAATTACAGACCAGTTAAGAGCAAATATATAATACCTGTAAGGGATATATTAGAGTGTCTGCATCTAACTTACCATATAAGATCATTTCTTCCAGTAAGAGCCTCAATTTAAAATTAACTATAAACCAAACCAGCCCCCAACAGGACATGTCAATACAAACCTCCTTTTGGCTGCCTGAAAGGCCTCTTCATACATAAATGTGCAACACACTTACTTCAGTGCATTTCACAAAGGCAGAAAGTTATTACTTTCCATTTCAAATGCAGGAAATCTGTGATCTGCCCAAGCAAACTGAGTTAACAGTCAAATCAATAGACTGGAGTCCCTCACGCCAACAAAAGCAGCGCTCTCAGAAAAGGGTACTCGCAGCGATATCCACAAAGGAAGAGGGAAGCATCCAAGGAGCAAAGAACCAATGTGCTGTCTCCCCTTCCATCGTCACCCAACTGCATAATCTTGTGTAAGGCAGGACCTGCAAACGCCGCTGGTACAGCCCACACAAGATGCTCTGCTCAGAGATGGCATCAATGTACAACCAGTGGCTGGTGCAGAGGAAGTTTATTTTTGCAAATTCAGAAAGTAATGTGAGTTGAAGGTCAGTGATACACTGGGACCAGAATTACTCATGCAATATTTAGAGGAAGAATAGTTGAGTTTGGTTTTAAATAAAAAATAGTGGAAAAAATGTTTCTTTCCACTTTAAACCAGACCCCTTTATAGTAGATGCTAAATTATCAGCTTCTGGTTTACATCTCCTTAGCATAAGTATGAAATCCTGCCAAATGTTCAGGATACTTCAAGCAAATCCTGCAATTATTTTTTCTGAAATAAACACCTTCTTATGTTACAGTTTTTATACCTTCAATTTCTAGGAAGGACATTTAAATATAACAATTTATTTTGGATGTAATAAAATATGAGCTTTATTAATTTCATACTTGGGTATTCCACCAGAGTGAAAAATACTACAGTAAGAACAATAATACAGCTAAGGAGTCCTGGAAAAAAGGTTAACTACTGAACCACTAAATATCTTTTTGCATCTTGGTTTTTCATCAGATGAATTGCTAAAGATAGCCAGAAGGTAGTGGGTGAGTATATCTTTAAAGTAAGGAAATAACTACTGAATTCACGCGTGCTCTACAGTATTTGAGAGAAAGCAGGTTTGAGGGGCCCATATGTCCTTACTTGGTCAGGAATTGATTCCTCTCCTGACAACCAACGAGAAGTCACGGCATAAAACCTTGACTAAAAGCCTATGAGCAGTTCTGCAACCGCTGTTGTGAAGTGGAACCCAGGGCAGTGCACGCTGCACGGACACAGCCCAGGCTTGCAGATGTGCAGGCATGTGTAGGACTGATACCCCTGAGAACAACCAGGGTCGTCCCGCTGTGCTTCCTGCACCTCCTGACAGCGAGCTCTGCTCGCCTCGGCAGACCCTGTTGATCCCTTTTCAGGATGCTTCACATTCCTTTAGCAGTACTACAGACATTCCACCCTCACCGAAGCACTCTCTGATATGGTCCAAAAGCCTCATGGGGGTGCTAAATTTGGTGTTTCTCTGCGGCAGAGACAATATTACCACAAAGTCTTTTATTTGCATTAGAGGAGATGACTAAGTTCACTTCCACAGCAACGCTCAACCTCTGCAGCCCCACAGACCTATCAAGAAGTCTGACAGAAGGATATTTTTGTAACCTGATTGAGATAATTATGACTTAGGGCAGTCTTTCCATGAGAATAAGTAAATTATAGGAAAAATTAAAAGTGAGATTTTTTGGAATTCTGAACAGAGATGAGGATTTGGAAGAAAATGTGACAGAACCAACCCTAAGGGACTCTTCCTTCTCCTAAGGACAGCTTTAACTTCCTATGAAACAGTAGTTATGGTTGTCCAGGTCTGGCTCCAGAACTATATATTCTAAATGTCTGTGGCTGTCAGTTGAATATAATTCATATTCTTAAAGAAACACAAGGTTCTGTAAACCCACTTAAAAATGGTTATGATGTACATTTCCCATTAAATCAGTAGGACCCACACTGTTAAAAGCAGTGAACCCTTATGAAAACATAAGGCAAAATTGCTACCTTGAAATCTATGCTTAGAATTTTCTTTCTTTTCTCTTATACTATTTCTGTCTCTTTGGAAGTTAATTGCTGACCTTTGTCTAAAGCTGAAAACAAATAAACCCAAAATCACGTGGAACATGCAAAACCATGAGACTAAAATCTGAGCTCAGATTAAAGCTCACCTTAAAAACAGGTGAGATATTGTTTCTCTATTCTAACACTGCTTCCACAATAGGGATTCCAATGTTGTGACGTGAGTCATCTTTCTCCAGCACCTGCTTGAAACGGGCTTTCTGCACACACTCCACACAGCACTTGCTGATTAAGCTCCTGGATTGCTTTTACTTCAGATGTCAAGGTTTGATCCTGGTTCTATGGTGTTAATGTGGATTTAGATTTTGGATCTCAATGAGAGTAAGATCAGACTCCCTGCTATGGTAAGACTGGGAGCTAATCCCCAGGATCAAAATAAAGGAGCCACATTCCTAAACTCAATCCAATTCAGCAGGTTTTATTTATTTTTCCATGTGGGCCATGGTGGACCCATTTACTGTTTCACATATGGGCCAGTTGGGATTTTTCCCTCTCCTCTTACAGCAAGCCAGAAGGTTTATTTCAGGTCTATAAAAACTGTTTCTCTCCATGTATTTGCTCAGCGTTTATTTGCTTGTTCTCCAGTTGCGATCGAAAAATACAAATAACAATAACCCAGGAACAACTACCAGCACATGGGAACTAAAAAGCTCAAAATATTTGGAGTCTTATTGCAGTGGTTTCCCTCGTCCGCTCTAACATCAGGCATAATTTCAGAAGACACTGCTGCTGGGGTAGTGCTGACCTGCCTAATGACAACAATGTGGGCAAAGCCAAACACATGCTCTTTAAGAGACACCTGAACAAGGTAGGTATGTACTACTGAAAACAGCAGTGACATATCTTAACCTTAAAAATCACACTGCAAAATGTGTATGGGCACATCCTTTCTGTTCTCTGAGTCCTTCCCTCTCCAGTCTCATGCTCTCCCACTTCTCTGTACCTCTATCCCTCTGTGCACTGGCCTTAAGCCTCAAGGCTGCCTCTTCACCTGAGAGTGCCACTTGTCTGCACTGCTGAGCAAGTACTTCTGAGGTGCTGTAACCTGCTTTTGAGACAGTGAGGCCTCAACTCAGTTATGTACTTACTTCTTCTGGACACCATTTCTACAACTTCTACACACTGGAAAAAACATGCAAAGCCATACAGTAAGCAGCCCATCAAGAGAATGGATCTCAAGGAAATGCAATACAGAGTAAGTGATGAAATAGCTTATGTTCTTACACAGAAATTTCTTCAAGACATGAGAGACCAGGAAAGTAAAGATGGAAGCTTCATATTACCTATAACAGCCCCAAGTAAACCAATCAAACTAAAGGGATGTGCAGACTGAAATAGGTGGTGCTGAAGACCCAGCATCCACACTATGTACGTTGCAGGTGCATCACCAGGACTAACTCTGGTCTGATTCCATGGACTGCATATTCAGTAGCTGTTGGAGAACATCAGGTTCTTTTCTGGGAAACATCTCCTGGTTTACCTTCATCAACACAATTCCAATTTATGCCCTCCAAGACCACTCCATGATGTGAACTGATGAGCAGTATGTTAGGACCATGATGAAATTTGCTTCAGAAAACATACTCCTTATCCAAAGTGAAATGCTAATGTATTGGCATTCTACCCCTCCCTACACACAGTTTTCCTGCCAAACCAGTCCCAATTCCCTCTTCTGGTTCTACACATAGTTGATTTTCCCCCTTCCTCTCCAAGTGTTTTTGACTCCATCTCCCATTGTGATTCCTTATCTAATCTCAGTCTTCTTCTCTTCCTCTTTCTCCTTGCCTCACTGTGTCTGCACAGCCAGTCCTAGACCCTCCACCCACCTTCTCATGTCTGTCTTTCCTTTACTGTATGAACTACTTTCAAATCTTTCTGCTCAGCTAGTCTCGTCTTTCCATCTTTTTATGTGATCTCCTCAGCCCCAGTCGTAAGTCAGAAGCTCAGGAGAATCAGAAGTTCTCCATAAAATCTCTTCTGAATGCCTTGAATGTGAGGTAGGAGGCATCATAGAGTTCAACCCTCAACACCTGTTTCACACTGTAGTAAAGCAGAAAGCAAGAGCAGACTCAAGGAAAATCTATATTAGCTTATTTCTGTTAACAATGTTAATTTATTCTAAGGAGGCTGCACACGTAAGATCTGTATGCAGTTAGGACTTGTAACAAGTCAGAGAACACTTAAAAGGATAAGTTTTCAGCTGTTGACATCCAAGAAGCCTCTACAGAAACTGAAGGAAAAGGTGGAGGGGGTGTTGTTTTTTAAGAGGTTGTAGTAAAATATGTGTTGATGTTCACAGACATTGCAAAAGACTTGTCCATGACCAGAAGATCACTGCCTGCCAAATTTCAAATCCCTGATCTGTGATCAAGTCCAACAATGGGGGATGTTAGGACATATTAAAGAAAAGATTTCAAGAATGTTTTGACAGTGGGGGAAAACATGTTTTTCCCCTGCCGTGTTCTTGGAATACGCTGTGTTGTTTTGGCTGAATTTTCTCCAAAACACTTAGCACCTGGCATGAAAAGTTTCTGACACAAGTGTTGAATTTTGGCAAATAATCCTTCATATAAGGTGAAGTATCAGGCAATTGGGGTTGCTAGATTCATGCACACTGATTTCAAAGAGGGGAAAAAAACATGAGGCAGCAAACTTGTCAAGAAGCTGAGCCGCCTGATGACACTGAAGAGGGAGCTGTGCCACAGGCCTCCGTTCAGATAAATGACCAAAGTCAAATTAGGGTTTTGGTAAAGTGTGCGTGGGAATGATGGCATACAAACACGTGACAAAAAGCGACCAGTGGTAAGTTACACAAGTGCCATAAGAAATAAAGTACAGAGCAAGTGGGAATTCAAACAGTTACAAAGCCACTGACAGGGAAATCTCTTGTATGAAGCTTTTTAGCAAAACATTAAGAAAGGTAAAACTTGCAAGTATCTTATAGCTTGGGAATTAAGTAAACCCAGATTAGGACAAGTCTGTGCCTTCAACTGCACTCCCTATAAATTTCAGAACCAGCATCTTTTCTTCTTCATTCGTACCGGAACCAGAACACTTTCCTACCACTTCTTGCCAATAATGGTGCAGAAAGCAAACATCAGGGCCCAATCCTCCAGTTTTTCCACGTGCACAAAGGGCAGTGGAGTTAATGGGAGTTCCATGCCTATAGTACTAGAAACATCAGGCCCATGATATCTCACTTCCCAATGGGACGGTACGTTTTACAACCTATTGCACTTTTTGTTTGAATATCATTAGTCAAACCTTTAATCATTTTACCAGAATGTTAGAATCTGGCTTGCTGGCAGAAGTTTAACTTACTTTGTCTTTCAAAGGCAATTAAGTGTTAGTGGAAAAAATAAAGAACTTTTGAAGAGACCGTTCATTTCATATTTGCAAAACAGTAAGCTCCCTTTCAGTGCTGTTTAACTTTCTGATCAAAGACATTCATTTAATGCAAAAACATATAAAAAAGATAATAAAACAAAGTGAGTCCTTTATGAGAAATCTTTTGCTATCACTGCCTAAATTTCTTTGTCTTAAAATAAGGACTAAGATAACCAGGCACTTTTATTTTCCCTTATGCCTCTTTTTTATAATAAAAGTCTTTGGCTCTTGTTTTCCTTCAAGTTCTTTAATTTGCTTCATTGAACAGTAAAATTCACATCCTGCTCACAAACTTAAGCTCCCTCTTGAATACATGTCTGTCATGTATCGATATGTTATTTCCCAACACTAGTTCTGAAAGCTTCCAAATGACTGTTTGGAAGATACTGTGCCTCCCTTCACTGATACATTAGCACAAAGGAAGGATGGCTTTATTTTCACACACAGGATGATTATATGGAACAGCTTCCATAGTGTTGAGTAACTTGACCCAAAAAAAAGATTTTGGCTCTGTCACAATACCTAGAAAAATGTCAAATGTTCTGACTTTAGTAGTATGTGTATTGTTTTGCTTATGTCAATGGCAATTAATTCACATCATCCAGCCTACTGCTGTTCAAGATAAAACCAAAACTTGCCGTAACTGACATCTTTCTTCACAATAGTCTTTTTCTTGATCTTTAATTTTAAAGAAATTTTCAACAGCCACCTAATTGTGACAGGACACAATTGTTATGGGTTTAAAATCTTGGAATTTTTCTTTCATCTACCAACCCTGCACCTCATAGGAATCACCCTCTGTCTCCTCTTCAACCGTGGAACCTGGAAAGAGACTGCATGCCCCATAGAAAAGAGTTCCACCT
>JAWWEU010000017.1:9711332-9739403 GCA_035583155.1 Acropternis orthonyx
ACTGTAATTCTGACTTGTAATCTGTTTGTGAGTTAGACTCATTCCTCCTGCTGGTTTACCTTTAAACCAGCACAACAATGAACCACAGGTATTCTTCAAGGCAATAAGCAGGCCTTCCACCAAAGGATGTCAGCTGTAGTCAGCTCCCACCTGAGCCAGAATACCACAAGTGACATTAATATTTTCTGTGCTGACCAGAAGCTCTGAGTATTTGATATGGCAAAAGAATAAAAGGTGGCCCTTCCTGAAAACTTTTTCAGCTCATCGTAAACATTCAAGACATTTTCTCAGGCTTCCAGGATGAAAAATACTACAAATAACGGAGCTACACTCTCCCATCCATGAAACAGACCTCTAGTCAAGTCAAAGGCTAAGACTGACAGACCATGCCACATATGTGAAACAAGGCTCTTTGACTTGTGCAAAATTATTCTGTGACTTAAAAGTTGCTGCCATAAAAACAGTAACTTTTTAATTTATATTGTCTTTGTTATACATATGTATTGAATTGCAGAAATTATGCACCCACACAGTGTAAGATTACTTGTACTGACCTACAAGGATATTAGGTTATCATACCACATAGGGATACCATACCACTGTAGGGATAAAATACCCTGCACTTCAAGTTACATTCAAAGCATACTGCAAGCAACAGCATTAAAAACCCCATAGGAATATTTATATTTACAGCAATAAGATTTTAGCATGATTTAATATATACAGCTCTGTCAAAATCAGGGCACAAGTGAACTACAAAGGCCCCATCTCCGTGTGACAAATGCACGTGACAAATACACATTGTGAGCTCAGAAACAGAAAAAAATTATGTGAGACAACTATCTCATATGATAAACACAGGGGACATACGCTGTGATATTGCAGTGAGCATCATCTAGGAGGGTGGAAAGCACAAGTGTCAGAGGTGAGCCTCTGTGTGATAAACCTTGCCTCTTGATCAGAACAGCCAGATTCTTAAGACTCCACTAAAGTGTCTAATTCTAATAGCCCTTCTCTTTAATATTTTCAATACTACTGAGACCTACAGAGTTACTCGCAGTAAAATGTTAATTATTTTGAAAAAGAATGGCAAAATTTGAGCCAAACCCACAAAAAAGAGATGCAAGTGTTATTCCCTTTCGCTTTGTGCTTTTTGTACCATAAAATTATTTAAGTTGCCCCTGAATTTCAACTGGATTAACAAAAAAAAAAAAAAAAAAAAAAAAAAAAGAAAAAGAAAAGGAAAAGCAAAGTTAATTTGAAAACCAGGCACTTTCATGCACGGGCCACAATTTCCATAAAACCATCTTTAAGATGTTTCCATGATTTAAAAACATTGCTGCAGCATCACATATACTGCAACAGGAGGATACCCTCTAAACTAAGATGTGCATCTTGATGGTTATTCCTGATAGAATGAATTGAGTAGCTCTATAAAAAAACGCATATCTCAAATTCTTTCCTAGCTATACCCTAATGTGTGGTATCCCTCATGGAATTTCAATAGACTAATCTAGCACAGACTTTAGAATAAGTAGCTTTGTAAAACTGCAAACAAGTATATAGTTAAAAGGTCACTCTGCAATATGCATGCTAATATACAAGCTGAAAACACAGTCAAAGATAAATTATCATAGGATCAATTTGCAACCTACTTTTTTCTGGTGAGACATGTGCCTTAGCTTGTCCCCTCACAAGCCTGCATGTTGAACCATCTCCTGCACAGATTCCACAGTTGTCTTCCTTGGCATTGCTCCCAAGTTGTCGATCACAGCCTACTGCCTGCCAACATCAACACCACAGTCAGAAGGAGGGCAAAGCTGTAGTAGACATGCTCAGGTTTCTGGAATTTTATTTATTATGTTATCCTTTTGATTTTATGAGTTGGCCTCATTCTATCAAAGCATATCTTGCTATTCAGGATTTTAAAAGCACAGTGTCATTTCCATGATTTTAATGATGAACCACAACAACTGATACATTAAGCTATTCAAGCATAGGAAATACATGAATCCATTTCCCACTACTTATGTGAATGAATACAATTGAGCATTATTCTTTCCAACACAAGGGATAACTATGTTATTTACAATTTGTTTTTCATCACCTGTTTAATTATGTCTGAGAAAGGATAAATGCAGTGAAATAACCCAAGCCAAAAATTTAAAGGGCAATCAGCCTTCAGCTTCATAGACAAGGAGTTGTGGGCAGTGCTAATATTCAGTGTCTTGGCCATCAAAAAATTAACTGGCACTCACATAGATCTCCTATTTGCCATTTACATCAATGTCAATCAAGTATACATTTGCTAACCAGATTTTAAAGTACTTGGATGATTCAGTTCTCACTTTTGATTTTTTTTGGTTTTATGAACATGAGACCCAATCTATAAAACTTTCCAATGATTATTATAAAAACACCCAAACCTAAACACTGCCAAAAATTCAAAAAGCAAAGTTTTTGAAAAAGTGATAATTGAAGACTCTCCAAATTATAATAAAAACATTTTTCCAGGTTTTCACTTTTCTTTGTATCAGTCACTCCACAAGAAGGATGGGAGTGAGAATGGGAAGACAAAGAAGAACAGACAAAACTGACTAAAAGCAACTTCCTGATGAACGGAAGATAAATATTTGGCCTCACATATTTTACTCCTCACCATTTCATAACAGAAATTTTCAGGGAGTACCAAATGCTAAGCAATGTGGTAAAAAGCTCATCTCCAGCGTCAAGTTTCCTCAAGTCAGCCTTATACGCCTCTTATATCCACACACTCCTGAGAAGGGCAGCTAATTTGTCAAGGATGTATATATTTAACCAAACTCCAAACTGACAAAGGGACAGAAAGCATTCTGGAAATTCACAGTTAAAAGCAGTGCTAGAATTCTGAAACTGGCCAGCACACGCCTCTTCCTATATAAAAATGCTTGGAAGGGGCAGACTTAGCTGCCAAGATCCACTGCATCTGTGCTATGCCAAAACTGACACACGATCCCCTCGGAGAGGTGAGGATCGAGTCCACACGTAAGAGGCAGGGTTGGGTCTTCAATTCTGAGTTAACCCACACACACACCAATCGTGCACATCCACTGCCAAACGCAGAGAAATGTAATCTCAACGTTTCACATGTCTACAGAAAAGGAAACAAAGCAGCCCCACCTCGCCCTTCTGCCCCTTTCCCTTATTTTCCCAATTCCCTACATCCTGCATTCCCATTAGAGGAGGGCATTGAGGACAGTTTATGGTACTTCAGCTGAGAGACACTGCCTTACTAAGGGCTTCAGATTTACCACAGGAATCGACATTAGCAGCAGGAAATTATTTCATTCCTGCAAATGAGGGGAATCTTCAGTCTGTGTAGCGCAGGAAAGAATTAATTTTAAAAATAAATAAGTCAGTCAACACTAACAGTAAATAATTTCAGTTAAGTTTTAACAAAAACTTGGTTGTAAAAATGAAGTAAATTAACACAGATGTGTGAATTCAGACCATCTCAGTGCAGGTGCTTATTTACCATGTAGAAGCTACGTGGGAACACCGTACTATAGTTTAGGCTTGGATAAAAGATGAAAATATTTTCACTTGAAGTTGTTGTTGGCATTAGTGCTCAGTTCATCACTGACATCCAGAAAATTACAAAAAGTTTGTAAACAAATGACTGTAAACAAGCCTGTCTTCCCATTTTATTCCCAGTTGAGAAATGAATGGAAAAACCATTTCAGGAACAGAAACTGACTCTGTCCCTGCATCAATCAGAAAACAGATGAAATTTCAAGGGATATAATAACACAGTTCTTGACACGTTGGCCTCAGCATTGACAACTCTCTCAGTTCCCACCTCCTTAACAGACTTTCTTTTTGAACTTTGAAAACTTCCTGTACTTTTCCATTCCAACCTGTGAAAAGGGTCTAAGCTGAAGATCCCCACCTCACAGGGATGTTGCAGGAATAAACCTCCTAAGGTTTCTGAAACATTCAGATGGTGCAGTGATGGGGACCGTACCAGCGATTTGGAGAAACTCTGTTTCTCTTGTGTGGACTTTTGAAGTAGTTACCACTCTCAGCTTCTCCTCCTGCCCTTGTTCACACAGAGATACTACTAGCACATGGAAGTAAATTATTAAATTACTGCAAGTGTAATCGCTCCCCAGATCTCTCAAACAGATTTCCATTTCATACTGTAATCTCATTTTCTAAATATTTAAAACCTATTTATTCACTCATCAGTTAATGTCAAAGGAAGAATTAAGCTGCACCTTGTGATATTCTGCGTGAAGTGCTACTTTTGTTAGTTTAAGTTGTTGCATATTTGTGAGCTGCAGATCCTGCAAGTCTTTGTTGGGAGGAGGGCACTGAGCAAGCAGAGAACTTGCAAGACCAGCCCATTAAAGCCCATCATGATAACAACAAACACCCATACTAAGCTCTTACACACAGTCCCTATGAAATGCATGTAACACAAATTACACAACTGTGCAAACACAAGGCACTATTGTGTCCAACATGGAATGTAAGAAAAAAGATAATCAGCACAGCAGCATACTTCAGAGGACTGTTTCATAAAGTATTATTGCTTACTTTTTAATAACACACAAATGCCACAGAAATAAAACACGAGTGCTAACTGCAAGGGACTTGGATGTGGGAAAAGCTTTACAGCCCCCTGCCAGCAAAGGTGGTGTGTTCAGCATGATGCATTCACATGGACTTTCTTCCCAAATAAGTTTACATCAACTGTTAGGAATATGAGTATCAAGCAATGATATCCTGGAACACAATGCAGACAACAACTCAAATTATTATCCCAATTTTGACCTGAAGTGAGCACAAAATTCCTGATTTTGTTTAACCTGAAGCACCCAAAAATTCTGCAAATTTTCATGAGACAAGCCTCAAACTTAGAGCTAATTCAAAAATGGTGTGAACGCTAAGATGGGGTGTGTTTCAAACCTGAGTGCGTAGAGCTAGCCTTTTTTTATCTGTTAGTAAATCCTTGATAGGGTATTTCTCAGATAAGCTGGACAGCCACAGATCTCACCAAAACAGGAGGAAGCTGCAAGCTATAGCTTTGGAAACTTGGCCTCAAACACATATGGTATGGTGACACCAAGCATTCTGAATTTAAGATATTAATATTTTAGCCAATAACTATTGGGAAAAAATAGTGTTTGATCAAACATTTTGAAGACAGTACATTTGTATTTGCAAACAAATCTGCAACAAGCACAAGAAAATGATAAATGGCAACAGCCTTCCTCTGCTCACACCACCTCAGCCAGCCAAAGAGACTGATGAGTTTCACACTTAAGGCATTTGTTAGGGTTAATTTACCCCACACTGCTCGCTGTTTACAGAGAAAAGGGATCAGCTATAAATATTACAGGCAGATTGGGAAAACATCTGCAGGTTTTTAGGGCATAATCAGAAATAATATGAGGTGATTTTAACATAGGCTGAATAATGAAACAAGTGATAATACAAACTGCATAATGGAAGGATTGGGACCCTGTGAATTTAAGAAATCTGTAATTATAAATACCATTGTTCCAAAAAAATGATACGGGTATTGTAATGACTAGGTTATAAGTGAGCTCCTCAGACAGCAGGGAGAATATTGGCCAATATGTAAACAAAACAAATAATAAGCAGAAATGTAATATATAAAAACCATTGAGGGAATGAGCTCCTTGTGCATTTAAAAATTTTCCACTATGGGGTATTTATGAATTTGGATATGGCAAGATTATTATCAGAAATAGGTCTCTGATCCATTTCTATTTTTGGACAGAACCTGAACATGTTATTTGTCTATGTTCTTATAAGGAAAAGAAAGTATGAAGAATAAAAATATTGTTTTCTCACAAGCAGCTTGGATAGAAAGCATCTGGTTAAGCAGTGAACAAAATGCTCATCTGCTTCAACAAACTTCTAAATTATAGCATGGCAGTGCTATTGTGAAAGACAATACTGAAGGGCGTTGAATGCTTAGAATAGTTCATGGAAGTTCAGAAAGGCAAAGGAAGAGCAAAAGGTCAGGGTATAAAATACAGTAATATAGATGAAAGAGAAGAATGGAATTGCTGCTGATATGGTAGAAGTGACTGCAGAACGTTACAAATATTTTTGCAAATATGAATCCAAAAAGCCACTCGGAAGCTCCCACAGCTGTTTCTTTAGGTCATATTCACTTAGTAGGGGGGTTCCAGCTGAGGAATTAGACTTGAATAAAGAAATTAATGTAGCATGCTAATTTCAATTTGTCAAGGTCCAAGTATAATCTGTTAAATTAAAGGATCTTTCTTTCTTAAGATGTTTATAAGTAACTATGATGAGAAAATGGACAGGACTCAAGGTGACAGAACTTTAACTACGATACCGATGTGGTTAAAAAGCACCATAGTGAAAACCATGGCAAATCCCAGTCCCCCCTTCAGAGGCTTCTCTTAATAAATATAAGCACAAAGAGGGACCAGAATTGCCAATGCAGAGCCCGATGCAGGACCAGCTTTTAAAATTTCAGTTTTTGCTTGTTAGACCATCACTTTAGCCCTCCTGAACTGTGTTATTACCTCAACTTACCACTCACCTCCAGCTCTCAAAATAGACACAGTATCATTTTTTGTGGAATTCATTCCACAAAAGTCAGTTGTCAATTATAAAAATGTTACATTTCAATTATTAAAAAATGCTTCTGGGATGCTAATGACTCAAGATTATTTACTTCTAATAAAGAAGCAGAAGATATACCTACCCTTTACAAAATAAAACTACTTGTCTGAAAGAAGAGTAAACTCAGAGATCTGTGCATAACAAGCACCATCTAAGGGTTAAGTGTCATTATTATTATCAAAAGCATGAAATTATATACAGCAATATAGATAATTATATGCAATATTTCTCCTTAGAAATGGGTTTCCCCCCTTCCAGGGTCCTCTGGAGCCAAAACCCCAGGTACAGCCAGAAAAAACAAATGTACTGAGTTCCCCTAATAGAAGTAGCCACAAAAGAATAAATCACTGCTATTTTTATTTGTGACAGATACATAAATTCTATGAAACATTAAAACTGAAGCTGCACTAGTGCCATTACTTCTCTACCTACTGTGCCTTAGACTAAGCTCTTAAGCAGACACACCACTTATATATTCAGCAATGTCTATGTTAAATAATTTTCCACTTTGACTAATAAATTTTTTACTGATACAGACTCTCATTTATCAGTTATTCCATCAAAATGATAAGTTAAGCTATGTTTTGCAGTTCTATGTTTCTATGTTTACTTGAGGGACTGGCAGCTCAGTGTCAGGGAGTGATGCTCTATTACTGTGATTCGGTTTAATAAAATGAAAAGAGAAAATAAATGCAACATCTCAATATGAATTAATTACCATCCTTCTAGAGCTGCTGAGCCAACAACCCAGTGTTCAGGAAAACTCAGCTGAAGGCTACTCTGGGTAAATTTACATTTGTGTGCCTCCACTGGCCTGGCTATTTCAAAGGCTGCACAACCACGTGTACTCCTGGAACAACCTGCTAGTGGGATTTTAACCCAAACATACAGATGACATTTACTGAAATTCAGCTGAAGAGGAAAACCCAGCAAATCATTTACAGTGAAGTGCCCAGTGTGCTTAAAATGTCGAAGAAATACTGTATTTCTGCTGAGCAAGGAACTGCACTGCAGAATGCACCAATGGAGATGATAATTATACTTCTTCACAAGAATGTGATGGAGTTGTTATACAGGAGATCCTTTCCCTCAAGGGCTGAACAGTCTGTAATTATCCCAGTACATGTTGCCCAGTGGTTTTTATTTTAAAATTGGCAACAGATCTGTTAGAGCCATACCTCAGAAAGGGAATCCTGTGTTGGCTGGACCACTGATGTGCTGAAGGGCTGCAAAGGTTTTGTGGCCAATGTGCAAGTGGGTTTCCAATGCCTTTAAAATTTACACAAGATGTGCAAAATACAGAATGAAAGTACACTATTATACCAAACAGATCCAATGAAGTGATCTGACTGCCCAGCCACCAGGAGAGCAGTATTTGGGCTTTTATAAACAAATTATTTATTTTAGCCTTACAGGAGATGAGAAGTAAGATAAAAATGGAACAAAACCATCTACATACTTTTAAAGGTTATCAGCATTGCACAAAATATAAGATAACCTCAGAATTACTTCTGGCAAAAATACCTTCTCCAAGTCTTGTGACTTGACTAAGAATGGACACATTTTATTTCAGAATTTACTAGTAAAAGAAAAAAAAGAGTAAAAAACACTTACATGCGCGAAAAGATAAATCTCTATTGCAGTTTATTAGAATCACTCCATAGAGAAAATTAAAATCCGCAGGGTCTTGCTCAGAGAAAAGAGATTTCTATTTCCAAAAACACGGGCACTCTGTAAAATCCAAAACTCAGAGAAATTAAGGCTGTTTTTTACTGCGCACTTGCATGTGCTGTCACAGTACAGATCTCATTGCATCAGTGTCAGCTGTTTGCTGCATTTTTGCCTGCTCTGCTTGTCTTAGCACAGAGTCACAGCACAGGCAGATGTCAGGAATGTCTGTATCTGCACAACAAATAATTAATTTTAAATATGGCTGTGGGAATTAATGGCAATAAAACCATGAGTAAAAAACCTGTCATGTGAAAATCCTGCTCTTAGTCAATGTTTACCATGTATCTTTGCCCTGCTGTAAAACCTTGCTGCCATTCAAAGCCCATTTATTCATTTACTTTGCAATCTCTACTCACATCCTTCACTTTGTGATAACTTCAGCTTGCACTTTCTTTCTACACAAAATACATGTGTCCCTGGAGAGAACATAAAGCAAAAACCTCCCACTGTCTCTTTCCCATGCTCATCATCCACAAGTAATTGATTCTGACAAGCAGAGGGAGAGATACCAGAGCATCCCTCCAATGAAGCAAGTAACTTTTTTCTTTCTTTTCCTTTTTTCAATTTACTTTTAAAAGTACCATGGAATCTTAGCTTTCAAGCACTGCTTTCAAACCCTGGTTTATCCTCACTGAAGATTTATCTCAGTCTGAGTCATGATTTTGTCCTCACATGGTCCTGTCTCATAACTCTTCAGTTATGACTGAGCTAACAAAGGCCTGATTGTGGCAGAGAGTTCTCACATCTCTGGAATCAAACCAGCACAGGACAGAATTGGCCCAGACAAGCTGACACAGGCTGCAGCATGTGTTAATAACCAGAATAAAGCCCCTTCAGGGACCCTGTGTATGTACTCGAGACCAACAGGGAGCACCCCAGCCCATCTCTCCACAGCAGTTGAAGCCACAATCCCAGCTGCCAAGATGAACGAGCAGCACTGGTGGTGGGAGTAAGAAAACTTCCTCTGTGTAAGGATCTTCAGTTGCTCATAGATAAGAAATCAGGAAGTGAAGGCAAAGTGTGGCAAAATGCAAACCTCAGAACTGAGGTGGAAAGTAGGTTAGAGTGATGGGCACGAGGAGACACTCCATGATGTTCAAAACCCTGAGCCATCCACAGAGAGGGAAAGAATGTCATGTAATAAAAAAAAAAACCCAAACCAGAAAATAGAAAAAATACAGTACATAAAATTCACTGCATACTATAGGGCTCCTAAAAAGACTTTCCACATATTTCTGCTAACATTTTATATCTGAAGGCAAGAGGCTAAAGAGTGTTCCACAGCTCTGTAAATCCACTTCCATCAAATAAAACAGTGTTTCCAAAACCTTTAACTCTTACTACAGGATCTGTCACATGCTAGAGGAGCTAAGAGATTATGGGACCACCCGGTAGGAGCAAGTACCCTTTCCCACATGGTCTCCATTTTAAAAAACACACATACACGCAGTCAGAGAACAGGACACAAACTGCCATTGGATTTCTTGTTTGTGAGAATGCTTTTGAAAAAGGAATCAATACATTGAATTGGATTACTTTGCTCCTTTTCTGGCTGAGTCCAGCCAAGTCTGCCTTGCTTGGTGAAGTTAGCACTGGGGGATTTGAAGGTTGGTAAGGCTCTAGTTCAAGATGATACCCAAATCACAAGTTTTTCTGCTATTATGCTCACATGATTTAGGACCTTGCTAGGCTGGGAAGTAAAGTTGCATTGGTACAAAGCTCACTTAAACAAAACAAAACTTGGCAGAAGAATCACTTATGGAAAGAGAAATACAGATAAGAAACTGGAGATCAGAAAAAATTCACTACTCATCTGACAAGAAAGGATAAACTTACACAGTAAGAAATCCCTACAGGGAGTACTTCTCCTTAAGAAACAGTAGGAGAGTGAATAAGACAAGACCTGAAAAGAAACATCAGTTTCAAGCAGCAGTGGGCAGCTGCAAAATATAAATAAGCGATTCCAAAAGACCGTTTCAGTGTCTGAGAGTATCCCACTGCAGTAAAAGCACACCTCTGAGTTGTCAACAATGTCACTACAAGGAAACCACCATATCAAGGTGGACAGTGACATTAAAAGGAGGGCAAGTGCAGCCCTTGAAGGGCACCTACATGATCTGCTGCCTTGGGTAGTGCCAAAGGCTTCTGGCAGGTGAGGAAACCAACCCACCGAGGCTACAGGGGGTGACAGCGAGAGGTCACGTAGGATGTGGTAACCCATCCTTAGCTCAGCCCCATCCTGCAGTGGGACTTCTTGGAGAGCCACCAACATCTCCCAGCTGAACTGCAGCTGGGGCTCCCCACTGTCCCCAGTTTTATGACCTATGTCACATGTGTGCAGTCATATGAAGAGTTTTGTATGTAGCTCTGAGAGCCAGAAGGTTTTGCTGGATCTACATGAGTAACTCCCACAGTCTTCCTGGATAGGGTCCAGCCTCCCAACTCTGGTGCAGTAATACACAGACAGAGTACAGGTGTCTACATAATGATTCCTCCATGCTCCAAAACATACTTTACTCTCTGCATTTGCTCATTAGAGGTACCCAAGAAAAAATGTCAGGTTCTGTATCAAGGCTGGCTTGCCACAGAGCTACCTCAAAATCAATTCTTCCTATGAATCACTCAAGGTTTAAAAGCTAAAAAGGAGAAAAAGGTAACGGACATTTTTTTCTACTCTTTAAATATTGAAAAAAGATCGTAAATGTTCATTTTGGAAAAAACAGTGCTTTTTTAACAGCTGTTCAAAAATTAACTACACAGACTAACATGTGTTAGAAACACAGCTTCATGTCTGCAGTAACACTGGATGGAAAGGAAACTTTCCTTTCTGTCTCTGCACACCAAATCTCCTGTGCATCTTGGGCAGTCCTTGAATGCACTTACAGGCAAGAAAACGTATCTACAGGAACCGAAAGAGAAAGTACACAAAACACCTTAAACAAGCACTTTGAGAAAGCAACTCACAAAATAAAAGGAGTTGAGATTCAGAAGAAATTAGTAATCTGCTATAATTTTAAGTTTAAAGCACGAGCAAAGCTTATTTAAAAAAAAAAAAACGTGCAGCAGTCTTCCAAGACCTTACAGAAACTGTTTTCAATGAGAACTCTGACAGATATTTACATCAAGCGTAAGAGTTCTTCGGTGGTGAGTGATACCCACTCGCCATATGATGACATGTGACAGAAGAAAACTAGCATGGCAGAAGTTGATGGCACTCCACTTGACATGTGGGATGTGTTTTGATGTCAGCTAAATTTATGCCATATGCTACAAAGCACAGAGTAGTGTCTGCCTTTTTTGGAATACAAGCAACTTGCTGACACTAAATGGAAAGTTCACTGCAGGATTTACATCATCTTTGACCTAATTGTGACAGCCTAGGACAGAACTACTCAGGCTGCTCCTTAGGACTCCAGATTTTTTGGGTGATGCGTGTATTTGTTGTCCAAACACATTACTCCGTATTAGGAAAATTATCACTGTAACCATTTCAGACACTGGCACAAGTAATACCCCATCCTGCATTCTGGTGGAAAAAGGAGAGGCAGGGCCCCAAAGCAGGAGGAGGAACTGGGTAAATGTTGCCCACACATGTGTCTGACATGCCGATGTTTCTAAATGTCTCCACCCACATCCAGATGGGCACAGCAGGAACATATTATATGAAAAAATGTTTTGGGAGTTGTGCAGAAACTAGAAAAAAAATATCAGAAGTGTGAAAATCCTCCTGGCAGTGCAGTTTTGACCTGTCCCCATTTAACACAACAGCCCCAGACTTTTGTGTTGGTAACTGAAGCAGGGCAGCAGCAGACTCAAACATGACCAAATGGTTTGACTGAGTTAAGCCTCAAACAACCCCAAAACATCTTATTAACTTCTTCAACAAACTGTTCTCTGCTCCACCATCTTTAGATTTCACTTCCTGTAAAATCTCAAATCTTCTGCCCAGAGAGCAGCTTTGTCATCTCACAGTTTTCTTTGACAGAGCTTATTTAGCCTGATTTTTCTTGGTAAGAGAAGTGCAAAGAATCAGAACTGAAGCTGGACAACAGGAACCCTACCTGTGAATTCATACGCTGGCAAGGTGAGAGTCTGAATAAGAGGCAGAATTAGTGATGCAGCCCCACCTGACCATAGCTGAAAGTGAAATCATGGTGGGGAGAAGGGGAGGTTGAGTCAATTTTGAGACAATAAATGAGCAAAACCAGCCCCATTCTCCATATACTAACTCTTTGGTGCTCCTAGGCATAGAAGTGAAGATATCCACATCAGCAGTATGATGTGCTCATTTAGATGAGTTAACTGTAAAAACACTTGCCAAGTTATTTGCAGGCTGTGCCAACTCTATGTCAGAACCCGACAGACGGATCTTACAGCAACAATTGTGCAAAATCAGGACTTTGCTGTCTCTCTTTTAACAGCAGTTGACTAAATAACTGTATTTTCCCAGAAAAGATTAAATGCCAATTCTTTTTTTTTTCCTGCTCAAACAGGAGCAACACAAAACTCTGCATCAGTTTCTCAGCAAGTCCCCACGTCCCACAGTCCCTTTCACAAGTAAGAAACCTTTCACTCTGACCCTAAAAAAGTCTGCAATGAGAAAAAGGTTGTTCAAATGACCTTTCATTTCAATTCAATGAATCTGAATTCAAATTTTTACTTCAATAAAATTATCCAACACTAAATTATCAAATATGTATTTTAAAAAGCATAAATTTTCAATTTTTGCAAAAATACCTCAGAAATAGCCAATGACTTAAAGAAAGTAAAGTGAAAATACCTAACTCTTTATGAGTTTAAAGGATAAATTAATTAAATTCTCTAAGTTCCAGCACAGGACACATTTTAGATATGTTTGTTGGGGTTTTTTTTTCCCCTGAAGATGTTATCTCACACTGAAAAATAGTTTCATAAAATTAGAAGAAAGAATGAAAAAAAGTAAAAATGGTAGACAGAGAAAAGAAATTGATTCTCACAACAGGGTAAATGTTCCAGTTCCTACTTCTGGAATGATTAATTTCTTCCTCCATTACTTTTTTTATTCTAAAAATGGATTATTTAAATTTCTAAGCATTTGAGATCAGATATACACACAAATACTACAAAATGCTAAGAGACATTCAAGGCAGCCCTTTTAAATACATGTCTCAGCTGTTCTTCACAAAATTGGATTCACACATGGCATAGTGAATTTTATGCAAAAGAAATACATTATTTCCAAGTGTTGCCAATATTTATAGAGGTATATTGTATTTTAAAGTACTATTGATGAATGCAGTCTCTCTGTACAGAATTCTTCTGTTCCAGAGGCAGCAGATGCACCGTGTGTTGACACGACTGGTATTGGAACTGCAGTACACACAGAAGTCACATAAAACCCACAGTAGGGTCCAGATCACATATTAATGTTGCCATAATCCACGTACCACTCTTCTGCCAAAGGTGTCAAATTTTCCCCTATAACGGAGCTATTTTGCTTGCTGGGCCATATCCTGCATTTTTGAGTTGCACATATTTTAGACATTTAACAGAGCAACAACCACTTGCAGAGAAAGAAGACTAATTGCAATAACATATCCATTCTCTATAAATTGTTCTGTTCATAAAACAAGATTGCAATATTGCTTTGCTAGTGAGACATGGGCAAAACTGGCAAGTCTCAAATATTATAACTCTTTGCTTTTACACCAACTGTGTAAAGTCACTAACACAGCTCTAGTAAATAAATACATCTAGAAATATAGATTCCCAGTAAAAAGACACTGAATCAATTCATTCAGTCACAACATATCCTCACCCACCCATAAAAGAAGACAGACGTACACACTCACACCTGCCATTCTAGGCTGGATCCCATAAAACATCCAATTTGCTCTTTAACAGAGTTCACATAAGACTCAAAAGGAATTAAATCAAGTGGAAAGTTATGCATCTTCATCACACCCTGACAGACAAACTAAAAGTTAGAAAACTATAGCCACAGTAACTATTTTAATTAATTTTTACATGCATAAATAAGTGAATGAATTTTATTCACTTTTTATTTATATATAAAAAATATCTGTATCTAAAACAGTCAGGAAGTTCTGTGTGCAGGAAAAAGTTATCTACAATCCATTTGGCAGTACTTGCAGATACACCTAAATTTAACTGATACATAAAGATGCAAAATAACCCCAAAGCGCACACTCATGAGGAAAGGGCCTCGCAAAAAAGTCACCTTTCGATTTCCACTGTGAACATACCTGGCATATTCCACTGATGCACATATCCAAGGATTCAATATTGCAACGAGTACCATCTAGCACTTTTGGGGCAAGCTCCACAACCAAGTTCTTTCCCAGAGCTTGACATTTCAGGGCACACGGTGCAGTAGGATCATTATACACAGGGATCCACTCATAGAAGTGCCCCTGGTATTTGACATCATTGTAGGCTGAGCACTGTTGTGCTCGAAAGTCACCAACATCTGAAGGGCAGTCCTGAAAAGAAACCAAAAGAAAGATTTTTTTTTTTTTAATTATTATTATTTTATTTTTTAAAGAAAGGAATATTTTGCATTTGCAGTGTAGTTATCTGATTAATTACACAGAAGCAACTCAGGCAGGCTTGGTTCAAGAACTGACCTGCTATGACAAACATGGCACATTGCAAAGCTTTACTGTGTATACTAAAACAATTTATGTTCCTTAATCCATTGCTTGCAGTGCGAGCACAGAATATGACACATATTCCAGTAACAGCAACATAACTGATAGGAGAGGATAATTCAAAATGCTGATTTTTATGACACTATGTAGTACAATTAAAGTGTGGTTCTGTAGCGAGAATCAGCTTCTAAAGGAATCCATATACTTTAAGTTACTATAGTGAGATGTCTAATATTTCTCTTTTCAATAGCTTTTCCAAATAACGGATTTCTGAGGGTTCTACACATGTTCATCAATGCATATGTCAGAGTAATGAGATATTAATGCTACTTATAAATAAAGAAATAAAAACATGTCTAATTTTTCAATATTGCTTGGAAAGGGGACAAGAGTATTAGGAGGAGACACCAGAACTTTCAGTGTTTAGTCCTTTAGTCTAATTACAGAACATCTTCACCTCATGGAAGCAGTAATGCTTACTTTATTGAAATAAAATATACTTCAGATTGGTAACTATTGATTATATACTTCCAGTTCTAATGAGACAGTTCCGTACCTTTTCCCACACAGCGCCTCAGCATACACAGCTGAAAGACCAAATATGAGAACTGTTTGAAATAAATGTCCTAAATTTTTTTTTCTACATAAAGAATTGCACCCAAACAATGATGTTAATATTAAACTATGGTGACAGGAATGGAGATGAAAACGGGCTGATTTGAAAATAACTTTGGTAAAGTACTGGCAAAGGAGTTAGCGTGTCAAACAATTCTTCACTACAGACTTCATTTGAAAGTATGTCCAGTGTCAAAGAGTCCATACGCCAGACTGAAAGAATATTCTTCCAAGAATTCCAACTGCACATATAAGCCAGATGTGAGGCTGATTTTAACAAAGTTTTGTTTTCATTGGATGGAAGACTGAAAGATTGTGATGTGTCAGCCGAACTCATGGAACTTATTAGTAAGTATTAGTTAACAATACTAATCCCAAACTCAGCTTCAACCTTATCAGTGAACTGAACCTCCCTTGAAAAGCTAATGAAATAGTAAGCGCATTACACAGGATTGGAGATTAAAACACACAGGAGAAAGGTTTGGATTTCAGTCCAGTGTCCCCAGCAATATTTTCCCGATACTTTGGGATTTTTTTTCACCACAGCAAAAAGTAATATCAAACTATCTCTGATTTGGTTGCAGTCTATATGAAATGCCTCCTAAAAATCAGTATTCTATCTACTGACTAACACTTGGGGTTTTGCAGCCGAGCACTGAACACTTCACTGAGCTTTCCCAGAAACACTTTTCAACTCTGTCTAGTACTGTATCTTACAGTGAGGATAACTCAGAATGATACTAACAAATTTTCTATTATTTTTCAAAGTACAATTACTGGGGTAAGGCTAGTTTGAGCCGTATTTTTTGAAACTATACAGCGATAGAATAAGACACAGAGAAATTACAGTTACTGTAGTTCTTTGACTGTTTTAGCTCTGCAAAATCCCACAAGTGAGAGCTTCTAAAAACATCAAGCAAATACACACATATTTACAGTGGTGTCACTCCCAAGAAATTCACCAAGTTTGCACTGGTGTAAATAAGAGCAGAATTTGGCTCTGACTTATCTGTCACCTCTCATTTTCCACAACAGCAAGTCTAAAAAGCAGAAAGGACTTCAGAGTTCATATGGATACCATATGGTTCCCCAACACCAATGCAAAAAGAGGAGTAGCTAAGGATAAAAATAATAAGTGGAAGTTAGATTCAGGTAAAATTAGTAGCAATATTTCAGAGTAGTGCTATTCAGCCATGTACAGCTACATTTTCACCACAAAGAACTAAAGAGTGATCTGCAAAACAGGCAGAGTGACGGCCTTCAGCTGAGCTTTGACAGGCTGTTGTTACAATCCATTATCACTGGGTGTTGATGCAATGCCAAGACACAAACACCACAATGTCAGGATGTCAATCCATGGTTACTGTATGCTTCTCATTGATTCAACACAATGCAGCTCCTTCCTTCCACTCGCTTCCTGGCTGCTTGGGAGCAAGTGAATTCTCATCTCCCTATTCTCTTCTGGCATCTTCAAAGAACCCAAAGCGATTCTAGCAGCTCAATTCACATGCCAGCTCCACCTGCTTTATGTTTGAGCTCTGTTCAAAAGCAGGAGCATAAAAAGAGCACCATAGAGGGATATCAAAGGGCTGAAATTATTATCATTTGCATTATATCAGAATCTGGATGGCAACCAAGTTCAGATCCCAGTCTTCCTGGGAACCATAAATATTTGTATAAAGAAAGGACTTTAAACAGAAAGACAACTAAGCACAGAAAGGAATGTAATCAAGACAACAAGGGGACTTGCAAACATCAGTTTAATTCCACTAGGGTGGGTCAGAAAAGTGAGAGGGCCTTTAAAAAATAGAAGGGAAAAGGAGGAAAGATAGGAGAGGCAGGCAAGGGTGAAACATGTTCGGGAAATGGGCAAGGTCATACTATCAGACAATGATACATGGGCCCCAAGCTCATCCTGTTTGTGTGTCTTTCTGTTTTAATCTATTTCAGACATCAAGTTGCTCCACCATTCCCTCTTCCCTCTCAATATTCCAAATTTTTTTCTTATTTGTTAAATATTTTTGTTACTAGATTCAGGATTTTTCACATTTCTTAATTTCAGCAATAGCTTTTGTCTTACACTCAATACACTGAACCACGCCAGGCCATTTGCAGGTTTATACACTACCTAAGGAGCTCAAGACATATCTCTGAGTACTAAGGCATGAAAAAGCTGGCAAAAATAATCACATCCAGACTTTGCAATGGAATGAAGTGTATTTATGACATGACTTATGAACTCATTAGACAGACAGATCTGAAAATGATGCTTCAGACATGACTACCACACAAATTAAAAACACACACACACATACACACATATATATATATATTCCCATTCTTTTTGTGATAGATGATTAAAAACTACTGCATTCAAGAGCTGGCTTCTTGTGAAATGTATCTTGGAGTTCTGGCAGTGAGCACTCTCAGCCTTTGAAAACAAAGCTAACCTGGGAAATCTGTGTATTTGTAGGCAATATTCATGTACAAAACATGAAGGTTGCATCAGACCCTGTGACTCTTGCCAACAATTACTCCACTGAAAAAAGCACAAAAGAGAAGGCAAGAAAATTCCCAGTAAAAATGATGACACCAAAGAAAGTCTAGCCCTTTGTCTAGTTTTATTCTTTGAATCTCATTTTGTTGAAACCCAGCCAAAACTGATGAAGTCATTGTTTTGTTTTCTTTTTGAAATTAGCTTCAGGTTCTGTGTTTTTCCTACACAATTTTCAGGTCACTTCTAAGTGAAATCAAGATACCTGAGCTAGAAACCACCCCTGCCAAGGGAGCCATACAGTGCATCGGCATTATAAATATAACATAAACGAACAGATTAGAAACTATGTAACTCCAGGTGAAATCTTATAGTCTAAAGCAGACGCAGTTCAGCCAAGTTTTTCTGAATGGGATAAGTTAACTGGTTAGGTGAATGCTGGGACAATTATAGAGAAGTATGTTGAACAAGTGTCAGCATTATCTGCATATAATAAATGTTTATAGTGGAATTAAACATGGGGATATCTTTTACAAAATAGTGGGTTTTCTTACCATAGAGGAATCACTCTGGCAAATGTATAAGTGACTTTCTGGCACATAAGAACGTGAAATTTATGGGGAAATGGCCCAAATAACTTGTTCTATGAATAGGACCCTAAAGGATTAACTTAAACACTTCCACACAGTGCACATCATAGCCTTAGAATGTAACACTACATACAAAAATTGAGATATAAAAAAGGGGTGCAAGAAAGACTGAAAATGTCATTGAGCAACATACAATGAATAGTTTATTTCTCTAAAGTTTCTATATGGAAGGCTGAAAGCATACATGCAGTTTTAGGAAATCGTGCACCTGGCATCTCAGTTATGATGGAAAGATAAGCAAGCTATACATATGCCTTAATCTCAGCAATTATTTTGTTGCTAAGACCTTGAATTAATTTTTTGATTGAAATATCACTAATATTATTCTGGAACCATGGTGGAGTTCAATGAACTTACTACTATTCTATTACAAATCCAGATGAAACCAATTTTCTGGTAAAATGATTCTTGTTCTTTTCATTAGAATGACACACATATTAAGCTGTGCTTCATTTGTACTCCCCAATATAGATGTTAGTGGTGTAATGTATCATGTAGCAAAATTACATTTGCAGACAGCTTTACACTGTGTATTTATACGGAATGTCTCATGTGGTTACCAGTAATACCTACTAATATGGAAAGAAGCTGGTATAAACTCTTAATTTTCAAACTAAAATTTTACTCCTAAAGTGAGAAGCATTCATTAGAAATAATGCTTTGGGGGAAATTATATAATTTGAAACTAAACTGGCCTAGTAGTCCCAGGTTTACATTAGGTGTAAGGTCCTGTTTCAAGGTTAAGTCAGATCTAATATAGGGTTTGAATTCAGTGGCGCCAATTTCAAAGATCAACTCTATTAACATTGGAAATCTCATTAAACATACTTTTCTTGAGAGTCCTTCATTATCTGAGCCATAATCTAGGAAAATCCATTCCTGAGAGATTCTGACTGTATCTGAACTGAAATGGAAACCTGATCCCCTTCAGACATGCCCCAAAAGCAGAACTGTAAAGGCAGTTTCCTGTCTGGAAATTAACATTTGAAACATCATAAATTCAAACAGATTCACATACAAGACACCTGCCACTTATCGCTTTAAAAGAAGTCCTAAAGTTAAAAAACAGGGTCCAGTGACTTCAGATAAACTCCCTGGGAGTTCACAGAGGATATGGAAATCATCTTAATTTTCTCTCTGCTGAGGCATAAAGGGCTTGCATTTCCCTCAGGTTTTTACTGCACAAACCTTACAATGAAGGTCCACAACTGCCCTTAAGTGTACTAAAAGCATGCTCACAGCAGAAAATATGCCCCAATTGACCTCACCATCTTCCCTATTCTGAACTCTGGGTAGTTCTTAGTCCTTTCTTTGGAGGAGCAAGGTGCACTGAGATGACTTGTCTGCACTGCTGCAGGAAGCTGTGGTGCACAGGATCAGCAGGCAGAGGTACATTACTGCACACAGTGTGTCCAGCTAGAGATTTACTCAAGCAATGCAGCAAACAGACTTTACAGTGGCAGTTTGTTCATTGCTTACACCCTGACTGGCTGTCATTCAGCTTATCAGCTTTTCAAGATCATGGTATTTTTCGCAGGTAGCACTTTTATTTGTGAGCTCAGGCCACTGTTCCCAAGCTGTTGGGCCTTTTCTCCTGAAAGGGCAAGGGACAGGGTTTGTCTCTAGAATCTGATTTCTGCATGCCCTGGGCCTGATTCATGAATCACTTCCACTAGCTCCTGCCAGCAGAAACTTTGGCTGTGAGCTGCTGTGGGGTAAAATTCATCCAACTCAGAGGACTGGAGCGTGAGAGCAATTCAAGGTGCGAGCAAGCCCTGTTCTCAAGGAGGGCAGGAGCCAACTGGCACACCAGAGACTGTAGGTGTGGCAAACTGAAGAGTGGGAATGATCAGTTCTCCTGGGAGATGCACTGATTCAACATATTTACTGAGCAACTTCCACTGTCATACTCCACAGCTGCCTGCTGCTGGCAGAAATCAGGGGCTTGGCAATGACAGGAGTGCCACTTGCTCTTCAACCCAAAGGAAGTTCAGGCCCCACTTTTTAGGGGTATTTCTGTGAAAACTGTTGCCTTTCTCCTAGAGCCAAAAGAACATTAATCAAAAATTTAAAAAACTGTGGGGGAGGGGGGGGAGGAGGAAGAGGGTTGTGCTTTGATTACTTACCTACCTGCTCTCTCTTCTGAAATAGGACCATATGCATGTCACATTGCACTGGAAGGTAAGCCATGCACAGGGGTGACCCTAAACCACCCTGAATGGTTGCGTTTGATCAGTAGTATCGCAAAGTGCTGCCTGAAGTGCACACCTTGCCCAGATCACATCTGGGCTGAGGGGCAGCAGCTGTTTAGGCAGCACAAAGCATCACTACAGATCAGTGGAGCACAAGTCAAGAAGTTTGCTGTATGTGACTGGTTTTCATAAAACGTGTCTGTAGAAATAAAATGTGATTGCACCACAGGAACAGCAACTGTATGGTCAGAACTCCAGCTTCACATGCAGTCCTGGAAATTGTCTGTGCCAGTGTACCTAAGTATGTATGTGCTTGCATATAGACATATAAAGATCTGGGTATAGGCAGAGGGAATATATGGACTAATTATCCTATTTAAGATCTGAAAGAAACCCAGGCAGTTAACCTCTTTGCTCACATGAGGAGTGCCACCATATCATTAATGATCACTAATGATCTGGAGTCCAGTTTAATGCTTCATCTACAAGACAGCACCCCCAGGAAAAGCACTTGCCAGTTTAAGATGAGAACTGATTTGTTAATCCTCCAAAATGTGTAACACTCCCAATAAGTGATATAAGACATTCTGAATCACAATTGGCACCGTAATTTCAAAAGAAAATGTCCTTTTGGGAAGTCTAAGTCTGAGACCTCATGGTGTCATGCAGACTGAAATGCTTAAAACTGTAATAATGATGGAAAGAAAATTATGCACCATAAGGTTTTAAATAAGAAGCAGCATTTTTTAAACTTTAACATATTGCTTGAATAAGTAAAACAGGATTAAAGGCCAGACTCACATTACTACTGCAGGTTTTGTATCGAATATTCCGACCTTCACAGTTCCTAAAAAACAGAATAAAACCGGTTACACTGTATAATAGCAAATCACAACCCTGCCGATTTTACAGCTAGTTATTCTCTTGAAAATTAGACTTTTATTGCTACTGCTCTGCCATAATTTGGGCTCAAAATACAATGTTTAATACAAAGGGGAGCTGGGGATTCAACAGGTTACGCTGCTGTCTCTCTTCAGCAAAGAATGTGTGATTTTCCCTGTAAGCCCAATTTACTGTAAACCTTATGAAAAACACATTTATTTTGTGAAAAAGGTTTCACAAGGCATCTCTGAGCTGATCTATCCTGATTGCAGCTAAGTTATTTCTAATAAACAGGATGTAACCTAGAGGAAGAGGAGATCAGAATACCTAATTCATAATTTTAAATTAAATATAATTGTCATGGACTGCACACACTTCTACTGTGCCCATTGTATGTGAATCCTGAAATCCAGACAACTCAGATCCTCTGTTGTTCATAGCTGAAATAACAGGCACATAATAGAGTCCTGGTTATTTATTGTGGTCTCATAAATATGGGGGGTTGGGTTTCACACTTTTTTTAGGGACACACTTTGCCAAAATTCTGAATAAGGAACCAGCACTTTGCACAGTGCAAGATACTTTTCATCTCAAGAATGGCAAAATCAAGCCCTCAAAAGAACTGGAAACATATTTCAAATGACTGGACAAGAAATTATAATTAGTGATGTCTATAAAATAAGGAATAGTGTTTTGGAATGATCCCTTCATACCAAAAAAGCCTGCCTTACATTAAAGAATGTGTGAACATATAGCTGGTAATTTACAGCTCTTGGACTACATTTTCCACTTCTTGCATGAAATTCAATGGCAAACATTAATTTTAGGTTTTTTGGTTTTTTTTTTACAGTATGTGAGAAGGATTAGAAAATAACATTTAAAAAGGAAAAAACAATTGATGCCTCGAGCAAGAATTCAACCAGCTCAGCTGAAGGTACAACTCTTCAAGCACAAGATATTACAAGTCTCAAACTTCCTATCTTTTGCAAGACTGATTTTATCACAACATGCAAGTTAAAAACGTTTATGATACATACAAATGTGAAAACTTCGTTTCACAATTGTGTATTTCCTGGAAATGGCTGCAACAATCAAACACAGAAAAAAAACTTTTAAACTATGCATTTGTCAAGGTATGGAAAACACATGTTTTTCACAGGGGAACACATTAAAAATATTAATAAAACCACAGTGGAATTTATATTGCAAGAATTTATTGAGCTCATTTCACAGTCCCTAACACACCGGTAGAATATTGAGGTTTCTTGCTGGAACTATTTCTTTCCTCGAAGATCTTTGTGCATTTTGCACAAAAAGAAACAGGCAGTGCTTTAATCAATCATCTTTAGCTCTGTTTTCACACAGTTTGCACTTAACTAGCATTTCACACTATAAACCTCCTCTAAGAAAATCTGGCCTCCTGGCTGATACTTCATTCAGCTTAAAAAAATCTCAACTAAATAGAAATTGAAACATAATCAGCAGTTTAAAAAAAAAATATTTAAGAATAATTCAAGCAAAACCAGCAATTATGCCAGCACAGAAGCCTCTAAGCTGGTTGGGATCCCTTCTTGCCTTACTACAGGCCCAGGTCATTACTCCCATTTTTAGGACTGTAGCAACAAGTCCTACTTTAGCCCAGCGTTACGAGCGAGGTACCCGGTTTTCACCACATATGCTGCTCTGCTCAAGACACACAAAGTCTTATCCATGAAAACATATGGCTTCCAGCACCACTGCATAGAAAGGACTGGCAGGGAAAGATTCACAGAGTCAAATAAGTTGGAAAAGACCTCTGAGCTCATCAAGTCCAACTTTTGACCAAACAACACCTTGTCAACCAGACCATGGCACTGAGTGCCACGTCCAGTCTTAAAACACCTCCAGGGATGGTGACTCCACCACCTCTCAGGGCACGTTGTTTAATCAACTTCTCTGTGAAGAAATTCATTCCAACACCCAACTGAACATCCCATGGTGCAGCTTGAGACTGTGTCCTCTTGTCCTGTCCTTTCCTAACAGAAAGCAGCATTTTGATACATCTATTTGAGGAGCAGGTCGCTTGTCTTTCACTGCAGGGAAGACACATAAGAGCCTGCACTTGAAGATTATTTCAAGTACTGTTCAAGGGCAGGCTAATTTGTATGGAGGTAATTTACCTTTTGCTTTATTTACAGTGACTCCTCTCTATATTTGACAGCACTAAATAAATTATTCCTGCTATTCCACAAACATGTTAAAGTTTTATCAGAGTTGAAGCTTAAGCTTTTAAACTATTACAAACATCTATTAAAAGCAGCATTTTATAACATTTGATCTATCTTGAATACAGCACTTGGTTTTAGAAACACAAGTGACCAACAAAGGATTGGGAAATGTGGCAGAGCTGCAGAACAATACATACACATGGGCATGTGGCTTACCTGCCATTTAAACATCTCCTCAGGGAGTAGGAGGCTCCCCCTCCACAGGTCCGTGAGCAATCACTCCAGGCCCCCCAGGCATCCCAGGAACCTTCCTTGTCTTCATCTGAGCGGGTAGTTCTGGAGTTCTAAAGAAAAATGAAAGGAAGATGAAAATAAGGAAAAAAAATTATTTGTTTTGCTGCTTGGCATTAATAGTATCAACTACATTCCTTTGCTGCTTGTTTATAGTCTCCGAAATTTACTATTTTAATATATAATAATTACATGGGGGAAAAGCAGAGTCTTTGAAGACACAGTGTAGTTGATGCATTCTCTTCTGCCAAAGAACTGCTCTGCCCAAACATGCTGCCATTCTGAAACATCTGTATTTCCAACATGCTGTGTAGGCACTACACAGTTGATCTCAAGCAGGCAGACCAGGCATCAAGCTCTGAGCAGGCGGCTGGCCTTCCCGAAATCCTGTCCAAAGGAATTTCACATCCAGGACTTAAGTCTCTCCACCTCCTCAGGTGTGACTGATCTCAGCAGTAAGACAGAATTTAAACCCCTCAAACCTTTTGTTAAGTGCACACCCAGAATTTCAACCAGGGAAGAAAAACAAGGATACAACCTCTTTACAAAACGTGCTGTTAAGTTGAAAGAGACCACGGAGAAAGGCTTAGAGATTTTTAGGCTACAGCAATTTAACACTGATTTATGCTTAAGCTCACAGAAGCTTCAAAAGCATTCATACCAGCCACCAAAAATATAAAAAAGAAAGTTTTGTGACAAAGCCCAAAATTCTGCTTGATTTCATAAAAATATCTTTAGTCACTTGCATTGTATCCTGTTTAAGAAAACTGACATTTCTCAGAGAAATCTCTCAAAACATTCTAGAACATGGCAGCTTCACACAATAGCTCAATATCAAAAAAGTAACATGATAATTATTCAATAACTTCCTGCTTTAAGACAGCACTTTTTGGTTTGTGATTTTTTTCATGAACAAAACACAGAAAAAACAGGTTCAGGATTTTCCCAAGATTACTTTGATTTCACTACAGTTGTACACTAGCTGTTCCAGTTACACCCTACATTTGTTCCTCTGTCCCTGTAACCTTTAAAATTTCTCTTTTGAGAGAGCATGCACAGATTTTTATACCAAAACAGCAAACAATGATTCTTTGAGAGGCGTCAAGCAAATTAAGATTTTTAGAATCCTATATTACACCCAGCTTCAAATGAATACACCAATTTCTATAACCACTGTGGTGATAGTTTGCACATAAAGTTACTGCTGACACACAGTGACACTTTTTAGCATCATTATAAAAGTCAAATTGTGGATAAAAGTGAGGCAGTGGGTAATTCGTCTCAGGTGACAGTGAGCACTGACCAATATTTAGTTTACCCCAATAGCATCACAAATGAGAGAACACGAAGATTTAATCCAAGCTTTAATGAAACAACTAGTTGATGCCAATTTTTTTATTCCCATTGACTTCAGTGGTCAGCTTTTCAAAAATAATAATGATAAAAAAAGCTAATTAGACAATAAGCATTTCCATTTGGACACTAATTTGCAGAAGTTGGTCTAAATACATTGGTGGCTCCTTAACTTTCTTGCTCTCGTAAGTTTACCAGTTTTACAAACATTCACCGTAAAGCTTTAAAAGTGTACTTAGGCCAATCTGCCATTCCAAAAACGATAGAGCCCAGCTCTGCCAAGATCCCGGAGGAATTTTCACACTGGCGCTGCGTTTACTTTATATCGGAAGCCAACTCTGACATGTCTGACACTGAAAATGGAACAACTGCCTTCAATCTTGAACAAAAAGAGCTCAGCATTTCCCAACAAGTCACTCAGCACATGAAAATAAGTCAAGGTGAACAGGAGTCACTTCTTTCAAATTTATGGGGGCAAAATTAGTTTCTCTTCTGCAAGCCCAAGGCAAATGAGTGGGTTTTAATATACTGAGAAATTATTAAACCTGATATTAAAAAAGCAATACATGCCACTCTTTTTTAGAATAGCTGGTTTCTTTCGACAAAGCAGCGACAATGCCTAAACTAATCCTAACTTCATCATTGGATTGAAACCAGCCACATGACATTAACAGACAGAATGTCATCTAAAGCCCTAAACAAAGTCCAGTTGTTCACTTCCCAAACTGCTTTGATAAAAGCCATTGTTCTGAACTGTATCTAATTAAAAAGCTGTAAATACTACGACGATCAAAGCAGAACTTTATGCCAGCAAAGCCTTCTTCAGAATCATTGACTAATTCAGCGCCCACAGTGTTGATTTAAACCCCAGCTAGTTCAAACTGTTTGTCCCATGGGAAAGAGTTAAAAGCAGCTTGCACTGGCTTAGTAATTTACTAGGAAAATAATACTGATTTACTAGCTGTCTGGTTTCATAAACTCTACATATTACATTTGTCTACACAATGGTACCAAACTGAAGTAAAATAAGGAAAAAATCATCAACACCATGATTTAAACCAACAAAACTTTGGAAACTCATTTAGAAATTAAGTTGAAAGCTAACTGCAACTGGACACAGCAGAGTATTATTGTATATCAGGACTGTATTTGCAGCCTGCTTCTTAACTTCAGTTTTTCATGGCTTTATTGGCTTCAGTCATAATTCTAACACAGGTCAGCAGTGAAGCTTTGAACCATATCAGAATAGTGTTTTACCATTCGTGGTGTAATTTTGCAACAGATGAACTGCAGCACGTGCATTTTGCATGTTCTCCATGAAAGCATGTACCGGCACAAACACACACGTGCATGGGCGTGCACATGTGCACCCCTGGTGTAACATGATGAAGCCACAAGTGCTGCAGTGAATCCAGATGAAATAACTTAAAACAGCTATAAACACAACCTAAATGGTTTGCTGCTCTTTACGTAGAACTAGATGGGAAGAGGCGTCACACTTCCGCTGGATCCAGCTATGCTGGTGGGAGCTGGACCACATGTGAGCACAGGGTTAGATGCAAACAAAAAATTCAAAGCAATAGCTAAAACCTATGCAAGGTTTTCTGCAGAATTTAATCCAGTATATACGATAAATGCAGATTCAAAACACTTCATCCTAATCTATAATCCATTCTGAAAGCAAAAACGTTACAACCCTACACATGGACCTGAGCAAGGATCACTTGAACCAGGGGGTAGGGGAAAGTAAGCTCCAAGTTTTGAAGCACTTGGTGACATAGACAGAGCCTCAAAGACTGAGATGACAGCCTGCCAAGGTTTCCTCAAGGTCTGAGGCCCAGTAATGTGCAATCTGAGTCTCTGCTGACAACTCTTAACTGAGCGAGACAGCCTTGTCCATGGAGAATTTTACTGAAGTGTGGCACTGGTAGATTTGGACAGAGGGGAAAGTGTTAGTGCCAGTTTCCCTTCTGTCCAAGGCTCTGTTTCGCTTCTGTCACATATGGGCACATACTGAAACCCCAGTTAATTCTGCAAATTACGTGTGTGTGTGTGTGTGTGTGTGTGTGTGTGTGTGTGTTTGTGTGTGTGTGTGTGTGTGTGTTTAGGCTGTACTTGCCTTGCAACATACTGCTAAAAGTAACTGAGTACAGCAGAAGTGGGCACTGAGGTAAAATAAATTAAATCCAGATGTTACCAGGGCTGAGCATTAACCCAAAACCAGGGGATTTTTACTGTCACTTGTAACACCCAGTAAATAACAACAGCTACATTGACACACTTACAAAAATCAAACACAGTGCTGTGAAATGGAGAGAAGGGGGGGGGGGGGGGCGG
>JAWWEU010000017.1:9739503-9835256 GCA_035583155.1 Acropternis orthonyx
CCCCCCCCCCCCCCCCCCCCCCCCCCCCCCCCCCCCCCCCCCCCCCCCCCCCCCCCCCCCCCCCCCCCCCGGGAAGGAAGATTATTTGGCCAAACTTTTGTTTGGCTGTTATGAAGGATGACATAATTGTCTTGAATTTGGTCACGCAGACTTCAAAGGAGAAGTGGTGCCAGAGAACGAAGGTCAGTTTATGCAGTTTTATTATTATTCAGACATCCATTACATAAGGCTTGGATATGTAAATGTTTAGCATTCAGCGTAACAAAGATTCAGCTTCTCAACAGAAATGCTAAATTTTTGTTTTGCAGAGGTTTTAGCACATATTTTTGCTTTAAATGCAAACACAAGCACATGGCATGTGACACATGATAATTATTGCAGCAGTATGTGTAATGAAAGAAATTTAGAGACCCAACACAAAGATTTATCTGCAGGAGTCCCCAGGTGACAGTCCCTCTGCCCTGTACATATCCCAACACCAGTCCTGGTCTGTGACATGCCCCTGAGCAGGGTGCCCTGTTCTGTTGGGTTCTAGAAGATTCAGTACAACCTCTGGGTAGCAGATGTACCAACGTGATGCAGATTATGCCTAGGGCTGGATGGATCAACAAAACACTCTCTTCAAACAGGGTACAGTGATGTGGCTCAAAAAATAAGACTGTCATTACAAGTAAGGACTCTGCTACTATGCCAATGTCAGTGCAGCTCTCCGGGTGAGAGTGCTTTGGTTTTTCTTATGGTTTCTTATCAAAGTGCTTTGTATTAATTCACAAAGGCATGTCACACTCCAAAAGAGAATCACCGAAAGGAGTTACATTGGCACAGATGCAGCATATTGCTATTTAATAATGCACTGCTTATAACTGAATTTCTCCATACAGAATTTAGGTTCCTCAGATTAAACTCATCCAAGGGAAAGAATCTATTGAAGGGTATAAACACCACTTCAGTGCTGCTGAAGGTCTAAATTAAGCAATACCCAAAGTTCAGTACTGGCCCTTCTCCCAGGAGCAAATTTTGATGGTATTTTGAACAGAGATGAAGCATTTCCTTTTCATTGCTTCTTCCCACTCTCACAACCCATAAATACTATTAACACTATCCTGATGTTCAGAGTCTTCCAAAACTTAAGGTTATGTTGCTCGTCACTAATCTTCATGTGCCATTTGCTTCTCCTCATACCTACAATGACTCCAAACAGAGGTAGCACAAGGAATTATGGCACTGAAGGGAAAATATCCTGCCTGAGTAGCTCTGTGATGCATTTCCCAGACTCTTCTTTCCAGACACTACTCTTGGTGGAAGAGGTATCAAATTGCACTGTTGACTCTATCCATGAGCAGGGCGCATAATTGAAAGAACAAGTATTTACCTGCAAATAATCACTGGATATGCTGTTCAGCCTCAGAACTGTGTCCTTCACCTTTAACTCTGGCTGTTATGTCTAGAGCTTTTTGACAAACTACACTAGAAATCTCTTCCACTGCTAAGGTCACATACAAAAGTGATTTACACCTTTATCTTGTACAATCTAAGTAAGGAGTAGAATGCAGATTACAGATTTAGGAAAAACTATTTCACTCACAACAGCAACTAAATAGAATAACAGTAAAAACATTGCTGCCAGATAAATAAGAATTAATGAGATCTTGCATTGCCTGGGTTTAGCTTAAAAACTTCCACTTGTGTCATTGCAAGAGATTTCAGGACATTTCCTGATATATTTCTACTATTACTGAGTGCATCATATATTACCTAATTGTGCACTGTATATGTCATTACATTTAATAAATCTTTACTTATCCATACCAAAGTAAATTATATATTATTCTGTATGTTAAAAAGAACATGTCTGGAATTAAAAAATCCTGGAGAAAAAACAATGCATTGTTATTGATAAAAACCACCTGGGAGTAGATGCAGCTATTTTGAGCAGATGGTTAGCAGTAATTAGTTTTTAAATTCATAACATCATTTCAGTCACATTAACTATTCCTTGCCACTGTGTCAGGGGGTTCATGCACTACACACTGGCTGCAAAATGGAACCTGTGTCCCGTAACAAGAACATTTCAGAAACCCAGGCTGGTAAAACTCAGCAACAAAGCAAATCACTAGCAAAAAATGAGCCAAAAGGCAAATGATGGACTTATTCAGCTACATGAAAAATTACATCTGGAGGCTCAGATGTACTTCAGAGTGCTCAGTGTTGAATTCTGCGACGTATTTCCATTCTACACAAGTTTTGAATAAATTCAAGTTTGGAAAAATAAAGCAGGTACAAGTGTCACGCACAGGAAATATTTACAGCATAATTCATTTTCATACTGAACTAAGGCAAATCTCAGCATGTTTTTCACTATTATACTGCACCCAGATTTTTCCATTGTCAGTGTGTTGCAAAATTTCATATTGACAACACAGGCCTGCACTGCAGGAGTTGTCAGGACATAGTTGGAGGTTTTGGCAGGTGGAGCAGGGATACTTGAGGCTTTTGGCATCAAGGAAGGGATGAAATGTTGCTTGGCTGTTTGGCACCTATAAACTAGTTCAGGCTTTTGGCGCTGAAAAGAGTCTGCATCACCTCCTTCCTTCATTGTGAGCAGTAACAGAGGGAACATGGAATTTGTGGGCATGGAGAGGGAATTGTGGTTCCCACCCCAACTACTCCAAGCAGAAAGCAGCTGCATTAGTATACCTGACTTCTACAGCCATTTCTGTACCTAACAACAGTTAAGGACAGCACCTGCATGCTCCCGGTAAAAGGAATCAGCATTGAAGTACTTAAAGCATAATTAAGTTGCTATTTTTCAATCTCTGAGTTAACTACATTGTTCAGATGAGTGTACAAAAACTCCACACAAATTCTATTCTAACTGCTGACAGGTTTTGATGTCCTACAACAGACTCCCAGGGTATGTTTTTATCCCCCTGCTGACTGACAAGAGAAGCACTTGCTTCTGTCCTCTCCTCTGAACAATAGCAATCTGTTATTTTCTTGGGCAATATTCCATAAATTCCCATTTTGACAGAAAAATGTCTAGCAAAGAGAGAAACTCTTTTTAAAATCCTGATAAGCATGGCCTGCAAAAACTACTGAATTACATCACTGGCAATGCACCTGAAAATCAACACTTAGCTGCCCATGTCTTCATTCATGCTTGCCCAAGTAGAGCCACAGGAGCCCTGATGTGCCTTATTTGAAGTGGCAAATACTATTCCATATTCTCCAGTATTAGAACACAGACAAGATATTAGGTCCTGAGAACTGGGGGGAAGGCTACTGACTAACTTTGGTGATATTCAGGCAGGCAGGCTGTCCAAGTCTCTAATGCTTTTAGGTCCAGCCATCCAGGACAGCTGACCAGGATCAAGAAGATGAAAAACTTCTCCCTGAGTTTCCAGTATTTCATTGTCTTCCAAGATTTAAAACTACATATGAATACACAGATGGAAATATATAAATTTGAACTCTCAATACACATCCATTCCTCTCAATCTGCCACATCTGAAATGGAAACTACACTGAGAAATGTTTAGCATCATTCAAATTCCCTCCATTTCTAAGCGGCCTGGTGAATTAAAATGTGAAGATTTGCACGTGTAGTTGGCAAACAGCTCGAAAGCCACAGACCTTGGGAAACACAGAGAGGTTCTGAAAAAGAAAGCAATATAAATTGTAGCACACTGCCCACTTCTCAGTAGCCAGCCTGAGGCATGAGTTTGCCAGGGCTTAGAAGAGAGATAAAGGCAGAATTTTAAAAGAAGCAAAAAAGAAGGAATGGGATGCTTTAAAAAGTTTATTAGAAATGCAATATTCCTTTTTAAAGTATCGCTGATTATATTAACATTCCCACTGAACAACTTAAAGGTTATATCCTAAAATGTACAAAAATAATTTAAAATTATAATCAATTAGAAAATATTCTCCACAATATGGTATTGAAATAGTCAGTCCTTGCATTTGGTTGGGCAAAGAAAACTTTGGTAAAGACATAATGAGAACATTTTCAGGTTAAAAATACAATATGCAGTCTTAAAACCTTTCCTTTGCAGCTTTTCATGTTATGCATTATGTCCATTTTACAGATGAGAACCTGACCTCAGGAAGAAGAGGATAAAGTGCATTGTGAGAGTAGCACAGCTGAGAATTATATCTCAGTGCTCAAAGACAGATTTTCATGCCCCATATAGAACTCTTCCACTTCCTTTTTCCAGCTACAAACATTGTCCTTTCTCCTGTGGGTATCTACAGCAGGTACAAAGTGTGAAGGGGAAGACAATCTTCAAGACATTTTGATATGTTGTCTCTGGGCCTACTTATAAATTTGCATTAACAAGATTCCATATATTTCCTGGAGTCCATAAAGGCAGTAAGAATTCCTGAAAGCTTCACTGAATGCATATTCAAAATTTGCACCTGGATACATTGGATTTTTCCACCTTCACACAGCCCACCACATGTTCCCCATCCGGCACAAACAGTGTGATGGGTCAGCCAGAGTCCAACGTGCAGAATTCCTCAGGTGCACAATAGAAAAAGAGATTCCAATTTCTGGGAAATACATCTGGCATTGGTTTTTTTTTTTAATTACCTTATTAAATGTATTTGCAAACATCCAAATAAAGATGCTTTTAAATACTTTACCATGCAATTTTTAAAACCGGTCTCAAAAGTTGAAAACTGCATCACTTCAGCACATGCAGTGAAAAGAGAAGAGGACCACAGAAGAAAGGATGAGCGTTATGCCTGTGAAAGCAGAGGATTTCCACCAACTTTCAAAGATCATACAATGACACATGGGTGCCACTGTCAAATATGCACAGTCTTTCCTGTTGAGGGTTATTTTTTCAGGGTTTTTTCCCCATAATCTGATGCCATATGAAATTGCAATCATACTTCAGTGAATACATATTTTTCCAATGTTTTTAAATCACGCTTCCCAAGTGAAAAAAACAATACAAACCCCCCTAAAATTCTAAACATTTCTTCTAAGGGTCAGGCACCTACCATAGACTCATCTCCTTTCGATAAAATACCTGGGCCAGTTTAGGACTCCTCATGTCCTCCTTGATGTGTTCATTTGATGGAGAATCCCTTGACAGCAGTTCGGGAAGTCACTCCAGGGTAAGGAGGGCTATGACAGGAAAGCTGTCAATTACTGAGGCTCTAGATCAAAATTAACCCACAAGGCAGCAAACTTAGAGTTTACTGTGGGAGAAGAGTGGCAGGGGAGAGAAGAGGGTGGGACTCTTGTTTCCCAGCCTACAGGTGAGCTGTAAGAACACGGAGAACAGACCCTGACACAAAGCCAGGAGCTGTTACCACAGTCGCCATCAAGCTCTGCTCCTGCTCATTTGTGGTGGTCCAGCGGGCACTTGCCCAAATTATCCTGCAAACCCTGAAGCACAAGAAAGGCTGTTCTGCTCATGTGCCAGGCACAAGCAATCCGAGTATACTCTGACCACACAACAGATCCACTTGCTCCCACAACCTTATTAATTACTGTATTGTGATGAACTCGTTAAAGGGTTGATCTTCCAAGAACCTTGCATAAGAAACTTACACACAATTTATGGAAAAGTAAATAAAGAGGGAGTATGTGCATTTAAAATTACTTACATGTTGCATACTATTTTCCCCTCACAGTTTGTAAGATCGTAAACAAGCTTTATCTCCTCACAATGATGCATTATGTGTTTAATTTAAAGCAATATTCTAAAAGCCATCATTTCAAACCTCACAAACCATTGACACTTAAAGACAATACCTTTATAAACATGCTTTTGAAAGAAAAGTCATCTTTTCACTAATTGGTTACAACAATCATTTTTCCTTTTTTAAGAAAATGTTTAGAGAATTTACAATGAAAAAACCCCACTGAAACCAAACCTTTTGCTCAGAAAAAATTACTGTACCTCGAACTTTTAAAAGAGCCTTAATACGTATATTTCAAAAATTTGTTTAAAATAATTTTCCTGACTTGAGACACTGTCTGCCAAGTTCCAGCTAAAAGCAAAATTTTATGGCCAGCTGCCAAACCTATGAATAAAAGGAGTTTATAGGGGAAATACTGACAGCAGAATAAACTGTAGCAAGAGCAGCCAGTATAGGAAAGTCTTTCCTGTGCATTTTGTCTATCCATAATCTGCAATATTCATAACCCTGGGTATCGGGCTATTGCACTCCAGCCTGCCTCAATTTCATGCCAAGATTATCCATAGTGCCAGACTGATGATTTGGTTATAGGTATTTATACCCTCTCACTGAGATGAGGCATTCAAACTCCTCATTTGTGAACAAGTGATTCAACTCATGCCTCCTGACTCACCCTGCTATTTAATACTGTATGTAGCACTTCTAATGGTAATATTTCTATAAAAGTAATGCAAAGCAGATCACAGACCATAAGCAGATACAGCCTGGCAACAGAACAAATGTCAAAAGGAAAAATATTAAATCCACATTGTTAGCTGACAGCAATTATAAGAATAATAATTTTTATTTCTATAAATGTAGAACAATTACATTCATAAATTTTGAATTTCAAAGGGATTATTTTATGTTAACCTATTTCTTATCCTTGATTTTTAAGGTAGATATCACTTTATGTAGAGCCATTTTAAATTAATATGTTAAAGGAGGAGACTTATTAAGCCTATAACTGAGAAGCAGTCTGAGTGAAATTAATTCTGCCCAAAGAAACTCTAAAACTTGTCAGCCTGATCATGGTGCCTCTTTATTGTGGCATAAATCAAATTTAACCAGATGAGTTTTCTTCTCAGAGAAAACAGTTCTTGCCTCTTTAACCATGAGCTGATCTTTGGGTGATACTAAGCAATGGTATAACTGATCCAAAATCAAAACACAATTTTAGTGTTTCTTTTTATTACCCATGCTTAGAGACAAATTTAATATTTAAGTTTGCTCAGCTCCACTGGCTCCAGCTGATTTCCTGCCCTTGAAGAACAGTTTCATTCATTGTTTGGAAGGGGTCATTTTACACAAGGGCAGCCTGACTTGGAGATATTGGGAACCTTCCACGGTGGACACCTGCACTGGTGAAATGTGTCCTTACGCTGCTTCTGCCCTGTCAAATGTGTAACTTTTGTTTGATCACTGGTTATTCACAGTCAGAAGATTGCACCATTTCTGTCATCTGCAGCTTCCTCCAGCTGGATTCCCTCACAGACAGCAAAGCACACTCAAATTCTTCAGGAAGTCTTTTTTTAGATAATTAAAAAGAAAAAATAAAATTAAAATATCTTGTCTACATCTCATCTTGCAGAGGATCTCAATATGCAGAAGTTGCAAGCCAAAACATCTTTTGATGGCAGATTTTGGATATGAATTTTGTACAGGTAAAAAAAAAAAAAGACAGTGCTGCTGACAGGAAAAAAAAAAAGCTCCATGTGCAGAGAACAGTTTCCCAGAAATGCACTTTATGTGGGATTAAAAACATAATATTCTCTTGTCATTCCTTTCCACTTTGAGTCAAATAAAACATAATCCACTGAAACTCATTTGATATCTGGTGAATAGTTTTCCTTTTATTGATTTTCTAGCTTCCAGCTTGGGGAGAGAAAAACCTGTCAAGGGACCAGTTACAATGGTAGCACAGGTCTAGATCCAATCCTCAAAGAAGCAACAGAAAAAGAAAAAGCCACTGACTTCAGGTAAAGGAAGATGAGATCTTAATTATGTATGTGGGGTAAGGACATCTATTTCTCCATTTGGAAAAATGTTAGCACAACTTGCTGTCTCTTCTGTGTCCAAGTTCCCAGCTTTTAATTCTCCAAAGACAGAATTATCCAACAAATAGCATTCCTGGGAGAAAAAGACAATTTCATCTATCTTGAGTTTGATTTCATTCCAGATCTCTATTACTGTGTATGTTTCACTGCAGTATCTTCAGCACTCGGCACAGAGTAACAGGCCTGGATATGGAATATTAGCACGACTCTTTCCATATCTGTTCAGTGCCAGTGTTTCCTATTATCAGTCCAATATTTTATGGTTACTGTATTAGCTTCCCAGCAGTACTTTCTCAAGTTCTGTAGCCTGAAACCTCCATTAACAGATGCTAAATACAATAGTTGTTTTTCACTTTTAGGTCTTGTGAAAACCCATAAAAATGAGTGGTCAGTTTGTCCAATTTTTGAAAGAAATTTTCCGAGATTTGAATGGGCAACATATAAAACCACTAAAAATACTCCTGGCAGCTCATTCATTTGGATTGTGCTCCTTCTGCCAAGCCAACTAATGAATAGTTTATTCCAAGATAGGACTTCCGCATGAATTTTTGGTAGTAAAGGTAAGAATATCTATTTATAAAATTCCCTGGTTGCTTGTATTTGAAGGGTTTGAAGAAGGGAGGATTTTTTAGAGGCTTTTTTTTTTGTGGTGAGTTTTGGGGTTTTCATCATTATTAGAACGGATATTAGCATTTGGACTTCGGGAAATTTTGTGTAAATAAATTAACCAACAAAGCTCCTTTCTGTTTTTAATTCTGCCTTACACTCTGGCAAATGAAAGATAACCAAAATATCACTGTCAGGCACTTAGTGAAAAAAGCTTGATTTAAAAGCCATTGAAAGAGATGGAAAGTATCTCACTCGCTTTGTTGGAGTTTGTATAGGACCTACAGGACTCCACTGAATTCAATGTCGGACATAGCCAAACTACAGATGTGGATGTGATTTCTTACACATATGGGCAGATAAAGATCAAAGAAGAGGGGGGAAATCTCCTAAATAGTTTTCTCCACTTTATTTCTTTTACCAGTCTCCCTTTATCACTGTTCTGGCTATAGAGCAGGTATTTGCTCAGAGTCTATAATTATTCTTATTAAAATACCATCAAAAAAAAAAAAAAAAAAAAAAAGAAAAAAGATTCACTTAAGAACACCAGCTTCCCCCCGCCCCCCCACAACATACATTTTCAATGGCATTTTTTTCCCAACATCTTTAGTATAGCAAAGTTCCTTTTTTTGGCATGAAAGTTACATTATCTATGTCTTTTCCCGTACTCTGTATACAAACATATTTTGAAAGCCTGAAACTACTTCCTGCTTGTTTGCACACCTTTTTTTTCACTGACATACATAAAGGTATATTAATTAAATGAAGCTTTCCAGAGAACGAGGAGATCAGTGAGCTGTGCAGTCCATCACACACAGCTAACACATTTTATACTAGTGACCCACTGTCAGATTCCAAATACTTTTCAATGATCCACCTTTTATGGCATAACTTATTTCTCTTCTGAAAATAGAACCTCAAAGGAGGCTTTTTTCCCTTGAGAAAAGATCTTGCTCACCATTTATCAATCTACTCAAAGAACACAATACGATCGGTTTAGCGTATTTATTTTGCTGAGCACAATGGGAGATCAGCACCCAATTTTTTTCCTCACTAACCAACTCCATCTATAACTAACTTCCGTGTTTTTCCCATGCACATCATTCAACACTATTAAAAATTATCTGAGTAGCATCTCATGGGTTGAAAACTAAAGAATAAGCTTCTCAGCTTTTGTAGATATGACAAATAGCTAATGGTAAAAGTATAAATTTGGCCTGTGATCTCATTCTCCTTCCCCCTTTGTGTGCGCAAAGCCAGACCAGCAGCTAGATAAGAATGATGGAACAATAAGTGACTTCAACTACAATGATAAGTAAAAATGCTGGGTTGGGAAGGCTTTTCAATCCTGATCAACAAATACATTTGAAAATAAGCTAGACAAATATCTACCAGGAAAAGTTCACTTGGAGTTGATCCTGCCTTGGAGCCAAGGTACAAACCACGGTTCCTTCCAGAGCCATTTTCTGTTTGATCTATACCAGACACTGCAGGAGGAGAGAAGGGCTATAATACAGCTACTCTAAAGAAGTAATCAGGATTCAGAAAACAAAAATAAAGAAATGTCTACCACTATTTTAATCCAAACACCTTGCAATGTCTCATTTTTTGTTTGGAGACAAAGTCCATCTCTCAGCTATCTGTTATTTCCAAGATATATGTCCTGGTTCATGCCTGCCAGAGGGAAGTCTCTTCCAAAACACACTGTTTCACAATATCTTTCCCACTGTAGGCAGCATCCTTCAAATCATCAAACTACTGTTTTGCTCTGCTCTTCTATCACAAATCAACGTCATGTTTCTTACTTAATATAAAAGCAGCTTGGATTACTCAAGACCATTGTCTACTGGAGGCTGGCTATATATACCTACTCCCAGATGGTCTGTCTGGAAACAGATATATCACATACCCAAAAAGTACTTCTCTTTTGGGGCTTCTAAGCTTGCTGATGAACTGTTCCTGCTCAATTTAGATCATTAACTTAACTCCCAAATCCTCATTTGCGCTATAAATACCACCTATTGTACAGATATATTTTCTTATCCTCCTGGCCACCACGGATTAACAGCTTTCTTTAGAAACTGCTCATAAAACACTAGGAGGCATCATTAACACAGACGACAGCTGCTACACCCACATTCATCTTGGTTTTGCTTCACCTTAGTTCTCAGTATTTGCACGTGGCCATGTCCAAAGTTGGGCTGTGTGTTGTGCTGCACTCCAGAGCTACAAGAGTCCCGGGGGACACAAAAGGAGGGAAGGGGGTCACCCCTCTACACTCATCTACTTTCTAAATCTGAATTGTTGTAGGGGGCAGCCTCACCCCTTCCCTTCTGACACCTCTTCTTTTTACGGCAGGTCTCTGACCTTTCTGAAGGTTGCATTACAGAGGATGTGACCTTTTGTTAGGCTTTATATCTGTGTTGTACATACAGACCTGTAGCACTGCTGAACCAAAGACATTTTCCTCTGCCTCAGCACTGCTTTTCTGTGCATTCTGGGACACCAGGTAAAGCAGGATTAGTCCCACTGCTTTTATTTCATTTCGCTCAAACAGTTTATTGCTTCTGACAACTGGGTCTCCTGCCTTTAGACATCCATATTGCTGGAGGGACAGTTTAATGCATCTATGCATTGCTGGTCTGGGTCTTAGAGTTATACAATCAGAATTCACATTAGATGCCAATAAAGGGTTTAAAAAATATAACTACAAAAACATGAGAGGGAGTTTAAATCTACTTTGTGTAATTTGGCTAAAGTTAATATGTTGCAAGGAGATCTATTCATAGGCAATCCTATGGGGGTTTTTTCGTCTAGTTCTCACTAGGGAATGTTTTGGAAGAAAAGTATAAAAAGACATTGTTTCCTTATTATATAATACTCCTGACTTATGCCAAGAATATTCTCATCGTAAGCATGTTCATAATCTCAAAGATTGACAGAGCTATTGCATTACTTGTGTCTATACAAATAATAATCTTCTAAAAATATGATTCCTTGACAGTTTTTGAAAGGTGACTTACATATGACTGAAAAGCTGTGTGCTTGTGTTTGCATTTCTGATTTGTAAATCCTATCCAGTAATTAAAAGCAGATCTCAAGTGTTTCTTCACAAACACAAAATGAATACAAATCTAAGTTAGAGATGCGTTAAGATAAGATACCCCTTTGCTGGTAGATAACTGTTTAAATTCTACCAACAGTTTCCCCAAGTAAGAGAAAGTTCCTCAGTTAAGAGTAAAACTGATCATGGTTTTAAAGGAAGTATCTTCTAAAATTGTAACTATTAAATGCTAATAAAGGGATTGACAAATAAAGGAGCATTGGAATGTACCATCACACCAACCATATTTTGATACAATGCATGAACATAACACCTGAAGCAGCTAATAAATTCCCTTTTGGAAAACAGGAATAAAGCATTGATTTGCTGATTTGAAAACAAGGATGGGCTGACCAGCTACTCTGACCTCTTGTAGCAGCAGCAATAGAATTTACTTTTCCTTTACTGAGTAGTGGAACTCAAATATGTTATTTCTTCCCAATTTTTCAGATAGGAAGAAAGAAGCACATCCTGGGTTGAACTTGAGGGACACTTTTCAATTGCACAGCTAACAGTTTTTACTATATCCCAAAACCCTAATTCAGAACACAAGCTAATAATCAAATCTCCCTGTACAGATACTTTGCATCTGTCTCTTAAATGCCACATTTTTTACATTTACAGTTATGAACTCATTCAAATCTGCTCCTTACAAACAAGTTTGCAATAATGAAGCATTTTACTTAACTGACACAGATGTCAGTAAAAGACTTCAGTCTGTCAGTACAAACTGTTTACACAAAGCCAGAGAGCTGACAGTTTACCCAGAGAACGCAAAAGTACTAAATAAAAAAAGCAAAAAGAAAAAAAACTACTTTCCTGTTTTTACAGTACAGAATTCAAATGTCATCCTTGTCCACTATACGGAATAGGAGGCTAGGAGGCTCAAAATTTAATGAAGCTGGACAAAGGATGGATTCCTTAAGAAGACTCATGACTAAGGAAAACTGGATGGGACATGTAGACAGTTAATGCAGCTTCAGAGAACAATACTGTGTGCATTATCTTGCTTGTTTAAAGGAATCATCTTCAGCTGGAAGAAAAGTGTACAGTTTGAAGGCCCAGTAACATCACCAGCAATCATGGTTGGGTGCCCAAGTGCCAAGGGTTTAGAAGATGCCTATGCTTTACCTGCTCTCCCATTTGAGCAATCCACTAGAGTAGGGTCACTTTGTAGCAGAGGAAACCGCTGCCTCCATCATGCTCCTGGCTGAGTTTGACAAAACTAAAAGGTAATAAAACTTAGGCTGCTTCTCCAAAACTATTTTTCCATTCCTTGCAATGCAAAATCCTGTGAACAGAGAGAGTGCAATAACTGCTCCCTCATTCAACTTCCAGGCTTAGCTGAGAACTGGGAAGCATCTTCATTGACAGAGCAGATAGCTCTGTGCCTGTGATCATACCACACAGCGCTCTGGTAGCCCATCTGTTTTGACCAGAGCCAAAATCCCCACTCAACACTGACTGTAAACTCAGCCTGTCATAATGTTAACCTCCCAAGTGAGAAAAGGAATTGTATTTAAAAAACCCCACGGTCCTCTCTGCCAAACTATTCCTATAACTGGCCCAGTTACTTTGCATAAATCCCAGCAATGCAAGGGGAAAAACTCCGAAGACGGACTACGCCCTTCAGTAATTCAAAACCAAAGAGCAAAGATATCCTGTTGTAACATACATGGTATTCCAGGATTATAATTTTTGCTTTGAGCCACCTTTCAACATAGACCAAATGGAAGCAAACCTCATTCCAGAGTGTTATGAAGCCAGTTTTGTGTCTCTCACAATTATGTTTGAAACCATAATGACAGATTACAGGAAATGAATGTATGGACAGGGTGATTTATAAACACTTTTAAACAATGTAACTTTTATCAGTTCTGCTGCATCAATCAAAAATCTAGGAACAATTATTTTTTTGTATATGATACTCTCAAGAGTGGTCAGGACAGGATTTGCTGACAGCCTATCTTAAAAATGGAATTATAAATTGCATTTGCTTTCTGTGCCAAGGTAATGGTTCCATACAGATAAGGGAAATCATGTGCTTCCCACAAACAGGAGAGCATGAGCAGAAAAGCAAGAAAACTTTGCTATGCACACCAATGGACAGGCAGTCCTGTCAAATAAACCTGATGCCGTGCTGTGACACCAGGTGTGGCTGAGACGGTTAATTGTGGTTATAAAACTGTTCAGCTTTTGCGAGGTATTTGATCTGGTACACATAATTTTGAAGTCAAGATTTACAGAATCAATATTGCATATGCTGAATGAACACAAATGTGTGGCAGATTTCAAGTAGCTCTCACTGTGGAATCAACAAAGGACGTTAAGAAGTAGGTGCAATTATTAATTAATAAATTAAAAAAGGTAAGGTGAGCACTGAATAGTAAGAATAAGAAAATAATTACAACTCCACTTACACATGGTGAAACTGATGTTGAAATGTCCCTCTGAACCTTCACAAGCAGAGAGAACATAGGATTATAGTATTCCAAATATCTTCCCATGAGCAAATAACAGTTATTGGAAGTTCATTTATAGCTGAAATTCAACAAATTCAAATGAGGCACTGGGCATGCACTTTTCATGCAAAGAATGACTGCTTGGCTTGATACAAAGGTAAACTGGATGAGTTGAATATACATAAGGTCAAAAGCATCATGTGATAATCCTTTCTCTTTCAACTTCTGTAGATATTTTACTAATAGGGAAAACCAAGCCTAAGGTAACATTTTACTATGGGTATTACTGAGAGCTAGAAAGAACTGCTGAAGGAACTAAAACTGCAGCAAGGAATCTTAATCCATAGAGAGATCTGCAACACAAACATCACTGCAGCTTCAACCACACGGTAACAACAAGCCCCCAGTGCAGAAAAAATGTTGGTCAATGGCTTATACAGACTTAGGACTACTTCCTAGAGAACAGGAATAATCAGAGGGTGGATCTGCCAAGGTAGCTGGTATAAAGCAAAAAATTTTAGATGAAAGTACCCATCAAAAACACCAAAACCCACAAAACCACAGGAAAATAATAAGAATTCACAATCTAATTAATAGCTAACTTTGAGAAATCCCAAATCAAAATTCATACCTCCTAATTTCAGTGGAAGCTGAAATGGCATTGCACATCTGAATATCAGATCCTATGTGTTGCACATGTAGAAACTCCAGAAAACAGTAATAAAACCTGCTTGTACATATTAATTAAAAAAAGGTCTGTCTTAAAACAAGAAAATCTCATGGTCTCAATCTGAATCATGTCAGAGTCTCAGAAGTGAATAAAATGTCTTCAGCAAAAGTAGTTTTCAGTAAAGTCTATGTCCATTACTACTAATCATCATTAACTTCTCTACCAGGGGAACTACTGGGCCAATTAGCCCTTAGCAGGGGAAAAAAGTGGAACAAAATAATCCATTCTTCTCCGATAGCAAGACGACAGCAGTATTTTAACGGAGCAGTAGAGGGCACCGAAGCCTAGTAAAGCTCCAATATCCCAGTGAAGGGAAGCTGCCTACAGGTGACAACAGACCTGGAACGGAAGATCTGGGACCCAGGCACCTACTTCCATGTCTGATGAGCAGCAGCTCCAAGCATTTGGATAAATAACTTCCTGACTCAGTTTCCCAACCAAGAAGTGAGATTATATGCAACTAATCCTGACAACACACAAGGCAGGTTTGTGTTTCAGAAGTCCATGTGGATGTAACATTCACCTAAGTAAACAAACAGCTGGACATACTCCAGCTAATAACCTTTGAGAGACGCTACATAGTGTAACTGCAGTATACTCTTTACAGCTAATACAGACAGTCCATACTACACAGTGCAAAACCTATTGTACTTTAAATTATTCTTTGAGTGTTACCACTTCAAATAGTCAAATCACAAGGTCTCACACATCTCACAGAGCATTAAAGTGAAGTGTGTAATACTTCCTTTGGAGAGCTGCCCAGGGTGGACTGGCCTCATTGCTTTTCTCATTTGCCTTCAGACATGTTCCAGCAACATCCTCTGCCTGTTCCAGGATGACCATCAGCTAAAGAGGAAAATTTAACTGCAGCTGAGATGGTCAATAAGCATATAGCTGTAGAAGAAATCTGAAGGAACCTAAGTAACCTAGTTGGAGATCCAGAGTTTGGTTATAAACCTTAAAGAGTGATCATCTTGTCGTCATTTTTTATCTCCAAAGGCTGCTATCATGCACAAAAAAAAAATCAAAATGCAGGAACAGCTTGCAATTGGACAGTGCTGTGCTTTTCCACATTAAAAAAATAACATTAAAATATGGCAATCTGTTTGAGGAGGGAAGTGGCTAATAACCTACAGAAAAAAGGGTTAGGAGGAAGACAGATGTTTCTTATTTTCTTTAAACTGTTTTCAACCCTCTTTTTTATGTGCTTTTGTGACAGAAAAAAAGCATTTTTATTCCTAAAACGTACAGTAACCTCCCACAGAGACTGGAATCCCACCGGAAATTTCTATCAGTTTATCTGCTACCTAGATTTTGGTTCCATGAACTTGATTCGCTTTGGATTAATCTGCGCTTTCTGAAAATGAATTATTCTGACATTCATTTTTCAGCACTCCAATCATGGACTGCTACCCTGCGGCCAACAGGAGCAAACTCACACAACTCTGGAGCAGAGCGGGTGGGCTGTGAAGAAAACACTTCTTAGATTTTATATAGTGATACAATGCCAGTTTACCCGTAAGTGAGGCTTGGCACACAAGTAGTTGTCACTAACTTTGTTATGAGGCCTCACCAGAATGGGAGGAAAACAAGGAGACAGCAGAAAGCCTTTCACACAGAAAAGTCCTGGCTGTTCTGTGTTTCAGTCTTCACTAACTCATGCTGCTGGGTCAGGAGAAGACCCAATCCCAGCCCAAAAAAGGAGATTTCTCAGACACCATACTCAAGGGATAGCTATGTCTGCTCTCCATCAGCCACATCTTACTCCGCAATAATAATGAGGTGAGAGAGATTTGCAGCCCCTTAGACCATACTGCTTAACCCATCTGGAGGCCTTTGGCAAACAGCACATTTTGGGGCAAACTGGTCAAGAATAAAGCACCACGACTGTCTTGCAAGATGGTGCAAACAACAACTGTTTTCTCCATGTGTGAGGTAGGGGCTGTAATACCCTAGTGACACTTTGCCTGGCTCAGTAAGGAAAGCTTCTACTAATCCTTCCTGTCCCTGTGCTGGGAGCCACAGATCAGGGGCTACATTGTTGAGCTAGTTTGCTGCATATTCTTTTCATTTGACAAGGGTAAACTACTCCAAAAAGGTATTTTCTTTCTTACTCTGCATGCACCCAGAATATATTTACCTTAGTCTCCAATCAAGAAATCAGGACAGTATCAAGAGCAGCATGGCCACAGTTCAAAATCAGCATATTAAGGGTGAGTAATCTACGGCAGCACTCCAGAATTGAAGACTGCTGGATGACTTTTTCTTTCAGATCTTCTCCAGTGGCACCAAAGTTCTTGTCTTTGTTTCCTTACTCTCTTGTATCCAAATTATTCTAAAATCCTTTAGAGAAACAGATAGCTGCCACACAATCATTGACTGGGAAGATTCTGCGGTTCCTGAATGGACTGGACTCTTGGCAGGTGTTACATATCAGTATGGACCGACCCTCTTACCACTCAATTAAAAATTACCTCTTCCCTTTTATGTAATGGAAGGTGGATCATCTCCAGAACAACATTTAGTCCATTCCTGCTCTCTGTGGATTCAGTGGTAGAATTTATTTTTGGTAAAACTGGAACAAAATGAGATTGCTATAAAGAAAGTCAACATGCTGAGATACAGTAAAACCAGTCTGATTCCACTTGTACAGATAAAAACTGGCAACATTATATGGGGAAACACTGACGCAGGTCAATGTCAGACCAGACTTCATTAAGCCTGGCTGTAAACTGCAGCACAAGAAAAAATAGGTGGTTGTGTTTCAAACTAATGCAGAAAACATTCAGCTGCATTCCTTGTTTGCTTGGGGGTTTTTTAATTCAGAATATTAGCATCTTACTGTCTGGAACATAACAAAGGAATACTGTAGTGTGTGGCTACATTACTCTTGAAAAACTAGCAATATATTTTAAGAAATAAATGTATATTTCTAGACTTGTTTGGTATCAAGATGAATACATCATTGGGATCTCAGAAGTTATTACAAATATTTGTTCCTCAGTTTCTGGTACAAGTTATGACTAAAATTGAGTATGTCTCAAGTGTAGACAAATCTTTAATGTCACCTTATGTAGTTTCCAATATTCCACATATTCACACAGAGTGAGGAAAAGGAAAAACCAATTCTATCTTGCAAAGGCCAGGAAATAACCAGGTGGTGCCTTATAAGGAACATACCCACATAATTTGAAAATAAAATTTTCTCATTTTATACCTTAAATGTCAATTATTTCCTCTTCTAACAAATTCGCCTTTTCCCAAATTTGAGCAGAGCCTCTGAGTCCATTTCCAAAGTTGCTACTAAACTTCCTTCATTCCGCTGATAAATTGTGCAAGTGCAGTATTCCATTTGCAATGAAAACTCAGTTGTACAATTGCCTATGAAGTCTCTCCCTAGTTAAGAAAATAAGCACAGAGCAAAATCTAACCTTTTTTTTCCTGTTTTACAAAGATTATCAGTGTTCTTCAAAGCATATTTGGACTGCATAGTCTTAAAACATGCATACAGAAATAGTTAATTTCAAATTCTAAAGTATTAGACTTCATCTAAATTGAAAAAATTAATTATTTTTCAAGAACTGCCTGTTTCAAGGAACAGTGACTCCTATCTTTCATGGAGCGAGAAAAGCGCATGGACTTCTAAAAAGCCCACTGTTTTATTTCATGAACAATGAGTCCAAGTTTAATCAGGTGAAAAGAGGTATTTCAGAAAGCTGTCCTGGCTTTATTCTAATTATGTACAAAAATTGCTGTGTATAAGTGGACAAATCTGGTTTTGAGCCATTTATGGTAACCCATCAGCCAAAGCCTCAGCAGAATGCAAATCATCCGCAAGACAGAACACCAGAAGTGGAGATATGAGATTAAAATAACAAACTGGGCTATTTCACTTGTGTGCTGTCAAATAATGCTTCTTCCAGAAGCTTGTTTAAAAGCTGTGCCCTTAAAAATTGCTCTGGGTTATGTTCCTGATTATTTTTGGCACCAAAACCAATGTTTCTCTATATTAACTTATTAACAATGAATAGAAGTAAATCACCAAGTTAAGGGAAAGAGTTCTTACTATGTATTTTGAAATTTATAAACCATGTTGGTTCCTTCCCTTGGCTTCTCTCCAGAGAAATTTACTGGAGTAGCTGAACTGATTTACTACCTGCATGAGATTTTAAGGCAGATCCAACTTAGACACAAACATGGAAAGTATCTTGGTCTCATCCTAAGAACTGTACTTCCAGAGGAATGTAGAAAGGTGCTCTTGGCAGAGGGAAAAAAGACTTGAAGAAACTCAAAGGGCAGGAAGACGATGAGTCCTGGCACAAGGACACGGGAACACTTTTAGCCTAACGCTGTTTTCGGAGCAGAAAGAGTATCTCTTTTATGACACTGGGCTCCCCCAGCTCATCCACTACTACACAGTATCTTTCTGCTGGAAAATGTAGGTCAGCAGTTACAACCCCAGTGCCATTCTCATCAATAATCAGATCTGATATGTAGGAACAGCGAAGGAAATCAGGGGTATTGTATAAAAGGCTGAAATATCTTCCATTGTGGTGAGAAGATGAAGAACAGATATTTAAAACAATCAACACAAACAGCTCTTTACTGTCTACAGAAGAGACAGAGGAGTGTCTGAGTCAGAGTATATCACAGCAAGGCAGTGAGTGTTAAAGACTGTGGGAATAATGAAGGGCTCATGAAAATGATGGTGTAACTGGGTTAAGACTCCCAAAAGCCTAAACCTATACCAGGAGTCCCTACAAGTTTCACAACTGACTCCAATGACAGCGGCATTTGTTCCTTAAAAGGAAAAAATGAGAAACAGCTGTCCCTAGACCTCAGCAGCAGGTGTGATGCATCACTTCAGACAGACAAGAATGAAAAACATGATGGGGAAAGTTATATGACTTTTTAAAAAAAAGTATGAAAAGAGTAGAAAATATTTCATTTTCACTCTATTAAGCATGTTATATTTTTTCCCATTGCATATCTGATTCTTAACTTTTAATTAAGTAGCAAGAAAAATAACTATCCCTTCTTTCAAATGCACATTTTGGTGAAAATTTACATTACTGTATCTCAGTTACAGCTTTCATAACGTCTTTATTACTAGAGTTAATTAAAATGAACTTTTATAAGGAGGGTAACTTAATAAAAAAGAAGCAGTGTGATAAAAACGTAATTGAAATAAGAAACCCTGAGATGGCCAACAGCACAAATTACAAAAACACAAGAATGCTGAGCTAAATTTGGTAAGCTGAACTTCAAGGTGACAGAGCAAACAAAGAACCCACAGTGTCCACAATTTGGGTATGAAAAGCAGTACAAGAGGCACTACAAATTTTTTCCCCTTTAACCTATTGAATTACATGTTTGTCATTCCTAATTAGTTTTGTCATAGAATATACACATGGAGAAAAGATTTATTAAAGAAAAATATCCTTACGTACACACAAGATCATTTATTCTAATTAAACAGCATTCCAGACAGCAACAGTTTCAGCTATAGCTCATTTCATCAATAGAAGATGAAAACTCTGCAGATGAAAGGCAAACATTCTACAATAAGAGTAATACGGGGGTCACTAACAGGAACAAGGGTTTCCTAAGCACAGCAGTGATGCAGCTCAGCAGCTACCACTGGATTATGGAAGGTGTTTGCAGAAAAGTTGAGTTGCACAGCTATTCCACTAACGTGCAGTTTTGCTCCCTGTCCTGGGGTCAGAGCTAGGAGCAGCCAGCAGGAAGACACTCTCTAACTGGAAATAAGTCTTATGTGAACCAGGGCTTCCCCCTCCAGGACCCTCAGTATTTTGTGGTCTTCTGTAAATACCGTCATTTACTAACATGAAAGTAGCTACAACAACATGCTTCAGGCATGTTCATTTCAGAAGAGAAACCTGAAATCTGAACTCTGGTCTCAAAAGCAAAAATTAAGGTTGCCTGAGTTTTGTTTTCAAGAATTTCCTGGTCTTACTCAAATCTTAAACATCTCTGACTGAGATGAGACATTGTCCCACCTCGTCAGAGAGCTGAAGGCAACCACGTTGAACGGGGTCCCCTCTGGCACCAAGTTGGCAGAATGATTTCTGCTCATATCATTAAAGAGCTGTTGCTCTAATGGGCAGCGTGACAGCACCAGAAACAGTGCATATACTGGAAGGCACTTGGAAAGTTAAAATAATAAGCATGCATGAGAAACACTGGTTCTTCCGTCACTGCCACTCAGTTATAACAAAGTACTTATCACATGTGCACTAGTAGCTCTAGCTCCTGCACAACCTGACAGCAGGTCATTGAAGGAGGTACTACTGTAAAGCAAACCAAAGCCAAATTATTACTTCACAGTAGTTCCTTCTACCACCAGCTAAAATTAGTCGGATCATTTCTTTAATGAAACTTTTCTTGGCTCCTCTTGCACTTGGGAGAAAATGGATAGAGTAAGCTTGTTAATATACAGCATGGTTTAAATACTGGTGCATGTTACAATCTCTGTGCAAAGAGCCTAAACAGTCCTGGATAGCGCAGAGATCGCAGATCCTCCTCAGCCATTATGTGGTTGCCTAAACACACTGTAATACCATTAATTGAACCACTTCTGTTCTAATGCCAGCCAGGCTATTCCAAACATAAAGTAATACATAGTATTGTTAACTTGGAAAACAATTAATAATATATAATCCTTCAAATTTGGAAGGTCTTCATTTTCTTTGTTTTAATCTTATCTGTGGTAAGCACACACTACCAAAACCTGTACAAATTTAAAAAAATGACACCATATATTGACGCAAGACACATCAAAATAAAGTTGACAGAAATCAACACCTACAACTGGTGAAAAAATACTTTAAAATACAGCAGAAGTCAGGCAGCAGGAGAAAAAAAACCAAACATAACCAGCCTCCTAGGTAAGCCCAGCATCGATGGAGAGCACTGTTATCAGGGCAAACAGAAACTCAAAAAGGGAAAAGCAGGTGTATATTTGCAGAAGCTGATAAGTTACTGAGTACAACTGGAAAGCCATCTTTCCCACTGTGTTAACAGCTCTTTAAAGTTTTTAAAAACTTGACTGCAGTTGACCATCATAGAAAGAGGAGATTTTTTTTCCTGGTATGTCAACAGGTGCTCACAGACTTTGTTTCTGAGCTCAAGTCAGCCAGTTTTGCCCACGTTCAGGCAGGAGACAGAAAGGGAGAGGAGTTAAAGTGCACAGTAAGAAATTACAACTGAAAAGCCATTACAACTGCTGACTGTATAGATTGATGTTGTGCCTCTACTAGCATCTGTCCTTTGATTTCTTTTTCCAATTCTGTGTAACATTTTTGAGTTTTCCCTCAGAAAATACCCAATATGAATGCTGATCTCCAAGCCATGGTGCAGTAATTCCAGACTGCAGCCCTGCATCTTAGAGGTAAGACCTCCATACCTCCAGCACACAAATAAACAGTATTTTCCACTATGCATTAAGTATTACTATATTTCTTACTATTTGCAGTGTGCTTTCCACAGGTCTGACAAGCCATGATGTGGCTTCTAATCACACACAGACAGTTCAAGGGTATAAATGCTGGTCTAGCAGAAGTTTATAAAGCCATGCCCACTTCAGGGAGCAGCACTCATATTCTGAGACAGTCAAAAAGGAACAGTGAACTGCTCCATAACTCCCTCAGCAACTACCTCAGGTCAACATGATCACCAAAACTGAACAACTCTCCATCTCCCAAAGGTCTCTGCCTATGGGGAACATAAATATTCTACAAAGGAAGGCACTACAATATTAATGATCTGACCTGTCTCCTCCTATTTCCTTTCTTCAGCTCTGACTAGGTTCCCCAAGAAACACTCACAGAGGCTGATGTCATTTCAGCCACAGAAGAGCACTCCAGTGGTGCTCAGTTTGGTTCAGCCCTAATTTCTGCAGCATAGTATCTAACACAGTATAAGCACTATTTGGCCAAACTCAGTCACACAGATTTTGAACTTGGAACATTAGGAAGCATTTATAATGCTAAATTCCAAAAGAAAGCCCAAGGAGCAATGAAACAATAAATTGGGATGGTGCATATTTTCCTGTTATATGTGAAACAATTTGCTTTTACCATAAAAGGGACTTTGCATATAGCTCATAAGGAACTTGCACACAGACATGCTCTGCAATATGCTACAGCCAATAGCAAATTCCCTGCAATCAGAGATGAGTCAAAGGAAAAATGTTATCCAGGACCACGTGCCAACAGACGACCGATTATACATTGGTCCCACAGGCTGCTCTTCAGCCAATTTAAAAACCAGCAGCATCAGGGCCAGCCAAAGCAGCAAATCAGTGCCAAGTCAGCGCTATAATTGTTCATGTCATTAAGCATAAAGAATGCCATTGCTTCCTAATCTTATAGACAAAAATGTACGATGGGAATGATGACAATTAGTACATGATAAATTATTTAAAAATACCTATACTCTCATTACATCACTGCTCACACATCAGAAAAGGCATTTTTAGGGTAGTTTTGTTTTTAATTCCTCCCATCCAATAACTGAATTATGACATTATGGGCAAAGTTTATTTTAAAAAAAAAAAAGAAAGGTTTACAGTGATAGTTCCTGGTTTGTTCTCTCCTATGACATAATGCCATATATAAAAATAAAGCAGGAGTGAAACATGAGGACATTTCATCTCTGAATCTGGAGAATGCATTCAGCCCCGTCTACTGTCAGGCCTTCTAAGAGAGAAACTCCAGTATACCAGGACAGAGCACCAGTAAATGTCCCTTTCTCCATGCAGTGAAGAGACTCAGCAATTTTCCACACTATGCACAGAATCACCTGATGTGAGAAGATCTTTTGCCTTCATTCTGTTCTGTTGTCACACACACATATTATGGGTGTACTGCTCTATTATCCCAATGTCCAGTGGGAATCCCCAGCCAGAGTGGGGATCTGTTAGGGATATCTGTCAGGGTAAGGGTGTGCCTCTTAGTGCATGCGCTCTGTGAAGTGAACCAAAAGTGTTAGTACGTTTTTATATGTCTGTGAGTCTAAGACACAAACTATAAACTCTTCTCCAAAGGGCAAGATAAGATGAGAAAATTTTGATGCCATAAACTGGAGTCAATTATGTTACCTCACCCTTCACCATAACCAAGGAAAATGTAAAAAGAGCAAAGGGTCCTAAAGAATCTTGGTGAATTCAAATTTCAAACAGAATATATATTTATGTACATTTCTTTTAACTTAAAAGTCTACAAACTTTAAGATGACATAAAACATGTAGTATTGGTTCTTTATTAGCATCACTATTTCACTGTCCTCCAGTTCTTTCAGGGAAGTACAGTATCTCTACTCACCCTGAACCAAAAATGCTGGGAAATAAAGACTTTAATCCCTATGATCCTATGAATCACCCCATACACTGAAAAAACCCCACATTTTTCAGCAGTTAGGTGCAATACGTGGTTTGGATTTTTTTCCTGTCAGTCTGTTCCATTGTCCCTTTGAAAGGTACCACAAAACCCACTCATTTTTCAAAGATTACATCTCATTCCTTTCCCTGCAACATACTTCTATAGGTGCACTAGCCCCACAGCTCTCCAGCCTCTGCAGTCAATGGACTTTAGAAGACAAACAGTTTCACCTTTCTTCTCATATTGTATTGCAGGAAACTGTCAATCCTGCTGAATCAAAAAATATAGATCTGTATCCTTCGATCTTTAATATGAGCTCCCACTAATTTCAATGGGTATTTTTGTTCTATCAGGAGCATCAACACCCAGCCTATAAGCTGAGAACCTCAACATAAACTCCCTACTCCTATTGCTATAGAATTATTCCTGTACTACAGGAAGAGGTGCCATTTCCACCCTGCTTGTGTTAATCTTTATTTCAGCACCTACTTAAATAGCAATGTAGATAAAAGCATTTCATTTGCAAGGAGCAAGAACTCAACCTCTTCTTGGACCAAGCAGGGGTAACTACATATAATCTTAATTATTCCAAAATCAGAGATCCCAGTGCTGAAAGATCCCTGTCTCCTTCCTTTCACTCTAAAGTCTTTACTAACATCCTGTGCAGTTCAGAGGAATTTTGACTGAATTAGAAATTTGCAGAAATATGTTGCTCTCTCTGGAACTACCAGGACTAATTTTTGACATAAATTTGACAATATTTACTATTAGTGTGTCATTGTAGGTATTTAAATTACTTTCACAGTCAACAATAGGCAGATTTTCCAAAGGTTCTTACTACAGACCTCAGCAGTTATGAAGGCAGAAAAATAGCAACCACCATTGGTGTTATTTGTATGGGTTTGACACCTTTATCAGTGGTATGTATATGTACATATGCAAATTATATGCATCTTCCCAAACTGACAGCATCACTGGATTAGAGCTGATGCCTGTTTAGCCACCCTTTACAAATCTGTGAACATGGACTTCAGAACTCAAAGGGCAGGATGCAAACTGCCAGCCTGGTAACCTTCCCTGCACGGTATATCCATGCACAGTATATGCAGTGTGGGTGACCGGGTAGTAACATTTTGCCTTGATTTGCACTTCCATTTAGTCTTCAAGATCCATTCCACTGAATAAAAGCCAAATTGAGTGGGTTTTAGTTAGAGAGAGGAGGTGTACACCTGAAAACCATTGCAACCTCACTGTCAAGTGAAAAACAAGCATGAAAATAACCTAAACGTCCAGAAATGCACAACCATGAAAGCCCCAAAGTCTCAAACTTCCTTCACTGTGCTGAGCCTGTGCATACTGAGTACTTCCCCAACTGCACATTTATAATTTCCACATCGGGTTCCACTACTCTTTCATATATAAACTTTGTATGTTCTTGTTCACATATTCAAACCAATTACTCAGAATCCATTGCTCTAAGAAGAAAATTATTTTCTTTTAAATTCTGAAAACATTACATCATATTGCTTATCTAAATTCTTTCATAAATTCAAACATTAGCCCTGTCACAATCACAACATTTATATTTAAGGCTCTTTTCAGTCATAGCTTGTTCATTTTGTTATTTCAGTAGTGTTGTCTCAGTGAAAACTGACTTCACTCCCTCAGTTCTCCATGAACAAAAGCTAACTATTAAAGTTTGTATGATAAGAGGGAACTGGTTTATAAATCAAACTGAAACCCATTAGTGAGTGGCTTTGAACAAATATAATAACAACTATTGCCTTGGAGTAAATTCTTATTTTCAACTGAAGCCAGACTATCTCCAAGTGATAGTTTTTAAAAAGAAATTACAGAGATAAGAGAAATATTTTATTTAAAAAGAAATCTTGAGCGATTGTATACACTCCTCTTTGTAACACTGCATTTAAAACAGGCTCAAAAGCTTACCCAATAATCCCATGGACCCCATAAAGGCTTGCTACTATGAAAACATAGAAGAAAAGACAGCCCCACCCCCCACCCCAATTAGGTTTGCCATGAACTGATAACCTTTTAAGACAGGAAGGACCCTTTAACTAAAGCTACCTATGGATTAGTCAATGGGTTGCGTTTCTAGATGTGCATTTAAAAAGGGCCTTTGAAAAGAGCAGTACAAAAACATTTGTCATTGAAACTACTGCAAATCCCTAAACACACATCAAGGTCTTCCATCAAGGACCCCTCACACAAGCTTGAAATGAACATAGTATCTAAGTAGATTGACATCTGCTCCTTTCAAGGGTATCTGCACTCTTCCGTTATCAGACCATACCTTGGCTGGAGGGGATGTGTTAAATGCCACATCCGTTTCTAACTGCCATCTAGAACCAATCTGATATAGTTTCATTAAAAATTCCAACCAAAATATGTATGTGAAGCTTTTAAAGTATCAGTTTCATAAAAGTTAAAGACCACCCAAGTCCATTACTCTGCCATTGAGAAACCACAGCACTTCCAGAGTCGTAATAAGTAACATACACTGAAGTTTGTACTCTCATGATATAGCACACTAAAAATCTTAAAATAGTGCCAAAATAACAGATATACAGAAACCAGTTCCATTATCTGTACTTTTGTTCAGTGGGGCACACACCTCTAGAGCTCTTCAAAGGGCATGTTCAGGGAATGGTTTAAGTGTTCTGTAATACTGTAAGAAATCTGTTAACTTTGTGAAGCACCACCCAGCCCAGGATCTTAGAGCACTTTACAAAAGCACTAATTACATAGAGGAGATTAACAAATTCTCTCTTGCCCTGAAGTCCTGCAAAGCCAAAATATGCAGAGCAGTTTACAGTTGTCTGGGTCTAAATTTGGAAAGCTTAACATTTCTCGGATGACATAGGCTCCAACTCTTGAAGTTCTGCATCAATGCCTGGGATGGGTCTTGCTGAATACATGAGGGAAACGAAGTCTTACTATGGCACTGGGCCAGAGAAGTCACCCAGACCCAAACAGCACAGGGGCTCCCAGCTAATTGCTCTGTCCATTCAGAGCCACCACCTATGAAAATTCTGGACATTACCTGAAAACACACAGAAGGTGTCTCAAACACACTCCTTGTTCAGGCCACAGATAAAAAGTAGTCACACTAGCTGGCCAATTTTTAAGCCTTTCATTTTATGACTGGCAGACTCTTATCTCAATTCGACTTTAATAATGATTTCTGCTCAAACGTGAGCAATCACAGAATATCCTGAAATGACCTTATCTGCAAAGCGAAGATTTCTGAGGTTGTCAGTGGAGCTTTGCTACTTGTTTCAAGTGGATCATCCCCTTTTTCTTCAGGAAGGCAAATGCTGCACATGCCAGTACATTTCCAGAAAAAAAATTACAAATGCCATTTTAACAACTATAAAGTCATATTAAAGCATTAAGAGTAGTAAAAATTGTTTATTTTCATATGATTTTCTGCTTGGCAGAAATGTGGAACACCAAAATCCAGATCTCTAGGCAGAAAACATGAGACCACACAAAAGAAGAGATGGACAAGAGGAGGGAGTGGATAGATCTGCCATGATACCATGCTTAATGACAACTGGAATTAAATTTTAATACACTGACATGTGCTCAAATACCTTCTCCTTTTTACTGCTCACCTATTTTTTTTTGTCCTGTGTGTGACCTTTAAAGAGTAAAATAGAGCATTTTCTTGAATCACAACAATGATCTTTCAACATGGGGGCCAAAAACTTACCAATCAGGAGGTTCAGAAATTGAGCTTTGTTAACATTTCCTATTCCATACAGGAAATAAGTAATTGATACCTTCACTTGTCACACAAAAAATGAATGGTTTCAAACAATTTTCATTTAAGAAATTATATCCTCTGGACAATACTTAAAACAGCAGGAACTCTCCTAGTGTAAGCACATCAACCTATAAAGTTACAATGCTATTGCCAAACTAACTTGAATAGTTTATGGATGCATATGCATTCCTTCTCACTGGCAAAAAGGGTTGGAAATTTTCTTCATCTCTGCATGTCATCCATGAAATTCTGGGTTAAGGGAAGGAATTTGATTTTAAACAGAGGTTAATAACTATAAAGGTTGCTAAGAAAAATTATTGTAACAAAGAAAAAAATCCAAACTAGCAATGTACAAATACTTCAGCAAATAACACAGGTTGGGAACGTTCCTGAATCTACTGTTAGTTTTTTGTATGAGTTATTAAATATTTATTAAAGCACACAAAATAACATATGCACAAACTAGTTAGATATTGGAGACACTATTTCTGTCAAATGTATGACATGTATTTTCCCACAATTGGTACTCCAAAAAATGCAGTTCTGGAATGGAGCTCCTGAGGCTCCAAGCACAGACTTGTGACGGCATCACATTTCTGGACAAGACTGCATATCCCAATGAAGGACATCAGTTTGTTCCCCTTCTCAGCACTGTTGGGCAGATACTTCAGAACTTTACTCACACTATGGCTAGAAACCCTCCATCTAATTTCCATAGTGAGATTAACTGAAGGCCAATACACTTACTGGTGTGCCCAGAGTGTCGTGAAATATTACTGCTTCTCCTTTTCTAACCTCATACAGTGACAGGCAGCAATCATGTCACCACCTTTCTTCAGCCACTGGAAAAAAATAAACTTTATATAACATAAGCTGTTCAGTCCCCAATCTGACTGATAAACTTTTTCTGTTATTTTCTGAACATTATTTTCCGTATGAGACCTCAGCAGTACCAGGAAGCTAGAATTGAGTTCTATGTTATCTTGTTTCCATTTATTAGTTCCAAGAAGAAATATTTCCCAGTGACCTCTGTGTGCATGGCAATGCACTTGGTTTCATTATTCCCATCTTCAAGGTCCTCCAGTTATTACTGTAATCTTCTCATAGTCTTCTGTGTTGACAGTTCCTCCCAACTTTATCTTATCTTCATTTACATGAAGTGTAATGAGCCCAATCTTAATCTTTTTTTTTGTCCCAGTCACTAAAGAAACATTAAGTAGCTCTAGTCCCAGAGCAACTCTGTACCTTCTTTCTAGGCTAGTATTCCTCTTTCAGCACCATCAGTTATCATCTTCCTCTCCCATTCATTATTCACTTCCCACTTCACACATCATACTACATCTCCTCTAAGGTAATTTTCAGTATAGCATTATGTCAAATTGCTTTACCAAAGTCCAGATAAATGAGGTATCTTCTAGTCCTCTCATTTAAGGAAAAATATCACCAAAACAAAATAAAGAGAAAAAAAATTATCAAAGCTATAAAATGCGTTAGGATAGGTTTGATTCTGAAGATAGATCCATTTTCTTCAGTTTTCATTTACCTTTCTGTTACTAATTATTCCTTCCTCAAAAAACATTCCAAAGCCTTATACACTAAAGATCAGACAGACACAGTCAGACTTTCCTGGCTCTTTCCCTTCTGTATATTCCAGTACTACATTAGCTATTCCCCAGCCACTTGGTGCCACCCTTGTTTTGATAGACTTGTTAAAAACTCCTGCTATCAGATGTATGATTGCATGTGCACTTATTTCAAAGTTCTATACAAAATTCTTAGAAGATCCCCCCAATGTGACTGCATTGAAGCTTTAGGAGTTTTGACACCTTCTTGAATTATAATAAACAATAATCAACTCCCAAAGACATGAATACATATACTCTGACAAAATTGCAGTTACAGAGTGGTTTACATGATTGCTAGTAACAAAATCTTATACATAATGGTCTTTAACAGATAGCGCTGACAACAACCATAGGTTTCTTCTAGAAAACATACAGCTGTTTTAACATGGTTATTAAATTCCAACCGAGAAACAAGCCCATCCTTCATTTCATTCTGGAAATACTCATCCAACTAAATCCACACTATTTATGTGAACTAATACCTACTCCATATGGTTTGATGTAATTCCAATAACCTCTAACTGTACAGATAACAGGGACATAGTAAGTTTGTTCTGCAGTACAAGATCAGACCACAAACAAGCAACAGTTTATGCAGACAGCTAGCAGCCTTAGATTCAAAGCTGTCAAACAGAGCGCACTCTTCCATTTTAAATCCCATTATATTTTTGTTTGCTTGTTTTCATCAGATTATTCCAGTTTTAAATTAACAACAGTGTGAAACTGAGTGACACGTTACCGTATAAGTCACCCAAGTCTGTGGTGATAACATCACATTTCACCTTAACATAATGTTTGGTTTTGTTGGCCACTTTGTTGTTCTAAATATGTATATAGACAGGAAAAATATTTAGTAGGAAAACAGCTGCCTGAGATTGGGAAGACTCATTAGGCTACTGGAGCACCTGGAGACCTGTCTGTGAAAGCACAGGGCATGGTCTGTTTGGGCAGAAGAATCAGGGGAGGACTAAGACCAAAACAGGCAACAGCAGCAACTCCAAAGGCAAAGTAACATTCAAGACATTCAATCTGAAGAATTTTGAGTCAACTGTAAATAGTCCATAACCAATACATACACAGAAAAGTGAAAAGGGAGCATGTTGGCTAACAATCCATTGAGACTCTAGATCTCTTCAGAGCACTACCAGACAGACAGTACTGCAATGGCAGATACTACAGAAGTGGAATCAAACCAAAGGGAAGCGAAAAAAGCAGAAATAATCACTTGGAATTCTGTGATAGGAGGTACTAAGTTCCTCTCACAAGAATATCTGTTCAAGTGTGTTAACTCCATAAACACTACCTAGAATTAGATTTTCTTACTATCATTTTGCATACCAGGGTTAAGCAGTAGATATCCATAGGAATATCTCTGGCTATCCCCAAACTCACTAAGATCAAGCTTGACTGAGTACAAGACAGGGTAAGAAGGAGACAGTCACAAGATTTGTGAGATAATCACTCCCTTTTTTCTGTTTTCTTACCTATTACAAGTAAATATTTCTATACTGTTAGTATTTTCAAGGAATGAACAGGCTACCCTGTTCTTGTTTTGTATGATCTCTGCCTCCTAAGCTTCAGTTGCACTACACACCCAAGTATACAGCACGATTTTGTTGACATCCCCAACAGCTAAAAACCAATCAGTGACACTACTCTGTAGACAAATCAGCTTTCTCCTCAGCAGCTGCAGTCATTTCAGATCTGGCCTTCCCACCTTCAAATCCAAACCACTACCAAAGTGCAGCTGCAAAAGCCATCTCTACTCCCTCTCTAGGTCCACCTCCTCCTGGACTCTGTTGATCTCCTGCCAAATCATGTTCAAGTACCTTGTCTTCATCTACAAGATCTTGCATAGCAATAAATAATATAGAAACGACCACAATGTGCTGAAGAATTATCAACCAAGTCCTTTTTAAAAAAGCAGAGGGCTAAGATCTTAGATAACAGCCCTCTTCATCAATTACAGCCCAGTCAAAATTCACACCCCGCACCCTCCTCCACTGAACACTCCCTTGCCAGCCCTGTCACTTACAGATCAGAAGAGCAGTTTCACACACTCCCCCTGCTTCAGCATCCTACAGAGAAGAAGTGGAATGAAGGCAGAAGCCCACAGTGCCACAAAACAGAAAGGGATCACGTGCAGAACAGCACAGCCCCACACAGAGATGCTTCAATAACTCCCTCGTAGCCACACCCTCACACTGTTGTCTGTCTCCAGTCACCTGAACTGGTCTGCACATCGCAGCAAAGGGCACACAGCCTTTATCCTCTTCTGTGCTGCACTGCAAGGTTTAACCTTATGCTGGGACACAAAAATGCCATCCAAGAGCAGAGAGACACCTGCAAGCACACCGTCTGCTTAGTGCAGCTGCAGGGCTGCCAACAGGAACCACTGTCAGCTCGATTTCTGACCCAGCATTACTGTGCTCGGAGCCGCTGTGAGGAGGTGGCTCTGCCCTGATCCCTGCCTGCAGCTTTGCTGGGCCAGTCTAGCAACACATTCATTTACAGTTTGGAGATTAGACACTCCAAAGATTAACTCAACCCTAAACAGAAAAAACCCCAGGCCTTCTGAAACATAAATCTTGCATGTATGGTTCCACAGAGCACAAGTCCAGATTCCAGAATATTTTAGGATTCTGTGAAATCTTCACTGTAAGAGATTGCATATACTTAAAATTTGCAAAGGTAGCAGCTTAAGTTATTTCTAGTCAGCTCATAAAAATCTGTCTTTAGCACTTTTTTCCTAGGAAAAAAGAAAGAAACCCAGACATACTCTAAGCTTAGTGAAAAGATAAGATTCTGGATATAATACCAATATGACTTCACCCTTTATTTTTTAAAGGGTTCAAAACAATACTAGATGAAAGTTTATACATAAGTATAAGGGATCTGCCAAAATGAAAGTGAAAACCCAGCAAATTATATTTCAGACACCTTGACATATTATGCACAATGCATGCTGTCAGCTTCACTGTCCTTTCCTTTGCTGTAGGCCGAATGCTTGAATACCAATCTTATTAAACTACAGCTCTGAATTTATCCACTATATATAACATTCCAGATGTCGTACCAGCTGGGAACAGGCCCTTAGGCCATCTTTGGTTGATCTCTTAGTCGCTTTCCAGCTTTTGCCAGGCATTCATCCAAAAATATGAAGGAAAGTGCTAAAAACAGATGTCAGAGTTAATGGGTTTTTTTTCTTCATGGTAGGAAATACAGAAAGCTTGCACCCTACACCTATTCTATGAAATATGAATGTTGTCAACAAACCGTAAGTTAATTTTAAATTAAATCATAATGTAGCAGAGCTAATTCATGCCCTATTTTTCTGACAACAGGCCAGCCTCCACCAGCCTGTTCTTTGAAAATATTATGTGGTCATTTGGATTTTTTCATTAAGTTGGAAAATCTTTTGATGTCGTCAATCTGCAAAAATGGTTTCAAGTCCCTCATTTAAGAAAAGGTAATGCTTAAAAGTAAGCTAGACTGGTAAGCTTTATGAGAAGGTTGGAGTAATGGGAGTTATTAAATCAGTACACATCTGAGCTATGAAAGAGGAAGACCTGTTGGCCCCATCATATCACAACAAACAATTTCAACTTCCACTCACTGCAATATGAACAGGAGATACTCAGATCTTCCCTAAAGGTGCTCTGCCTCTTTGGGGTCCTTACAGCAGTTTAACCATGGAATTTCAAAGAATGGGGCTGGGAGCGAGGTCCTGATCCTGCAGGCACATTGCACATGTGCATCTTTACTTACGTGGATAGTTCTGACGTAGATGGGAGTCCTCACAAGAATTAAGTTAAGCGTGTGCATAAGTGTTTGGGCCCTAGACTGTACAGTCTGTGCAAGGGGTCATCCATCCTATCTGCTCCAGACAGTGTTCCAAATTTTTTGTCTGCACTCCCCAAAATATTAGCAAACATATGTGGAACCAATTCTCAGAAAGTCTTCGTGGTGCTGCCAGCAAAGCCTCCCTTCAGTATGCAGGGCCTTGGTCTCTCGTACAGCAAAGTGCAGGAGATCTTTTCAATTAAAATTACATCCTAAAAGGATGATCATCTCCTTTGATACTGAAAAGACATCCTTTTTGAAATTAATTTTGGGAAAATAGCCTTCATTAAAAGGAAGTCACTTAACTGCGTAAAAAAAGGAAAATATTTTCACCCTCCTTTTCTTTGCCTCACATTCATTAGAATGCAGAACTGAAAGTATGAGAAAAACAGACTATCCTATAGCCTCAGTACTGAAGAAGCAGGGGAAGAATGAACATTAACTGGCAAGTTCACAGTAAAGTATAAAAATACCTGCAAAAAAAGAACAAAATCTTTTTCAAATGGAATAAAAAGGGCAGGACAAGTTTAAAACTTTGCTCTAGTACTTTAATAAGGGATATAATTCTGATTCATATATTAGAATGCATTATCCCGAATAGTTACAACTGAAACCAGCATTCAAAGGTGGTAAAATTTCGTGGTTAATTATTCTGATATTTGAACATATTTTACATCACCTATTAATATCAAAAAACATTTAAGCCAATACACTGTGGTTCTTGTAAGTAAAACTGACTCATTCTGAGTATTTTTTCCCAAATATTAAAAAAAAAAAGAGGTATTTTACCATATGTTGTGTTGATGTTATGAGGCATCATGTGAGCTGTCTGAAAGAACACAGCTTGTTTCTTCAGATTCATGCCATATACAACCCTATTACTTAGGCAAAGGAAGATCACTGACCTATATACTACATATATAAGCAAATGTGTATATTTTTAGCAAAGACTGGGCGTGACAATGGAGTAGTAAATCACATTTTGTCAGTATTTTTTAGGTGATTTCAGTACAAAACAACTAATGAAACAGATAAAATATTTTAAACACAGGGTTCATTTCAGCAGTCATGGTGTGTAAGCAGGCTTGTATAAATCACAGAAAATTCTGTGATCCTCACCAAATGCAGTAGTTGGATCAAATTAACAAAGCTTACTACACAGCAAGTCTTCACACATCATTTGGACACCAGATTTGAAAAGAACAAGTAACATTGAGCTTGTCTGTTTGTAGAATACCAAGGCTGCAATGATGCTTGTGCTTTGCAGCATCTATCCCATTTCCCAGTAATGGCCTGGTAGAACAGTCTATGGTATTTCTTCCGGGGTACCTGAATCCAATCTGCCTGAAACCAATGGCAAACCTCTTTTTGCATTAAAAAATGAGTGGCTGATCCAAAGTCTATTGAAATTATTATGATTTTTGGACCAAAGCCTAAATAATCAGGTAAAGGAGAACATATCTTGTATTTACAATTGCAACCATCTCCCAAGGGCTATTTTAAAAACTACAAAAACATCCCACATCATACAGCAGCCTATTACTGCTAATTTTTCTCACCCATGTGTAAATACTCTAGTCTGCTCCATGAACCTGTAAATCAGTTAAAGGTTTGGTGCCTTTTTATAAGTCCTTTTTCTCTTATGTAACATAAAAATGTTAACTGAAGAAAGACTTACACCATCAAAGCACAAAAATATGTCATAGCATGATAACACAAACAAACAAAAAATTTACTAGCAATGAGATAATTTTATAAAGCTAGATTACATAGGCTCAAGTGGCACAAGGTCTAGTTTTATAGTCTTAGAGTATAAAAAAAAAAAAAAAAAAAGTCCAGATTGTTTCCAGTTCTCAGAGATCTGAGTGCCTTTCCCTCCAGACCAAGAATCAGCATTACAGTCGCCTGTCTATAGCAAAGTGTCAGGGTGGGGGGAATACAGAGAAGGAAAAGGAACGTTTGCCAATCATTCCACAAAGCATGGAATCTACAATTTGTGTCACGTACATTAAAGTACTGAAGGCTAATGTTCAAGTATAGCATTATTCGATACCAAAGACCACAATAAAGACTCAAGGAAGCACTGAGCACATTCAGCTATTGCCTCAAATCACATGCAAGTGTTTATTTCAATAAATAGTTTCAGATATGCAAAAAAAATACCTACTGACATTCAGAGGACATCCTGCATGCTGGAAGTTGCACCCAAAGCTTCAGTGCTTTCTTGGGGGTAATGTTTTAAGGGGATTAGAATCTTACATTGTTTTTCCTACCTAGAATTGTTCTGATCCTGAAGGTCAGTCATTCTTGCCCATCTACAACCTGTCCTGTAAATCAGTTCTGATTTCTGTAACACAAACACTGAATAATGGCATTTTCCTCAGTCCATATATATTTAACCTTCTTCCTTTTCATCAATCATTACCTTCACAGTCTCTCAACATGAACAAGGGCATAACTCCCCCTTCACAAACTGAGGCAGCTGTTTTGGAAACAGCAATAAAGATTTAGCATCCAGTTGCTAAAGGAGAAGAGTTCCTGCCCTTCCTGGCTATGCTGCACCTGGATCATTTGACTACCTCACATAAACACACTGTTATTGACTGACATACCAGAAGAGACAGTTGCTGAAAGCTGGAAAGCAGAAGAGGCAGTTCCCTTACTTTGTCATTATATCAAAAGCACATTATTAATGTGTGTTGTGAAGCCTAGTACAGTTTGTTTCACATTAGGAGCATTAAAATGATTCAGATCCTACAGTATCACAACCTGTAACACATTCTAAGCTCTGAAAAATAATAAATACATTTGTCAGCAGTGATCCTTTCAAGAACCTACATTTACCATTTTTGCTGTTACTGCCAAAATTGGTAATTAATGTATGTAATTTTCTTCCTTGTAAGAAATAGCTTTTGAAGTTCAATAGTTAGTAGAAATAAATTAAGTTTACTAGCAATGCTGACAGTTATTTTGAAACAGTGCAAGGTGAAATAACTGCTTGAAGTGGTAAAGAGATTGTTCTTTAGCTGTCCCAAAGCTGGTTCATTATGCAAGTGTTAATGGTATCCAGCACCATTTTAAATATTTCTAGAAACAAAGCCAAGACATGTAGATTTTTAAAAGACAATTTTCCCCTGCATCTTCCACATTAGTGGTGTACAAGATGAAAGAAATTTAGGTTCAAGTACATCTTGTGCCATCCAGCCTCTACTATAAATCATCCTCCCATGCTGGACAGGCCTGGAAGGATGACTGTCAAGCATGTGAGGGATGTTATCCACATGCTCTACAATGAAAATTCCATTTAAATCACCCACTGCTTTGAAAAACAATATAATTCTATCAGAAACACCTTACACAGAATGAACAATAAAAGCAAGCATTTTACTAGTCATTATTCCAGAGACAGTATAAACTGAAATGTCTTTCATTTTTTGCACTAAGACTTTCCATGTTAAGAGGGAGAAGGTGCTATAAATTCTCATGGGTCTTTAAATGTTATCTCTGGCAGAAATGGCACAGAAGGAAAAAAAAATCATCAAATTCATAACATTCATCTTTCATGAAAAATTCAGCAATACAATTTTATCTTCTCATTTGTGCAAAATTTAACACAAGTTTAAACATCTCAAGAACTTCAATAAATTTAGTTGTATTATCAAAAACTAAATACAATCTGCTCTTGCCTTGACTGAGACCAGCAAAAGACATCGTTCCAAAACGTATTAGCCTAAACAAAGTGATTAATGCACCACTGGGCTTTATCAGCCTAAAGCATCCTCTCATCCATGTATATCTGGAGAATGACTTTCCAGTTCAAAGCTCTGCATTTCCCACAGTACTTGAAATGTATCTTTTTGATTTAGAAGCACTTCTCTACTATATCTCAATGAACTCCTATTGATGGATGATAGCAGTGGTACGTCAGAGCTGTGTAAGCACGCCATCATTCCTGCTACCTCCAGACCTTTCAGTCTTAATTTAGAACTCTGAAGCCAAGCCTTTATCAATGTCAAAATTCTTGGATAAGTACATGTGCCAACTGCTGGGGGTGCACTGGGGGCACGAGGAGGTCAGTGGTAAATTCACACTGCACTGTATCAATCTCTCATGATTTAACCATTGGTCTCCTGTAAAGAATGTCAAATGAACATCTAGTCTGTATATTGTTGATTCATTTCATCAGGTGTCCTGTTACTGGTTCAGCGTAGCAGAACTGAGTTAAAGAATTACAGCACAGTATCTGCTCAAGTACACATCCTTCTGCCTGCTCCTTGGAGAAAGAAAATAAAAGTACTTTAAATCTTATGCTAAAAACTAAAAAATGTATAGAGAAAACTTGAAAAACTCAGAACATGAAACACTAAACATCAGTTTAAAAAATTGAGTCTTTTATGAAAAATGTGCATGGTAGGGACACTAGAAAAGCAAGGCACTTAGTATTAGAGTTCTTTGGTTTTGATATAGAGCAACCTCAAACTGAATAAGCATGAATTTGTAGCCTTAAAGATATGCCTAAGAAAAAACCAAGAAAATAAATACCCCTGCATAGCCCTTTATCATCCATTGGAGCAGTCTCAGTATCTGTCCAGCACCCAGGGGAGCAAGAATAAGAGAAACAACTGAAAGTTTAGATCCATTCTTCTTTTTCCCCTTGAGAAATCATTTTGGGGGAGTACCATACAAATGAAGGGCTGTTTCTGATACCTGGGAATCCTCTGCCAGCTGCTGAGACCAGAATTATCACAGCCACAGAAAGACTAAGGACCCAGGCCAACAAGTTTCACCACAGAATTTAGTGGAATAGGATTACAGCCCTGAAGAATGTATTTGATCCAAACTAGAATGATATAAAATGTGATTTCTGCAGAAACTATATTATTATAGATTCCCTGTGAAGGCTCTTGTACTGCACAAGGTAAAGACCTATTGGCTTCTGTAAGTATGATTTGCACACAGAGACTCTGGCAGGGTTGGGACTAATGTGGTAATAGAAAACAAGGAAGTCTGTAATTCTGGCACACAGCACTCCCACTATTATCTCTGAACAACAAAACCCTGAGCTTAAAATGGTAGTTGGTGCTTTAAAAAGTGCCAGTTTGCCATTCAGTTTGCCAATAAACAAAAGTATGTTAAAACAGTTTTCAGTCCACTAAGCAACCTATCACACGCAAGTAATGATATAATTACTCATGCATATGCCAGTCGCACACTTCCAGCCAGCAATCAGTCTAAACAAAAGTACTGTTTGAACAGGGTCATGCCTGACTTATGCAGTACCAGTTTCTGTAAGAGCAGTTTTGCCTGAAATTGTAAGTGGTTTTCATTTGCTCTTAATCCCTGCCTCCTTTTCCCCCCTTCCACTCCAAATCAGAAACACATTTTGCTTGATTATGGAGCTAATTTCTTTACCCAAAAAAGCAAAACAAAAACAACAACAACAAAAAATTAGAGGCCCAAATTAAATATGTGAACAAAAACATAAAGGTATCAAAAAAAAAAAAAATCAATAATTAAAATCTAACCTAACATCACCTTCAGTTAAATTCCAACAGAAACAAAATGATGTTTTTATCTTCACACAGCCTTACAAACACATGGCTGTAAACATTTTGAATGTGATTTAAAACTCGTTATGAATATCTGTAGGATTAGCATGGAGTACCACAAACCTGACCTCGTAATTTGTTACTTACACAAGGTACCTCAGCTGAGAGAATGGAACTGCTTGCAGAATTCAAGTCAGTGAAATTTGTGCTATTCTAATGCCAGCACACTGCCTGAGTAAGAACTCCTTTACTCAGCAGAAGAGCAATATTTCTAACACAATGCTGAAATTCACATACCACAGATCAGCAGTTGCACTTATGGTGCTTGGATAAAGTTAAGTTTACCAGTTCACTCTCCAAATACAGAAATGAAACCACCGAGTGCTTGTTAGTGGAATGTTTCCATTGTAGAAAAGTGCCTGAAATAGCTTATGCCCACTTGAAAACTGTTTGTTTACTAAAAAAAAAGAATCTCTAAATGAAGAGCTAGACATTGAGATTCAAGATGTTAAGTCTTTTTAATAGTTCTGAATGTTTTTCCAGAGTATCAACAAAAAATGTCATCATGTCAGAGATTAACACAAGTTCCAGCTTCCTCAATGAAGAGTATTGGAGCTTTATGTACTTGGGTAGCAAGCGTGCACTAACTACAGATCTTACTCCCTTCTCAGGATTAGAGCTCGTCTTCACTGATGTGTTAATTTGAAATAAGTTTGTCCCTTACATGACTCATCTCCAAGCCTGGAAAAGTGTAGCTCCATTTCACTGGTGATTTAGATGCAAACTAGCTTGCAATGGAATAAAAAGGCTCAGACTGGGGGCAGAAGCCAGCAAGCAGCTACTGCTCAAACCCAGGCTGTGACTCCCATGCAGTTCCAGAGGCAGAGCAGGGAGGATGGCAATGAGCAGCAGGTGGAGTGGGGAAGCAGGTGAGAGAAAGTGTGGAAAAATGGCTGTCAGCCCAGCTGGGCCCATAAGAGAACTTCTGTCCACATAACAGTTTCCTTGGTATGATATGAAAAACTTATACAACAAACAGGAACAATGATTGCTGTCCGACTACAAATAAAAAGGTGGAATAGGTTCTACCAGTTTACTTCTACATTAGTTCTTGAAGTCATTCAGACTCTGGGTTCCACTGCCATTTCTTTAATTAACACTTTAAAGGCAATGCTCCCTTCCCCCCTAAAAGCAGAAACCAACCCAGAATACTTCTCTTTGTGGAAGACAAGGCATATATCAGATTATTAATTCTCCCAATTTTGGCATTCACTTTATAGCAGACTTTCCTAGCAAACCCAAAGAAAGACCACTTATTAAAGGAACTGTAACAGCTGCAGGCTGTGTATTACAACTTGCCCATCTAGTTGAAAAGAGACTCACTGTTTTCTACCTTTCCTCTCATAGCTAAACACTCATAAGTCTGATAGTGGAGATTTTCATTAATATTTGTGTAGAAACACTAGATTTCTTTGTCAAGATCATACTACTCAGTGCCATATATCTAATTCAGGCTATCCTTGTTTTGAGTTTAAACTGGTAAACGTCACAAAACTTAGAAGAAGCAAGGTCAACTGGAAGGCTAACTGGTCAAGCAAACATTTTTTCTCTTGAAAGATCAACTCTTTTTCCTTTTTCTTTTCTTTTTTACCCACCCCTCCAAGACCACTCTCTTTCAGCCAGCCAATCAAAGTGGAAACGTACTTCAAACACATTCAACCCAACCAAGTTTTCACTGCTGTCCTTGTTGGTGGTCCGTCATATGGAATGGTTTTAATACTTGGAAGCAATACCTTAAGTGTCAGAAAACAAGAACATTTTATTTCTGCAAGAAAGCTTTCCAGTACTACTAGTATTCTGGAAAAGAAAAAAATTCCTTGTAGTAGATTAAAAGGTGAAAAGCCAAAAGAAATCAACAAGAAAACTGAGAGACTATTTCTTATGGCAAGGTTCAGTTTGCATCTCAAAGTTGGAGAAAGGGCTGTTGCTTATATATTTATTTCAAACACATTCATGAATATGATAGGAGAGAGGCATATTTTTTTCAATCTCAATACTCTAATAGCAACTTAAGTCTTTGGTATGCATCAAAACCTATTTGGTACCAAGTTAGATTTAAATTGCATAGACTCAGTAGAATTTTACAAATGTGAGACGCAATGTACTGATAGAAGACATCACTTGGTGACCAGTGCAGGAGCCACAAGAAAATGTTCAATTTAAACATTCCTACATTTCTGTTCTTTGGAATCCCTCGGAAGTATTGGCTTTGAAACACTTTTTTCTGTTTCCCTGAAGATAAAGGCAGGAAATGCATCAAAACTGCAATGTCCCATTCATTGAAGATGTCACCCCAGTGAATCAGGGTGGTAGTATCTAATCAGGTCTTATAAGGTATTTTCTTATATAGTCGTATGAGTGATAAAGATATTCACGGAATTTTGAAAATATCTAGCCAAAAAATTTCATCTGCATGTAATTCTGAAGTACACACATAGCAACGGAATATGCAAAGGGGTTAGTGCGATCCTGTACAAAAACAAGAGCACAGTCCCGCCAGATTAAACCAGAACAAAATGTACTATCTTGCATGTGCAACATGAATTCATATGTAATTTTGCTGGGCTAGAGCAGAGTACACTATGTTCCCATTAATATTTACTCATCTTCCATTTCAAACTTTAAGCTTGTCATTTCAGATAGCAAATACTTTTGAATATTTAAGTAACAGCTAGTTCTATTTTACTGAGATTACTTACTAACAAAGGAATGAATGATTCTGATTAAACTGGCTCCCTTCTTGAAAAATATCACACACAACAGCCAAAGAAAACCCCTTTGAAACATTCCTGTGCTTGGAGGATGTAAGGAAACTAATCTTGGATCATGACGATGAGGATGCTGTTATATAAAAATAAGATCCATGTATCCCAACAAACTGGAAACTTTATTGGCCTGGATAGAAGGAACAGTGCAAGGGGTAAAAGGGCACACTTGGAAGATACAGAAGGATCACTTTTACTGCAAGTGTCTCAACACTGTTTAGGGACAAAACAGAGGTTTTGACCCACCAAGTTCTCCCACCTCCGTGTCACAGTCTCAGGAACCTCTCTGCTCCCTTCCATGGACATAGAAGAAGGTATCATTTCCATGGGAGATCAGATCAGACTGATCTCATTTTGTTGGAATCAAGTGCACTAGGATATTTCACTTTTCCAATTTTCAACAACATTTATGTTACTTAGGATGCACAGAAACACCAGGACTCTCTAGGGATGCCTAAAGGACAATTCTGGTGTCCAGAGAAAAGGAAGAAATGTATTTCCCACAGGCCAGCACCCCTTCACAGGACAAGATAGAAAGTGAATTGCTAAAATGGAATTAAGGTGTGTGAGAAGATGCTGCTGCAGTTTTTACATGGCAACCCTCCTAACACTGACTCCATTTCTGTGTTGGATAGACTAAAAATGGACTTTCAGTGTACATACATTCCTCTCTTTTTATTCACCTGAATATCCTTATCACAGCTACCATGTATCAAATCTATCCATACCAGCTCATAAAAATTCAAGCGATTATCCAATGAAGGATTTTCATCCTTTAGTTTAAGACTTACTTCCATTCATAGGAGTAAATGTAAAATAAAAAAGAGTAGAATAAAACACAAAAACCAGGAAAAATTCAGGTTTTCTGGCCCTGTTTTACCTCATAATAAAATTGAGTTTTGTATTAAAATTTCAGCAAAACTATAATTAGAACTCTACATTATTACAAATCTATAATTAATGTCCTAGAATATCCAGAAGAATAATCTTTCTATTTACCAAATAATTCCTAGTTTATTCACAGAAAGGTAAGCTATAAATAGAGATCAGTTCCCATCTTCACTCAATGTATTTGTAATTTTTAATAAATAACGCTTAGGGGCTGAATTTCCTTTCAAAAGAAATTACTACTATAACAGTTGCTTTTATTTTCAACTTTGATGTTTCAGCACCCTTTTCAGTTCCAAGAATTCAAACAATTTCATACTGCCTACTCAGTGTCTGGGAAGAGCAGGCTTCAAAACTAAATCACATTTATGAAAGAACAGGAGCTGGCCATATCCTAGATCCAACTCAGATCTCAACACAATTAATGGAAAACTTTCCATCAAGTGGAATTCTTTCCATCAAATGGAATTGAACTTGGAACTGGCTTCTGTATAGAGCTCTGCTGGTATTTGAGGATTTTTTTGAGGAGGATTCATTTTGTTTGTTTTTTAATCAGCTATGTTTTTCACATAGTCCAAACAGTCTAGTCAAAGACTCAGACTAAGCCTCTATTATATTTGATTTATCATCTTCTCTAAAATGTGCTCCATTAAATGGAAACTATTTTGATCAAAGTGTATAACCTTTATAGTGTTTTTCAACTACTGTCATTAAATGCAGCTTGAGTTGCAGCTGCATTTTACTGTCCTCTAAGTTATTGCTTTCCCAGGTGTTTGGTCCAGGAACCATCTTATCCAAGTACCTTTTCTGTTGATAATCAAGACCCGCTAGGGTAGCAAAAGTATGAATTATTGTAAACATATAAACTAAATTCAAATAGTTCACAGTAGCTCAGCATGCTTTCTATTGTACCTTTTCTGCTTCCTTTTGACTTCCTAAAAAGATTCACAGTTTCAAGTTTAAACAAACTCACCTCAGTACTCCTCTCTCTTTAGAGGAGTGATGAGCAAATTATTTTCTCAAAGCAGTTCCTGCAAGGAGACAATCCTTCAAAACACAACTGCCAGTCACACACCTTGTGATGCAGGGAAAGTTTGGCTCTTCTCTCACTTCTACAGGGAGTGTTTCCTAACAAATTCCCTCCTCTTACATTAAGAAAAGTACTGTAAGTGTCTATGAATGTAATTCAGACAGTTTTGATGTGAAATTCAACTGACTCCTGGAACACATTGTGTTATGAGTAAATTTCCACAGCACGCCACACATTTCCTAGGTTTAGTTTAGATCTTTTGCCAAGATTAACAGCATTTCTTTCATGTTGCTTTCTTTACATTTATATCTATATTCCATGTTTAACATAATGTTTCTATCTGTCTGGAGAAAGCATTAAAGAGTTTTAACTTTAAAAAACATGATTTGTTGCTTTCTAAACACTGCTCCATCCATTATTACACTTCCCATTTGTTTCTTTATAATTCACCCAACCTTCCCTTATGAAAACTTCACGAACTAATGTAACGTGCTGACTTATCAGAAGCTAGAAAATGAAAGATCTGCCTCACACTAATTTTTCCATGAAAAAAAACAATTTAGAATAAGTAAAACAATTCACAGAAAGGACAATCACCTCTAATTCTACATGTTTTGCAGAAGTAACTATAAACATCTATTAACACATCACTGAAATATTGTTGATTTTGTGTCTACTACATCCTATTAATATTTTCCACAAGTGGTTTTATTTATTCTTTCTGCAATGAAGTACCTTGATTTTCACTTTGTGTAGCGTGTCATCATTCACTTTGCTATATATTTGATGTGCCTTTAAAAGATAACACACACTCTGTATTTTAACCTGTTTCATGGTAATCTGTACCTTTCAGAGTTACACAAATGTGACAATCTCTATCATTTTCACACACGGCGTACTGACCTGGTCATCGTAACGGTAAGTGAGGAATTGTTCCCCCGTGGTATCCTCAAGGAAACTCCCCTGTGGAGAAAGTGCAAACTCAGGCAAGAAGTATGCACCTTGGGATTGCTCTGCCCTTGCCTGTAAGAAATTCAGAAAGGTCACATTACAGCTACTACAAACACAAGTACATTATTTGAAAACTCTGTGAATATAGTTACAAACACTAGACGTGAAATTCTGGGGGAGGAGGGGAAAAAAAAAAGGTGCGGTGTTTTCAGGCTCAATGTTTCTGGGTGAATACTTTGCTGCAAGAGATCTGTCATTAGGACATGCCAAATACAGGGGTTCAAATCCAAACAAGATGCCTCAACAGCACAATCCTCTATTAAACTAAAAGAGAACACCCCTGGCTAATCAACCATCACTGCTCAAAGGCAATATAAACTAACATTGTACTTTCTCTTTCTTTATACGCTTCACTAGAGAGTTACTGGCTGCTACAGATAACAGGCTTTCGGTTAATTACAGTATATTTTTACAAAGGAAGATACAAAGACATAGAATCATAGACTAACTCAGCTTGGAAGACATCCTGAGGGCTCATCTAGTCCAACAGGGCAAACTATGAAGCCATGACACTATGAATTACTTTCCTATCTTGCAGGAAGATATTCCTGAAAAGAAGAAATGGGAAGGGACTGGGAATGACTGGAGTGAACACCAGGCTGTGGTCTGTATTAGTTCAGGATACTACTCACAATTGATGAAGAAAATTTGAGAACAGGCTGGGAGAGAACAAAGGGCCTATTTCAAGCTAATGCTGTCAGAAACATAGTACCTCCAGCTGGGCTGCCTCACCTGGGCCCTGATTAGAGAAACAGCTTTTGCTTAGCAGATCACGCACGTTCAGTAATCATAACACACTTGAAATGTGCTCAGCACACCGAACACAGGCTGGGTGAGCACCCTGTCATTGCACTGGAGGTCTAAAGCACCACTGATATGTGCAAATGTACTGCACAGACTCTTCTGTCCCAATTTCTGCTGCACTGTAACCCTGCCCTGAGAAGCCAATTGGTTTGCATACTAGAGAAAATAAGCAATCATCTTTTGAATGCAGAATATTGAGTCCAGCTGTGGTAGGAAGGACAGGCCAAGGAAATGAAAATTACCTTCCAAAAGGTTGAAACCTTTCAGGGAAGAAAACAAAGCCTGAAATGTACAAGTTACTGCCAGACATTTCTCAGTGAGTAAACTTAATAAATAGGGGTTTAATTAAACTGTGTATTTTGACATATACATAGTAATTTTACATGAAAGACATCGGTTGCCATCACCCAGTTTCCAGGCTCTTGGCTAGAACAGTACCAAATACAGGTGTGTAATCTCAGTGCCAGATAACTAAAAATTTCAAAAGTAATCAAAATAATTTAAGCAGTTTATGGTGGAAAAGGAAGGCAAAACCTTCTGCAGTTTCTCTCCTGCAATAAGTTCAGTTTCTGAAGCTCAGAACTTATCTCATATAAAGCAGATGGTACGACATTCGCAGGACGGGTCTGGAGAAGCTTACGGTGCTTTTGCTTGCTCTGCTGTGCAAGGAAGCTGTCAGCTCCTCACACTGCAAACCCCATCACTCCTGACAGCATCAGATGAACAGAATTGCTTTAATTCAAGCAATCTTCATATAAACTAGAAATAGCTTGCAAAGGACATGTCTAGACTAGGCTAAAGGTCATATTTCAGCACACAAGACTGAACAAGATTTTAAAGAGGTTTTTTTTCACCAGGTCTACATCAGCGTAGTTCACATTCGCATCATAATATCGTGACATTTCTGTAAAGTTTATTGCAGCACAGGCTTCACTTTTACACTTTAGCTAGCAGACTTTATTTTTGCATAATTAAACAATAAACTATGGGTAATAAATCTTGGTTTGATAACAATAGTTCCCCCACAAGGCCACCAAAAGAGGTGCACAGTTATGCTTCCCGCTGAATCCAAGCTGGCTGCAGCCAGTGCAAGCCTTGACATGTGAGGTATAACCCAGACATGAAACTGGCTGACATAATCTGGCGTTTTTCCCCACTGGTTTCAATGGGCTATCGATAGATCCTATGTGAAGGAATATGGCAATGAGGTAATCCCGTGATTTCAGCACAGAACTAATGGATCAGAGATATGCATTCTAAATCTCAAGTGGCCTGGGTTGAAGTACTTAACATTTCTACCTCAGTTTCCCCAGGTATAAAAAAATTATAACACCTACTGGCCTATTTAATGGTGTATTGTAAAGTTTAGTTTGTATATGTAAAACACTTTGGAAAAGAATACTGTGAAGTGCAGGATTTATAACAATATTTTTGAAAGAGCTGCCTAATTTACAGAGAGAAGACAATCAAAATTACCCCACCACACTTCTTAGATAAATGTATGTATCCCCCTGTTGCCTAATTTCCCACAAAAAAATTTGTCACTAGGATATATAGGAATTAACTTTCTTGTATTTTTCATCTTTATAAGTTAAACATGTAAAGTAGAAAGTCTTTAGACATTAATCAATATTATGCTTTGAATATAAAGGGTGCAGATACTGGAAGCTGAAATAACAATTTGATAAACATGACAAAAACTAAGGGCTTCCAACACACCTTCAATTTTCTTGTTAAAAGCTAATGAGCACCTGAGCCCTGGAGAAGCAGGAGAATGCTTGCTAGATTCAGACAAGCTGAACCTGGCTTCCAAGCATGGAAAAATTCCATGTAAAAGACAGATATTTTATAAGGTTACACAGGACGTTACAATGGAAACTGATCTGCCAGATGCAGCAATAGGTACTGCTACCTATCTAGTATAACTCTAGTAAGGAAGAATGTAGTAAAAGCAATTAATTAAAAATAAAATAAAAAAAACTACTAAGAACAGACTGCGAGTTGTCATGGCAAATTTATGTTGAGGCCAACTAATCACATCTGATAAACAACCCAAATCAAAAAGTTAATTTTAAAAAACCAAAGCTTCAAATGCTCAAAAAACTCTTCAGTATCCACTCACCAAAGCAGCAGTTAAACATTTCTTTCCCTCTAGATACAGGTCCCCTCAAATAAGCTGCATGTGCCCAGTGCACTTTCATTCACACATTGCACTGAACATAAAATGTAATGTTTCCACTTAGCCCACTTTATTCCCCACTGAGAAATCTACCAGTGTTACTTATGAGGCTTTTATATTTCTATGGGCACTTTGGCTTAAGCATAATTCAAATTTCAACAGTCTGTGGGTTTATAGTATATTTGGGATCATCTCTGAATGACTTAGCTAATCTGATATAAATTCGTGTTTTAAAGTAAAGACTGTAAGTGCAAGTTTCGGAAAACAATTACATTTCATGCTAGTGTTTTAGGTCTGTTTAATGGCCAGTTTAATCTTGATAGCTTGAAGCTAAATGTGTCAAGTTACAAGTACACTTAAGATTTAGAAAAGGCATTTTAAACCAGCTTTTATGATCTCCTTAAGCATATAGAGACAGTAGAAGGTGATAATGTAGCCAAGCCAGATAAAATAATCATCACTATATAATATATCATATAGAAAGAAAGTGTGCACTGCCCACTGACAAAAAAGAAAATATAGAAGTTGGAAACAGATTGGTGTTTGAAAATCTTTCTAGTTGATTTGACCACGTAACTTATTAGTCAGAAACTGAAAAAATAAGGTCTTCCATGCTACATTGTTCTACCTATGTGATCAAGGAGAAGTGTCCTGATAAACAGACAATATATGTAGGTCCTGGGAAATGTGAAATGGCACTGGTTTTATTCAAAGATTTATGCTTCAAGCACAACTTTGTGCTCAGGCTGTGATTTCTTCCTCACTCATCACTTCCCACCTGAGTGCTTAAAGACCAAATTATTCTTCCATCTTCAATTGCAGAAGACACAATGAACAGTCTCTATCCAAGCCTCTGGTTTTCAGATCTCCTTCCACTGAGAGCTGCAGGTTGTCATTTTTACGGCTGCCTGATTTCATTGCTCTGTGTATTGCTGACTAGAAGCATCTGCCCAAGCTGGAGTTGCTAGATTTGAAGATTTTCTATTTTATTAATGAGAGTAAGAGGGATGATTACTGAGTGCTTCCCAGCCCCTTCTGACATTAGCAAGTAGCATGGCTGAGTAGAATTGAATGCCCACACTGTATGTGGAGGAGAGGGGCTTATTTTAAACCAGCTTTAGCTGGCTGAGTATCCCTTAGTGACTGAACACAGTAGGTGCTGCTGGGGCACAACTTCTGGTTTAGTTTGACCCAAAAGGAATCCCATCAGCACATCAGCACATTCTGAAACCATCACACAATGCGGTGCTTTAATTGCTCTTTTTACCCTTGATATCCAGGACTCATATTAGCTATTGCCATCCAGCTCACTTGTAATTATCAAATCAGGGCAAATTGCTAAACTGTAGTTTTCCTATGACTAAAAATTAAAAATATTAATCATTGGTCATTCTTTCCAAGTTACAGATTAACAATTTCATCCAAGGATTTAAACTGTTATTGTAATAACAGATAAATTAAAAAATGTTGTTTAGTCTACAATTCTTGTAGATAACATGATACAAAAGGCTCCGACAAAGTTCAAGCAAACCTCATAATAACATGCCGCTATTCTATTTAATCATAGCCACCAGGAGACTGGAAAGTAATTGTTCCATATTTATATATAAACAGCAGCAGCTTTAGAAAGAGAGCTTTCTGCTAAAACTGAACTGTGAAGGTCAAGAAGATGAGAAAACAGAAATGGAATGTCTGAAAGAAATTACTTGAACATAATTAGAAATAGAACTCTAACCTTTCAGGTACAGAGGAATTTTTAATTTTAGAGTTTCTTGGCATCAAGAGCCACATTAAGAGAAAAGTAAGAACTCTGGTGTTATGTACTCTTAACACAAATCAACATTACTTAGACTTAAATCAGTCACTCCCTAACTAAGCCTGTGCGCTTGCTAAAATTGGGAGCATAATGAGAACAAACTGCTTGGTGAAATGAAGATGAAAGCTTCAAGACTGTCTATTTCAAATGCTAAAGATGACAAAATACCATGCTTTTCCTAAAACTGTCTCAATGTCTTGTTTTTAAAAAGAGGAACAGAAAAAAAGATAAAAGATCCAGCCACCTAAACCCTTATAGATATGAACAACTGCACTATCCTGTCTAAAGCAAATTCTATAAAGAAAAGACCAGCACAGTGAAGGCAGTTTGCTTTCCACAGTTTTGTGGCTCTTTTATTAGTTCTTGTTGGAAGTGGAAAATGGGCAGGATCTTGAGAGTGTTCATTTCCAAAATCGCTGTTTTAGGGGAAAAAGATGGGAAAAGCAAATAAAATGAGAAAAACTATGTGGATTGGTAATGACTTGTAAATACATGTTTGTCAGATTAATATGCACAGCAAGTCCAATCATATACCAAAATGTGAGCCTTCCCTTTTAATTCAAGTTAAGTATCTGTCTCCTAAGCTGCTGCAGCATATGATTTGTGCCCCAGGGAAGTAATATACCAGCTAAGTAGCAGTTCAGTTTAATGGATTTTCCAGGACTCCAATACCAAAATGTAAGATAGAGCATAGCACTCCAGCTTCATCACACCATGAAAAAGTGTGTCAGCAGATAAACAATGTCACATTAACAGTTCAGAACCTCAGATATCTCCAGAGCAAGCAATCCAGATGAATAAGTATCTAGTAAGACTCAGATTAGCTTTTGTCATGGCCAAAATCTACAAAAACAGCTTCCTAATGCGAGACGTTCTGAAACATTTAAAGACCTGAAAGTGAACTGAGTTTCCACTGAAGCTGCCAGCAGCTCAGCATTTCTGCAGACCAGGCCAATTATTTAATTATTAATATTAAACTAAGAGGCCAACATTTCAAATCAGAATTAAAGTATAAATGTCATTTCTCCTAAAAAAATGAAAGAGGACTTGGCTGAACTGAAGCCAAGCCCTTCTTCATCAAAGAACCCTGAAATACTGAACTTGACTGTCAGATTTCATCAGGGAAGTAACAACTGAGACAACAAGACAATCTGAAAGACTGAATCAAAACTTCTTCCAGGGACAGAAAAATGTGAGACTCAAGGTTTGTTCTTCCATGTTACATGTTCTGTATTAGTTAAAAGCAGGCAAGACTTGTCTGATTTAAGCCCAAATCTAATGGTTTTTCCCTCAGAGCTCTCATTCTAGACCTGTTAGAACATGAAGAAATAAAACAAGTTCAGAAAAACATGCCTGTAAGTCGAAGATACATACAAAGATAAGCAAAAGACAATTCTTACATATTTTGTATAAGCCACCCACTTAAACACACAGTAAAATGCTGTCAGTGAACAACCTAAAAACTGGTAGTTCAGCCACTGTAAATAGCGTCTACTACTGAAAACTGAATTTAAGCTGTAACTATAATCATATTCACAGCTGCAAGAAAGCAACTGCCCACATCACCTCTGCTGCTCAAACCGTCCTGCACCCATTGGAGCACTCTGAGTCATTCCACTGACTGGAATGTGCTTCAGATCACGTCACCAGAACAATAGTGCTCAGTCTAAACCTTCCTTCAGGCTGTAAGTTTGTACAACTTTAAGCCAACACTGAAACAGGGAGAATAATGGAGTTAATTTTGGTTTTAAATTAAGATACCTTCAGTCTTTTCAAAAGGACATTTCTACAACCATTTTTCTTGATTAACTGTAAATACTTGGGGTTTTTGGCATAGCTTGGGCTGCAGACTGAGAGCAACACATTTTCAAATCTTTTTCTGTACCTTCTAAAATTTATACCAGTGATTAAGCTTTTGGATATTTACCAACAACTACTTATGTTGTCTCTTGCTCCTGTCTGGCTAAAAGATAAAATGTTTCATGGAAAGGCTTCAGTCATATTTAGCCAAAATCTCGTTTACTTTCAAAACCCCTCTTAAGTATCAATTCTGTTTCATATTTCTAAAAGAAGTATGAACCCTGGAGTTTTCCTTCTTCCAATGAAGCTTCTTCTAAATTCTATGTTAGGCAGACTCTACCTTCTCTCCAAAGGACTGATTTGGTGTGCCCAATATTTGCTCTAAAATGAGCCACACGAACAGACTGAAGTTGTTCCCAGTGATATCAATGGCAAAGTTCCCACCAACATCCTTACAGAACCAGGGCTCAAAATATCTGCAGCAGGATAACATCCCTTGCAATGTAACACTTATTAGGTCTGTGAATAACACTGCATACTCAATTCTCTCTAGTTTTGTATAAATAAGAGCCAAGGGGGGGAATTGAGTGCTCAGACAAGATAACCTTAGAGCAGTTCATTTCCAATTATTGTCAGAAAGTTAGTGTCTGTGGATCAGATTCTGCTTTCAAAATATGCAATACCCAATTATTTCCCTAATAGTCTTTAGTTTAGCCTTGGGGGAATGGGCACAGCAAAGTTTAGATCCAACATAAAAGCAATTTAGTAGCATATAGATAAAACATATGCTGTACTAGTGAGGGAAGATTCTACCTGCATGTTCTCCAAAGCTTGTGGGGGTTTTTGTGTGTTTTCTTAAGATTGAATCTTTACTAAAATCCTCTTTATCGACTCTCCTCTGTGCCAAAAATAGTGAAAGGGAAGGAATATCTGAAAAATCTGACAGTAAGACAGAAAATACTATTTCATTAAAACTTCTTTTTCAAGTCTTGCAAGAAATACATAGGTGACTGAAGTCTAAAAAGACTTTTTTATCCTTTCTTTCACCATACGTTCCAAAATTCCAGACAAACCCCTCTCTTTATTCTTTATTTAGAAGCCTAATAATTGGTAAAAATCTCATCACAAAACAAGTCCCTTCAGCCTTATTAGAGCATGTTCTCATGGAACTCTATCTTTTCTTTATTGAAAGTTTCTAAGGGTTCTTATGATTTCCACAGGGAAAAAAAAGTATACTACAAAAGTACTGTCAAAAACCTTAGGAAAGAACTAATCTGTAAATTGTTTTGAAAGTTTTGTGTTGTGGTTTAACCCAACCAATGGTCAGCAAAACACCACACAGCTATTCCCTCACTCAGCCCCATAGGGGGATCAGGGAGAGAACCAGATAAAAAAGTAAAACCCTTGGTTTGAGGTAGAGAGAGTTTAATAGGAGAGAAAAGGAAAGTGACTCTAGTGATGATGATAACAACGTATAAAATAAGAGATGCACAGTGCACTTGCTCAGTACTCGCTGACTGATGCCCAGCCAGTACCCTGAGCAGTGGCCACCAACCCCAGCAAGCTTTCCCCAGTTTTGTTGTTTAGTGTGGTGCTGTGCAGCCTGGGATATCCCACTGGCCAGCTGGAGTCACTTGTCCTGGCTGTGCCCCCTCCCAACCTCTTGTGCACCACGAACCACCTCGCTAGCAGGGCAACATCAGAAGATGAGAAGTCCTTGACTTAGAGAAAGCACTGCTCAGCAGCAATCAAAACATCAACATCTCATGCTAAATCCAAAATACAGCACTGTAACAGGCAAAAATTACCTCCAGTTAGCCAAAATCAGGACATTTTGTTAGTGTCCTTTATCATGAACACCATGTGGTGCCAGATTTTTATTTTCTTTGTAAAACTGACAAGCTGCTGACAACTGCACTCAGTTGCAGGAAACAGACAATCTCCCTTGTCTACGACCACGACTTCAGGTCCAATAACATATTGGGAAAGTCTGGAAGCATAATCTTTGAGGAACAGCAGATTTATTTACAAAAGACAAGAAAAAAGGACAGTTGAAGGCTATGTAGGATCACTGTCAGAGACAGTGGGACTATAAAGCTCAACAAATCAACACATGCACTGAATGAAGATTCTCATTGCTTAAGGAGCAAACAAAACGTCATTCCTTCACTGAGTGGTAGGATCCTCCATCATGGAGACACCTTAGTAGCTTTGGCAGACCATGCATTAACACAGACTTTAGCATTATTCAATAACATCACAAAAAAACTGACAATTCTCATGAGATGAACAAGAGGCTGCAGCAGGTGGACTGGATAACTGCTCTAATAATTCTAAAGAAAGGTTATAAGAAAGGTGTGAGCACTCCCAGGTAACAAAAAGCCTCCTAAAAACTAACACAAAGCAAGAATTCTGGGCAGGTGGAATTTCCATGGCACCATTTTGTTAGCAATTCTGCACAGCATTTGCAAAGTGCCTCTTTGTTTTCATCTGGCCACAGTGACATGCCCCCACTGGTGTGGCAGCAGGATTCAGGATTTAAGGAACAAAATCTGCAGATGCAAATGACCAGTTTTTCTACAATCTGGTCTAAACACTCCAAGGAAGTCAATGCAGCTGGCTAGTAATCCATATGTAAGCAGAATGGGACCTAGGACATTGCTGGGTACTGCAAAAAGGTGTAAGTCACTATCAAATAAATAGGCTAATGAAGAGGGAAAGTAGGATACAAGACTACACACAATACTGAGTTCCTACACAGTATAATATACAGAGCTAAAAAATACACTTAGTTCTTATATACTCCACTATTATAGTACTATTCATCAAGAGATCTCCTATGACTCAAAGTTGTCATTTCCCTCATTTACAATGGCTGCTCTCAGGAGAGTCTAGCTGAGAATGACATGGGACTCCTGACTCAGGTTTTCCCAAATCTTTTTAATTTAAATTATAACCTTAATGTTATTAATGTTATGTTATGTTAGTATGATTATTTATATTTAATTTCCTTTTGAGTTTTTTCTTTAACAGTGATATAATTTGAACTGACATAGTAACATGCTTTTCATATACTTCAGTTCAAATTGTGCCTAAGGGCAGCAAAATTCTCATCCATAAGCTGCATAAAGAAAAAACCTCTGGCACTCAGAAGCTAAACACCTGCTAGAAGTAGTGGTAGATCCAGATTTTTAAGAGAATTCCTGTTGCATAATGAAAACACAAAGAAGGGAAATGTGTGGGGTGATGGAATGGTATTGAAACCACAGCACTTAGGGGGAAAAGAGGAGGGAGGAAAGGAAAAAAACCCACCTTAGACCACTACATACTTCAGAGCTAAATACTGAAGATTTTGTCATTTAAGTTGTTCGCAGTGCAATTAAAACCAGAGACTTTTGTTATGTGGAGAAGGCTGAACACTGAATCTTTATCATATATTGCCTTTGGTTGCTAATGACAGCGAGTTTTCTCCCTGCCCTCAGTCCCTGTACATGTGCTTCTGATTCAGGTGCCAGGGGAAAATTGGCAAGTATTCAGTCCCCAAAAAATGCTGCCCTAGTAATTTTTTTTCACTGCATACTGTTTACATAATGTTGTCAGCAGCAACAGCGTGGTGTTTATCATGAATTAAACAGGTAGATGAAATGGATGGAATTGCTCTGCTACTGTAAATGACTACAAATTCTCATAATAGCAAAAGACCTGGAAACAGGCAAACAGCCACCAAGAACTGGAATAATTTCTCAACAGGAAACAGCAACATCTCTGGTACAACAATTTTGAAGATCAAATAGCCCAAAACTCAAGTAACAGAACCCAAAAAGCACACAACTAAACAACTTTGACAGATCACGAAAATAGAAAGTTTCTGATAACCAACACCTACCATCACAAAGCTTCTCAATGGATGGTCCTGGAAGTACCATAGGATAGCTCAGGCTAACACTGCTGTTCATCCACCTTTTTCAGCAAACACCAAGAGCACCTGCTCCCACCTTGTCAACATTCTTTCAAAGAGGGGCTGGGGAGGGAGGGATGTCCCATAGTTGCAAGGACAGACCACCCTGAATACGAGTGTAAATAATCAAAATGGTCCTCCTCCCTGTTACTTCTAGCTGATGAATCCTTTCTCACCTGAAAGAAACCAGACTGTAGAGAATGCCACAGCCAGATGTTCACTCCCAGGCTGACTTATGATTTACAACAGCTCCGCACACAAATGCGTCTAACACATGGGGACGAGAGCATGACTTTTCCACTGTTAGTTTTCCACAGCTTCTGATAATTTTAGTGATACTAACCCAGTTCTTCATCTACTCTTCTTTCTCCATTGCGCTAAGTCCCTTTGCAGGGTTTATGGACTGAGCAGCCTTGCACATGGACTCAGTCAGGCACATTTTCACAATAAGGAAGCAGTTAAATGGTCATGGCTCTGCTGCAGGAATGTTGGTTTAAGGCTATTAATAAGGCACATGAGGTAAATGCCTTTCAGCCAAGCACCCTCCACGTGTGCACACCTGTTTCAGCATGATTTTAAAAAGAAATACCCAAAAGAAACTGTTCACAGCACGCACACTCTAAGTCTCAAACACATTTCTGCAAATACTCTAGAGGTTTTAAACTTTTTGTGCTTTGCTGGTGTCAGGAATACTGATACACCAACCACTAGGTAAAGCACACTACTTCCCAGTAAGCCATTTTCCCCTATTAAATTACTTGTCTTATCATTCATCTGCCACTTTGAGATTATTACCAGTGACTTCCAGTATTTTCATCATTCCTACCTGATGTGCTGCTGCTGAAATGTTTTTCCAGACCAAGGCCCACTGCTCTAACACTGCAACTCACTTCTCCAAGCACTATAATTTGCCACATTTAAATCTCAGCTTAAGTATTCCCTCAGTTCAGCGATGCCAGCCTTGATATTTATGATCCATCCATTTTCCAGTTTCCTCTCATTTTGGGGGGGAAGAGAGGGTGCTTGTTCAAGTATATTTTGTCTTTCCCTCTTGCCAGTGAAAGCATCTCAAGCAGAGCAAACTTTTAACTCTGCCTTGTACTGAGCCAGACACATTATCCATATTAAAAATTAAATCCTGACTAGAAAAATGCCAATGTCTGAGCAAAAAGCAAGTAATGCAACTATGAAAGAGGACCCACCACTAATCTGAAGACTGTCTCCTTCCTAGTCCCAGTTCATTTCTGGCATTGACTGAGAGCATTTCACACCTATACTCACTAATAAGCCACTACTTAGATAACTCTGCTTTAGCAGCAAACCCCAGAGCAATTAAAAGCTCACATGAGAGACGCTGCAGGCATCTGTTCACTGACAGCTGTTAAGACTAATGGTCATTAGTTTAATGACTCATTCTTGTTCTTCTATACAATGTGTACAGCAATGCTGGAGAACTGATATGGTGAAGGGGAAAGGGCTCTTACTGAGGTGAGAAAAGATAAACACGGGCTCTGCTGCTGGAAAGAATGAAGTAAATCCTCTGAATGAACCAGAATTGCTGAAATGTTAAAAGACACAGCTGAACAAGTCAGACACAAAATGAAAATAGGAACTGCTAATTCAGAACAGGATGCCTGCTCTAATCAGGGTATTATCAACACTACAACTTTATCCCTCACCTTCCATGTCCAGCAAATAAATTTCATTAAGCAATTTAAAAATTATTCAGGTGATTACAAAAGACATTGAATGAACAGAAAAAGAGTAAAAAATGGACAGCACTAAAGAACACCTGTAATTCAAAGGTAAGGCATTTTCTAGCATTTTAGAATTTAAAAATGTATGATGCCCCCTTAAGTGCTCTGTATTTTCTCAAAGTATTTTAAGCACCAAGTGTCTTCCCTGTGACTGATCTCACCAACACACCATTTTTACTCTTCTAATGGTCAATATTTCAAATGCAACCAGTAGCATAAGTGATTAAAACAGTTATCACAGAAGGAACACTGAAAGATGGGCCTGGTGGTTGTATTCCTACTCACTCGTCTTGTATTCTCATTCAAGCAGCTGAGGTTGAGTGAATTGCTTCACTCTGTGCATTACTCTGGGAACTTGGCTACCATATCCACAATATGGGGCTCGCCAATACATACCACCTGCATACTGAGGGAGCGGAAGACCTTCCTGTGGAGGAATATCTTCCCATCCTGTGTGGGTGTACGGGAGCAGATGTGTACATACAATGGATAGCTCCCAGGACAGATGAGCTGAGACATGTCATAAGTCATGCACTGCTTTCCAATAATGAATATCTTTCTACAGGAAATTTAACAGAGTAATTTTACTCCTTCAGAATATCACACTGGACTTTATGATGGCAGAGCAGATGGCTAGTAAGATAAACAGTCTTGTTTCCTTCTCTGTACCAGCAGTTTGAAGAATCTAACAATAAGAGGTGATAAATTTTCAGCAGGTCCTTAGTTCCTGGCATTTCACTGAATGTACCAGCAACTAAAACTTAGATACACAACAGAACACAAAGCAGAGGCTGTAGTTAAGCTACTGAAAAGCACTCCTACCTTGACCACTACAGGAAAGGTCGTGGTGGGACTGACTCTCCTTGTTGCTGCTGATAGAATCAAATCTCAACACATTTATCTTGCATGCAAAATGAGCAACTAGCTCAAAGAGCCATAGATATGCTTTAGAAGGCAAGTGGAAAATACCACTATTTTTGTCAGATGCAGGATGACTACTAAGGAAAATCTTTTCAAAAGCAGCTTTTGTATACCGAATTGTAAGAAAGTACACATCATCTTGGTGTGTCCACGTGACCTTGTCTTTTGAAAAGCTGTCATGCCTCTTGTAGGGCAAGAGATGCTCTGCTCACTACTTTTAAAAACAGCAAGGGCAAGGGGAAATGTGGAGTTCCCAAGGCATGCCTCATGTCTAACCAATGGTGCAAAATCACCTACCTTTGTGTACCTAGCAGCTGCTCTTTTACCACTACCATTTGCACGTAAGGTTAAACAGAATTCTTGACAACATAGTTTAATTTTAAAGATTTACATAAGGGCACTATTCCTACAGAATATTTTTCAACTATTCCAGAGCACTTTTGGAAGGATCTGTGGCAATAACCTCCCCTGAATTTTCTTATCCGCAGTCAGCTCTTAGTTTGCCAGTACAAGCTAATGTGAGCTTGGAGGCCAACCCTAACAGTTCAGTATCTAAAGCTTTAGCATGGTTCCAGGTTCTCATATGTTTGTCTTTAGCATTCTAAGACTTTTCAAAATATAGACAGAATCCAAGAACAATGGACTGTGCAAAGGCAGGGAAATAAATTCATCCGCCCTTTTAATTGCAGAAGATTCCTTTTGCCCTGTGTATCTGTGACTTCTCAGACTAAAGACAATCACAAGTAGAACTTTCACAATCTAGTGAATTTGCAGTGGTGTGAAATACTGTGACCCTACTGATTCAGTTGATCTGTTCTTATCCTGCATAACTACACATTCCTTCACATTCTTCACCACTTTGCAAATTGCAAACAATAGGACACTCTCACTGCTAAGCTGTGCTGAAGTTATCTGTGGCAGTAATCCTATTTTCATTTGCCCTTTTTACAGGCCTGGCTTCCTCTGCACCCTACAGAGAGTAAAAGGCTACTATAAAAAGCCTTAACAGCATCCATTTTAAATAATAAGACCCAAGTATAAATCTTAACCCCTGTATTCCTCTGCAGGTTTGGCTGTACTTGGAATTATCTGTCCAGAACATCTCTATTTCAGAGCACAGTCTTTTCAGGGAAGAGACATGTTCTTTTATCTTGACTATAGTAAAAAAAGCCAACTTGGTAGCCTCACTCAGGCTGGAATTTTTCTCTACCTTTATACAAGCTTTTTATAATTCCGGGTGTAAAGGCTGAAGGGAACCCTACACATCCACACAAGGTGTAAATTTTGTTGGCCTCTTGCAAAAAACCATTCAAAATGACTGAGATTTGTCCCTTCCCTGTGTGCTTTTTCTTTCTTAGAGTTAGGATGATGCATGTAGCAATTCCCCTCATTTTGTGTTACTCCAGCTTTAAAAACAGAGAAAGGACTCTGCAAATTGTTCCATAAAAAAAAATTACAACCACTTTCTAAAAAGCCTGATTATCTACTTATATAAAACCCTCAACAAAGTGGCTACACACTTTAAAGGGAAGTATGGGACAATATTTAAATTCCAAGTCAAAATACCTCTGCCAAGAAGATTTAATATGGTCCCTAAATCTCAAATAGCCCAAAAGTCTTCATTCCTGCCATTTACAAACACAGACTCACTTCAAAATGCCTGAAAGCCATAAGAATCCAAACCAATACCTATTCTAAATTCATGTGTTCTGTACCACTGCTTCCTGGGAGGCTGGGGCCCAAAGACACATAGGAAAGGAGGAGCCTTTCTCCCAGTTCTTTACAAGGTATAAAAAATACACTAAAAAGTGTTAGCAATGTGACAGAAAACCTTGCATTTAAATCCTCGAGTCTACTGTGAGTGGACAAATACAAAATCAAGGCACTCCACTTAAATAAATAATCCACCTAATACTACTAATCATATTTCTCTTCTCATGTACATGAAAACCAGCCAATTTGTACTATTTTCAGAATAACATTCAAGAAACAGAGGAAGTTACATACAGCACATTTTAAACAAAGTCAAAATACAGAAACCAAATTCAACTTCAGTTGAGAAACGTTTTAAAGACATTAAAGCTAATAGAATAAATCCTTCTTTGTAAATTTCTAATTATTTCCTTTAGTTAAAGATAACAACATATTGGATTTAAGTCCATACATAACATATTAAATGCCTTTTTTTTTTACAGAGGATCTATTCATAGCAACTTGTATTTGCAACATATGCAGCAAATTATACTATTAAACATTCAATCCCAATAAAGTTTAAATTTCACCCCAACAATAAAACTTGCACAGATCTCGCTACACTTGAAATCAGATTCTAGAAATGATCAATAAAAGTCATAGTTAGGTATCACAACAATTAATATCTGAACATTTAAGATGTAAATATAGCTGGTTATGTGGAAATGTTATGACAAAATATTACAAAAAATCACCTCTTTTTTTTTTTTTTTTTTTTTTTTTTTTTTTTTTTTTTTTGCAGTTGGTAAATTAAAAAAAAAGTAAACATCCCTTAGATATAGGAAAGTAACAGGTCAGAGCCTTGTGATTCAGTTTACATGTCTCCTAAAAATATGAGCTCTTATGTGCCCTCTGTAGCAGCCAGGGCTGATCCCACTGATTGGTTTTTGCAGCTCCAGAGCTTTGGGGAAGAGCCGGGTCCCACATCAACCCTCATGGAAATCCAGAGGGAAAAATCACTGCTGCAGCAGAGATCCTGTGGTAGTCACAGCCCATATAAAGTGCACTGGCTGCTAGGGCAGCCTTCCACAAAGAAAAAGGGAGGCAGATGAGCTGCACCAGCATATTAAAACCTCAGCAGAACTTAACAAGTATCAACAAACAGAACTTGACAAGTTTCAATGCAAATGCCTCCTCAGACTAATAACAGTTTCTGAAAGCAAGATCCATTAGAATCAAGCATGTCCCCACAAATCTAAATTTTATTTCCACTCAAGTGCTCCATATATTATTTCTGACCTATCTAAAGTTAATTATACAGCTCTGAACAGGATTTTCTTCTAAGCTACTTTATTAAAAGAGTCAACTCCAACACAAAGAATAAATCAGGCAAGCAGACCTCTATTTTATGAGACCAATCATGCCACTGCAAGCCCCAGCTCAAGCAGGTATTCAACCTTGTAGAATGCATCACCCTTCAACATGAAGCATCATTCCTCATTTTTCTTGACCCATGTTCTCATTCAGTTGTATTAAAAGCTGCTTGTGTCTAATATCTCCACCAAAAGTAATGCCAGGGTAAATCACTGTTTTATGCAGCAACCCTGTAACTTACATATACGGAAGAGTCCATGACGAACCTGCAGCTATCTAACGCTTAATTCAGACTAAAACTAAACAAAAGACAATCTCAGTTTGCCAGAGACTTCGTTAGTGCAATCATCTCTGCTACACACATACATATTTCTATGTAGCATGCACAAAGGAACAAAGTTTAAAACTTCAGCAATGAATGGAGACTTTCAACACTGCACACCACTACCAAAACAGAAGCGGACTTCTATTTCTCTAGGGTTGTTAAATGCTCCTTGCGAAAAAATGTGCTAACTTTTCTGTGCAGACAAAGGCATATACTCTTTGACAGATACTAACTAGGTACTTGAAGATCCAGGTGTAATTTCTCACAATAACATAGATGTCTCTCTCAAATACATCCATCTTAGACACTGAAAATATCAAAAGAATAGTCCCTCCACCACAAGAACAGACTAATGGAACTGGATCTGTTTCCAATCAGCTGTGGAATTACATTATTAAAGTCAGTAAATTGCTTCGGCAACATGGAAGAATTTCATAAAGGTGCTCAGAGCAGTTTGATTCTGAGAAGAGCTGGGGAAGAACTAGCAGGTGCAAGGATGTACTAGGAAACTCTCTCTCAGGAGACTGGATAGAGTTGATGACATGGGAAACTTGGGTTGCCAACTTTCTACAGAATATACAACATTGAAACTGTGGGAAAATTAATTGGATTATGAAGGTCGAAGAGAGAGGCCAGCCCATTACTGAAAGATACTGTAATTGAATTTTGCCAATTTATCTGGATGATTACTCTCTAGCTGAAGGGCTAGTGCCACTTTTTCATTGCTGCCAGTCTGTTTTCTTCACTCCTCAGCTCCCTTCTTTCACAGACTCCTCTGGAGCTAAAAAAGCACATTAATGAAAATTTCCCAGTAGGTTGGTTTTGTGCAGCTTTTCCCATGTTTATCGCCGCTTTTCTTGAGAGATCCTCAGAACTCGGTATCCTAACTCTCAAAGTAAGGCATTCTTGAACAGAATAAGGCAATATTCAGTGGTAACAGCAGAACCTAAAGGTTGCCTTTGACTGTTCTGATCCAGACATGCACATTACTGCTTAACATTTCCATAATTCATTCACATTTGTGCCAGAGGAATCTTACTTCATGAGTTAAATTTTATTCATAGCTGAAGTCTACATTCAAAATAAGACTGGGCTATTGTGGAAGCAAAGACCTATAAAAATTGAAAACTCCCTTTGAAACACATGCTTTCCAGTAAGTGCAGCTAGCAAACTGCAAAACACGGTCAACATTCCAACACCATGATGTCAATTTTCATATGCACAGACAAAATGCTACATGTAGAAATCAACTCTGTCTTCCTGATTGGTGGTGTGCTTGTGTTTCCCTCTATTTTCATTCACAGAACAGCACCATGCAGTGGAGAGTGCAACCCCTTAAAATGTTCAAAGGCATCTTCTGAATATAATAATTGTGGCAAAGACAAAGTCACATTGATTTTTTAAAAAGTGGATTTCCATGTTCTTCTTCAGTTCTCCTGAAAAACAGTGTACATGCTCTAAGGAGCAGTTTTGATGTTTCCCCCCTGCCAACAGGGATGGACTGGAACATCTGATAAAATGGCCTTCAATTACACACAATAAAAATGGGACATGTAAAAAAATGGAAATCACTTCAACTTTTGCAAGGTTTGTAAGCAACAGGCAACTTATCTTTATTACATCTGTATTTTGCTTTTTTTTTTTTTTCCGAGAGAGAGAAATACAGCCAATTTTCTAGAAAACAGCTGCAGACACAGCTTTAAATGCCATCTGTCCTTAGCAGTTATATGAAGAAGAGATGGAATGATTCACATCACACACCAGGAAATATGATTAACCAAGTAGTTAGCACTAATAAAATTCAGCCTCAGTTTGCTTCCTTGCAGGTCTTACTCCAGAAAAACTCCCACTGCTGTCTCAGGCAAAGTGCCTGCAGACTTCACTTGTTACTCAAGTGCAGGACATTGCACTGTTGAAATGGAAAACCTGAATTTTACAAAATAAGGTCTCACTTGTGGCACAGCAACCTACTGAAGCTCATAGATCTCCCCAGCCTGGCCCTTTTTCAGAACTGAGATTTTCTAGTGCCTGGAATACAGGAGTTCTCATACTACCACTGATTCAAACTGAACCTTTGGCAGACAATGAATGATGGGACACTCCTACAGTGCAGCTGAAGAGGACAAGGGCTTTTTTTTCAGTGTTCTCAAGGACTGGCCTTAACATTTGAAATAGTAAAGAAGTCTCCAATTCCTACATTTCCCCCATTTCTAAATAATGGCTTCTGTGTGACGTATGACACATGGTTCACAGAGGTCTAAATTCAGCAAGAAAAATAATCAATTATAAACAAATACATCACTGGTGTTTGCTAAGGACATAATTAAGCAAGTTCAAAAGATCAGAACAAGACCCATATGTTCTGTTATCCCAGCTCAGGCCCTTCTCAAGATGGTTATCTACAGGAAGACATTTTCTCCAAGAAAAGCTTAGTGTTCCCAGCACATCTCCATTTCCCTTGCAGAAACCATAAAAGTTGGGTGTTTTTTAATTAAAATTAACTCATAAATAAAAATTAAAACTATAAAGTAAATTTTCCCTTTTGTAGTCACAGTGCTGTTTAACGGAAAAGCTTTAAAGGGTTGTATGTTAAGAACAGGTGATGCTAACAGGATATTTGAAAGGCCCATGAGACTTACAACATTAGGTAAAATGTATTTGCCTACTGATCTAATTGCTTACTAATTTTCAAATCTATTCCCACCAGATAAGTAATGGCATTTTAAGCCCAGCTCCCGGCATTAAAAATACATTCCTAGTTTCCTCTTAGCAGAAGATAAACAGCTGCATGGTAAACCCCCATACATTAAGATAGCATTCTGGAGGTTTTCCTTATAGTTTTAACCAACCTATTGTGTTCCAAATTTAACTGAAAGAGAGAGGAAGAGGAAACGGGAAAAGCATTTGGCTGTACAGTTTCACAGTGGGGTGAAGGCAAGTGCTCTCTCATGCAGGGAAAATGTCTGGAATATTTGTGTTTTACAGAAGGACTGATCACATAATGAAAGTGGAATTTAAGCCAAGCCATATTTAGTGAAATATGGGAAGCCATTTCTCTATTTATCTTGCTCAAGAAAATACCAGTGTTTGTTTAAAAACAGGAAGGTATTCCAGCAATTAAGCCTAAATTTCCTTTCATACTTTAAAAGTCATTCCAAAACTCAAATTTGAAAATGTACCAGAAACACACAGGAACTAATATAGTGAAAGAATCATACTTTTTTTTGCTTTGTTTTACATCTTCCTATCATAGCATTTGCTACCACTCAATTAGCACTGTTAACTGCTGTCAGGCTCTCAGCTGGTTTTCTATGCAAAGACTTAGCTGAGAATCACCAGTCTAGAGGAAACGTAACTGCTATAGTCACATAAAGCACCTTATATTCATATAAATAAAGTTATTCAATCAGGGGACAAACCCAGAGCCTGTTGAAGCAGTCTGATCAGTCAGTGGCTTTAACAAAATCCCCTGCACAGCACAAGGCACACACAGCCCCTCTCTCCAGTGATAGATGTGTTCCCTCTTCTGCTTTAACACAAGTGCTGATGAGATCAGCTGAAAGAATCTGCATGATGTTGCATGTACCTGGCAGTTTCCAACTACAACATCACCTACCAAGCAGACAACACTCAAGACGCTACTATGCTATTGGGTTTTTCAGCCAACATCCATGTCAGTCAACCAGGGAACAGTTTAAAGTATTTGGAGACTCAAGAAAACAAAACACCAAATGAGTATCAAAACATTGAAAACATCTAATAAAAGAAGACTGTCAGGAAAGGAAGCCAAGTCATATTTTAGCATATTTCATTTGTTATACATCTACAATCACTAATCTTGTGCTTCCACAGCACTGCTACACCAACAAAGGCTGCAGTAGCTCAGAAAGCAAGGAAAACTCTCACCAGAAGAGGCAAATCTGAATTTATCAGAACCAGTACCTGTACTGTGCTTTCACATTTCTCCATCCCAGCAGATGGCCTGAAGCAGCCACGTATACAAGCAGGGAAATTGCAACAAAACGGGGGATATTTTTTTGAGCTAGTTAATTTCTTGCTGAATCAGCCAGCTGGGAATAAAGCCAGTTTCTGCAATCTTCTCAGAGCTTCAACAAGGTGCAGGCCAGGAAACACTTATTGCCAAACAGAACTTGAGAAAACACAATCCCTTACTCTTCACATGCTACAGTGGTACAGGTGTGTCAGTGTCATCTTACTTTTACGATTCTAGAAGGCAAGAGATCAGGCAGCTAAAGCTCTCCTTTTTATGCCTTCATCTACTATACAGTGACCCTCCACAGGTCCTTTCATGTATACACACTGTAAATGTTACCCCATTGTGCTTGTAGGCACTAACAGGAGACTCTATCCTATAAATTTCAAGCAGCTTCAATTTTTGGCAAAGCACCTGATGACAGAGAAAACCCAACATTACATAAATACAGAAATATATGATTCTACATATAAACAAATGTTCCACTTATTTAATATTACAAATCAACCTCATTTACCAGCTGGGACCTCCCACCATGACACAACTGACAACAGTTAGCATAGAACAACAATCTAGTAACTGCAATCATAAATGCAGTTTTAATATTGTTTCACAATTTCGTTGAGCTGAGTTGCATTTGCTGTGTTTCTAGTGCATCCAGAAGCATGACAAACTGACAATTCTTGGAAACCACATTTCTCAAAACAGACTGAGAGTACTGTTTTCATTTTCTCTCCATAATGATGTTAAATCTAATAAATACAAAATTAGAAACAGAAATAACATTGTTGCTAAACACTTTTTGTAATATGTTGTCTGGAAGGGATTTATTAGGCCAAGTTTTAAAAAACTGCCCTCTCTTTACGAATATGTGACACTCGCACTTCTTAAATATTATCAAATATATACACATTCAAGGAGTGGAATTTACACACCAGAAACGTAACATTTCAAGAGAATTACAAGGGTGAAAGTTTAACCACCTAAATATGATAAGAAATACTTAGCCAGACTTTTGGAAGTGCCTAAGGCACCTAATGCCTGACTCCCATTAGAGGAATTGAAATTTACCTTGTTACTTGTTTTGAAAGATCAAGGCAGTTGAGTACTTCACAGTGTTTGTTTCACATGTCTCAAGTCTTACTGAAAGTCATCAAGCACAAACCCTTCTCAAAATGCTGCTCTATCTGCATTAATTTAACACCCTTATGTAGCTGATGGTCATCAAAAAAGGACTTGATAGAACTGTCATTCCTCCTGTAAACTGGAATGAGGACATTCTGAAAATCTGACCCTTAAATTCCAGAGCACTTGACAGTCTATAGACTTCAGCTAATACCAAGTTCTCCCTTTATGGGAAAGAAAGTTATATGCATGCTTCCAAAACCTAAAGGATTTATTGTCTATCACTGACAATAAAGTGAGTGCATAGGGCATAGCAGCACTGCAGTGCTTTAAAGTTCCTATGTGGGTCTTAGTAGTCCCTTCGGAGTTGCCATGGCTGTATCCAATGTCCTTCCTGGAATGCTGTGCTCACTAACTGTACTTGAAAAACAAACCCATTATTTCACCAGGCACAAACTCTCTCTGTTTTACAGGGACTTTGCCTAATAGGTATTACACTGGAATTGTTCAAGTGTGACTGCATTGGACTGTTCACAGGTACAAGATCATCATCAGTATTATAAACTGTATAAAACCATAATACACTGACGGGACAGTAAACAACAACCTTTACACATTATATAACATTATGTAACAGTATTATATAACTCATGCCCATGATTTCTTGCATAGCCTTACAACACAAATGCAGAGAAACACAATTATAAATCTGCTCCCACTACCACTGAAATTAATATATCTTACTGCTTCATGGCAAGCTACAATCCTGGGAATTCAGATGAGCACGGATAAATGCTCAAAGAAAACCTGAACCCTACAGGTTGTTTACATAAAAGCAAATAAAAATTACTCAGCTTTTTAAATGTATGTCCTTTTGAAGCAAAACATTATTTTGGATGGCTAAATCTTGAATTCTGGATGAACAGTAAAAGGGCTTGAATATCAGTACAATCAATCATGTACATTTTCTCTGATGCAAAGGCAGGAATGGAATTTGGTGCACTGTGCAAAACTGCCCCCTCAGCGCTGTTTATGCCCCAATTTGGTAAGGAATAGGAAGGGTTCAGCTGCACCAAGCAGACCTCAGTGAGTAGTTATCAATGACTAAGTGTTCCAGTATCTTCTAAAATCAAAGATCATCCTATAGCCATTCCCTCATTTCTTGACTACTCTTTCAAGAGAAATTGGAAACCACTGGCAGCTGTTACAGATTATTCGTACACTTGAGGCTTCTCCAAATGTGCCAGACTCTTGCTTATCTGGTTTGGGAAACAGCAATTTGCAGCTCTACACACAACTGATTCAAGCATCTCTGTCCAACTGTTAGTCTAACTTCATCAGAAGTCATTGTAGCAGCAAATAAAGACAGTAAAAGGATGCCTTCATTGATGACATCTGTACTCTTGGTCATCTCCCATAGCTGACTTTAGTTTTTAAAATGTATTCATAAAAAATTAAGTATTTGTATATAGTTTGCATGGCAAGTCACAAGACACGTGTCAATTTTTCAGGCAATTTGGATTGTAAATTGGGGGTAACAGCAGTTCAGATCCCATGAGCACTGGCTGAGCAATCATTATCAGTCCTAAATTTAAACATACATTTTCTGGTAATGCTGTCACTGTGTTGCAACCTTTTCAATAGCAATGAATATTTTAAGTCAGAATACTTCTACAGAGTCTCAGGTGTGTTATTTGTCTTTAGAAGCAGCATCTCATTCTTCAAACAAATACTAAAACCACAGGCCTTTTGAGGCTGGTGGCAAAACTCCAAATGGGTGCAGAATTGCAACCTGCCTATAGAAATGGAAAATTGCTTCAAACCAAAGTCAGGACTTGTAAATCTCATCCTGATATTTCTGATCAAAGTTACTGGAGACTTAAGAATCCTCACTATTTTATGGCTTGTAGTTCATCATCTCTTTTCTGGATATCAGTGTGCAATATATTTAGTGACTGTAAAACAATAATCCAAAGGTTTTACACAAAGATGTTCTCCAAGTCCACTATGTCATATAATGGACATCAGATTTTTGGCCTTGCAAGGCTCAGTCTTAAAGACATTTACTATGTTGGTAGTTTTTGGCAGATTTGTTACGGCAGAATAATTTTGAATACAATAACGTTTTCAGCATTTATATCCTTCACATCCAGAATATCACAGATAGTTAGGAAAAAAACATAATGCAGGCAGGGATTGCAGAAACATAAATCATGGAAGCAACCAACAGTTTATTCAATGAATATATGAGCTATGAAACTTTCCCTTCCATAGAAACCCAGAGCTAATGCTTCTTAAATATCCAGACATGGTGTCTTTGCTGTTATTCCCTCTGCAGATATTAGCAACCCCGTGGTCTTTGGAGGCAAAATGTACTGACTTGTAAAGGGTTTGATTTGGACTGCAGAAACACAAGAAAATGTCCTGATTTGAAAACAACATACTAGAGAATAAATCTAAAATGAATCCATGTGTAAAATTCCTGATGATATATATTTGCCTACATGAATCTGCTAGCCATCATTTCTTCCTGCCAGTAATCCATTAGTAAGAACATGCAGTCTTACATACATTTCATAACAAATATAACAGTATCTAGCTGATGTAATAAAATGGTGTAATAAAATGTTATCACAAGGTTAAGAAAGAGTGGTTACTAGGCTGAGCATCCTGCCTTTTCAACTACAAATATGAACCGATATGTTCTCAAGAGATTACTTCAAAACAGCAAAACTGGACTTGGATTTCTGCTTTAACTTAATCATCCCCTAAAATCTGTAGTATTGATAGCACTCCTGCTGCAATGTTAGAAAAAAATGAGGAGCCTTTTACACAATATTTAGCAATAAATACAAAGCTAAGGATATAATTAACATTCCCAAATTCATATAATCTGTAGAATACAGTAACTTCTTTGGATAGAGCCCTCATTTAAATCTTTAAAAACAATGAATTATTCCATGTTGCTGCTGCCATTTGATGGAGCATTTTGTTTGTTTTTAAGAAAAACATACAGACATAATTTGCTTCTATTATCATTAGCTTTAGAATAACGCAGTGCCATTAATTTCATTTATATTGGCTCTATACTTCCAAAAGAACACAGCCAAGGCTTACCTATAAGCGGTCTCTTCCTGAGTGATTTATGTCACTGCTCTTGGTCACAGAGCAGATTTAACAAACAGGCAGCTCAGCCATGCTCAGGGTTAAACTATTCCCTGGGTTATCCTAGGAAACCTAACCTACTGACTAGTATAGTGACTAATCCACCCTTGACAAACTAATTTTGTCAAATTTGAGACATTGCACATCTGTAAGGGCAGAGTTCAGTTTGGAGCCCACCTAAGCACCACACTGTGCTTATTAACATGCTGTGAAGAATCAGAAAGGGCTCCTATAACCCAAATTAACTTCCATTTCTTCTCAGGAACAGCTACCTCTTTTTCACAACTTCTCATGTTAAAGTTTTCTTTGCATTACATTCATACCACATTTCCACCACATTCTTTTAAAATGGTCATTATTTTATTCTGTACCTGCCTCAAGCAGGATGAAATTAATCAATTGCACATAAGTGATATGACATAGACTTGTGACCTTGCCCAGCATCCAATTGTTTCTAATTGATTAGCTCCAGACATAAGCACTTTAATAGCCAAAAACAACAGAAGTGGAAGTTATGGTACAATATTAGGGAAAAGTGAATGTGTGTGGTCCATATAGTATGGCCCCAAGCAACCAATTAAAGAATTAATGGTTATTGGATACCAAAAATGTTATGTTAAATAATATGAAATATCTTTAATGTGCCTAAAATTGTGATAAAACACCTAAAATTTAGGAGTGGAAAGGCCTCCTACAAGATTGAGGTTAAGTGCTAATGACTCAAATATGCCATCAGATTACAGTATTTTAAAGGACAATCAAGACCATAAAAATTGACCTGGATTGAAATGTTCATAAAGCTACTCACAATAGCCTATTGATTACTACAATGTGTTTGGGTTGTTTTTATTATAAAGAGACAAGTGAAGCTATGCCAAACCACTCATGGAGAAGAGGAAACTACGCCACTACTGGTTCCAGTTCTACAATAAGAAAAATAGGAAAGAAAAAAATACAAGAATAACATTGTAAAAGAAAAAAAAAAAAATTGGTTCCTTCATAACCAAGAGGCCCAAACACGAATTTGCTGTTTCTCTTCTCTGAACTTCTACTCTCATCTTGAACAGAACTATTAAGGGAACTTCATATTACTATTTTCTGAGTGTTTTATATGGCTGGTTATTGCAGCATCACTCAGCTCCTTGCACACAAAACTACAAGTAGGAGAGGCACAGAAAATCAGTAACATTTTTGTCCCTGCATAAGAAACATGCAGGCAAGAAGCACATCCCACCACTGCCCCATCTCCCTGGACATGTGCTGAATGAACTGTGTTTTACTGCACAATTAATATAAATGTAAACTTCTACTTTAATGGCAAGCCCTTTACTCAAGTAACCAGTGTACTTTCATGACTAGCTGCAACCATAATGCAAATAGGGGACGTGTTCATCAGCTGCCGAATGACTCTCAGCACACAGTGCACTCAGCAGTGCTGCTGTGGATGGGTTGGAGCCCCATTCCCGCTACCTTAAGCCTCAAAGTCCACCCTAAGTTGATCATATCTTACTCAGCAGTATAATAGTCTCCTCAGTTCTTTATACTCCTTTTAAATTTACTTTTGCCTGCTGTATTGTTCCTCAGTTCAAAAGTCTTTATGATGCATGTTTATACACTGTCCAGCACATCAGGCTCCAGTTTTAGCCACCATTTCTCAGCATTGCAGTAGTACAAACACTACACAGCACTCCTGCAATAAAGCACAACTCTGATTTTATTTAAAGATTTCATTGTTTTTTAAACACTACAGTGCTTAAAAAAACAATGCTATTTATTTTTAAAAACAATTCTCCTGTTTATTTAGCCATCCTAGTCTAAGGATTTCTGGGTTTTGGTATATTTAAGACTCAAAAGTCCTTGAAACACTCTTGCTGTGGGAGCTATCAGTATAGAGAATGACATACTATAACAACATCTCTGCTGCATGCCAGCACATCATATTTCTTGAAATACTCACTTCTTGGAACTGATTAGGCTCATGTGTCAGGCAATAGATTAGATGGCAGCTATGGTTTTCCTCCATGGTTCCTGTACTCCTTGAACACTTAAAGCAAAGACCTTTTAGGATCACCTTCCCCACCTGCTGACACTGACTTCCAAGAAATTATATGTTCTTCCCATGTATTTCTATAACCCTTGTCACTTAAAGTATCTCAGCATTGATCAGGTGCTAAAACTCCTAGGAGCAAAGAGCAGCTGTGCTGCCTAGAAAGACCCATGCCATCACACCTCTGGCAAGATCTCCCTCTGGTCCCCATTTGTAAAGTCAGGTACGATATTACTAGTAAGAGAGAGAATATTAATTTTCCACATGGATGTCTTCGAAAGTTCCATGAAAGGAAAACCGTCTCATTGGGAGTCTTTTAATTTCAGTGCAGTTTTCTGTTTAAAAACAGTAATACAAAGTGTGCAGCAAGATCACCTGATAAAGGACCAGGCAGGACAACAGTTCATTACTTACCTGTAGATGAGCATAGAGAGCAATAGCAAGCCAAGTGATCTCCCAGGAGAGCCCAGTAGCTTTAGGGCTGGCCATCCTCATGCCTTGGGGCTCTGCTGAGAGAAATTGGTTCAAATTACAAACAAAATCATGTGGGCTCGGTCAGAATTTCAACGACTAAAGCAAACTGGGCCGGGCTTTGGAAGCAACGCAATGCAAACACCAGAGTGCCGTGCTGGCCAGAGCAGCAGGCGCAGCGCATGCCATGAGCACAGCCTGCAGGGTGAGGCGGTTCCAATTAGGGAACAGAAGAGGAGGGAAATTAAAGGTTTGGGGAAGCTGGCAGTAGTGGACAAGCTTGATTGCCTTCTGAACGTAGGAGAATTTATCAAATTGGGAACCCCTTCCATCTTGATCTCTAGAAGGCAGAATCCAGGAAGCACGGGGTTTCTGATGTACTTTCCAGCACTTTCACCCACTCAAATCTGAGAGCCCAGCCCTGGGATTTCAGCAGTCATTTGCACTACCTTTGCAAGTTCTGATCACAACAGCTCCAAGACTAAGCAATCAATGCAGAATAAAAAAAAAAAAGAAAAAAAAATCCATCAGTTTTAGTGATCATCATGAGTACAAGGCCAACATGAAACTGTCAGTTGTTTTTACTAAAGAGTTCCATTTAAAATTACCAACAAAAAAATATTTAATAATACTGCTAATTCTGATACTTTCTAGTGTCAACGCATCTTACTGTTTTAGACTATACATTACCACACTGATCTCAAAACAGTGCAAGTTTCACACACACACCACTACACATGCACACAAAAACAACCCTTCCTGCCCCTCCTTCCAGCCACCACCTCAATGGTTTGCCAAGCCTCACAATGAATGCAAACCTCTCCTTCAAATAAAGTACTTTCTAAAAGGTCAGACATCCCAAAGGAAAACCATCTATCCAAACAGTTCTTGCACCTGTCAGCTGAACATAATTAAGATTCCTTACAGAAAGAAGTGGTTTTTATTCCGTCCCTCCAAAAGAAACCCTTAAAAGTTCTCCTCCCTCACAAAACTTTTAGCACTCCTGGATGCTTTTGCCATTCAAAAGTTTCAATCAACTATGGCAATAAAAGAAGGGAAAAAATTCTTAATTCCCCCCCCTTAGCCGGGCGTTGCCGAGAGCCCCGGCTGGACAGACACGCCAGACCCTGGTGCCGGTGCCTGGGCTGTAGAGGGGCTGGCGAAGCACCGCGTCGCTTTGCCCTCCCGGAGACCCCTCTAGGGCGACCCTCGCCCAGCCCCGCGGCCGCCTCAGCCCCGACCGTGCCCTCGGGGGATGCCGCCCTCTCGGGAAGAGGGTCGGGAGGCTGCGGCTTCCCGAGAGCCGGCACCGAGCTCGCTCGCTCACTCACCCACCTGGAGCGGGCCGGGCTCAGCCGGCGCACTGCACAGCCTCGCCTGTCGCGGCCCCGGGGATGCCGCATCTTGCCCCGCCAGCCGCGGCCCCTCCCCAGCGCCGGGCTCCAGCCCACCGCCGCGCCCCAGCCAAGGTCCCACAGGCTGCTGGCAGCGGGCCGGAGGAGCCCGGGCGCCTCCACCTGCGGTGCGGGGCCAGCCCCGCTCCCCGCACAGCCTCTGCCTCCCCGCACAGCCCGGGCGGGCGGGCGGCCAAGGGGGCCCGGCCCCACACCGGCTGCCGAGGCACTGGCCACGCTCCGGTGTCGGGGGCCGAGACCCCGGCAGCCCCGGGACCAAGTTGTTCGTCTTCCCCCAGAGGGGGAAAAAAAGCTACCGTGAAGTCAGCCTCCGAATCTGATGCAAAGCAGCTTCCAAAACCACAACCATCCTGTGTCTCATCTCCAAGTAACTCTCACAATACAGCTGCAAATCTGCTCACACACCGAGGAGGTCTTCAATCATGCTGCCCTCTACGATATTTTTAGGTTTCCTACTGTAAATCTGACGAGTATGTCTCGCACGACAGCTTTGCTCTCGTCCTCCCTCTGAGCTTCGAGCTGTTAAACGGGAATGCCAAAATCCTCTACCTTTGCTCCGCGGCTTCCACTGATGTCCCAAGTTTGCAACGAGTCCGCTACGAGCAGCACGTAGGGAAAGGGCTCTGATCCCTGCCACTGAAGTTAAAAATATGCTCCAGTGAACTAAACATAACCGATGAAGAGTTTGTTCAAATATGTTGCACTGGAAACTTTTCCAATCTGTTTAGGTTTCTCACCAGCACGGGAAGGCGCCTCCTCTATCGTTAGGAACAGAGTGCCCTCTGCTGAAACCAGGCTGCCAGAGGCCGGGAGCTGACAGCCTGCGGGAGAGCTGCACTGCCGGCCGGAGCAGCGCGAAGGCTCCCTGGGACATCACAAACCTGGCAGAGACACCTGCCCTGTCTCCTCCGTGCCGCTCCAACTCACAGGCTGCTCTGTCTCAGGTTCACCCTGGCTGCTAAGGAAAACTGTTCTTCTCAGCCTGTACATTATCACGATAACAGGCTGTGTAACAAGCAAGAGTGCTGCTGAGGACCTCATCTCCTCTTTTTCTAATACCGCTCGAGCTGAGAGTGTATCAACTTTCTGGAAAGCTTGGCTTTCCATCCATTTCAGTTGCTACAGCTACTTAAACTCTTAGTCCTTTCACAGTGACTGCAATTACAGCCCTATTATCTTCCAAACAGACATACTCGTGCAATCAGCATGCACTTCAGACTTGACTGCAGTGGATTTTAAAGCCAGAATTTAGCCATTCTGGATCATCTGATGCAGAAAATCCATTTTCCTGGCCCAAACTATGGCAGGGAGTATTACAAAAACAAAAGGTGTTCACAACTACATGATGAAGCTGACCCTCAGGACCTGACATCTACTTATGACTGGACACAGTTGGCACCACAGTTACCTAGATTATCTCTTCTCTTACAATTACTTACCCCTCAATAGTGAAGCAGTCCCCTGGGTCCCTGAAGCAAAAGCTGCAGAACAGACTCTTGTTTGCCAGATGGGCATATTTAGACAAAATAGCTCTGGCTATGTTCCAAGCACTGGTATTAGCCTTTGATTACATTTAGAAGTTTGGCTCCAAGATTCTAATAGAGTTTCCCAAACTGGAATGCTGGTCAACATTTCTTTGTTCTTCCTTTTTTCAGAGTTACTAATCTCTGTGTTCTCTTTCTCCTTCCAGCTTACTCTGATACATTCGTTCAGTGCTGCTCCTGGTCATTTTATTCAGACCAATTGGTTGTGTGCATTCCTAATCATAAAGGATAATCAAACATCGCATATGTTTAGAAACAAACACCCTAGAAACATTTGCTCATCTGCAACAAATTTAAACATAGAAAAGCTGTGTACTAGAAAGGAGCCTAGATTAGGTCACATCAAATCCAGCAACTGAAGTGAGGCTGCTGTTTACACATACACACACTTAATTCCTTGTGTGATCTCAGTCCCAGGTTAGAGGTTCTATGTCTGAAATCATAATATAAGAAAACAGAGGTAAGCACCCACAAGCATTACTGCCCATGCAGATATCAGTAAGTAACACAAGTACCTTCTGCTACCTACCTCATAAAGTAGCAATATCTTGTATGTCTTGACCCAGCTGCTGAAAGGATTTAAGTGTTGTTAGTCCCATTCTCCTCCACAACCCAGGGTCCGTTTTTCTTTTGTTACACCGAAATCGTCCTTTTTGCAAGGAAGATGAGCAGCCAGGAAATAACAGTATTTGGAGCATAAAAATAGCCTCAGCCACCTATTGCAAACTATGCAGGGCTTTGGACGGCCTTTTTCTATTTGAAACTCATTCTCGTTAAATGGTGATTTGTGTTCCCCTTTATCCAATGTATTGTCTTCACCTCAGCCTCACTCCACACTCCTGCCACTTTACTCTTCCAGTTAATCTGGAGCTTTGAAATTTTGACTCCTGTTGGAGGTCTCTATAGCCCTTCTGCTGAGCCAAGCAAAAACTGAATGAAACTCAGGTGTTCAGGCAAGATGTGATTGAAAACAAACACTTCGAAATTCACAGCACCTGTAGCTCCATGGGAGACTCCTTCAATACACACCCTAAAGTTAAATGGCCACAAACTTGGGCTCTGGATGCCTAACTTTCATTCCTGGAGAAGTTTGTCAGCAAGTCTACAAAAATTAATTGATCATTCAAGTTTAAAATAAATCATCATTTTCAAAAGAAACATTTGACTTCTCTTCTGCTCCCTCTGTCTTGTCTGTATGGATTATAAACTCTTCAAGACAGTGCCTTTTGTTCTTTGCCTATTACATTATGTTTGCACATCTCTGTGCCTTTGTCAAGTGGTTTTGGTATTACCTTATTAGTGGCTTTTACCACACAGTCTTCTGAATCCCACTCCTGCCACGTTAGCTCAGCAGAGTCAGCATAAGATTTTTGAATAGGAAACTGTAGCAATGCTTTTAACGCTCATAGTACGTATGTACTTGCCTCTTGTTATTAGCAATGGAGTTTTATTCCATATATGCTTTGCTTTTGCTGCTGTCTAAAAAACGTATCATTTAAATTACATTAAATATGATAACTGTAAAGCCCTTACTGTTCATAAAATTGCAAAATATGGACATTTGCACTTATTATTTCATTGAATACAATAGTGATCTCATCCATCTGTACAGCTGGCATGGACTCTCAAGAGGAAGATGGTTGGAAATATGATGGTCTTATCCTTTGTTTTGCACAGACTAAATGCCATGTGTCTTCACTATGAAACATAGCCATGAAATATTTTGTAATTTCTTGATTTATGTTCAATTGAAACAGAAAATTTCAATTAACACTCAACAGTGCAGGCAGGAGTGGCAGAGTAAAAAAAAGATTTTGAAAGATATAGCTAAGGGCAAAACTGAAAAAAAATAAATCTCTGGTCTGGGAAACAAAAAACCTCTATTAAATCACATGATAACCACCAGACTTCACTCTCTGAACATTAGTAGAAAATGTTCACATCTAAAAGAGAAACCCCACATTTCTCTACCTAGCTTTGTCATGAAATGCAGGTAGACATACTTTTTCAGCAGATTTCACTTATATACAAATATTCCCTCAAAACAAGTTCAACTATGCAAATGTGATGATCACCAAGGCCATTCTTTCATCACAACAAAAGTCTGTACTACTAAGGAAAAAATATGTTTGGCTAAACTGCAAATTTAAAATCCATTGAAACAGTGCAGAACAACATTTGGCTCATAAATCAACATTCTGACTAATGAATAACAAAACTGGAAGTATCCTGCCGAGGCCCTGTGCAGAAACTGCATTTGGGTTCAAGGCCTTAAAGTTATCAGTAATAGAGCTGCACCTGATTGACTAATGAAAGCAAAATGTTAAATTTCCTGTAACTAGAGTCCTGAGAACCCTGACATGGTCTAATCAGTTCTTTGGCCCTGCATTGCATGTGCACTGGGTCCTTGTTTACCCTGAAATAACAAGCTCTCCAGGGCAGAGAGCAATCACACACCGTCACACTTCACTAGTATGTTATACCCTATAAAGGCTAAAGCCTCTATTAGTATGAAGTAAAAAGTTCAGCCACAGAACTGTGTCTTTCATTTTTTGGTGTTATGGAACCCATTGCATTCCATGTAGATCCTTGCCCTGGGCTTTGGAATCAGCTCCCTCAATATAGTAAGTAGAAAAAAAATTCTTGAGGCTTACAGAAAGAAAAACTGCTTATGTATAGACCTAAACATTACAGAATAAAACTACTGCCTTCCTCTCAGTTTGTGTTCAAATGACTTTAGAATTAATGAATACAGTATATACAAATGGCCACTATTTTAAGTATTTGAATAAATATTTGTCCTTTCTTGTCTCTCAAATTCCTTTTTATCCTCAAGCAAAACAACTTGTGGCTCATTTACATATTTATGATCTTATACAGTAGGAGCAGAATGAACACATTTTGATTCAAATGGCACAAATTTACTTTCTATTGTAGTTCACAGTTCATAGCCCTAACTAAAAAGTTGGAATAGACATTCTGAGATAATTATAATACACTTATATCATAATTTTGTGGGTTGGGCATAATTAAAAACTATAAATTTGTGTGAATAAAGGTTGAATGCAGATAAGGCAAAATGAAATATTAATTGCAGAGGTAAAATAGCTTCAGTTTATATACACATAGCTATGTGTTCTTTAACAGACTTTCTTCCTAGTTTATAATAATACAAACCCACTGAGGCTGTGGCTTTGCCATATTGAAATCCTGAACTTGTGTGCCATTTTCTTCTCATGCAACAGTGGCAATGATCTCTTTTCCTTGTTCTGTGATGGCCCTTACTTGTGTGATTGTGAAAAATAAAACACTGAGTGCTATATGAAAGAGACAAGAGTTGGTGAACAAACAGGGGCTCTGAGGAAATCAATTACACTGCAAGTCATGAGCAACAGAGAAAGGTCAGCAGGACAATTACTGCCCTCAGTGTAATGGGTCACTGGAGACAAGTAAGAGCAAAGTAGGTGACCTGTGTCTCACAAGATGACTTGTGTGTTTCACTACACGAGCATCCAAAGATGCACAGCAATATAGAAAGAGAAGAGAACATAAGCAAGGAGCAAACAGGGTAAAGGAATGGGGAAAAAAAGAAAAGGTTGCAAGAAATACATTACATCATTGAGAGGAATACTAGTGGTACAGACAACGTGGTTATGAAAATGAATGCATGCTACATAAAACTGGAAGGGAGTGTGCATCTTCAGACAGTGAACCAGATGCTGGTCACAGCAGTGTTGGTATAGACTGTGCATGGCAACAGCTCCTCTGTGTTTGTATTCAAGAGGAGAATTTGGAACCTGGCAAACAGAAACCAGGACAACCTAAGCCAGAATATTGTCCAGTGTCACCTACGAAATGCTGTTACCAAGTGTATTTTCTACATTTTGTGTTTTACCAAACAAAATCTATTATTTATTTTGCACCTGGCAAGGCCACAAATAAATTAATTTATTTCCTGGTTACCAACTTATAAAAGACTGTTCCAACACAGGCAAAAAACACTATAAGCCAAATGACTTTACTGCTTAATTTAACTAGACAAGGAGGGGCATATGCAAGAGTACTACACAGGAGGATCACTTATGCAGTTACGTGGTCTCCAAAGGGCTTTCCCATGTCTCTGAACTACCAACAATGACACAGAAGCTGCCCTGTAACCTTCCTAGTGGGTAATCTCTACTTTTCTCACAGAGCCCACATACCTACTGCAGTACTGTGCTCACCATTACCAGGCCAACAGAATTCCATTTGTCTTCATTATCTCTGGTCATGTGTGAGTCACAAACAGCTGTCTGTAAACAGACTGCTTAGCGAGGTATTTATTGATACTTTCCAAGGCCTCAGAGTAATGTCATTTGAAACAGTATTACTGCTGTATGTGCCAATTCCTTAAACTGTTATAAATGCTGTCTAGTGATGCCTTGCTTTGTTTTTAATGGGTATTTAGGAAGAGACCCTCATGACTTCCAGCACAGAACAAGTTCCAGAGGAAACCATTGAAATCCTATGAAATTTTCTGTTGCTTATGCTGATTCTGCATCTATGCCTATACTTGTCAGCACAATATTGTCACAATAGTCAAGCGTACTATGCCACTTATCGTGCAGTCTCTCAACTGCATTTAACCCTTGAAGAGTAGATATAAATTCAAGCATTTTGTATTAAGTCATTAAAAAAGTCTAAGAAGAGACATTACTATCAACAAACTTGGCCTTACCCAAGTATTTAGCAGTCATTGCTCTAAAAAATTACCACTCAAGGAGTAGCAATGTTCAGCTGCTTCCTGACACAGAGCCCATTCAGGTAGCCAGACTGGCAGGGCAGGAGCCACACAAGCTACACCCCTGTCCCACTGCTCCCAGGCAAGATTCACAGGGGACTAGAGATGACAGTCAGGATGTGCAGAGTCCAGGCAAAGTTGCAGTAACCAGGGAGAAAAAAAATCAAGCCATAAAAACAATTCACGAGCCATCAGATCTCAGCAAAACCACAGGGGAGGTCAAAGCAGGGCTGAGGGCCAAGCCAGAGCTTAAATGGAGCTTCAGCAGGCATGGGCAGCAGTGTGGGCAGGCCCCCAGCTAAGGCTGGTCAAGGTTGTGAAGGCATGTTAGTCCGCTCAGAGCCCTGATAACACTTTGGAACCAATACATTGCTTACACATAGCTGGAATCAGCAGATACCTAAGGAAAAGCATAGCAAAAAGTTCACTTAACTTTTTCATGGGCTTTACTGTATCAGTGTATTACTATATTCTCTTTTTCATCTAATTTCACCCACTCAAGATCAAGGGCTTTATTACAATACTTGAAATAATTCCAGCTGTGGCGTCCACTAATACTGTCTAAATCTCCCATATCTACATTTTTCCTGTAAAAGTACTATTTGTAGAATAGCTTTTATGGTGTTTTAGTCTACGATACATAACTTTTCCCACAAGTTTTCCTGATACTCTCCCTATCTCTTCATCCTGAAACATTCCTCTTATCTTTATGTTTGAAACAATAGGAAAGGATAGCACAGGTTTATCTTGTGGTCTAAGCATCAGTCTATCAAACAAAAAGTCAGAAAAAATATCAACAACAGCAACAGATTTCCCTGATGCTCTTCTTAAGCTGCCACCTTCTTGCACAGGGAGAGTAGGTAAAGGATCCGAAAGATAAAACTAGCTCGGATTATTTTCAAACTATTTCTTTCAGCTGTTTTTGTTTGCACTATTATAAAACCTTGGCAGGCAAAGAAAATATTCTTAGAATAGCAGATTTCTTGCTTTGTTCTGCATCTGTTCCAAAACCATACAATGTATTTGAACAGCTGGCCAGTAACATGCAAGGATCAAGCATGGCAACGACATACGATCACAGTGTTCTTTGTAGAGGACTGAGGTTTCAAAGCTGAAATAAACCCTCAGATGTACACATCTTGGTCTGAGGGGTACATGTTCAGATTTAAATCATAATTTTTATTTTTCTTGAATTGAGCTTTCTGTTGGCAATGAAGGACAAACAAGTACTCATTATATCAAAATAAAACACTGGAACCACTCTGCAGAAAAGAATTTCCTGGTGGTGTTGCTAGGAAAAGAACCAGAGGAGTTCAGTCTGGCTGCGTGTCATTACCGAGCTGCACGTAGCTTCAAAATCTTGAAATTGTATTTTGTTTTTCATATAAATGTGTAAAGATGCTCAGAAGAATAACGAGCATTCACACTTCTTTCCATGTCCTGATCTCCTTTGTAACTTTGTATCCAGGTGTATACATAACCTAATGCTAAAATCCCCATCTATAACCTTGGGCTCCTGCTGGTGTACTGTATTACCAGCCTGTCGACCTATAAAGTGAAGCTTGAATTTATGCCTACAACCTTCACAAAGCCTATCTTTACACTTAAAGAACTCTACGAGGTTCTCAAGGTTATTTTTCTGTGTGGGAAATAACATTAATCTAAGCCGAGCTCTCAAGTGACATTTCTTGTAACTGCTACAACAAACATAATTACCAGTTACAGTAACGTTCAGAGATTTTTCTGCTCATTCTGAGTGAGATATCCACAGCATCTGCTCTCCAAAATGTAAGCGAAAAAGTGTAAATTAATCAGCTGCTGGAGAAAACTGGCAACTGCCACTGTACGCATCACTGCTAAAAAAGTGCTGAAGCAACCTTCTTACTGAACACTGATTTTTATAAAACACAATTAGAGTAAGGCTTTGCAGACAGCTTCACACATTTGTCTTCATGGATGTTCTCTTTCCACCTCCGTCCTTCCTTCTGCTTGCACATCAGCTTTTAACCAAAACACTGTAGCACTGGGATGGCTGACAGGAAAGCTAAAAAAGCCAACTTAAGAGCAAAACAAATAGGTTATTTTTATCAGCTCAACAATTTGGAGAGAAAAAAAAACAGACAGAACAGGCAGAGCACCGACGCAGCAGCATGCTGGAGTATGAGCATCACTGCAGCTGTCACGCATCTTCCTAGATCCGCGATTTTGTTTTCGCCACGACCCGGTGCGTGAGAACGCCGGGCTGCGGTAGGCTTTCCCTTCCCCGCCCTCTCCGGGCAGCACCATTGCACTGATGAGATGCAGCAAGGCACGTGTGACAGATAAGGCAGGGAAGAGAAGACGGGCCAAAAAAAAAAAAAAAAAAAAAAAAAAAAAAAAAAAAAAAGGTGTGGGGGGAAAAGGAAAAAAACAGAGACGAAGTCTGTTTGCTGCAGGATTTGTGTCTGTGCCGGGCCGGGGCGGCCGCGGGGCACAGCCCGAGCCCTTTAAGCTGCCCACCCCACCGCGGCCGGTGGCAGCTGGCGGCTATTTATACCGGGGCGGCGGCGGGCGCTCGGTGTCCTGCGCGGGGCGGTCCCGGCGGCGGGGCCCGGGCTGAGCAGAGGCTGCCATGGCCACGGAGCTGCCCCCCAGTCCGGCCGGACCCAGCCCCGGCCGAAGCCTCGGCCGTGCTGCCGAGTCGGCGCTGAGCCCCGCACGGCTGAGCCGGCTGCAGGAGAAGGAGCAGCTGCAGCAGCTCAATGACCGCCTGGCCGTGTACATCGAGCGGGCGCAGTTGCTGGAGGCCGACAACTCGGCGCTGCAGCAGCGGCTCGCCGAGCAGGAGACGGGCCGGGACCGTGAGCTGGGCTCGCTGCGGCTGCACTATGAGACTGAGCTGGCCGACGCCCGCCGGGCGCTGGATGACATCGCCATGGAGCGGGCCACGCTGCAGGCGGAGCTGGGCAAGATTGGCGAGGAGCACCGGCAGCTGCACATCAGGTCCGTGCCTCGGCCCCGAGCAGGCCTCCCTGCCTGCGGACACCCCGGGAAGCCGCCCCTTTGCGGCTTCTGCTGCTGGCGAGGGCTGGGTGGTGGTGGGGCAGCTCATAGAGATGTTGGGTGTCGGGGTCGTGCAGGGCTGACACCCAAAAAGTTCTCTGGGCTTCGAGTGTCTTGGGTTAGGAGACATTTGGATGCCTGTTCTGAAGGTGAGCTGTATGGACACTTCTGGGAGTGCCTCCTGCCGTAGTGCCGTGGAGTCACTTCCCCTGGGATGGGCATGGGGCTTCCTCAGAATTTGGGATGCTGGGTGCACCTATGGGGTATGAATGCACAGCTGTGTAGGTTTGGTACCACACCTGTGTTTGCAAATGTTAAGGATGCTGGGAAGTATCTCGAAAATTACAGGAACAGTGGAAGGAGTGTTTGTATGGAGTCACTGCAGATCTCTTTTGGGCTGTTTAGCTCAGGCATGGCCCAGAGGACAGTGCACAGAGAGGGCAGTCCTGGGAGCAGTATAGCCTGCCTGGTCTAACTTGGTACTGCATAGAAGTTTTCCTTGTGGCTTTTTGGTCTGGATTTACATGCTACTGGGGTGAGCTGGACTCTTGTAAGCTGTATATCCCAAGCCTGGAATCATGTTGTTGTCTAGTCTTGCCAAGCCTGGAACAGAAGAGTGGCCCAACGTAGGTGCAATTCCATCCTCTTGAAGGAGGGAAGAGGTGTGTAGTGAAGGGGAAGAAACAAGTATCCAATCCCACCAAGCTTCCTTTATAGATATACACAGTATACTAGCACTGCTAGTTACTTTAATGCCTCATTGTACCCCTATATCAATTACAGACATAATAATTTGGGTGTTCACAGGCCTCCTACAGCTTGTTAAAACCTGTATCATAGCAAACTTAGGCACCAGCTTTTTCTTTTAATGCCTCTGTGGAGCAAGCACTGCTCCCTTACAGGCTTGCGCAGTAGCTGTTCTTGGCAATAAAACATATTTTTACTCGAAGCTTCTGTTTTCTGCTGCATAGTTGTTGGGTTTGTCTCAGTAGTGCTGGGTTTTGGCTCACAGATCTGTTTCATAAATCTAGCCAGCCACTTGACTGGACAGTGAGGAGAGGGGTAGTACCTATTCTAAAACTTTTCTGATGCTCTATGTGTTTGTACAACTCTGGCTTTATTTATAAAGCTTTAGACTTGGCAGGTACACAATCCTCTCGAATGTTTTTGGGTTGTTTATTTCTTTACAGTAACTAGGTCTTAGAAGTGGTTAAATTTACAGCCCATGGGAAATGATGCCCTGTACATACTGGTTTCTGAAAGGACTAGACTGAAGTCCTAATATTAATGTGTGCTGTGTCTGGGCTGCCTAATGCAGATGTCTCAGAACAGGAACAAACTTTGAGGGTATCATGCCCTTATATATATATGCTTTAAATAACCTGGTGGTTACTGATCTCTTATAGGATGGAGTATCACCAAATAATTTCCCAACAGCATTAACTATTGGCTCTGACTAATCACTGGTTAAGAGACTCAAAGTTTTTGATGACAAACTGATTGCATTTGGGGTTTTTTCCTGCTATTTAAACAATGGTGAATGGAAGAGGGCCAAGGATGTTTGAGTGGAGGAGTTGTAGATAAGCATATCAGTTGGTTGAGCTCAGAGCCTGATGAAGGTCAAAGCAACTACAGTAATACAGCAGAGATAAAGAAGACCAATTCCTTTCTGCCCCGGGGAGTATAGATGTGTGCTTTACTGCTGAATCTGACACACAGGGAGTAGTAGCTGAGGGTGTAAGAATGAGTTTTGTACGTGCTGTTAATGTCCTCTGGTCTTGACAAACTAGAGTCTGTTTTGCACATACCTGAAATATTCTGGTAAAATTATTTCAATTATTCAGAGCAAGCATATGTGACATCCTGACTTACAGGGAACATGATTGGCAGTGCCTCAAAGGTTTTGCTTGTAACTGATAGTCAGTGAGCCACACTTAGTCCAAGAATGGTTGGTATATGAAATGCTGCAGAGTACTGTAACTGTCACTGCTTGCTGCTTAATGATGTACAGTAGTGTTGAGAACCCTAAACTTTGTTTAAAAGGGTAACAAATGCTTTTGTCCAAGTCAGACTCTCTAAATTATTGTTCTCAAAGACGAAATTACTTACTCCAGGGTTCTTTGAAAATTATGTTTGTCAGGAAAGAATCTAGGAAACCTGAGCTTGGATGTCAGAGGCTTACATTGGGAAAGTGGACTGTTAAAACACATACTAGTGGAATTTGTTTTGTACACACTTTGATTGTAGAATGAAGTTTACATTATTGTAGGATGAAACAGTCAATATTATTAAATAGTGTTATTGATGTACTTAGTATCGTATATAATAAGTGGTAGTAGTAGTGGGGACCCCAAAAGGAAGGTGAATACCTAGAAAAGAAAGAAACCTGTAAATACTAAAACTACAGCATGTTATCTGGTTTTTTGTTGTTAGTAGAGCTATCCTAGTGTCTGAGTAAAGAGCAAATAACCTCTGCTAGCAAAACACAGTCAACCAAGGTCTCTGTAGAGCAGTGCTAGAAAAGGCCTTGAGCAGGAACCTGACATAGCCATGTGCCCTGGGCCTGTGTGGGAACCAGCCATACCTGCATCCCTTCCAGCAGATTTTGTGTAACCCATATTTTAAATTCCAGATGATGGAGATTCCAGAATATCCCCCCCAGGCAGTGTGCTTCAGCGTTGAACTACTATTAGTTTCCTCTCACTAACATCTAACCTGAATATTTCTCCCTGCAATTTAAGCTTGCAGCTTCCTGTCTTTTCCACAACAGACACGGAAAACAGATTCCCTTCACATATGTAAAGACTGTTCTGTGTCCTGTCACTTTTCAGTTCTCTAGACTAAACAGCCCCTAGTTTTTTCCAATCTTCCCTTGCAGTCCAAGCTTTCTAGAGCTGATCAATCCTGCAGAATTGCTTTGGACTGTCTCCAACTGGTCTGCTCAGTTATCTGCTGGAAAACTCATTGTATGACCTAACACAGCTTTGCCGCTTGGCAGAAGAGATTTTGCCAAAACAACCCGAGGACTTCTAATCTTTGCGATCTCAAATCTGAGTTTTGAGCGGGAACTCAGACTCTGGATAGTGGGCAGGGCAGCTGCAAGGATGTTTAAAAGCTGGAGCAGTGTGGGGAATTACCACTGTGTTTCCTTGACGGGAGCTCGCTGTGTGCCCGGCTCTTCTCTGCTGCCATGCCAAGCGAAACTGGCACCGTGACCGTGCCAGCGGTACCCGAGGGTGCGGCACCCGGGCACGGGTGTGGGGATGGGCTCTTCCCGCTGTAACCGCGGAGGAGGGAGGGCTGCTTGGCCCTTCCCAGGGAGGGCAACCCCTGGCAGGGTGCTGTGAGGGAGGGGTGGCTGCTGGGGCTGCCGTGCCGGCTGACAGAGCTCCGTGTGCGCTGCGGGCAGAACACCCCGGGGGTGCGGGGATGAGGAGCGGCACCCCCGGCACCCACAGTCACAGCCCGAGGAGGAGGAGGGGGCGTCCCTGAGGGTTCCTCCCTGTGTGCTGGTGACTGTGTGACCACCCCTCCTTGTGGAGCCAGGCGCCTGTGCTGTGCCTTCCCTCTCCAGCTGGGCATGCCGTGGAAAATAGCAGGCTTCCGCATGGGATTTGCACAGAACGAGCTGGAAAATGGGTCAGGAATCTTTCGGATTAAACAAATGATGCTTGCCCGAGGGGCCTGTCCCGTTTGTTTTACAGCCCACCCTGTGCTCTCACCACGAGCATAACTCACCTCTCCTCTGTTTTGCCACAGACCCCTCTGAAGGCAAACACATTGAAAACAAAACCTCCCTCACCAGCTACAACTTACCGGTGTAAAACTTCCACCTGCAGGAATTCAAAAAAAGAAAGTGATTTAAACGTGGCCCAGGCCAGGATGAGAGACCTGGATGCCCAGCTGAACGCAAAGGAAGCTGACTTGGCTACAGCCCTGAATGAGAACCGGACTCTAGAGAATGAGCTCCGTGAACTAAAGGATGAAGTACTCACTGTAAGACTTGCTCTTGGAATTTAAACTTTGCTTTTGTTCCTGCAGTTTTTGCTTGTTTTTTCCTCAGTTAGTTATTGATATTTAAAAGCAGGGAAAACCCATTAACTATGGCAGTGACAGGTAGACAAAAAGATTTCCACAATCTTGCTGAAAGCAAATAGATAGTTGGTTCCTTAAAACTTTCACATGTTGCAGGTACCTTTAATTCTATGACCACAGTATGTGATGTTTCTTGTTCTAAGGTCAAAGCAAGTTGAAATGTGTAGTGCTGCTACAGTCCCTGTAGAGTTCTCTAACATGGCACGGAAGGGAGCACTTGAGGGACTCTGCTTCCCTATGCTTAATCTAGGTAGAATAAGTTCTGACTACAGTTTTTGTAGGTTTTTGTGCTACTAAAATGAACTCTGCTTGTTGCTACTCTATCAATGCACTTCTAAGAGCATAACTTTTGTATCTTGATGCTTTAATGTGGTCATTGAATAAGCTCATCTCAAATCTGTAAAGATGAAAACTTTCAAAGAAACCTGGCAAAACAACAAACTAAAGCAGCATAGTCCAAACAGTGGAAGTGTTTAATAGTTTGTCAACACAGGCTATATTTGGAGGATTTTACTCATTAGTGTCAAAGAAATTATATTTTAACTTAGGAAGAAGTTAAGTGTATATAAACTGTTGTAAAAGGGAGGAATGTATATGGATGGTACCATTGATTCATCAGAAGTCTACTTTGAGGAGTCAAACAGCTGGTGGAATTAAGGGCTGCTCTGTGTTGTGGGAAATCTGATCTATATAACAAATAGGATTCTATCTGTTGCTAATACTCTGGATCCCACTGAAATAAGAACTTAGAATAACTCACTTCACCCAGGTAGCGTGTTTTAGTTGCTGTGGGAATGAAGTTGAATGGTCTGTAACAAATTGGCTGCCTTAATTTGAAAAAAAAAAAAATCTCCATTTTTATAACCCTGTTGTCTGTCCTTTCCAGCTGAATCTGTCACTGGAAGATACTACAAAGCATCTCCACAGTGAAATGTTGAGGAGGGTGGACCTAGAAAATCATATGAAAACTTTGCAGGAAGAAATGACGTTCCAGAAGCGCCTTCATGAAGATGTATGTTTTAGCTTATTAACAAGCAATTTCTTTAGGTGTCCATGAATGCACTTAAAAGCAATGTTATGATGGGCTTTATGCTTAAAAAGGTAACTAGCTGAGCCAATCTAGGGCAGCCCACCAGCTAAGAGAATCCAGCTAACTAGGAAGACTCCAGGAAAGTACACAACCTCATGTTAACTGTGATAGTACCAATAGGTATCTGGAATATGAGAGAATTTTCTCAGGCTGCTCTTCTGAAGATAATTACAATCCCAATGTAACACTTTGCATAAGTAAAAGTGCATCTATTACAGCTACTGTTAAACAATTCCAGATGTTTGCTTGAAGTCTAAAATAATTAAAGAAGTTAATCTCCTTCAATAAGCAACTTGTGTTTCCAATTTCTTTAACATTTCTTAAAGGTGTCTGGTAACCTTTGTGAGTGAAGTCAGTATATAGAACTAAAAAAAACATGTGAATGTAAACCAGCTTTCTTCTTGCTGGTAGGAGTGTGTGTGGTTTAAGTGATAGAATTCTAATTTCTCTAACCAACTATGACTTTTTTGAATAAAACAAGAATAGATGAAGTAACAGTGCTTAGAGAAACTGAAGTATACATGCATGTGTTCCAAGTTAAAAAAAACAAACAAAAAAACCCCAAAACAAAACAGAATCTGTCTAGTTTAAAGAATTAGTCTTGCAATTAAATATGAACTATGGCTTTTATTAGTTTAAGCAATGTTGGCAGTGAGGTGGCAAAATAATAGTGAGGCAGCTAGCAAGGTGGGCACGCCAGGCCTAAGGGATGAATATCTAAGATATGAATGAAGATGAATTACTGTGTACTCAATGACAAATCTGCTTCAATAGTGAAGGACTTGTGAAGCTGGTACACTTCATCCAGTCTCAAACTGTATTGGCTTGTTTATTCCTTGAGAAATTTCTTCTCCTAGGAGCTCAAGGAGACAAAAAGAGTCCATGAGAGCAGGCTAGCAGAAGCAGAGTCTGGTCGTCAGAGAGAACTTGAGAGCAAGCTCTCAGCTGCTCTGAGGGACCTCAGAAGACACCAAGAAGAACAAATTCAAGGATACAAAGAGGAGCTGGAGCGAACATTCAGTGCAAAAGTGAGTTTGTAAAATGACAGTAAAAGAAAGTTGAAGTTCTCTGTACCTTGACATAATTTAAAGTCATGCTAGCATAAATAGCCTATCTGATAGAACCCCTGCATTCACTGTGGGGCTTCTTGGCACAAGTTACGAAATTTCAATGCAGTGTTCAACTGGACAGTAGGATTTCTGCAGACATTTGGTCCCAAATAAAACTGGTTCATAGATACTGTCCCTTTGGGGAGTGATTAGGAATAGCTGATTGTATTTCAGACTTCTGATAAATTCAGGACCAAAGTGTGTTATATTTGTGTTAAGCAGTTTCAGTCTTTGAATAAAGCCTTACTTCTTCTACACTCTTAGATGCCAATTCAGTGAATTCCTTTGGATGCTTCTGTTTCTGTTTTGACTGGAAATTTTGTAACTGCTTCTTGTAGGAGCACTTTATCCTTTCTTGGAAAGTCTCAAGATTGAGCTATTTGTAGAGCAATTCAATGCTGCTTATAATTCAATGCTGCTTATAATTATGCAGGAACTCTTTATTAACAGGCTTTTTGGGGAATAGTGGTAATAGTTTGATATGCATGCCCAATGTCCTGCAGCCCTATGCTTTGGCAAACAGCTTCTAAGTATATTCTCTATTGTTCTTCTGGAGAATCAATCTACTTAGTACCTATGCACATGCATGTCTAACTGAACTATCCTAATCCAGTAGAGTATTGCTGACTTTTTCTCATGTAAATGTCAAACCTGTGTAAACCTCCTTGGAAAGCAGTTAAAAACTTGAGTTGGACTTCACTGGTATCTGTGCACTTACATAAAATGTAACTATTTCTAGATGTAACAGGTGAAAATTACTTGGTTTTACTTCCTTACTTAGAATACATGGTAATATGCAACTCATTGCTAACAGTGACTTATCCACAGGTGGAGAATGCCGAGGTAACTGCAAGAAGACATAGTGAGTCTGCCAGTGCTACTCTGGAGGAGCTGTTGGAAACAAGGAAGAGAGTTGATACTCTGGTATCTCAGGTTAATGAGTATCGAAGCCAGGTGCTGTCTTTATTTGTATAACCTTAGAATTATTTTGATTTAGATATTCAATTCAAAATATTGGCCTCTTCTTTCTTGTCTTTAGTTATGGTTTATTTTTTTCTTCATCCCCTTCATTTTAGAATGTTGCTTTGGACGGCAAAATAAAGGAGCTACAGAACTTGCTGGATTATGATCGTGATCTCCATCAAAGGCGTATGGCTGAAAAGGAGGAAGAAATGGCACGAACTCAGAGACAGGCACAAGCACAGCTGGAAGAATATGAGCATCTCTTAGATGTGAAACTGGCTCTAGATTTGGAAATAAGTGCCTACAGAAAGATGCTGGAAGGAGAGGAACAGAGGTAGGCTATGACAAGATCTTCATGGGAGGAGTTGCTTCATCCAAGACATCTACACTAACTGTATACCTTCAGAATGTGGAGGAGACAAGAAACAAACATAAGTATCTCATTAGTGTAGTAATTTTAGTTATTGAAGCATAATCTTCTGTAGATGGTATTTATAGCTCACATCTAACATGTGCAAGATGAAGTAAATTGATAAACCCAACTGACAAAATTCAAAGGTCTATTAGACATTCCTCCACTTTCTTAAAGTTTTCTTCTACATCTTAAAGATATATCAAAGACAGTGCTCAAGTTACATGAATGAAACTGAGAAACTGTATCAACTCCCATCTATCAAGACATGGTATCTCACTTGCCTGGTGAGAACATGAACTCTAAATACATGCTAAGAAGGCTCAAATACTTAAAATTACTTTCACTGAAGATTGTGTCTGTAGAGATTTTAAAGGAATACTTACTACAGTTGGGAATCTTTTCTTATTAATATAAGCTTGCTCTGGACTTTAGGGCTGGGGCTGTCTTCAAACTTAACAAGCTTTAGCTACTCTTGCCAATAAAAACAGAATCTTATATTCAAGACCTCATGGAAAGCTTGGATATAGGAAGCTGTTAGGTTTGGATATAGTGGGAGGATAGTAGTGAGAAGAAATAAAGCCCATCAGATACTCAAGTGAGTATTATCTGACTCTCTTCTAGGCTAAAGCTGTCACCTGGTTTATCTCCATACATGGCAACTCCAGCAACAAGTCAGGGCCGACGGTTCCTGCATGGGAGGAAAAGAAAGATGAAAGAATCCAGAAAGAGGGAGCGCAGTGCTGCATTTCAGACTATTCAACAGACCTCAGCTCCTGGCCGTGTGTCTATTGAAGAGATCGATGCAGATGGGAAATTTGTCAGGGTTAAAAACAACTCTAATGTGGTACTGCTGTTTTCAAGTCTGCATGGCCTTCAGGGCAAAGTATTACTGCTTGTGAATGACTTGTAGCTTAGTGACAGACTGAAGATTTTTGGTACTGTAGGTGTTCTGTTCACAGGGCTGTCTGGCAGGTGCTTTTGGGTGGAGGTGCAGTGGGTTCTGTTGTGTAGAAATCTAACACCTTCAGCTGTGTTTGCCATCAGTTTCAGGCTAGCACTATTGGAAGTACTACTTGTCCTTGATGAACTAAATAGGGGGCTTAGTAAAGTAGATTTTGACAGCCTCTTATTGCTTAAAACAGCTAAAAGATTGAATAGAGTTGATGATATGTAATCCATGTGTAGGGTTTATCAGACCAATTAGATTGTTCTTTGACTAGTTTAGTTTGTAATCTCAGAACTGCTGAATTAATCACCAGGGCTTCAAAACATGTGTCTTGTAGTCTAGCCCCTTCAGCCTGAGATGCTTTAAAACTTTACAGGCCACTGTATTTTATATATATGGCTCAAGTTGGTAGATGGGTGTGGCAAACTTCATTTATCAGAATCTCCCTGATAAAGAGCATCATGACCCCCCCCTTCAGCAGGAGACAGGAATAGGTATGACTTAACTTGTGGGACTAAGTTTAATCTTGAAGTACAGGGAGAAAACATAGAGAGGCTTTATTGGAAACTAGCCTGCTTCCTCAAAACTGGTCAGATTCTTGTATGCCACAGAAGTGGGATTAAAACTGACCCATGAGTCTGGAAGGAACCTTGCATTTGGTGTTGGCCTGCAATGCTGAGTGAAATTCCTTGTTCCACAGGATCAATCACTACATGGATGGGTGCTGAGACGACATATTGGAAGTGTGTCAGATGTTACTTACAAGTTTCCTTCGCTGTTCACTCTTCAGGCAGGTCAAGTAGTTACAGTAAGTAGTGGTTTTGTCAAACTTTCTTAGAGCTCAGTTCTTATGTTAGCTGGCAATAGAAGTTCTTGTAATACGGAAAACTAAACTGATGCTGCAAGTGTCTGAAGAATTAAAGTTCTTTGTGGTGAGAGATGTGGGGAAAAATCCTTGCAGCAACTTAATCTGAAATGCCAATTAAATTTTCTTTAAAGCTTGGACTGAACCTGGATCATCCCAGATTGGAATGTGCTCTAATTGTGAACAGAATCATTGTATTCTAGCTTACTCTTAGCATTCCCAAGTACAGGATAGTACTAAACTAAGTATTAGTGCTAAAATCATACTCAAAGTACATTTAGATAAGGAGCCAAGCTCTACATTTGTGACTCCAAACTGTGCAGGAGCTTGCTTAAGAGATCTGTGAGTGACCAAGAGAGGCTCTTGTACACACAAATTGCTGCCCTGAGTATGTCTGACTGTGGCTTGACTCTGTGACTCCAATGTTACTCCTGACAAGCAGGGCTCTCTCTACATCAGGTAGAAGCTGTTAACAGCTTTTTCTGTACTAAGTGTTTTACAGTCTTCAGTTAAAAAATTTTATCATTCTTGGTAGTCCTGAAAAGAACTAACTTGCCAGGGATCACAGTGATTCAGTTTCTGTGACTGGACATCTTTGGTATTGTAATACTTGATAGTTACACATGTTAGACTGACTCCTAATCTAACTACAGACAAAGATTCTTCAGAAGCTGATTCTAAATCTGTTGCAGATCTGGGGTGCAGCTGCTGATGTAAGCCCAGGTCCCAGTGATCTTATCTGGAAGTCTCAGAGGTCTTGGGGAACTGGGGATAGTATTGCTGTTACACTTATCACAGATGATGGTGAGGTAAGTGAAATAGTAAATAGCTTCTACTGTCCTAATACTAAACTTGTTTGTGCTTAATTCCTGAGGATTCTTGGTGGCAATTCAATTGTATTCTAGAAACTCGCAGAGAGCAAGATAATGTTTCCACACGGAGAAGAAGAAAGCAGTGAGCAAGATGATGATTATGAAGAAATAACTGGAAGTGAAATGGAGTTTCAGGTAAGCTGCCTGAAGTTTAAATATGTTCTATCAGCAGAGTCGTTCAACTTCTTTTCCTTATTAAATGAGAATACTTTGAGTACTATTCCTATCTTGCAACTATCGTTTTTCTTGATGTCAGACCAAAAGAAGAAGAAAAAAGAAATGTTGTTTGGTTTCATGACTGGTTCCTGTGAGCATCCTTAAGCAGGTGAGATGGTGAGGATTGTGCTTGTCATCTCATAGAAAGCTTGCCGCATAGTAGTGCCACAGTCACTTGTCCCATGTAGGATGTAGCTCACATGGCTTTGCATCAGAAGTGCCATTAATGTTTTGCTTTTCTCTGGTTGAATATGCTCAAATAGTAGCATTAATCATTTAATGTCTTATTACTGACACACTGAAAAATACAACCTTTAATGTCTTTTTCATCTAAATATCTATGAATTAACTTAGAAGCTGTTATCCCAAGAACAGATTTAAAACACTATTTTTGTGGGATGAAGTGATTTCTTTTTTTCCTGATGCCCCAATGTCCCTGACTTGCTCTTAAGATAACTTCAGGGTGAATTTAGGTTGACTATACTTACAAGCCCTTGGCTACAAACTTACATGTTGTAATGCTCTGTGCAAGACTCTGCACCCCTTCAAATGGCTTTTGACTGACCACATTACAAGTCTGAACTGATACATGTTGGATGCTCCTACTGTACTTTGATATACTAGTAGTCAGGTATCTCTAATTCTGAAGTAGTCTAAAACAACTAATATCAGGCTTTAAATTGGTCATAACTGAATAATTATAGCTGTACTTTACCCAAGCTGTGGGTTGTGTCTTGACCTGAAACATCACCATGTCCTGTACTTTGCTAGTACAAACTTCAAGGCCCAGGTGCAAGGTGATGCCCAGCTAAAAACTCTCTTGCTCCTGCTGACACATGTTGAGCTACCACAGCTCTTCCTAAAGCTGATCCTACACAGTTACAAGGAATTGCATTTTACTGCACTTAAAGCTCCCACCACCATTTTCTAGATATTTCCATGATGTATCTGTCTGAAAACTAACTTAAAAGTACCTCAGTGTACTGTCTTTCTGAAGAAGATTTACTTAAGATTTACCTTAAGAACAAGCAGTTACTGCTGCTTGGCTTTTTTTTTTTCCTTCTTTCAAGCAGAAAATCTGTGTAAGTATGTTACTACAATACCATGTGGCTTAAAGGATGTTTACAGTCTCCTGACTTGCATGCACATTCTTGTAATATTTTCAGTCTCACTGAAGGATGGTGAGAACCTGTTAACTAGGCTACTGAGAGAGATTCTGTCCTTTATGCTCTTAATGCACAGCACACACCAAAACGGTCAAAGGAAGCTTTAGGCTCTTGAAGAGCATTAATGATACAAGCTTCTTTTCATACTCAGAGTAGGGCCTCTCCTCCAGAGTGGCTTCTTTTTAGTTTAAAAGGTATCTTTGAGTTCACCAAAATGGCTTATTTGGCATTAAATGATGGAAAGCAAAAGTAACTTTTCCTTACACCTCTAATCTGTTTTATTAGCAACTTTGCAATACAGTTGTGTGACACTTATGGTAAGAATCAATTCTAATACTTCCAATTAAATGTTAACATCATTACTGTCTGCTGAATTCCTATCAAACTTTTGACTTTAGTACCTATGTGCTTCTGCTGCACTGGTAGAACTGAAATGGCAGCTTAGTGAACAACAGTTAACTTCTTGCATGCAATAAAATGATGGGAAGAATGCATGCTGTGCTTTAAAGCAAGGCAGAGTTTCCATACTTGTTTTTGCTTCTGCTTTTACCATCCTAACTAGGGCAGCATGAATCTGCATGCCAGTGAAGTTTTGATGCTTGGGAACCGAGGAAGGCACAGGCTCATGTACTGCATGGCCTCAAATCCTTGCAAGTTTGTAGTCTTTCTCACTCACAAAGCATCTAGTGCAGTTCATGTGTTGTCTCTCCTGAAAAATCTGCTTTGCTTTATTAACTAAATCTCCAAAATACTAAAAATCCTCCATGCCTATATGAGGAGCAGGTAGGTAACTAGCAATAAATAATGTTTGGGCAAATGCTAATTAGCCTAATGTCTTATTTTCTTTCTGCAGCAAAATGAGGATCCCAGCTGTTCTATCATGTAATGTGGACAAAGAAATTATCTGGAAACACCTCTCAGACCCAGGTGACATAGACTGTATGTGTTTTGGTATCCTCTGCAATATCTGGAACTTGGAATTCACGTATCACATCTGATGTCTTTGTAAGAAACATTGTCCATAACATCGTGGAACTTCCTACCTTCTGATACTGGACCCTGTCCTTGGATTCACTGATGCAAAGAGCTGTAGAATGCAAGCTCTGTGTGAAACTGCTTTTACTTTTAATGAGGATCTAGTTTCTATGACCTGCTGACACACGGACACAGTTTACAAAGCTTCTAAATGT
>JAWWEU010000017.1:9836277-9886974 GCA_035583155.1 Acropternis orthonyx
ACTGTTTATTGGCCAGTGTGCAATTCCCTGTAAGGCTGATGGCTCTGGATCCAGAACAGCCTGTCCTGCAACCCTCAGAACCAGGTACTCAGACTGGGAGGCACTGCAGTCAGTCACTCTTTCCTCTCTTTACTAAACTTATCTGGTGGCCCTGGGGCTAAGGAGGGGCCTGGATGAGCCACTGGAAGCACCCTTCTACTTCAGAGCAGGAGGGGAACAGCTGAGCCTGCAGATTTCTCTAAATGCTGGAATAGTGTTTTGACTGTCAAAAGTACTCAGTTCCAAACTCAAGTCCTGCTTGGTGCTAGGATGCAGGTGTTAAGGTGAGGCTCTCCTGATGCTGACTTAAACTCTTGTATTACTTAAAAGTTCTGGTTTTGAGACATCAAGAGTAGATGCTGGTTCAATATGTGCATTGTAGCAGATCCAAATTCTTGTTCCACCTAGAACCATAGAACTAGCTGCTATAACACTGTTGTATTTATCTTGATTTCTTAAAATTTTTCTAACTATTAAAGATATTTTTCATGTATATAAAAGCAGTCTTGTATTTGAATATTTGCAAATGAAATAATAAAGGTCTGTTTGTTCATTGATTTGAGTGAAATCTTTTTAACCAAGCAAAAGTGCAGAAACCTTCACAATTGCACTCTGCTTTCCTGTTTATATTAATCACTCCTTTCAAACACAGCTGGACAGCTAGGACCTTGATTTAAGAGAAATCTTCAATATTTCAAATAAAACTCTTTCATTGCACAAGGGAAGGACAGCATTAAGCAATTGCCATCAAAGAGCTGAAGTAGTAAGCAGCATTGGGTATTTGCACATCACCAATAGTGCAGGAGACAAGATCCACTTCCATTTACTGAATTCACAATCTACATGATAGTTTATGTTGCTTTTTCTTGGCATGCAATCTTTATAAAGGCATACATAAAATAATCAAGTCTCTGGTGTGCAATGGGTCCTATTGTACAAATTGTCTTCCTCATAGCAAGCCTTAATGATAGTTGTTTTTCTATGGTCTCTCTAGCTACTTTACCCTCATTGAGAACAGAGCTTTTGACTTGCTTCCACCATACTAATTTTGCACTTTCTACTTCTTCTAAGGCATCTAGTGCAGCAGACCAGGAGCTCTTATACTAAATGGCAAGCTGCCTATTGAAAAGTATATTGGGAATGCAAGCTTTTTTCATACATGTCTGTGTGCATGCATATTTTTGAATTTATAATCCTTTCCTTCAGGGAATTCTGTTGAGGTAAAAGGGAGAGTTTAATACCTCACTTCTTGCCTCTACTGGAAAAATGTGACTGGTGAGATCCCTCTTAGAGAAAAACAAAAGCAGCTGTGAATCCCAAATACTTGAACCTGTGTAAGTTGTCTCAAGCATTTTAAATTCAGAACTTCATAGCTGCTTTGATTCAAGAACCAGGCCAGGACAAGTTCCTTTCCATATTATTGTTCTTTTAACTACTGGGTACTTTTCCCTGGATTTGGAAAAGAGCTAGATGAATTTTCTTCTTTTCATGAGCAAGTGTGAATTCTGAGATGAAGTGCTTGAAGGAGCAGACTCTAGTAAGAGCTGTGAAGGATAACCCTCCTCTTCTTTTGTGACCATTGTGCAAGTCAAGACCAGAGGTGAGAGAAATCAGAAAGCCATGGTTTTGAGAGCCAGTCTGAGATATTTATGCTTCTTCAAGGGAAAAGGTATTGCACCTGTTACACACATGAAATTATTTCCTCTCTCAGGACTGTTGTTTCAGCTGGAGTACACAACCAGCTACAGCTTGAAACTGACACTGGATTCAAGACTGTTTGCCCATAAAGAGTTTATTTCTCTTCTCATCAATTGGCAAAAGAATACGTCTTCCTCTGGGTCTGCTGACTTTGTTTGGTCACTGCTACATTACAAAGCATGTAGGGGATGGCTAACTGAAAAACAAAGTGATTCTACTTAATTTGGATAAATACTTAAGATCCCTCAATCTGTCCTTAATTTTGAGGCTTTTTTTAAAGCATATTTTTAGTTACTGCATGTCTTTCTCTCCCCTCCTACTTTTTTTCCTCCTTTTCATCCCTCTCAACTAAACATAAAAGGTAAAAAAAATGTATTGACTTTTCATTTGTTAGCAGTAAGCACATGTGATACCTATTTGTCTCACTGGAGTTCTACACAAACCCTCTGGAACTAGAAGCACTTTGTGCTTAGTTCCAAGGAATTTGTCTCTTATCCTCCTGCTAGAAAAAAAATTGTTATCAGACATTATAAATGCTGAACAATCAACAGAGAGGTGGCAAGATGATTAGAATTCAGGGCTTGAGGTGTTATAAAACTAACACTTTGTCTTTATTCATCCACGTTTAATTTAGCATTGTTTTTGTCACTGCAAGCTGATATACTCAGCAAAAGTGACCCCTCCAGCTCAAAAACAAGTGCCAGAACTATAGGTATAGAAGCAGCAGCCACTGTTCTTAACCCACAGAAATATTTATTCAGTTTGGTCAGTAAATTATAGGAATCTTCAATGCTGAGAACTTGTACTTAGTACAACATCATCATAATATTGACAACAACCACTTTGCCTTTTGTCAACATACAATGTGAAAGATGTACTAACTTGTTCACAATAAATTACAGTGTGATAGATGAAAAAAGCTCAATGACATCAGTAACTTAGGAACTGGTTACAGTTAGCTTCACAACAGTATTTTTAAAAATGGTTTTCAATAGTAAAATCATTGCAGCCAAAGGTTAAAAAAAAATACACATACAGTAACAGCAAGGAAATGCATTTTTGGAGCAACAGTGAGCTACCAGTAAACACTTCATACAGTGATCTTCAAGGCACAAAGCAAAAAAACTAGGTATGGGTTTTTTTGCAGGTTGACAAATCAGGGAAGGTGAAATTTTTTTTGAATATAAAATAAATACATTTTAAAAAGACGCATACAAAAGTCAGTAAGTCAGTCAAATAGCAAGGCTTTCACAGAATGCCACACTGACAGAACATTTGTGAATCCATTTCAGTCATGAAATCATGTTCACAGCTTGAATGACACAATCACTGAGGCAAGGGAACTATCACTTCAACATAATTAATGGGGAAGAAGCCAGACTCTCCATTTAACATCCCCTCATACCAATTCTCATCAATCTGATTGGTCAGAGTTATGATGTCCCCTTCCTTAAACCCAAGCTCGCCTTCATTTTCTGGCTCAAAGTCATAGAGAGCTTGGCAGCAAGGCTGATCCATGTGCACTGAAGAACCTGCCCCAGTGACAGAAAAAACAACCATATTAATCAAGCTTCACAACATCCCACCAGTCACTAAGTATGAAACAATGGGTCAAAAATGGAGCCCTGCTGTCCTGTCAACAGCTTTCCCACTGCTTTTACCCAGTAACATCTGGTGCTTCTGCATATAAAATACAAGACTAGTGATAATAAATTTGAAGTGCAATTCTGTTTCTCCCTTAAGTTCAGGTGCTACTCCATTTTTATTCCCAGTTGCCTTCCCTTTGAAAAGGATGTTTATCTCGAACTGAAGGTTTCAGTAATCAGTTGTCAAAACCAGTGTGGTCTCTGGAGCAGCTGCTAGAGGAATCGGAAGGGCAGGACTGAGGAAGTAGAAGAGTCAACAGGGGAAATGACAAGGAATCATTTAAACAAATCGCCCTGCAGCACAGCGATCCCGTGTGAATGCCAGCAGAGGGCAGGGCTCTGAGCCCATCCTACATGCACACCCTGCAGCCTGGAGGCAGCCACCTGGATCTCCTCACTCCATGTGCAAGGCTTCCACCCTCAGCTTACCTGAGCAGGGGCAGTCAGTTCTGGGTTACTGCTGCCCGAGTTTGTGTGCTCAGATCCTTTGTTGCACACATCCATCTGAACTACAGCAAAGGTCATGCTAGGAACAATGTGCCTGTCAAACTATTTTAGGGATGAAAACAGTTTTCCAATACAGGATCTGGCTGTTCTTGTGACTTGCACTGGTTGCTCTGCTATAAAGATCTTCATTTCAAATCCCTCTTTTAAAATATTAATGGTACCATATGCAAATGTAATAGTAAGTATTTACAGGAAAACAAGGAAATATAAAGTATAATATAAAGTATATTCTACAATATGAAGTATGAAACAGACCCACCATTAGCAAAAAAAGTTAACCTTGTAAATGCAGTCACCTTTTATAAATATATTCTCATGAAGGGGTGTTAATTGGCTTGGATTTGTGGTGCAGATACATATTCAATATACTCATTCATATTTCTGAATAATAACTTACTAGAACACCATGTAATCAAATGTTCAAACTGTAAAGCTTAGCTCTGTGGCCAAAGACTAGCCAAAGGTTCAACTGAAGTTCAGCCATAACAGATTTTTTAAAAAAACATTGTAGTAAAGTAAAGTAAAATTCTGGTAATTTGAAATACATTTATGAAAGAAGAATAGGAGAAAATATTTCATGCTGCTGCCATGTAAACAGTAGTGCAACACCTGGTAGCATGACACCTCTAGAACACCAGTACTTACATTAAGCAGTTAGAGCTCTTGAATACTAAGTTATTCAGCTTGTCTTATTTGGAATAAACAATTGTCAAATATTCCAGTCTGAACCCTCTGTCCCAGCTATCCCACATGCTAGTCATGCAATCCCCATGAGGAATCATTTTTTACTGGCTAAATCTGCACACAACTGATAATGCAATACAGATAAAATAGTTAAGATGGCAAAAAATGCATTTTAATCTGTTGATTGTGGTAATGCATAGAAAACTATTAAAAAGTAACTTTTCAGGCATTTTCTAGATAAAGGAATTAGGAGAAGGTCTCTTAAAAAAACCAGCTGAGAACTATTCTGGTGATGAGTCAATGAGAACAGGCAGGTGAAATCACCTTTTTAATTGACAGTAATACAATTGGGGCAATACCTGGTGTTCAAACCGGCAAGTAGGAATTTTCTATTCTGTGGGTATGTTTTTATCCTTTGTAGCAACAGACGAGAACTTTTATTTATAGGAGTGGAAGAAAATTGCCAACAGAGATCCTGCTCAGCAGCACTGTCACAGCACCAGACTCAGCCTGTGGAAGATTCAGGGTAGTTTTACAAGAACAAACTAAATTAGGGCTAGTCTAATGCACTGGTACAGGTGAAAGCCTGGTTCTCCTATTTCTGCTAAAACAGTCCAAGCAGAAAAAAAGATGATGAGCCAGTTGCCCAGCAAAAAGGGACTGACTGTGTTTAAAACCAAAAATGGACCGATTGTGTTTAAAAATAGCTAAGTTATTTTCAGCCTTTGCCAAGGTAGAACTGGTACCAGCTCTCTGGAACTGTCAACGGCAGAAGGCAGCACCTGGAATAATTGACAGAGTTCCTCATTTTCACCAGCTGCTCCAATGGGGCTAATTTATTATTGCAAGCCAGTTAATTTTTGACAGTAAGGTACCTGATGGATCACATTTGGTTCATTTTAAGCTCCAAAGAACTGAAATGTGTTGCAGCCTGGAAAGGTTTTTAAATAATGGTCACAACGAGCACAACCGGTTTCACTCTGGGCTGTAGGATCAGCCAGAGTCTTCATCGGAGTCAGGGAGCTGCTGCTACTGCATAATCCAATGAGACAAAGCTTCCCTGACAAAGATAACGGGGCAGCACTGCCTGACAGTCTGCAACACACACTGGTTAACATCACAGAACACTGCTGGCACCACTCCAGCCTTTTGCTGTCTATTAAACACTTGCACATACATTGCAGGGGTTTCAGCTAAAGAAATTGCACTTTTTTATTTCTGCAAACAGGGCTTAGCTTAATTTGCAGCTCTGAACACACCTCCTTTACTTCTCTAGTTGTGGAGTTCAAACTGCCACACTTCCCTGGGACATTCAAAAAAGAATTGTCATTAACTTTCAGACCGTTCAGACCTGGACAGCAAAAACCAGGTTAAGCAAGAAACTGTCTGTGATTTCTGGAGTGTTATAGGATGAAGCCAGCATGCCATTCAATGAGAGACTGGTTTTTTGTTTGCTTGTTTTCCCCAAAGGGAGTTACTGCCTGTACCTGCATCTACTCTGTCCCCTATACCATATTTTATACATAAGGTAGCAAGACTGTACTGGAATAATTTTGAACTGGAAGCTTACTAACATAATTAATCCCAGTCTCCCTTGTAGCCGAAGTGAGTAAACACTTAGATACTTATGTTAAATTACAGCACGTGGCAACCAGATCCATTTATTTCATATCAGAGTCAAAACCTGACACACAAAACCAGTGAAAGGCATGATGTAATACAGCAATTAAAGAGTTCTAAAATGAGCCAGGTGATGCTCACAGCTGCAGCTGATTAATGAGGATAACAAAGAATTAGAACTAAAATACAAATTTCTTTTTTTATCTGTGCTTACTCAAAGCAGCCAAATAAATCGCAACATAAAAATTAGATTTATGTGAATCTAGCCCTACAAATGTGAGCAAGTCATTAGTAGTAAATAATCCCCACGTGTTAGAGACGATACAAAGGAAAATACCATTTCTTCCCCAAGAAGCTGATATTTAACTTGAAAAACTATGGTGAAACACAGGAAAAGTCATTTCCATGCTCAGAACTGTAATGTGGCAGTTGTGCTGAAAGTATCACGGCATACTTTGAACTGTCCTGTAGATCAACATGGGTTCTCTGAATACCAAGAAGTTACTTACCCTGACAGAAAGTATCAGAGAAATTAAACATCTATATTTTGAGAGGCTCAGTGTGTAAAAACAGGGAAAATTAAGCATGACAGTACTTGTTCATGTAGGATGAAGTGGTCAATTTTCTAAATGAAAATAGGGTGATTGTAATGCTATCCCTCCATCACAGGGAGACCTTAAGACATTTAGCAGTTTTGCTCAGAGGTGCCTAGTTCACATCTCTAAGCCACAGACCATAAATCTAATCTGTTTCATGATCCTGATTTTAAAAAGGGACAGAAGGGTTTCCCCATTTATGAGCTGCGCATATTGACCCCACTGCAGTTCCACCGAAATCCCTAAGGAAAGTTTTTGAGTAGAAGAAGGAAAAGAGAAAGAACAATGATCAGTGGTTGCAATGATGATTGTACCTGCTGGGGAGGTAAGCACAGCATTCAGTTTCTTCAGGGGGAAAAAACAACATTCATTGTTTTTCTGCTGTTAATAACACCACTAAGCATGGCAACAATTGTTACATATATCCCATTTCTCCTTTTCATCTCTTTCACGGTTGTTTTACTTCTTTTGCATTCTGATAGCACTGAGAGACTGAAGCAGTAAGTGACAACCCCTCATTTAGTGATATGCAAACAGTTGATGCAACAGTCTATGGATGGAGTCAATGAAGGGAAGTGCTCACTCCTTCCTTATCTTAGTAATCAGTGGTCATTTGTTTTTCAGTTTTCACTGAATTTCAGCTCATTAAAACTGGGATTTTTCTTTAAGTAAGTGGGCTGGAAGCAACCTTGAGAAAGTTATCATCTGTCTTTCCCCCAAAGGCAGGATTGATTACCCTTAAAGGACATCTTGGATCAATTATTTGATGGCAATGATAAACCACTGTAATGTGGTCTGACACACCAGTTTATATACAAATGCTGAATCTGAATCTCCTTTCTTCACTGCACATGCAAAACAGACAAAATAAAACCTATAATAACTCGATAAGTAATTGATAAGGGACTAGAAATTGTATGCTGAATTTTTAATAAAATTGCTACAGTTTTGCTACTTTCATAAAATAACTATGAAATTATTGATGACTGCAAACATCTCCAGTGCTTTGGATGAAATGTGTTCCTGTATCACATGTCTTAGGTACCAGTGGTGTGACCTGAGAGAATGTGCAGAGGGGGTTGTCTCCCTTCATCCCACATTTGACAGCAACACAAAAACTACTCTGAGCATTCAGGCAGCATGGGGAGCTTCAGACAAATCAAGGAATCAGATCTTCCTGAGTAGATTTATGCTGCCAAACTGCTGCAAATCCCCTTCAGTATAGACTGTATAATAGCTTCCTCTTGTAGCACAGTGCAAGAAAATTAAAGAGACATTAGAAGGAGCATGAAGTTACAGCTCCAAGCTTTATTCTTTCACTTTTAGTTCTCTCATTTCTCTCCCAACAACCTTTAAAAAGAAACAAGACTGGAGGGAAGAGGAAAATGGAGCATTAGGAGAAAAAAAAATAAAAACACTCAGAAAAAGATCCTAGATACCATGCCAAGTAAAGAAGGGAACCTTTGGTTCCCTACACCCCCTCTATTTTCTTTACAAATAACGTTTATGGAAAAAATTGGCTTTTTCTTTGTGTTTTCTTTGCATATTATTGTCTTTTGTGTTTTGTTTGGATTTTTTTTCTTATTGGGCTTACCTCACTGTAGTCATTAAGGAGAGAGGGCAAAATAATTTTATTCGTGAGATGAGGAAAAACTATTTCAATGACTAACCTTACTGATTATTACTATTCAACTGTTGGCATTTTTTTGTGGAATCACAGCCTAATCAAAGGAAGGGATCCTACACCCACACCAACAGTACTTCAGTTCATTAATGCACACATAATTTAGGGGACAGTAAAAAGATATTAATAAAAGTCAGTAAGGGTGGGAGTCATCTCTCTGAATTTTATCTATCTAATACTTGAGATCCTGTACTGATCATGGTCTCAGACTGTGGAGAAAAATTAGCACCTGGAGGTACTCCAGACAATGATCAAACACACCCACCACAGGCATCTGTCTTTGCAAGAAATGAACTCTTCTGCAAGTGCCTCTCCCTCTCTCCTCCCACCCTCAGTGGCAACACAGAAAACCTAAAAGACAGAGCAGAATGCCACACCTAAATTTCAGATGGGTAAGAAGTTGTTCACAGGAATCCTGCTTCACAATTCCATTTCCAAATCTGGGAAACAAACTGGAATCAGATGCATGAATACTGATGCCTCACGGATTCATTGTTCTCATGGTACAAAGAATACCTCAGGCAACATCCTGGCAAGACATCTATAGGCACATGAATTCTGTGGTGACAGACTTACCTGATGATTTTATGGAAGAACTATAGGCAATCCCATTGTGCTGCTGATTATCACCAGTTTCCAGAGTTGTAGTTATTACAGGCTTTGGCTTAAATTCACGTTTAGGCCGACTAGATGCTACATTTATTCTGTAACAGAGAGAAGAGTGGCAGAGATTTACCTTGAAGGAAGAAATACTAACAGAACTTAAGCTCAGGTTCAGTGCTTTGCTGTTTGAAAGGTGGGGTAAGAAACCCTTCTGCTGGTTTTGGTTTTAGGCTTCTTTTACTTTGTTTGTTTTTTGGTTTTATGGTGGTGGGTTTTTTGGTTGAGTTGCTTTTGTTTTTTTGAGGGGAGTGTGTGTTTTTACTGCTCAATTCTCATGCAATTATTTGATTTTCAACAAGTCCCTATTTTATTTAATACTTTGGTCCTGCTGACAGAGGCACAAAGCTTAACAGTCTGAGTCTGAGAAGTGATGAGTACCCACAGCTGCCATTGAGTTCAGCACAAGTTGCAGAAATGAGCTCTCTAGAAAGCTCAGCTACAAATGACATGTGCAGAAACACGGTCAGGACAGAGGCCCAGGCACTGCATCTCACATGGTGCCTTTTTATTAGAGAAAATGCGAAACAACCACTTGGCCAGCACAACCGCCTCAATGCCCCTTCCTGTATGTGCATGTGGCCCAGCTGGGACCTCCTTGTCTCCCTGGCCCCAGCAGCTGGGATGGTGCAAGGTGTCTGCAGACACAGCTATCCTCATGCTAAGGCTCACAGCCACCACGTCACCCTGATCTGAAAGCCCCCAACAGTTTCTCAACTCTGGCTATGCTACAGTGACACTCAGGTCTCTGGTTCTCCGAGAACACATTAATGACAGCAGCATTTTTTCCCTTCTCTTAGGATGACACAGAGTACCTGGGCCTTTCATACATGTGTAACAGCACAGCTGTGTTCTGAGCCAGCTGGCTGGTTCCCTAATTTGCTATACCTTTAATCTCAATGAAAACAGGCCAACCTCTCAGCAAAGCCTCCAAAACACAACTTGAAGTATGCAAGTTGAAGTAAACATCCAAACAAAGGGAGGCTGTCCTCATTAACCTCCACAGATGCGCTCCACTCTGCACACACTCAGAGCTCCCTGGGCACATCCTGCCTTACATTAAAGTCTCCCAGTGCAGCAAGAAGCTGCCAGGTGGCAGCACTTTAAAGCAGTGGAGTTCAGTACAGCACAAAGCACAGCAAATGTGCATCTGTGAGCTGGTGCTACAAGATCTCCTGCTTCAGTGACTTTCTGGCTTTCCACAGTTGTGAACCTCATCTGCAAAAGAGGATCAAAATTTTCTGAGGGGTTCAGTCTTACCGGTTTTGCAGCTTACTCTGCAGATCCTCCAAGATTTCTGTGGATTGTTTATGGTAATCTAGTGCTGCTTCTACAAACACAGCCAACTGGCTGACTTGTTCTATCTGAAATACAGAGAGGAACGCAGTTGTAAGGAGCCTGCAGTACACTCAGCTGGAGGGTAAACGAATAGATCAATCAAAACAGACCTGGTATCTCTAAAGACCACGGTACCTTGTGGAGGCTCTTGGAAAAGAGCACGTGATTCTATCGGAGAAACTGCCAGTTGGAAAGTGAACAAAACTGAGGTGTAACTTCTAGTTCACTAACTCAGGGCTGGGTCCTTGAGTCATTTCCTTTCACAGTGTGCAAATCCCTTCTGCTTTCAACTTCCAAGCCAGCTGTCTGTCAACACCCAAGCCCAAAACATTTAATAGGACATGACCCCTTAGCAGGTGAAAGCGGGGCTTTTCTGATCAGCAGTGTTGGAAGAAACTACACTGTGACAGCTCTTGTGACTCAGACCCATTAGTGTCTATCAGCAATGTTTACAAACTACTGTTCTGAAATGATCTGAACTTACCTCACTAGATGGCAGCATTTATAAACTGATAAATGAAACGTGATTTACCTATTTGGATTTAAAAAGCATCAGCCAATCGTTCAAAAATATGAATGCTGAGCAAAGGGAGAATGTGAAGGAGAAAGAAAAAACATCAAAATATTTTTATTCATGAGGTAACAAATAATCTCCTTCCCCTAACACAAGCTGAAGAGCTCAAGCTGTATGGGGGGATGGAGCAGTAACAGATTTGTCCTCTTCCTTTAAGACAACTTTAAGAAGACAGACCCCAAGAAGTCTGACATGTTTCTATTCAGACATTGGATCACAAGAAAATATTTGAGTAAGCTTTCTACAAATGTTTTATGGACCCATGTCAATTTTGTGCTATACTTTGTCTGCTTTTACTCAGTTAAAAAGACCATTAGAAATTCTGCCAGGACTCCGAGAGCCAAATACTGTCACATAGCACAGGGAAATAAAATGCACAGAACCAAACCAACAGCTGATACAATTCCATCACAGTCAGAAGAGAGTAATATAAACAGCTGAGGACAACACACAAAGTGCCTGGGTTTTGGATGGGGTGGTCAGAGAAAATGGATAGACAAGAACTCTCCAAACAAGACAACTATGAAGCAGGAGAAACATGGATTTGTGTCTTAGAAGAGCGAGAGAAACTGGGAAAGAGCCAGAGAAACTGGAGGGACTAAAATCCACTTAGGAAGATGAGCCTGGGACTGGCTGAGTGGGAAAGGCAGGAAGATGGATCTGATAAGAAGTGCCTGCAACAGTGTCTACGTGGGAGGTCTGGAACTAGCTGTGCAAAAACCTGAGAAAGATGTGGATCAGGAGTGAGTCTAGAAAAGGCACCTGGCAGGATGGCTGGGAACTGAGAACAGAGAGCATGGCAAGGAGACCAAGACAAGGAGACACTTGGGGAACTGGAAAGGGTCATAAGGAAGTGATTGCAGTTAAGATCTGTGTAAACCCAGTTAGACTGTTTGGGGTTAGACTACAAGGCTATAATGAGAAGTTTGAGGACAGACAGACTGGGTCAGCACGGGAAATGGAAGGGAAAGAGCATAGCGTTTTTTAAACAGAAACAACGGGAAATGGGTATGGAAAAAACCTCAAAGGGACAACCAGTTTACCCCCTCCCAAAGGCACATTTAGTTACACTAGAAAGCATAACTCATCCGTTCTCTACTGGCTCAGCTAAACCAGTTGAACTCCTGCACTGTTTTATCCTCAGCTTGGTGCTTTGACTGATGATAAACACTCTCTGAAACATTTCTCAGCTTATGGAAGGCAGAATTATAAAACACACATACACTTCAACCAGGTAATTCGTAGGGCCTACAGTGGGACAGTGCTGGAATTGTTGATGGAGCATGTTACAGTTTTTGCTGCCTTCATGTAACTTGCACTGGTGAAGCAGCAAGAGGCTTACTACTTTATCCTGTACCGTGCTGTAACAAATGTGCCCCACTTACAGTTTAGGAACTACAGGCTAGTTTATAACTGGGTGTGCACAGAGAGAGAGGCTGCCTGCAGTTAAATATTCCCACTTAACAGCTCCTCCTTGTTGCAGTTTGCTCAGAGAAGACAGCACAGTTCTGACTGTGTTTTCTGTGATGCTGCACCTAAAGGAGAGAAAGCTTTGGAATAGGGCCAGTTCCTACAATTCCATGATTACACGGGAGAAAGCCCATCCTGCTATTCCTCTGTGTGTGGACAGAAGAGAGGATTATCCTGAATGACCACAGCTGGTCCTTATTTAGAGATAATTTCATGATGGACTTGGACTCTGAGCCAAAGTCCACATACCTGAGCCCAAGCCACAAACTCACTCTATGGAGTAATTTTCAGAGCCAAATAGTAATAATAATGATCTTCAGAGGTAAAATCATTCAGAGACTCCAAAACAGCAGCAAAGTTTTGGCTGTAAGTGAGCTAAAATTCAGAAAGCAGTGGGTACATACCCTTTCAAGCAGCAGGTCTCTGACTGTGCTAATCTCCCAGCTTTCACCCTCTCACTGACCAAACTGCATTCTACTCTCAGCTAGTTTTACTTAAGACCTCTCTGGCAATCTTGTCTGAGCCATTCTATCTCCAGAAGAAATTCCTGAATTCTTGAGTTCTCCCATTTATGCTGTGCATTATGTTCTTCTCTGATAGGAGATTAAAAGTGGGAAGAGGAACTTTCTGCTTTTAGACCTTACCTTCTGTGAAGGATGGGACAGGCTTTGTCCAATCCCACACATTTGCCCTCTTGGATGTACTGCAGCAAACAAAAATGCAGGACAGACTTACATCATTCTCTAAGAAATTGAACATGCTTCTTTCAGCCAGTTCCTTTGACTCTTCAAATTTTTCTACTGCTTGTCTAACTTCTTCATCCGGTATCTTTCCAAAGCGCTTCTTTTTGTAATCGTAATCCAAACGGCGTCCTTCTAATTTCTTCAAATGATGCTAAATTAGACAGAACGTTTATGAGAAGAACCAAATGGGACATGCCCAAACAAACACACTGTCATTTAAGGAAATTTCAGTTATGGATGCAAATACATGCACACCTAGAGAAATACAAGGCTCAGAGATTACTACAGCCCATCCTCTTATCCAAGGCAGCATCAGGTAAGGCTAGGGCTGCACAGGTGAATGAAATTTTAACCAAACAGCCATTTGTTAGCACTTGGGGTATTGGCTATTTTGATTTGCTAATCTTAGACATCTACCTCAAGGACTTCAATAAATAAGCAACACCTCAAATTCTCTGAATGAGAAGCAGGATCCAACCTAAATATGTGTGCCGCCATATTCCACATGTAATTCCATTTTATGTCTTGAATTATTTGCAATATGACAGTTAAAAGTTAAAGGGTTATTTTCCCATCATAAGCAGTGCTCCAACAAATGTTGTATTCTTGCTGTCTTTGTTAGGTATCAACTTGACACTTCTATCTGTCTACACAAGCTTTTCTGTTGCCAGAAGTCATGGGACTGACAGACATACAGAATGGATTCAGTGACAGTACAAAACTCTCATTAAAACTAACGTCAAACAATTTCTTTTCATCAGTTCAGAAGAACCACAATTGAAAACAGTTATGTATCATAGGAGACAGCTACAGACATCAAGACACTATTGCTATCTCTTTGCTATGCTTTCCACATCCATTTATGTATAAAAAAAATTACTTTCATTTCTGCATTTCATCAGGATTTTAACTTGCTTATTATCCAAATCCATTGGAATCAACAGACTCAGAAAAAGACTGCCTGGCTTTCTTTGAATTGTCACATTGTAAACAAAAACACTGAAAAACTTAAAGGTTAAAAATGTGTTCCTTGGTGTCCTATATTTTTCCTATAAGTGGCATATGGCACTTCAACATTTTATGCCACTTTTCAGATCATTCTGTGATTGCCCTGAATAGGCTTTTTTAACAGTTATATTCATTCTCCTTTATAAACAGTTCTAGGCTGACAGAGATGGTACGATAGGATAATCACTAGCAGTAAATCACAGCCCACTCACATGTTCATAAGCATTAATAAAAATGTTGGTTAAAATAAAACAGCAAAAAAATAAAGAATATTATTCTTTTCAATATATTTGTACTGACTCTACAACGAATATAGCAAATTGAGTAGGTTAGACAAGTGAGAAATAGCCAGGCACTGATTTTAAGCAGATTTCATCACTGTTTTGACAGAGAGAGAAACTTACATGCAGTGAAATTTATCTGCCTTATTGCTTGCAAGAAGAGTATCTCAGGAAAGTAGCGTTTGACTGACTCTGGTTATTCATAAGTGAAGACTTGTCCTGGAAAACTTACCCCAATCTCTTTTAAATCTTTGTCCTGCAGTAACTGTAGAGGATCAATAAAATTTTGTTTGACATTAATATCAAGCGAGTCCTTCACTTCTGCCATTTGCTTCATGCTCTCACCAGCATCCAGTAGTGCAAGGCCTGTGGTAAAGAACAGGATACTTATACCTCAAGATATGCAAAAGCAGAAAATCTGTTTTATGAAACAGCCATTTCAAATAGGTATCTTTGTATCTGCCAGAGGCCCTTCAAGAGTAAAAAAATAATGCAAGCTATGCTTGTTCCATACAGAAAACTAGAACTGGAAAGTTTCTGTTCTGAATTACCTTTGTTTTCCTGAAGGGCATCAGAGGAAAAAAGATTACTGTTTCCCCACTGTATTTGCATAGGTCATTATTTAAAACAAAACAAAACCTGAAGTCACTGTTTATTTTTTCCTACAAGAAATGTTTCCCTCAGTTTACTTCTCAAATATAGCATAAGCGTTTTTATTTAAAGGTTAAAAGAAATACACTGCATCTAAGAATCACCCTAAATTACTTAGATTTGGCAACTTAGAAACTAATTGTTATGGTAATAACAGGGATGATCAGACAGCGTCAGTAACAGTGTTACCAAACCCACCTGCAATAGAGGTGGACAAATGTGCAGAAGCATCATGTTTCTTAACTATATCAATCATCCCCTGGTCCCTGTACTTAACTTTCGCTCTTACCTGCAGTAGCTATTTACACAGGCTATGTCACTGACTAATATTTTGCAAAGAACCTCATGCTGAAATATTCACAGAGGAGATACACAACTCACCAAACATAGAATCATCGCCAAGCTCTCTGCCGTACCGTATCATGCAGTCTCCCAGGAGTCCCTCTGTCTGGGGATAGCCTGTGGTTTTAACTTGTCCTCTGATCTTTGACATAGTGTTCAGCATTCCCAGCTTGGCTCTGTATGCTAAGAAGGACATTAAAAAAGATTGAGAAGTTTTTTGTTGTCAGTACTTGATAGCCAAAAGTTGAAACAAGATTCCATTCATATGAAACTGACTTTTACTCCCAACTGAAAGAGCATCATTTCTCCAGGCAAATATCCAGTGGGAGTGCTTGTTGTCATCTGTGGATATTCACCAACACTCACATTCCTTTGAAGGGTCCTGCTTGTGAGCTCCTTCATTAGAAATACTGCAGAAAGCAAATGCACAGCCAAAGCCAATTTTCTGCTCTCTCTCCCTCACTTTCTTAGAAGAACTTTGCAGAACTCCAGACAGAAGCCTCACAATGATGACCTAATTAGCTTTTCTTTGCCTAGAATTAATTTTCAAGTAATAAAACAATGTTCATCAAAATCCAAGACCTACTGTTCCTATCCCACCTGGATTTGGCTGAAGATACTCAGTGGATTTGGACAGAAGCTCTGTTACAGCTTTATTAGTCACATCAATTTTCTGAAAAAGAAAAGTAACAGTTAGCAAAAAGCAAATTGCACACTAGAAAGCTGATCATTCTATTGGATATAATATACTATTCTAGCCGATGATGAAATTTTATTTAAAATAAAACAAATATTGTAGCTTAACATAAATAGCCGTGTCATAGTTATGATAGGATTTTGCAAAAAAAAACCCCACTGATTGGCAGATAGTACTGGGAACAAGAGAAGGTTTATGTCAGAATGTGGCCTTGCTTTTCTAGCCCATCAGTCTTGACTACTGCCTACATATTCTAGACTACAATTTTCCTGCAGCTCAGTAGGTGTTTCTAAGACTGCTTTTCTCCACACATGAAAAAGAGTGAATATATCCCTCACAATCTCAGGGTCAGGGCCATTTAAAGCAGTAGTTTGCACTGTCTTCCCATATAATAGTTTCTAAAATGCTATAAAAAAAAAAAAATCACATTTCTGGGTTTTTTTCCCCTTTTCCTGCCTTCAGGCCTGCATATTATTTTTACCCTTATAATGTAGGCAAATACAAATAATTATTTCATAGGCAAAGAAATCAAAACTTAGAAACCTGTTTGGATGACAAATTCAAGACCTTTATTCTCAATCAATGAACAATGAAAGTTGTGCCCTAGGTCTACTATGAACAATAAAATATACATGGAAGGCAAGGGCAACTACAAAGGCACATAAAAGCTGGAAAAGCAGAAGCTGGCAGTAACGTGGTTTAATTTGCAAAACAACTAATAAGTGGATAACAAACATTTCAATTCTCACACTTCATATAAATTTCTGAAAAAATATTTAAGCTAAGAAATAAAATTCCATATCAAGACAAAATCTCAACCAAGCAGTTAGATTTTTATAATGAATAATACCAGATGCGAAGACTTTTACAAAGTCTCTATTTACAAAGACTCACTAATACTGAAAACTTCTCTAATCTCTCACACAGTGGAAAAAGGTCCCTCCTGATGCTCTGCATCATTCTTGGAGGAGTTTCTCTTCACTGTCGAGAGGTGTCAGTGGAACCTGTTCCTCTGCTCAAACAGCCTTTGGGGATGTCTCTTCTCCCTTGGCTGAGCTGATAAGGCTCAAGGATAAATTTGCATTTATACTTATATGTTTCTGTTTGGAAGAACATGGTGGGGTTTCTCTGCCAGCTAAATATACAGTACCATTCTATCACCTGAAACATGAAATATTTTTGATTCTGCAATAGCTTAATATTGAAAAACATAATGTGACTTTCCTTACCCTTTCCATCTCTTGAAATTCATCATCTAACTTTGTTCCTTCTGCTCCACTTATTTTTTCACTGAATAACTGTCAAAAGATAAATTTAACAAAAAAAAAAGTTACTACTATTTAATTACAGAATAAATATCTCTTAAGAGTCACATGAATTGACTCCAGATCAGAAAATAAGCAACCATTTGAAGCAACTGTGCAAGACAAAAGTAAACAGTCTTGGAAGTGAAGCACTGACTTCAAGAGAGACAAAGGTACCTGATGCGAATTTAGAACAGGCAAACAGAAAATTATTTCTCATGCTTAAAGAGTGTGTACTCTGGAGGCATAACCTACACTGCAGACTTCAGCATAGGAACCACAGTCTGACTGCAGGTAAATCCAAAGTAACCCTTTCATCAGCTATGTCTCTGCAGCTTTGTACTTCTGAGTACCTTCTGGTCCTGTATGCCAGTAGGTTCAGCAATACAACTCGCATTCCTGCTGCTGGGAGTTGTGTGCAATTCTGTGGAAGGAAGAGACTGCTGAAAAATGCTGCACTGTGACTCACCTGTGTGACTCAGCATCTTTACGATGCTCAAAACAAGAATGCCATGTGTTCATCAGAAACTCAAAGCACCAGTTTTACACAGATTTCAGCAAATGTTCTGAAACAGCTGAGAAGTTACCCAGCTTTTGTGTGGCTGTCAGACCAGAGCTGAACTCAGCTATCTGCCTCCTGCAGTGCACGGTACCTGTACTGCAACAGCACGAAAAGAGAGCCAGATCCTCACCCAGCACGACACAGCCTTTGAAAGGATCACTCACTCCACTACAACAGCAGCGTAACACATACTCAACAAACATTAAATTCCTAGGATAATTCCTGCAAAAATACTAAGCATTTCTCTGGTTTAATTGACTTTTATCACTGAATCTGTAACAGCACAATGTGAAATCCAGGCCTAACTCACTGACTCCTGGTGTTCCCCAAACCTGCCCCCAAAAAGCGTTTTGTTTGTCCTCAGGATCTTCTAAAAGATAATTTGTCTCACTGAATTAGAAGGGCCTTGGAGACTTGCAGGATCTGAAAAATGGGTCAGGGCTCTCTGTAGTGCAATGTTTCCCTGTTCTCGGCCCCTGCCTGCACTGCACAGGTGTGGAGGGAGTTCACTGCCCTGCCAGAAACCAGCAAGGAGCTGATGAAGCAGAGCTGGGAGCTCAGTGGCAGCTGACCTTGCCCCAATATCACAGCTACCACACGGTCAGAACAGTCCTGCTTAAGGGAAAATGTGAGTTCAAAGAGCTGGATGGCTAATTATTTCTACTGGCTTTGCAGCAGCACTCACACTCTTTATGCTTAATATGCCAAGCAGCACAAACAGTTGTCAGGATTATTTCTCTTCCAGAGCACTGGCAGAACAAGCACAAAAGCAGATAAAACAGACAGAGAAGCCCAAAACCCAGTGAGTTCCTGAGGGTCATTGTCATGCTGCTGTAAGATGTCACAGCAGAGAAGTAACCTGAGGCCAGGCAAGGAGGGGGACGCTGCCCTGGTCTCTGCAGGCATGTCTGAGGAGTCCTTGAGCACACAGAGAAAGGGGCATGACACGGCTGCAGGAAAAGCAGCCTATCGGGAACCGTGCAGCTCCTCTACTCTGGCAGTTTCTGTCTCCTTTCCGTGCACTGTTAATTCCTAAAATAATCAATGCCATTTTCCACAGCCTCACTCACATGTTTTCTTTCTCCAGCAGGCAATGAAGAGATTTGTGGTTTCCTGAAACCTCTCATGGTAATTCCTTTCCAAAGGCTGAGTGCAGTGGGGAAATTACCATTCTCAGGCTAAAGTTGCAAAACCCACATTCAGTAGCAATACATAGCTGTCCCATTACAAATAATCTATTTATGTTCTGGTGAAGAATAGATTTAATAAAGCAACATGATCACTCGACTGTGAGAGCATAATCAATAATAAATTAGTGACCCAAATGACTAAAACAATGAAGTGTCCCACACTTGGAGAGAATAGATCTGAATGTTACAACAAGCAGCACAAGTACATGACTAGGAAGCTCACACACTACCAGTAATGACAGCTAGAAAAAAGTGCCACTAGCTAATTGCTGACAAAAAGAGTCTGAAAAATGCCATTTCTTATATGATACACTGGACGTTGGTGTGTTCCCAGTGAATGCCTTATTTATTGACTGGCATCCCTTAGCTCTCCCTGGGCTAGAGACAGCCATACAGGGTCACACACACCTCTGTTGAGCAACAATCTGAAACTCTGTGTTTCATGCTGTGGTGCTGCTGTTTTTCCAGGACTGCAGCTGCTGATCCAGGTGTTTGCACGTGGCTGCTGAGCTGCACTCCCAGGGCTGCCCTGCTCACGCTCTGCTCAAAGGCTCCCAAGCGGGCTTAGTTTTGCTTTCTCTTCTGAAACATTTAAAAACTCTTCACTATGTTTTGAATGTATAAAATTCGAAATCACTCACAGAGGGAGAAACTATTTGCAGCAATACTGAGTCACTCATTGCCAGGGAATCACTGCAAGGAAAGCATCTAAGTGAGACCCAGAAGGTCACAAAACAACAGGGACTGCTATGCATCAGCTTTCAAACACAGAGATTGATCCTGTGACTACAATCAGCAGTGATCAATGAAGTAATTTAATTTACAACTTGGATGACAGGATAGAGTACACTCTCTGACAGTCTGGAAGACACCAGCTTGGGGTGAACACCTGATACACTGGATGGTTTGTCTGCTCCTCTTAAAGGACTTGAAAGGCTGGAAAAATGGTCTGATATGGAACATCATGAAGCTCAAATGCAAATGTAAAGTCCTACACCTACATAGATCATCCCCAAGCAGCAGTACAGGCTGGAGGCCAACTGGTTACAAAACAGCTCTGCAGAATAACACCTGTGGGCACTGGTGGAAAACAAGGTGAACTTAAGTCAGAATTCTGCCCTGGAGGTGCAGTATGTCAACCCCATACTGGGCATTATTAGCAACATCACAGACAGCAGGTCCAGGGAAGTGGTAATTTCCCTTTATTTAGCACTTGTGAGACCAGGCAAGCATCCAGTTTGGGTTCCCTGGTACAACACTGACATTCTGGGTGAGTCTGGTGCAGGGTAACTGATACACTCAGTGGAATTATGCACAAGGCAAACAAACAGAGGGCCCACTTTGTTCAGCCTTTGGAACAGGTTAAGTGGGTTTGTCTGCCTAGTGGGGAGCATATGGAAAGATGGAGCCTGAATCTCTTGGAAAGACAAGAAGCAGCAGTCAATAAGTTGGAAAACAAGAAATTCAGACCTGTTAGAAAGGAAAAAAGAAGGGAAAAAAAAAAGAAAAAAAAAATCACCAAGAGTGTGGCCAAGCACCAGAATGCATTGTCCAGAGAAGATCTGGAGCTCCTGTACTTGAAGACATTCAAGCCTTCGCTGGACAAGCAACCTGTTCTAACAGGACCTGCTTCAAGTCAGAGCCTGAAGGAGATGCTCTCTGGACAGCCCTTCTGACCCACATGATTTGAATTCTAGATTTGTAAGTGCAGCTCCAGAGAGCCAGACAGAATCTGCAGACACAGTTTTGTGTAGACTCTGAAGACAACCTAACACACCCCTACATTTGGGGGCAAAACCACTGACCACAAGAAAAAGGTTTGTTCACACACTTTCCCAGTTATATGCAAACATTAATGATACTGCAATTTCTAGCCCAAGGACATTTCTTCAATGCTATTACTCTGAGAAATAATGTCCTTTGGAAAAGCAGACTACCTTGGTGCCAAGAGAGATACCATAAAGAATGATTCCTTAAAGTCTATAAGCTGTCTAAGCTCCTGACAGTAAAAGCTGGTATAAAGTTCTAATGGTTATAATTAAATTTTACACCACTACAGTTTATTTCATATTGGTATAATCAGGATCAGCTGCACTCGTCTCACATTTAGAAACACAAAAGCTTTTGTTCTGTTCATACTGAATTTAGGAGTTGTAAAACTAGAATCACCCCTCTCACAATTAAAAGTCACGGAATACCCAATTAATTATAGAAAATGGATGCACAAAGGAGACAGCTGCTGGGATTTAGTTCCCTGACTATTTGCTGAGCATCATTCACAGACATTATATCAAGCTGCAAAATGCTTTGAACATAAATAGAAGATGCCCAACTGTGGGACTGTGTAATTACATGTCAATATCTATGTGGTTTTACGAGTCAGCTAATCAAAGACAAAACAGTTACCATCACACAAGGCACGTACTCCAAGGGAGCTTGGAATTACTTACCCAGGTGGAATCCTTCACCTCCAAATTCAGAAGCTGGGTGCCATGGATTCAGCACCTTTACACTAGACAGAGTCCCACCAAGGAGGCCACCATTACTTTACTATTCCACTGCCAGGTCACAAGCTAAAACCTTTCATTAGTCTTGTATCTGGTGGAGCTAATTAGGTTTCCTCTGGATCAAAATCTACACCCAAAGAACAGCTGTGAAAGAGGAAATATTTCCTCCTCTCAGGTGTCTGCACAACTCCCTCCATCCCAATCCATGTACTTGATGAGTGAGTGGGGAGAAAAAAAACAAACAACCCTAAATTACAAACATGAAAACACTTTCAAATCAGCCATTGTGTTATCACCTCTTATTTGTAGTTACAAGTGATAGCAAACTACCTTCTATTGTAAAACTTGCATGTTCTATATATAATAAAGACCTTTTTGCTCAAAGAAACATTGCACTTTGTACACAAATGCTCCTTGCTTATTTATTCCTAGATCCTATCATTCTTTTTAATATTGAAAAATTAAATAGGGCATTGTATTATAAACAATCTGAAAGTCTCTTGTGGGCTTATGTAGAATTTTATAGGAAGAAAGATCTGGAATAAGACAAATAGGCTTTAAAAGAAACCCCTCCAGATATTGTGATTTCTATTTTAGTTCTGCATATCCAGCTACAGTTCAAAATGCAATTTGCAGTTTTGTTACACAGTCTTAAAAGACTAAATATTTATCTGTTAAGGAATTTATATTCCAAGAAACTCTCTGAGAAGACATTTTTTTCTATATGAGATTTTGTTCTCATGCTAGTTCTTTGTTATTCTGATTTCTTTCAGACAATATAATTTTCTTTTGATGTGTTCTGTTGTAATTAAGCGTGAACACAGCACACAAACTATCTATAGTTTAAAGTAAAATCTATGGCTCATCAAAATGCTAAACTAAGAAAGCCTCAAGCTTTCATGTAATTTTTCAGTATTTTTAAGTATGTTAAGATTTATCCTTCTTATTGCACAGGAATAGTGCATGTAGATTGTAAAAAACAAGCTGGTTTACTAATGTTTTGTACATCATATACACTGAATTACAGTACTTTTTCATATTTGAGTATGGAAGGTTACAGAACATGAGAAACTGCCAAAAATATCCCAGATCAACAGAGAGCTGTAAAACTCTCAAAACAATTACCCTATTTTTTTTCATATATATCCACTGGGTATTTTATAATACAAGTCAATAGGATTCTTGCCAGCCAATATTTGCACACATGCTCTGACCTTCTGTTTCACTTGTTTTGCCTTTCTTTTGCAACACCCATTAACGGGGATTGAACCATCACAGTTTTTTGCTGTTGTTCAGCTACTGTTGAAAGAAGTGACTGGCCAGAAATTATCCCACACTAGTTAATGACCGAATGAAAGGTATCATATTTCGTAAAAGATTTAAGACCTTTTAATGACTCTTCACAAAGCTATAGCACTAATTTTGTCCTGAAGGAGTATCTGATGAAATTATCTGTTGAAACTTTAATGGGATGGAAAATTCCTGCATTTGTCAAAAATATGCATGCTGTCAAACCCATGAGGCAAAGCCTAGATTTTAGGAAAAACCTTTTAACAAAAATGAAAAAGCTATGAAAATAATTAAAATTTATTTCCCTCTCTCCAAAAAGGAAGTAAGCAATCAACTGGGAAAACTCATATTCATCCCAAAGTTAACACGTGGAGAGCCAGGAAATAATGTAACTGTTTGGCTACATTTCCCACAGAAACATAACTGGGCCAAACTGCACAAATGCATTAAATACATCTTAAATACGGTATTTAGTACCAATACTACATTCCAGTATGGTTAAAGCATAATAGTTAATGCTTCTCTTAATAAATCACTAAAACTTCCAGTGATTTCCCTGCAGCCACATTGTTGTTGTTAAATCATTACGCACAGAGGACTTAATGCAGTGTGACAACACTAACAGCTTTCTGAACAATCTTATTTAAGCCCATCATAAACAATGGGAAGAATAAGGTGGCTGGCAAGAATCTCCTTCCAGTGTTCAACCTCCTGAGGGGAGGGACACTTTTCCTTCTTTGCCCTTTTCCAGAATGCTCTATCAGACTGGAGACCAAAATCAGCCTCTTTTCTACATCAGAAGTAGTTTAACTTCAAATACCTGTAATTCCCTGGTTTGTTCTTCTAAGTTCTACTACAATGCTATTATATTACTATTTTTCTGATTTATATATTTCATAAAAATTGCTGTTTCCCACACTCAAAAATGTTACTACGAGTTCATGTAGTGCAGGTCACCAAGAACTTGACCCTACAACGCAGCTTATTCAATGTCTTATATCTTAGTACGCCTTTAGAGGTGTGTGCACTGGCAGAGACAGCTGCATAAGGTTTGCCACTCTGATAGAGAAATATTCTCTAAAAAAAGAATAAAATGTTCTGCTTTATTGACTAAGTGAATAGGCAGCTAATAGGCACCCCTGAGACTGAGTTATAGAGATCTACTAAGGGTCTGGATGCTCAGAAGAAAATTAAGTGCTCCACACTGAAAAACTAAACTAAGATGAACATTGTCAAACACAGACCTAAACAAAAGACTAAAGAAACAGAGCACTTGTCCCTGAAGCAGCTGCAGAGGGTGGTGAAACCAGCCATATATGAGAAGGGCCACCTCTTCAGGTGTCTCCTCCTGCACCACAAATGTCCCAAGACAGAGGCCAGAGCTGTGCAGAGATGACAATATCAGAGCCACTTAAACTCCAAAATTATCTGCAAATTAAAATGGGTAATATATACCCAAAGAGAGATTTTTTTTCAGGCTCCTTTAAAAAACCCTACAACAATAACGAAAAAAAGCCAAACTATAAAAGTGTACCAGTACTTGGACCTGTTCTTTTAATTATATTGACACAGCTCACACTATCTGAATGATTTGGTGAAAATCCAAGCCCCTTATTTTAGAGGTTAAGCATTAAACGATGTCAAGAACTCTTTCGTTGGCTCAGTATGTTGTGTTTTCAAAGAAAACAAAAATCCTCTTGCTCTGATGTACTTTAAAGAAAAAGATTTATTCTTCCCCCCAAAATAAATAAAGGGTCTCCTGCAAAGTGCAGATATTTCAGCCATGCAAATAGGGAACGCTTTGGCTTACCTCCAGCAAAACATTTAAGGTCATCTCAGTAGGTGCTGAAGTGCTTTGCTGGATCAAGCCTGGAGTGCTCAGGACCTCACAGTGTCAAGCTCAGAGGTCATCACCTCCACATGGAGTACTTTGTAACTTTTTCTTCTACTAAACTTCCAGCCAACAATGGCATAGATTTCCCCAAAGCACTTGGGGAAATGGCAGAAAAGATTTCTGACAGCAGCAGAGAGAACTGGGGGTTTTTTCTGAAAAAATTAATCAAGCAGCTGAACTGGGTCCTACTGGTATTTATTCAAAATTATGGTGTGCAAGAAGCTGTGCCCTAAAAATCAAATACTTGTTATTGTTTCCATGAGTGGTATAAAATACCTCTGAATTTAACAGTGCTTGTACGTGGGTATTTAAGAAATGGAAGACTTTTTTTGCCAACAATTTATGCAAAATTAAAACATGTAATATAATATTTTGGAATTTATGGAAGACAGGAACACATTAAAAATCATATTGAGGATAAAAAAATTCAAGCAGCAGTCTGGCAGTACCCCTGGGAGAGCACACTTTTGTAGAAATGCAGGAAGACAAAGATGTTTTGGGAAAATTGCATGATTCTCCCATAATTCATTACCCATCACAAGCACCTGAACCAGAAATTCATGGCCATAGGAATTTGCATCATAATGTTTCACTGAAGATGTCTACTCATATGTTTAAAGTAGAAACATAAAGTAAGAACTGTAGGATGTGCCTGTACTTCAAAGACTGCTCATGACTATTCTCACACTATCAGCTTCCTGAGGGATTTCTGATGGACCCAAGAACAAATCTTGTCCCAGCAGCCAATAAAATCAAAATACCAAAAAGACATCCATTTTTGTAAAAATATGAAAAATTTTAAATATATGTAGGGATGTGTTATATTCAAGGGCACAACAAGATAAATACTAAAATATTTCTTATGTATTTTCTGATTTTAAAAATTGTATACAACTTATAAACGTGAAATATAAAAACTGAGCCCCATCTCATTTTTAGAGCCCAGTTTTTGGTAGGAAATTCCATTTACGTAAAAAAAAACAGCCCCAGGCCATCTAAAGGACACCAGGAATCTCAAGGGCCTGTTTCCCAAGAAGCAAAACATACTTTTTCTACCAAGAGATCTCTGAATCATACAAACAAAGTTAAAGAAATGCATGAAAGTACTGCCAGAGTGTTTATATTCATGAAGAACATTCCTATCTCACTAATATTTATGAACCCTTTATTTCATTACTTGTAACTTCTCAGGCAAACAGGAGCAACAAGATCACAGTAGATTATTTTCAGGAAGACAGATGAACTGAGCTATAAAAGGATACGCCAGCTAAACAGCAAGAGAAGAGAAAGATGTTTGCAATGTGGCTTGTCAGGGAACTTGATGAGAGGGGGTCCCCAGACACATCCTTCCCACACGGTGATGTTCTGTGGGCTGCCACGACCTCAGCATCAAGCACATCACTGTTAACAGGTCATGTCCAGATCTATGTAAGGCATTATTATTCAGTCTACTTTCCAACATGGAGCCAACACTTCACAGCTGGGCATGACCCAGAGGGTAGAGAAGCCCAGCCAGGCAACCAGCTGAGACAGCTACAGTCAACCCTACAGCTGCCAGTATCAACAGGAACCGACCCAGTCCATCAAAACTGCCCATAGGCTCATCCAGAGAAAAATGCCCATGCACACCATGGAACATAAGGTCTGCAGCTACCACGCTGAATCAATGAACAGCCACAGCTGTGGGGCTGCCACAGCACAGCTTTGGCAAAGGTTCAGAAATGGCAGCTTAGTTTTCTTTAGAAAGGAAGCTCAAATAGTGCAATCCATGTATTCTGGGATTGAGAAAGCCCTTACAAGCACTTCTACTCACAGGAACATTTGAGCGATGACAGAACCCCCTGCTGATGGAGCAGTGTCAGCAGACAATCCAGAAACACCTCACAGGGACAATCTTTCAGCAAAAGCCCCTAACCAACCAGTCAACCAGAAGTTATGCCTTCAAACTAACGGAGTTAGAGACTCACATCTATGCAGACAAGAATTTCTGCTGTTTTCAACCCTTTTATAAACAGTTCTGCTCTATCACTTAGTCTGATCTCTCCTAACTTAAATCAATTTGTATGACTAAGGACTGCTGAAGACACCAAAGTACACATCAAAATGTATTTAATCAATTTAACAGCCTTTGCTTGGGAAACGACATCAAAGAAAAAAGGAAAAGGCACAGAGCCCAAGAACATGACAGAGGAGGTTACTGGTTGAGAAATTCCTTCTTTTCTTCAGGAAGGACTTACACAAACAAAACAAAACAAACAAAAAAAAAGATTGCAGAAAAAAGTTTAGTGTTACTAGTTGAACAACTTGATTTTACATAGCCTAAACAAAAGAGCATTATCAGAGCAGAAATTTTTCAAAAGAGAAGGGCAGCATTTTGACAAAGTTAAGGAGTGCTTTACATAAAGATCTGGTCACACAAGGTCCGTGATGTGGGTGTTTGAGCAGTGCTGTAAGTTCTGAGCATCCTTGCAATGCTTTCTGCTGACATAAAAATTAATTTATGCATCCCAGAGTTGATTCCTGCTCTTCTGAGAAAAAGAAAGAAAGAAAACAGGAAACAGACATAAGTATATTAAAGGTCTTGACAGGTGGTAAGATTCTGTGTATATGCTTTAAAAACTCATCATCTCTCAAGTAAGTAGCAAAAGATACAGTAATGCCTCCTGCTCTAAGAAAAGGTCTACCACTGATAAGATGTAGTAAGGTAATGTCTGGCATTAAACAACTAAGTCATTTGTAAAAACAGGCTAATACACCAGTCATGGTCCTGCAGCTTATAAAACCAACAACACCTAGTGAAATATCACTTATTAATCGATTTGCCACTTGCTGTACCTGTTTAAAAGAAATTAAACCTTTCTTTGACACCCATACTCAGAACTTACCCCATGTGATTCCTGGGCTCTTTCTAGTGTATTTCTTGTATACATTTTTTTTGCCAGAATTTAGTGTTTGAGGTTTTATTTTCATTAATTTAGTAACAGAAACATCAGACATTACATTTTAGCTCTGATACTGCTGCAAGTTGTTCTACAAGTAAGTCTATGCCAGAAAGAGAATTTTAAGTAGGATCAGGAATGCTGGGCACCTGCTGTTGCTTGGTCAACACTCAAAATCCTGTACCCAGCTGAACCAGTCTGCACACAATCATGCAGCCTTTTAAACTAACCTTATTAACAAAATCCAGCCCAAGTATGTGTAAATATAGACTGTGTAATCTAGACTTATAAAGAAGTCTGCACATTGAGAAGCGTGCTGTCTCTCCCTCTAAGCAAGCATGCCCTTTGAAAGGTCTTAGCATATTTCAGAATATTTTATCCTCACAATGCGACAGACAGTTTGACTCTCTGTGTGACACTCCAAAGGTCTCAAGTGTCTCATCAACAGCAAGCCTGTGCTACTTTGTGCTGCTGATACTGTCTGTTCACACTTCTGGATTCCAGATTTCCTTGCTCTCAGCAAGAGCTACTTATTAGCCACTGCTATAGCTTTGGATGCTCCAGGAAATATGGGAACAAACTCATACAGACTGAACCACACATCCAAGCTCCCAGTATGCCAGTAACTTAGGGGATGAACTGGAAGACTAAATACTTGACTGAACTTGGGTTAAACTGACCTGTCCTTGGCCACACAGTAAAAAACTGGTAACTCTGAAATGAGAATCCCAGAGTCGCAGATCTCCACTCTTTGCCCTGAAGAATGCTGTCTTAAGTAAAACATTCTGTCTGTATTTCTGAACAGGCAGAGCCAGAGAAAGTTATGTTCATGAGAAACAAATTGTGCATTGTTAAGTACTGCACAATCATTACACTTTTTTGTGAAAATGCCATTTCAGATTTTGTCAGAGAGAAAAATTAAAAGATGAGTGTACAATCTGCAGAAAGTGATGTTTATGTCCTGCCAATCTATGCAATCATGGATTGTTCTACTTATTAAATTACTACAACCTTACAAAAGAGGAAATACTAACAAAAAATCTGCATCTGGACTAAATATGCAATCCTTTCATTAGCAGAAAGTTGAACAGTTTGCTCAAGATCATATGAGACACTGGTGACCTCAGAGAGGAACTGAACAAACTGTGCTGTCCAGCTGAACACCTTCGTCTCAAAACCAAACTTCAGGAAACGTTACATCAAAGCTACTTGAAATTGTGCACAAAGCAAGGAACCTGTGATCACTCATTTCACACTAAAGTAAGTTTAACTGACTCTGCACTTACAGGATTCACTTTTTTTTTATATATATAACAGATTCTAGACTAATTGAATAAACCCTGCTAAAACTAAATTTACAGAAAATAACAGGGTCCTGCAACATTCAGTGCAGTCCTGATTTGGCAGAAATAGTTTTCCACAGGAATATTACTAATGAAGTTGAAAACCTCCATAAGGATCATAATTCTCATCACATACAGTTACAGTGAGGCAACATTTCAAAATACAGAAAACTCAAGTAAATACAAACAACTTGCTCTCTTGTGCCGACTGGAAGATCAATGCACAATTGGCAAAAACATAAGGACAATATTTTGCAAAATACTCACTTTTATGCCTTTTCAGTCATTTATAGGTTCTTTCTTTCCCCTTTCTTAAATGTAAATCTGTCAGAGCTCAGCAACAAAACCACACTACATTGGAATTTGCAAAATTGTCATCTTGGCAATAACAATAACAACATCACACCATTAAACCCGCTGATATGTGTCAAAGGATACTCTTTCCCACGCAGGCCAGCAGGTACAAGGATTAACAACTTTTTCCCTTTGCTTCAACAAATACAAGCAAGCAAGGGGAAAAAAAAGAACAAAGCTAGAATTTATAGCAAAAGATACAAGCATAGCAATATTTGTGAAATAACTCAGTGGCTTGGCAGACTGGAATGGAATGCTATTTCCTATTAAATTTTATATGTTTTTGCTTCAAAATAATAGAATTAATCAACAGTTTTTATATGCACACACATGTGTGTACGCACAATCCCATATCCCCTTAAGCCAGCCAAGAGGTATTAGAGACCTGGATACTTCTGAACACCCCACCAAGTGCTTATCTAAATCTCTAGGCATGTAAATACTTCTTAAGAGTCTAACCCAAGAGACTCATCAGAGAAGCACACAGGACTCAATACTGCCAAGATGTGAGCTCTGTTTAATTTCAGATTCTAGTCATAAAGAGCTGATAGCAGCTAAACTAACTACTACTACATTACTAATACTTAATGCCTACTTTTCAAGCTATAGTTTGTCCTTGTGTTTCTTGTAGCCCAGTAAGCAAAAGCTTCTGTTACTCACATTCCTAAATAATGGGCAGGTAGGTGGTGGGTGTTTTCTTAAACAATCTATACATCCAAACCAGGACCATCAGTATGTCTGAGGGCATACATGCAGTTTAGGTCAGCTTTTGTGTATGGTCTACAATTATCACACAGGAAACACTTCAGAAATTACCAATATTTAAACTAGTGCTTGACTACAGTTACCTGTGCATGTCTGGACCCAACACTTCCTTGCAAACTACCACACATATAGCAAGATCCACAGCACAGTGACTTAATACATTTCAAGTGGCATCAAGAATTCTGACAATCAGCAAATATATTTTTCACAAAAATAGGGTAGGTGCTTAAAAAGTACATAAAAAGTTGAATACTCTAGCAAGAAGGCAGACTTTCACAACAAAGCTCAGATTGACGCCTCATGTGTTGGCAGCACTTTGCCAGGACAGCGACCACATACGCTTTTGCACAGAAACACTGCATGGACTATTTGCAAAGCAATGGCAATCCTACCGACCCAAAAGGCACATGTAATAATATTAAAGTATACACAGAAGTCACATGTTTTACAGCATTCTTTCTTCTGCAATGAAATCAGTAACTTCTTCCAGGAGTCGCCTACCCACCTCCTTTTTTTTTACTTCTCAAATTTCAGTCCTCTGTGCTTGTAAAATTAGCTCAAGCTGGCACTTCTCTTACCTGTTTCACCAGTGCCAGAGTTTGTAAAAATTAAGTGCTAAAGGAAACCATGGTAGAAATTACTGCTTTTGAAATGGTAGCACATTGAATGCTTCATAATAATTTGAGTCCTATTTAAAACATTAGCACTTTCAAATTAAGCTCCACTTTCAGAAGAGGCTTGCTGCAATTTCTCCTTTCAGCCTGAGGATCCCAGTTTCAGAGCCTTTGGTGGGAGGTGGCCTGTAGCTGAACCAGTCACTCTCTGACAGCCAGCACAGTTCTGACACTGGAAACGGAGCACAGGAACGGAACATGTCCCTGATAAGAAAGGATATAGTGATTCAGTGCATTCCCTAAGCAGCCACCACCAGCTGAGTTCCCAGAACCCTAGTGACAACTGAAAGATTACTGAAGCTCTCTGTGCAAGGCTGAAGTATAAACAGTGCCTGCCTTCCTGAGAAAGAGACAGTAAAACTGATGCTCCTCTGTCCATCAAGGTTAAATCAATGCCATGAGTTCCAATACCAGGGACAAAGCCTGTTCTTTGTCAGAGTATCATCGTCTTCATGAGATCGAGCAATAAAGGAGTTTGGCTCAGTGCTCAAAAACTGAAACAAGAAGCAGGGAAGGGGAGAGCAAGGAAATCACTGTGGCACTGAGTGTGATTGTATTACAGAGCTCTGTGCCAGGGGCACTCAGCTCTATCACAGCACTCACCTCCTGTGTCAGGTTTTCCTGGCAGTGCTCTGTGTGTGCTCACCTCACCTTACAGTACAGAAGTGCAGAGCTGTCACTTTTGCCCAGCTCTTGATTATTTTTACTAAGCTGTGTAGACTTTTAGTTCTCACAGAAAGATTAAGCCAGCCATGCATCCCAAGAAATGTTTTCTCCTCATTTACTGAACACTGGTACCTTTGCACTTGTTTTCTAGTTTAGTCTCTTTTCACTACCACTGCTTTCATTTCATTTGTTTTCCTCTCAGTTGCCTCAGCTCTCCTTATCACTTACCTCTCTTTGCTTCATGTTTCTTTCAGTTTCTGTTACTTTGTTCTCGCACACTTCTCCCCACCTATGCTGTGCTTACCGCCCTGCTCAAAACGTGAGCAAATCACACAGGCACACAGGAAAAATAAAAAAGACAAAGGAAAAAGAGAGCAGCAGCCTTTGAGCTGGTGGTCTCCAGCAGCTGCCAGCAAGTAGCTCAGAGCTCCTCAGAGGGAGAGAAAAGAGGATAATTTCTTCCATTTTCTTCCATCAAAGTTCCTTATTAATTTTCTTCCATGAATAGATCTTCAAATAGGTGGTTTCATGAGACAGATTCCCCAATATTGTGATTTTAGATTTAAAACCATCTAGAGCCCATTTTCCATTGATGCTAAAGCACTTCTCACATGCAAAATATTGACACTGCTGAGCCACAGTAATTTCAAAAGAAATTATTTTTCCCACTAAAGTCAGTGGGGGATGAGGATGGAATAAAGAAGAACTTATGTTCCACCTGGCCTTGCCATCATTATATATTGGTCCTACAAAACAACTCATAATTACACCACTGAAATTTTAATAATTTTCCAGAAAAAAAGTCTAAATCACAATGTTATTTCTAATACTAAGCCCCACTCAGAGGACTAAAGAATTACCCAGCTATGGTTCCATTTTGCTGCATAAGTGTAGAAGAAAAAATATTCCCATAGCTTGAAGCAGTGGCTTGATAATTGTTCAGAAAAATGATACTAAGGCAGGAAATGATACATTTTAGAATGATGAGTTACTTTGTGCATCTACAGATGATAATAATTGATTCAACCTTCTATCCTAAATATTCTCTCTTGCAAGTCAGCTCCTCCTTCCTTTTCCCCTGTTAGTCTCTGCTTTCTGTTCCCAGCTAAAGATGCATATGCTATTGTTCTTTTCAGTTCTCCGCTCAGGAGTCATTTATTGGTACCCTCTCATGTTCTTTTATCTAAGTACAAGACTGGTTTATCCTCTTAATTTATCATTTCAACTCAAGGTTGAAAGAATGAAGAGTCCTAGGACAGAAATACTGCAGAGAACATCCCAGAGAAGATCCTGTACTTGCAGTTATTTTGAGAAACAGATAACAACAAAAGGAGCAGAAGGAAAACAGCTAGAGAGAGATAAAAACTACCTTTACTTCAGTGGGAGTTGCAATAAACCTTTCCCTGAAAAGCTACCTTCTATCAGCTTTGTTTTCTATCACATAGACTAGCACCCTTTACTGACTCTGCATTTCATTAAATTTGACCTTCTGTCTGTAAATTGCAAAAGCACTTTCCCACAGATGCATGGCCACTTGAACTCCAGAACACAACAGATAAGCATCACCAGGTACATCCACTGTGAACACCTACTTGCCAAAGTGGCTTATAAAGGGCTGCAGTTCCTGGCTCAGAAAATGCAACACACCTTGGCTTTGGTCTAAACCACCTGCAAGAGTGAAGGTCTTTGGTTAGAAGTCTGTTCCAGATAAATTGTCATCAGCATGTATTAAACCCTTCCATTTTTAAACAGGACTGCAGTATCCTCCTGCCTTCAAATCTGTCAGCAGCAAAATACTTCTTAACTTCCAGGTGAGACCCTACAGCTCTAGCAGGTAAGAACAAATACATGAACGAGAAGCATACAGAATGCTTAATGTTATTCTAGCAAAAAATGCTTAAAGGAATGTATTTCAACCGCTTCTAAACTTAAAATGCTAAGTCCTTTCTCTTATAGTGCATACAGTATTTGTTTGAGATAATTTTCTTTACTAAGCTGTTTGACAGAAAAATATTAAGTAATCAGTAATCACATGCAGATAATTATGGAAAGACCCTCAACTGCAGTTGTAAAAGTCTTTTATTTCTTGCCCATAACACAGAGCAGCTTTCTCAGCTTTGTAATTACATGCATTCCTTATTCTTTTCAACCACTAGCACACAGTTTAAACAGTAGCTGCTGAACAATGTGAAACGAAATGTGTGTTGTAGGAAGGAGAAAAGAGCAGCTGTCACAAAGCTTGATTCCAGCCACAGAGACCTAGAAAAACATCTCAACGGCAGTGGCCTGGCATTTGCTATTCCAAGCCATTCTGGTTAGAGGAGCTGAACTCCAATAAAGAACAATTCAAACATAATTCTTTCCCCACTGCTCCCCTGCAGTGACTCACAAATGAGCTGGACCACCCAGTGATTAATGGAGCTTGTTATTAACTTACCCAATCTTCTGCAGTAATACCATTATCCTGAAGATAGACTTTTACCTCTGGGTCCTACAGGCTCTTAAACCAGCTGAACTTGGGCACTTCTTCTAGTGCTGTAATTCTGAGACACGTTGTGATTGTGATCTAAAGTCTTTCCTTTGGACGTGCTGATCAACCATCTCAAATGCTTCAAACTGGCAATCAGACTTTGCATCCTTCCCAGGTATCTAGACAGGCTTTCTGAGTGCACCCCACACTGCAATTTTCACTTTAACTGTTCGACCACACCAGTGGGATGAAAAAGCAAGAAACACAGGCTTCACATAGACATTTCTAAACTACAGTGTTTTTATTCTTGATGCCCTTGGCAGCTACTGAACGTTGGAGGCAGCAAAACCACTGAGAAGTACATTCCAGAAACTCCATCACTCTCATTGGAAACCTGTAGTTTTCCAAAGTTATCTACATGCCACCTACTCCTCTTCTTGCCTATAAATCCAACTTACTTGTGGCAAAATCCAGACACCTTCCAGCATGCAAAATCTTGTTCCTAAATACAGCCTTCAACTCCAAGCCATTGCATAAAACCACGGAGCTCCAGTAAGTACACTCATATTTCTCCAGATTTGTTCCAGTTCTCTGCACAGAAAAGTTTCACATTGCCCTTTGATGACTTCTAGCTGTGGTACTTCCAAGTAGCACTAAATGACCTTTCCTACTCATTGCAACTGTTCAGTCAGAACACAAAAGATCGTTCTGAAACAAGCCCAAATAAATATTTCTCTGAGGCCAGCATTTCAGCATATTACAGAACAGCACCTCCAGTTTGACAACCATACTTCGTCTTTAATCAAACCTAAGAAAGCAATGAAAAAGATAAAATAAGATACTGAATCCATACAAAACAGGCAAATGGCACAAATCACATCATTAGCATGAGATGGTATATACACCAGTGCAATGCTCTCCATGGGCTTAAATTAAATGCATACAGATATTGAAGAAAAACAGTACCATGGACAAAGGATAGTCTTGTCCATATATGAATAAAGTATAAGAATCTGGACTCTATAATGTGATTTTGCATTTCTATAGAGACTGACTCATTTCGCACCAGGCGGTGACACGTCACACTATTACTGAGCACTTTAGTCAAACTAGTCTGCTAAAGCTATTCTTTAGCACATGTATTGTACAACAAGAACTACTTTGTATTGCAAAACCTTGAACTCTTTCCTGACAAACCTCTACTGTTTCCCAAAGAACTCAACACTGATGCCTACACATGCCTTTATACATTAGTAAATTGAAAGTAATCATTACTGTACACATCTCTAAAGGAAAACATCTCTGTAAGAATTCAAACATAATAAATTAACCTATCTAAAATTTTAGATGCAGACATTACTTGCTCTGCAAGCCTACTAAAAGACTGTAATAGTGTCAGACTCAAGACTGTCTGCTTTTCAGAAGAGAAAATACAAATGCTCTTAATAAGAAAACCTGATTACACTAAGGTCTCTGACAGTAATTCAAATTCACTGATCTGAGATTTCAAGTAGCCAAGAACAATGACATACCTGAAACCATAAAGCTCCACACAGACAGAATCACACTTTTACCTCCATATTTCATTTTGCATATCTAAAATACTGTTCTCTAATCTGCTTAAAATCTTGTTTGTGAAAGCTAGCATACCCTAAAACCAGAAGTATAAAGTCAAGGGGCCATAAAAAAATACCTGTAGTTAACATCCTTCCTGACTTCTCAATTTCACTGACTTCTTACTCTGCTCCAAGCTTTTGTTAAAGAAAACATTTGGAATTTCACTGAAAAGTAAAACTTGGGGATTTTTATTCCAGACTATGATCTGTTTGGCACTAGCTTATCCAGCCAATATAGGGACACAGAACGTGCACAGACACTGCAGACAAATGGCAGTGAGTGCATCCCACAGAGACAGTCCTTCCTTCTCAGTGACCAGGATGAGCAGCCAGAGTTGGTGCTGGGTACATACCCTGCCAGAACCATTCACCACCTCTCTTTCAGCATCTTGTTTCAGGTACAACTGGGCAATATTTTATCCCCTTTCCTCTGGAAAGGAGCAAGAGCTGTGAATGACAAGTTACACACTGCATGAGTTCCACTGGCTGTTCTCACATTAACACTTCTTCCTCTCTTCACAAGTTTCCAGTGCAAAAATTCACTTGGCAGCAATACTATCCTGATCTGGCCTTAAAACAATCCTCCTTTCTGAAGTTGTTCTCTGTGCTTGTAAGAAGGTGTGGCTTCCTTTTGAGATACTCATATATACCCACTGCAAAGATGAGAAAGAGTGATTATGCTATAAGCCAAAACACTTAAAATCAGAGATTTAAACAATCCCCTTACACCCTTCCTTTCTAAGTAAAATGAGAACCTTTCACATTATCTTCTTACTCCTCACTCCGGTGTGATTTAAGATGTTTCTACATTAGGCGTCTCTCATGACTGAATTTAAAGATTGCTTTTAGAGATGATAACAAGTAATTGTCAAAGAAGTCCCTTACAATAGTCTGTTTTGCCCAGAGTATTGGGACCATGAGAAGTTACAACACATTCAATGTGTTAACTTATCTCCTGATACCTTTAACATCCTTTTACAATTTCACCCTAAGTTGTGTCTCTGTTCTACATTATTTGTCACACTAGTCCTTATTCCAACTGAGCAGAACTTTCTTCCCATGACACTCCTCCCAGTTGAAATAAAGGCACTCTTTCCTTCACTGAGGAAAATGCATTTCCTCCCTCCTTCAACAGCATTTTCACTCTTCTCCTGGAGCCAGACTGAAGCCTCTCAGATGTTGCTGTGTAAGCCCTGTCACTCAAAGGATTTGTAGGTTAAATGGCTTGAGGTGCTGCTTTCACAAAGGACATTCCTTTTACCTACATCCAGTTTGACCAGCATTTCACTTAACCCACTCATTTGCCCTGTTTGGACTCCAGGCTTGCTGGAATACAGAGATATTTTTTTGAATCCTTTATTTGCCCTCACATGATTTCTATCATTATCACAACAGCCACCACTAAACCCAGGGGGAGCTGGTGGCAGAGATTCCTTGTTGGCTAATCCTTCAGAACATCAATGAGATACAAATCTCTTACAAGGCATGGTTTATTCTACTCTGTGAACAAAACATTCTGATATTCATTTAGGTATTTTTCCAGAGATGCTTAGCCATCTCTAAATCCTTTTCAACCCTGTAGAGACATTCCCTCCACTTCCCTTGCACTGACAGTAGCTCTTGTGTGACTACACTGTGAGCTGCTCCAGTGAGTTAATCCATCTGAAAGCTAATCACACATTTGAGCTGGGTTAATTTTCAGATGGATAAGCTGCCTCTAACAGCTCAGTGTGTGATCACACAAGCAGCTGACTCAAGGAAGTGGGCAGGACCTTACTCAGAGGGGAGAGCAAGGTTACCATAGTCTAGATTTAGGGTGATGCAAGTTGCCATGCAACTGCATCCTCTTTGTGAGGGCATCCAGCTGTCAAAGCTGATTGCATAAGCATTGTACTTGCACACACAGTGGAAAGGGGTGTGTACAAGAACCCCTCTAACCACTCACTGAGGTAGTCTGACTTTGTTAACAACCTCTCTGCCCTAAGCCAATAAGCTTTATGTTACCTTGTCCATTAATACATCTTCATTTCTGTTCTTTTCGTATGACAGCTACAATTGCCACTCAGTCTAGTGAAAATCTATGCTTTGCCTTGTTCTAGAAAATGTTGGCATATTGTCAGTGATAGTTCTGGATGAGAGCACTACTCTGATTCATAGCTCCTAAGAGGAATCGATTGCACTTCATATTCCCAGAACATTGTGTGACCAGTTCCAGCAAAATACCCTGGAATTAAACCCAGAAAGTGGATTTGTCACTCTTTTCTCAGCTTAAACTACCTAGGTTGTTCAGGCAGATGGCTCTGACTGGCTCTTGCAAAAGTTAACAATAAATAAATCAATAATTGTAGCACAGGCTTGACCTCCAGAGGGTCCAGCCAGCTTTCAGCACATCAACAGTCCCAGAGCTGCCGACCAATGTAAAGCTGTGCAAGTATTTCAAGACTTCACAGAACCACGTCCCAATGTGTTACCCTGTAACTGGGTCCTGTATGAAGTCAGACTTGGTGAGAGTTGCTGTAGAATAGCCAATTGCAACATTTTTCTGTTAGAGTAACATCCTATTGTTATTTCTTTTAAGTCATTCAAAACAAAAAAAATGAAATCCTAGTTCTTCAAATAAGTGATATCAACCAACACATAAATCATAGCCTGCATGTGCAGAAGAGGGAATAAATATTCTTAAAACATGTAAATACTTTTTTCTTCTTGAAAACACTTAATTGCATTGCATAATCCATGACTATTCAATTGCTCTCTTGCATTTCCTTGACCAGAGATTTCTGCTTATTCTGTGGCTTTATGGAAAATTCATTTCAATAAAAATTAGCAGTGATTTTAAACTTTAGTCCAATTTATTTTGGACCACCCTATTAGGACATCAAGCACCTACACATCCTCAAGGCCCACACGCAAGACTAAAAGATCACTTATCCAAAACTAATGTCGGAGAGCCCTGCCAAAGGGCAAAAAAAAGCCAGGACTAACCTAATACACTTACCTCATCTCCACTGAAGTGGAGACCTATTCATTATACATTCAACACCACAAGCACTAAATTTGCATCCTAGTAATTACCTGGCAAACACTTTTAAGCACCAGTGCAGACCAACCACAGGAAAAACAACACAGACAAGATGTGGGCATTTTTAATAGTGATTTACAGTTTTAAGTTCAAAGTTCATGTATTTGGGTCAGACAGTCTTACATCTGTCACGGTTCAAGAGCTGCTATTACTAAAAGATTTGTTGCAAATATTTAGAGGATTATTTTTTCATTACTATAAAAGTTACTATGCAACTACATATTCATCTAAAGTAAAAACTTACTTGGCAGTGCCATAGTTTAAAGTGGCAATTTTAGTGAACCCATTATCAGTAAAAGAATGTGGTCAAGATCATCCACTTCAGAGCACCAGGAGAACTGTGCAGAGGAAGCGGAACAAGACTCTCAACAGGAGTTGTACACAGCAAGATACACCAACAGTCAAAAGTCATAATTTTAAGTTGATTTGGTTTAGAATTAACTTCTCCTTACATTAATATGCTATTTCTCATCACTTCAGCATGTTTATCAGCACGTCTACCTTGTATCCATTAAAAATGACAAATTTGTTTATTGTTCTTTCAGAAACTACTTCACACAGTAATTCTTACACAATTCCATTCCACACAATCAAGTTAAAATTTTGTCTTCAATGTTTTTAAATTGCTGCTTATAATTTTTAGCACTTACACTACCTGTGTGGATTTCAAGCCACTAAAAAATAGACTGAGAATTCCTTCTCTTACCCTTATTTTTTACTGCACATTATTTTGATTTAAGTGGCATCATTCCTACTTATTTGAGCAGCCACTCCTGTAGTTTCCTGTGCTTTTGGTACAGCGTGAACACCCACATTCTTCTGCCACACAGTCAGTCCCTGTTACTTGCTACTCAAGGCAATCCACCCAGTCCTGCTGCACATGGATTTCACTCTTTCCCTTTGAATCAGCAAGAACTGTCTGCACTCCTTGAAAGGTTTCTCGTCTATTTCTTTTTTTTTTTTTTTCATTTTTAAAAAGTCATTTTAATTCACAGTTTTCCCAAGACTAAGTTCACATCCAGCATTAGGGCACTGTGAAGCAATGTGTTTCCTGTTCCTGGGTCTACTACAAATGCAACTGAATTTTCAATTGTTTTACAGTCTCATTACCCAAATATTTTGAAAAATCCATCAGTATGCTCCCAGCAGCTCTGCAGCACTGCTGCCTTTGCTGGGATCCATGTGAGGCCCTCAGCAGCACTACACATGGGAAAGGAAAAAAAAAAAAAGAACTTAAAAGAGATTTTATTCTTTGCAAATGTAACATGTGCTCTTCATGAGCTGCAAAACCTAAATGGAACAAACAAGTCTCAAACACTCTCGTGTGTCTGAAAGTTTGTAATAATCCATGCTGCTTTCATTCACTTAGTAGAAAAACTCCATGTATCACAGTGAAAAGTGGAGAAGAAAATAATATTATTTCGTCACTTTGTTCACCACAACTAGTTTGGAGAGGAAGTCATTGTACATTTTTGCCTTATTTTCGTAACTCCATTTCAAAATATACCAGTGGTTTTAGGCAGCAAGACATTGTTACATGCAACACCACAAACTAAAATGCAGCTGAGGGTAACAAGGCTCCTCAGCCCCACCTCTCAGGCAGACACACTGCCCTGAACCTCCACAAGGCACAGTTCTTTGTAGTAGTAAGAGCAGCACCACAGAAATTCACTGCTGACTTCATCTGAGGACAGAAAAGAACTTCCCTCAGCATGCCCTCAGCATGCCCACAGAATTGACTCCCTTTGTCAACAAATTAAACAAATGACAAAGAAAACTGAAAAAAAAATAAAATCCCAAGTATAACTCACACACAGAACACAGACCTCTGCAGAACTCCCCAATGAGCTCTAAAGCACTAGCGCAAATGAGGTCAGAAGGCTCTGTCCTCCTGTGGGGCACATGGCTTTGCAGCAGGAAAATTCCTACAGAAAAAAAAGGCAGTACATCCAACAGCAGCAGAGCAAGCCAAGCACCACGAACCAGGAACCTTTAACCACAACAGCTGAGGAGATCACTGAAGGGAAACCCTTAGTCACCAAACTCATAATGAAAATGTCACGATTCTTGCATTCTCCATACAAAACAAAGCCGTGGATATGGCCCTTTGAATGTTAGGTGGTTATGAGAACTTAGAGAGAAAAAAACCAAGTCAGGATTATTCAGAAGCTACAGCCATAAAAAGACAATCTTAAAGGCAAGTAACAGTTGCTATGTTCCAGTGCCTCAGGCAGACATCCAAGCAGCTCACACCAAACACAGAAGCCACCCTGACATCTTTAAAAATCTCATTATTTTATTTGAAAGGAATTTCTAAAGAGCAGACTGGAACTGCTGGTTCTGAGTTGATGAAATTTATAGTCTTTGATTAATAGTTTACTCATTTAATGGGTCTTCTTCCCCTCTCACCACGCACACATCTACTGTGAACCAGATGCCAAGCTGACAGGTGCTGCATTCTCTGCGGGAAAGAAAAACAAAGTGTTCCCATGTTTGTGGCATTCTCTGACCATACAGATGGCACAGGCACCAAATTGCACTTTCAAGCTCTCTCAACAGGACTGCCAAAGGGAATTTCATAATTTTGAATCAAAACACTGACTTTCCTGACCTCCAATCCAACACCTTGTTTATGGCACTAAGTACATTTCCCACACTCACTTACTTTCTGCTGAGGAGATACCATTACCTGTAAAATCTCAGTCTCTAAAACACTATTTGCCCATTCCAGAGGGGTATTAAATACAGTATAGTTAATTGAAAAAAACATGTTCATCCCTGCTGAACTTTCAGTCAGTGGAATTAAATCACTTTTATATGGAAACTTCAGTCCAAATTCATCTCTACATTTTCTATTTATCCATACATCTTACACAAAATAAATTAAAACAACCCCATAAACAATACAGTGACTGGACATTGCACTTATAGTCTGAAAACACATAATCTACTTTTGGTTCTGCCACTGACCAGCTCCTTATCCTTGAATCAATGTCACTTTCAAGTACTTTATTTACTAGCATCTGTAAGAAAAAGAATGGGAACAGTGAAACCTACTTGCATTTGCAATGTACTCAGAAGGGAATAGAGGGGCTGTTACTACCTTGGACCACTGATAACTGGGTTTAATATTTTATCTCTTTTTTGTTTCGATAAAAAAAAATTAAAGTATTTTCCCCACTTTTTCACCTTAGATCTGTAACCTGTCTGCACAAGTACAGAAACACTGCCAGTCATTGAAAACAGAATTTTAGAACCCCTTTGGAGTCCTGGATTCTCATGTTCAGTTCTTAACCAGGCTAATTTCACCGTAGTCACTACAGTTCATTAAACACCAGTACAGTATCAAAAATGTAATTTAATTAGGGTAGTACAGAAACAGAATTGATTCTCATGAGAGGGTTGGCATTGTCCTTTGAAGAGAAAGCGTGTAAGGCCAAGTTATTTTTAAGTTTCACATGCACAGCTGCTGATATCTGAGATGCTGCAGGAAATTACCTGGTATATTCTCCCATCAATGCATATAACTCTTGGTAACTTCAAAAATAGGAACATGTACACACTGATAGGACACTAGGGCTCTAGAAAATAGAATCCAAGGTGTAATCTGACATTTGAATAGTCCTTTTCTCAGTGGGTTTGTTAAAACCATTGTTAAAACCTGCATCTTCAACTCTCACCTAAGCATAAAACTCCAGCAGTGCCTTCCTTTCCATGAGCAGGAAAGAGACCAAGAGTGAAAAGAAAGAGAAAGAGACCAGCACAGCACAGAATTAGACTATTGCCATAAACTGGGGTGAAAGTGGCATTAACATAAACAAAAGCACTTTATTCTTAACCATATCATTGTAAGGCCATGTTTGGGGTTTTACATGGATCTTACACAAGCTATGAAGAATGGGGCTCATTTTACAACTTGAATTACATGTGTGCTTACAGAAAGTGTTGGTGTTTGGATGGCATAACAGATGAAATGTTATGTTAAGAACAGTTATATTCTTCAGCAATAGTTTGTTCTGGAACTGCAACTATATTCTGCCACTGGATATATACATCTTTCTTGTCTCAGTAAGAAGCAAGCCAAGCACTTGGACTGCGTGGATCAGATTCTGCTCTTACACAGGTATGCTGCACTTACCCTAGAGAGGAGACCCTTCACTGAGTCATCCCAGATTTCTACCAGTACAACTGAGCAGAATGTGTCCTCCTATACCTGTATTATAAAATCTGTCCCAAATTCCATGCAGGAATGCAACTTCTTGGTAGAAACGTATCTGTTCTAAGCAACTTCAAGTAACTCTTAGCAAATGATGCTAAAGACAATCTCAATGCAGTGCTGCTGCTGCGCTTCACTTGGCTATTTGTTTTTCAGCATTGCAGGATTCTCAGGAGACTGCACTGCAATGTATTACCCAGCATGTGCCGCAATGACTCAGGCAACAGCAGGAGTTTGGGATGGAGTGCCAGCTCTCACTTGAACTTTCAGGATGCCTGTGCAAAACTCTTCAGCAAAGCCAAGAATCTACAAAAGGAGATGAGTGCAAGGAGAAAGTTCAGCTTCCCTTCTATTAAGCCACGCTATTTTCTACAGCAACACCATTTAGACTTTTACATATAAATATTTTATGTGTAAAATATAAATAAACTCCTTCCAAATCGTAGCTGCATCTCTGCTAGATTCTCAATTTACTGCATTATGATTCCTCTCTTGTAACCTTTGAGAGCTGTGTTGCTAAAGGTTGCAGAGCACACGACCACTGTCTTCTGCTAATCTTCTGCCCACTGAAGGACTCACAATTTCTTTTTGCTGCAGTTGTGCCTTACCAGCAGGCTACCTTAACAGCTGACAAATACAATTGTACATATTATAAACCTAAAACTTGAGAGGTAATTTTCCCCTCCTCCCAACTCCATCAGATTTGGTTTTTTACTATCAGAAATCACTTCATGCCAACAGGAACTTCCTATTTCCCAGCTCTTACCCAGCACTGGGTCTCCAGAAACAAGCTCCAGTGTAAGAAGGGGGGGCTGCATAACCACAAGTCAGCCACATGACTGAAAAGTGAGTTAGCCTTACTAATGCCAAGGGAAGAGGGGTGAATTGCACACTCCTGTCCCATTACTGCCCACTCCTCCCCACCAAATCCTTGCTGATCTTTGCCACAGGACCACATTTCCCTTCCATTAATAATTTTATACAAATCCTCAGCCTCTCCTCACATCATTTTAGGAATTTAAGATGAACAGTGTATAATGTACATCATAATTTTATAATTACTGGACTGCATAACAATGGTCTCCAGTCACAACACAGAGAAAGACAAACAATACTGTCTAATTAGATATCTACATATACATTTGTCCTTGCCAGTGTCTGAGGGTTTACTCTTCTTTCTGAAACACGTAAGAGAAATATAATATTTCATTTCAAAATATAATCAGACAAGAAAGTAAATTCTAATGTCCTTTTGACCACTGTCCTACCTCAACACTTCTGTAAGATCTGCAGTAGAGTAAAACCAATTATCTAATAAAAACTAGGAACAGGATAGAAGCTCTCTCTCTACTATGGTCATGGTCTCATCATGCCCAATTCAGACTGGATGAGAAAGGACAGTATCTCTAACAGACTGTAGGATAACTAGCTTATAGTCCTAGGAAATAAATTTCTCTGCATGTAGTCAATAAAGTTCCTTGTCATGTCTCACTGTCAAATTCAGGTTCTCTTTGTATAAAGTTTACCAAAGTACTTCCTTTGCTAGCAAGCACTTGTATAATTAAAGTTTTTGTGTATTAACTTGATGTCAACATGGACTTTAAAAAAGCTTAAATATTATGTCTAGGCAACTTTCTACAAGCTAAGAAAATATGTCAAGAGAACAAAAACAAAAAAGGCCAAAGAAAAACCCAAAACAAAACAAAACAATGAAAAACAAACAAACAAACAAACAACCCAACAACAAAATTCAGTGATCTAGTCTTCATTCCAACAGATTGAATCAAAATGCCATGTAAATCAATGGACCAAAGGCAGAAATATCTGGAAGGTAAGAAGCAGCATCCCTGCAACTGTTGGTGATAGCCAAAAGCTTAAAAAAGATTAAAAAACAGAAAAAGGCCTTTTAAAGCTCGCTAAAAAATGCAGTACTTAAAAAGACACGCTATTCAGGATATATAAGAAACGAAAGCACGAACCATATCTTTTACTACACTAGATTAAATCACTTTCAGAAGGCAAAAAAGTAGTAACAGATTTCGGTTGTTTGGCTAGAAAATCTGCTCCCCCCTTAGCCTCTATCTATAGACAATAGAACCAGCTCCTGATTCACACTCTTGGAGCCTCTCTTTCTTCCCTGACAATAGGAGAAGGTTTAAGAAACCAGCCTGCAGAGACTACAGTAGCTGTTGATGACCACATTACAAATACCATATTCACAATAATTGGCAGTCATGGGTTTCCTCAGAAAAGCATTACTTTCCACTATCTCTGAGAAATTAAGCCTAAGAAACACAGTATGAGTAAGCTGCTGAAAATGAGACTGCTGCTACACATAGCCTTTAGCTACAATTCATTAAAGAAATATATAAAAAATGTGTGAATTCAAAGTCAACAGCAGATTTTCTATGCCAACATCATGGCTGAGCTTTCAAAACACCCTAAGGGAGAGAGGTTCTGAGCTCACTAGCCTCCAAGTACTTTGAAAAATCACACATCTTTGCACAGAGATCCTAACCTGCCTGCAGTTTTAGAGCACAGCAGAATTTACAAAAGCATCTTACACATATTAAGGCTTTCTTATTCACTCTTTAGGCTTCCTGACTTTCTAAACAGAAACACCACTCTAAAAATACTCCCAGTACACACCAGACGATGCAGTCCTCCCACCATCTGGGTTATCCCACATGCACAACCACCATGAGAACAAGGCCTACAGAAACAGTAGGCAGAGAAACACATACCTACATCAAAAGGTTTCAAACTGAAAACAGGAAGAGATCAGATATGCCAGAGGCTAAAGTGACAGGACACAAATTCTCATTGCAACAGAACTCCCCAAAGGTTAATTTAAAAAATCATATTTGAAAAAATATTTAAAAAAAAAAAAAAAAAGAGAGGGAAAAAACGCTTAATTCCACAAGACTTGCTCATGAGTTAATCAGCTCTGAGGAACAGTCTGCCCTTGCTTATCAGCCAGTGGGACATGGTAAGACACCACATGGGTTCTGCCTGGTATTTCATCACTCAAATGAATTATACTCAAGGGATCATCGCTGATATTAAATGGGCAGAATGGATGTGATCCCCATTCTAGTCCACTTTCAAGTTAAGGAATTTCAGTCTAAGACTTACAACCTAAATAAAAAGCATTGTAAATAAAACTCTAATGGACCTGAAGGGTGTTATCACTATGAAACAGATACATAAACTTTGAGCTACATATAAGCCTTGGGTCTATCAGTTCTGTGACGCCACAGGAAGCAATCATTAGGGTACAGATAATGGAGCAACTCTGCAGTTTTAAGTATTGGAATGTACAGAAAAATAGCTAAAATGCGAGTCACTCTGGGTGCAGATCTGACTGCAGTAATTCCAAGAGATGCTCATAACACAAGAGTTGTCTTCTAGACCTCACTACCAGACACCTTAGGTGAAAACCAATACACACATGCTATTTTCAATTAAAAAAAAAATAACTGTGTAAAAAATTCTAGGGGAAAATCATCAAGAACACTTCTTATTACAAGCAAAGCCATGGTGACCTTTTACTACACCAACCAAGTTTGCAATAGCGTGTCACACTTGATTTTGGCAAGGGCTTTAGTAACCATAAAAAGTTAGCTGCTGACCTTTTATAAAGCAAACACTCATTTACTTAACGGTAACTTCAGACAAACCAAGCTGACAGGCACCAGCCAAACATCCCAGAAACTTCCAATGCATGTATAACATATATATTGTTTCCTTTTTTCCTGGACTCTCACAACTTAGAATTTAGGCCTACACACAAAGGTGATCACTGCTAGTCAATACAAAAGTTGTACATAAAGACACACAGAAGAAGCAAGCTGTTTAAAAAACAAAATTGAAGTGCTTTTCTGTTACAAAAAAAGTTCTGCAACAGTTCAGTGGTTCACTAAGAATAAACAGAGTTATTGTATATCTCCATTTATTTTATTTTAATTAATCTTTTTTAACTATATGTCTACACTATATCTCATTTAGAACTGTGGTTTACTTCAGCTTACAAGAAGTCTACTTTAGCATGGAAATGTTATCTTTTGAAAATATATGGATCTTGTCATTTTATTGACATTTATTCATATTTCTGAATGAATTGTTAAATACAGACTGTTTTAATCCACTTGCTTCACCCTTCAGATTTTTTGCCATTAGCTCCTGTCAGTATTCAAATATTGTTCTTATTCCTTAATCACATGTCCTGGCACAAATCTCATTCCCTCCAGTATTCCTCAATGTCCTCTGGGAGATTTGCCAGTTTTTGTCATCTGCCCCCATTCTCCTTTGGGAACACTAAGGGAATTAATTTCATTCTTTCCCCAAGCAATGCCTGTCTCTGATGTTCAGTTACCCTTGGCATCTCTCATCCATTCAATACACAAAGGTCTATGTCTCCTTAAGTGATCCTACAGTACTCAGAGATTGAACAAACCATCTGTGAGAAATACTTCATGCTCTGCATTTGCTTGGTTTAGCACTTTGTAAGAGAATTCTGCTCAAAGATGGAATCCCAATATTTCCATTTTGCAAGTTCCACCTTATTTTTAGTAGTTCAACAACTTTAGACATCAAGGCGTGACTGTGTCTCTGTGTGTCAGAGATAAAACAGTTCGGTTATTTAGACCTGGATATTCTGACCTAGTATATATACGCTATTTCTCCTCTTATTTTCCCACTACGATTTTGGCCCAACATCTTATCTGAATTGTCCTGGAATGAGCTCTTAAGAAGCGTCTTATGTTACCTCAGGTACAAAAAGAAAAAAAAATAATTAAATCCCAGTCTTATTCCTACAGGTTAAGTTCCTAAACAATATTTCCCTAAAGAGATGCTTTTTCAATCAACTGATTTTAAATTCCTTGCTCAGTACTGCAACTGAAAATAAGTGGAAACTTTACCCTTGACCCACCCTGAGAAGAATAATATTACCTGAGTTATGCGTTGCAGTTCCTTACTGTAAGGAACCCTGAAAGCCATAACAAAACTTTTCAATAAATGCACAGTCCAATTAAACATATACTATTGTTTCTTTTTGCCAGTACCACTACTTTAATCAGATCTCAGCCCTCCTTTTATTTTTTTAATATTTACCTGATGTCTGGGCAGGATTAAGCAGCTTGCTTGGTTACCAGTTACTAGACAAGACAGCACTTGTTGTGGTTACCTCTCTAACTTCCTCAGTTAAATACCTTCTGATTCTTGAGTTACAAGCTCACCATAGCAAAGGTTGCATCACTTACCCGTGTAAGTCAGATGCAAAACAAGCCCAAACTTTTAATAAATTTTCCCTGCATTTGTTTACCCTACAAGTCCAGCATTTCCTCAAAGAAACAGTGAAAGTTCAGTAACTAATACAGTTTCTCAACGTTTTTCAGGACCAGTACATTCCACGAAGAAAGCACACTACTGAAACATTAGATACAAATATTGAGCATCTCTATATCCAAGCAAAGTGCACAATCTGCACTTGGGCTGCTGACAAGCTACATAGCTGAAGGAGGACCTAGAAAGATGACAGCTAAGCACTCAGTAACCTTTATTTTCTCCACCCACCAGGACAAGAGCAGTTATTGGATTTGACTGAATACATTACATACACTAATTTCCATACTCCCATAATCATTAATGACAGACAACAGAAATACAGATCTCTTTGGCTTGGACCAAGCTGTCAACACCTTCAGTGGAAGAATCCCACTGTGGCCACTTCCTCAGCCCTATGAGCTTTTGGGCAGGCACTCTCCAGACATGGAGTGCAACCAGTTCACCTGCTTGACAGAAAGGGGTACCTCTATTAAAAGAAATCAGCTAAACTATCACAGCAAAGATAGAGGGAAGGGGTCAGGAAATGACGGTTCACTCTGGAAAAGGTAAGAGTACAGCATGCTGAAAAAGAGGGAAAACTCTAGAAACGTCTGATACCATCTACAGGACAAATACATGGCATTCCAGGTAGGATGACAAGCCAACAATTTGTGCAAGATCAACACAATGAACTCTTCAGGGGAAAGCTGGTACCCTACAGGCTGCAGCTATAACTGAGGCCTCAAAGCACGATCACAAACACTAATCACTAAAAGAAAGACCCGAAGCCCCAAGCAAAATACGGGAACGGGCAACCCACTCTTGTGAGGGTGAACCCGAGAGGCTCCGAGAGAACACCACAAGCCAGGGTCGCGGGGGTAACGCGGGCGGGGGCGCTCCCCGCCGTGCAGGGATGATGCCGCGGGCGCGGGGCGAGCCGCCCACCGACAGCACCGCCCGCGGGGGCTCTGCCGGCGCTCGGGGCGCCGCCGCCCCGCCCGGCCGAGCCGCCGCCGCCCCCCTTACCTGGCTGGCTTTGTGAAACTGCTTCTTGAGCCCCGCCACCGACATGTTCCCCCGCGGCCGCCCGCGCCCAGGGCCGGCAGCTCGGGCAGGTCCCCGCGGCCGGCCCGGCCTCTCGCTGCGCCGCCCGCGCCGAGCCCAACATCGCCTCCAGCGGGCCCGCCAGAGCCGCCCGCCCATTGGCCAGCGCCGTGGCACATGCAAATAGCAGCGCCAGAGCCGCCCGCCCATTGGCCACTTCGCGGCGCTATGCAAATGAGGCGCTGGCAGATGCCCCCGCTGCGCTGTCGCATGGAGACGGCGAGGGGCGGCGGGCTCAGCCCGGGCATCCCGGCTGAGGGGGGTACCTGTCCCAGCTCCGACAGGCCTGTCACTGCCCGCCTCCAGCTGTCTTCTTTCCAACAAGGCTCAACATTTCTCTTTATTGGTCGCGCTTCTTGTGGTTCAATGTAGCATCTCTAGTTGAGCTCGTTAACCTCAGGTCTACTACTACGGGTGGTAGTTTCATTGTAGCTTTTACAACAGGAAAGCTCTTGCAGTGGTGCAGAACGTGACTGGTTAGTGCTGTGCATCAGAACAAAATGCCCTCGGTAGTGTGACTCGGCAGCTGCATTGGTACTCCTCAAGGTTTCAAAACACAGTCTCCCACTTGGAGGAGCAGATGGGCTAGAAATAGCTCTGCTGAAAGGACGGGTTAGTTGTTTGTCTGGTTGTTAGGAGATGGATTGATGGAAGGTATACAGAAACATGACTGCGTATCAGGAATGTGCTGATATAAATACGAGATGTGGTTCTGCCCGCATGGTAAAGCATTCCAGGCGACGCTCAGATTCTGGGCAAGATAAGCTCGGTGATATGCTGCTCCATCCTGGCTGTAAGGACAGTCGGGAGTTATGATTCAGCTGCAACTTATGCAAGGACCTGGGAAGCAGTTTAGAGATAAGCTCTGCTGGCTGCAGCAGAATTCTCTGTTATCCACTGTCATTCTTACTGCGTTTTTATTGGGTTGGGAGAGAAAGGCATTTCCAGAGTGTGTTACAGTTACTTCTTTACAATAGCAAAGAGGCAAAAAATACAAGAGCTTTCAGAGTGATTGTCACACTGTAATTTGGGAGAAAGGAATCAGTGTCCCCATCTGTTAGAAACAATTACCATACCACTATGAAACAAAGTGTAAAGACAAACACATTACTGAGTGAAGGAATTGGCTGTCACTTGACAAAGGAGAGAGGAGAG
>JAWWEU010000017.1:9887211-9973325 GCA_035583155.1 Acropternis orthonyx
GAGAGGAGAGGAGAGGAGAGGAGAGGAGAGGAGAGGAGAGGAGAGGAGAGGAGAGGAGAGAGCACCAGTCAGCATTCCCTCTAGAAAACAAACCCAAAGGTGAAGCCCTTCCAGGTTTTTGGAAATATTTGAAAGAGTCCTGCAATCACCATGCTATCTGATGCCACCTGTGTCTAGGGAAACAGCATTTTCAGCTTCCTTACACGTAAACATGATCACACCACAGCCTTAACTGATTTCAGCACCAAGCTCTCTTCCTATTTGAAACTGGCAGCAAGCTGTTAACTGTGCAGGCTAAACTCGGTATGGTTTAAATTAGTGACACATTTGTAGAGATCTCAGGTGAGCAAATAAGGCCTAAACTAAGATATTGGAGATCTGTAAGAGGTATTAAAGTAAGCTCTTACTGTACTGGATAATTAGGGAGAGAAGGCAGCTTTGGCTAATCTTGGGCTTTAAGAATGGGTGGACCAGAAGCAAAGGAGGGAGTTTGAAATAGATCAGTGTGGAGAGGAATGAATGGATTATGGAGTTGCCGTGGCTGTTAGCTGTAAAATTGGATTAGATAAAGAACTTGAGTAAAGCTGTGTGTCTAAAAATTCCTTTTTTTTTTTTTTTCTTTTTTTTTCTTTTTTTTTTTTTAATTCCTGCTTGTAACCCAAGGATAGCAGCCGTGTTTCTCTGCTGAACTGATACAAGAATTTGCAAGTAGGAAATGCCCTGTGGAAATTTCACTTTATAGCCTAATTGCTCAATGACACAGACAAGGTGAAAACCTAATTAGTGAGCCAACTTGAATAGTCCATGTGTCAATGATTTGGTGGAGGCACCCTGAAAAAGACACTGGTATTTAGTTCAGATATAAGCAAAAGTTATAGTTGCATCCAGTAATACACAGTGGCTAGGGAATGTCTAAAAGATTTATAATCACATAGTTATATATTATGGAAAAAAAGGATTGTAATTTGCTGGATGATAATCCTTACATTTTATGAAAAGTTACTGTCTGTAAAATAAAGGAAATGAGAAATAGTACAAAAAATATGGGAAGTGGTTCAGATATAGGCTGACATGACATAAAAAAAAAAAAAAAAAAAAAAAGAAAGCTTCTCCTAAAAATGACTGTTACAAGCAGAAGACAGGCCAGAGATAATACTAAAAGGGCAGAGTGAAAAATGTTTCAAAGAGCCTGGGAAAGAGGGGGCCTTCACAGCAAAAGTTCTAGATGTCTGGATATTTCAACAGGAACTACAGTCCCACAACTCAGAAAATCGCCAAATGCATGAGAGCAACAGATCATGGCTCCAACATGTTACTGAATCAGGTGTGCTAAAATGGACAAAGAAACTTGTGCAAACTGAGAACTCCTAACTGGGCTCAGATCAAGGCAGTGACTAGAAAATATGCATTGACTACTTACATGGGCGAACTGGGCTTGAAAATTGGTTCTGTGAAATTCAAACAAGATAGACTCTTGGATAAATGGTTGAATTTATCATTCACTTGCATTTCAGTGTGACTAATATTATGTAAAAAACACTGTCAGCAGCAACTCAGTATGAAGATTTGGCAAACAACCTTGTAGGTGTTTGGTTCTCAATCAACAAATCATCTTATGTTTAACAGCTGAAATTGCAATAGCTGCCATATGAAGTATAAGGTTTTCAGCAGAATTAAAACTAGAAATATTTAAAAAAATGATCCAGAGGCATCTTAGCGGTTGAAATAACTCAGAATTTGAAGCCAACTACATCCACATTTGTTTAAATGCTTCTTAAAAATCATGAAAACTGTTGGTGAAATGCGATCTGGATATTTTGTGGTTACTGTCATAAAAGAGAGCATCAAAAAGGGAAGGAAAGATGAGTTCATGATGAAATTCTATGGTATTTGATTCTGGGCCATGCTGACACCTCAGTAAAGCACTTATCTTGAATAATTAAACCTTAAGGAATAAATACGTTACTGTATATCAGCTTATCATGAAATAAAATTTCTACACATGGCATTAGAAGGAGACTTTGGATATAATCACCTTATCCAGGACAAGAATAACTACAGAGAGCAAGACTCTCAGACATAGATGTGACATCACTAACAGTCCATAAGGACTGCATGTATGTAATGACAGTGCGGATTACCTGGTTAGTTTTCATATTAGTTGTCAAAACTGTAACCACAGGCTGTGGTTTTTGGTCACTGGAAAAGAATATATTTGAAAACTAGTGTTTAGAAAACAAGCCTTCTGAAAAGGTGATCCTCTAGGGAAATTATGCCATTTGAAAGAGCATTTGGCCAATACTCCACTCTACAAGAGCAAACTTGTAGAAACCTTTAAAAATAAAGCTGGATCAGGTATAAGGTTGTGGGGGTTCATCTGGTTTGACAATTCTACAAAAAAAGAGGGGATTACTGAGCTAAATTGGCCCTGATACCTGAGTATTGACACAAGTAAATTAACTAATGCATAACATAGTGTTCCAGAGTGAAATCCAAAGGACAACAACACTGGATTAAATTTGGGACCAATTTAGCTATTTTCCTGGTGTCAGCTGCCGGGTTTGATGTTACAGGACACACCTGGATGCTGACATTGTGAAAACAATGCCAACAGCAAATGACCCCAAGAACAAAGTCAGAAGAGAATCTGTCTGCAAAAAAAATGCCTGAGACAGTAAGGACATCTCAAAAGCCTGTTTCAGCACTCTCTCTATGTACTTAAATGAAACAATAATTTAAAATTAAACAAAAAAAAAAAGTTGTTTATATGAAAATATGTTCATGTACAGGAGCAGGTTAACAACACGCTTTTGTTTCTAGAACATAACCAAGCAATTCTGTGTATCAGCACATTCTGTGTAGATAAACTGGCTCAGGTATTTCTGACAGGGATTTGCATTGCAGTATAGATTTCATAAGAAATCATGAGAAACAGAAAAGAACAGTCTTCTCTAAACAGCCAGCACTGGCCAAAACTTGGAAAGCTCCCTGTTCCAAATGGACGCTGCTGGCAGTTAGAGAAGGAATATGTGACCCTGGGGCCGGCAGACACTCTGGCTAACCTACTGCAGTTGTTTAGGACGCTTATATTTGCTCCCCAGACCTTATAACTACATGTAGCTAGTGATTTATTTTTGGCATACGTGATTGTTCTTCTCAAGCTGACTTTCCATATGTGTTGCTTTACTGTTATCCAGATCTTTGCTTCTCTTCTTGTCTCCTTCTTGGGTTTGTATTCCACATGCTGCTTCATGATCCTGCACATACCTTCTGTTCTCACTTTCCTAACTCTCTGGCTGTTATTCTGAAAGTGTCAATAATAAAACAAAAGCTTGTTGGATCTTATGCCATTAAATAATAAAGATGGTTACAACTACATATTTCTTTCAAAAAGTCATATAAACAATTTAGGTGAACTCAAAATCTAGATATAGATTATTTTCAAGTTAGATATGTGTATACTCAAAGTAGATACTCTAATTTTGAAAACTCAACAACCTACTTTTTTGTGTATGCAGCTCTGTCACACTGAAGTTGTAAAAAATTGCAATCCTAATCCTGCAAATTATACCATGTAGATGGACTCTTGAACAGCTCCAACTTGGAGATCTTGTAACTTTTAGGTGCCTATGTTGTTTCTGGTAGCAGTAAAAAAATTTAGTTTTTACTATGAACACATACCTAGGCATTCAGTGCTCTCAGACAACTATGTTCAACAAAAATGAGTTACATGTGTAAATTAGAATGAAGACGCGACTGTCAAAATTAGTCCACAGTCAAGACAAATCTGGAAATATTAGAGTATTAGTTGCTGCTAATCCTGGATACCCAGAGCATTTTTATTTCCTCCATGCTTGAAACTTCTAACTTTATAAACCATTGAAAAAAACTGTAAGATTTTTTTTTGGGGGGGGCGTAGGTCTATTGCCCTAAATGGAAATATTTCCGTTTTCTCACCAAATCGGAAAAAAACCACCACTTAAACTTCAGACCTCATTCTTGCCAGTGCAGCAGTGCTACTTCACATGAACAGATGGTTTGCCTGCTTGACTTCTCTCTGGCCATGCTCCCTGCAGGAACTACATCTCCGCTGATGTACCTGTGGCCACGGGCGTGCCGCGGTGGGATCTCCGCGTGGGGCTACTCTGCAGGGATGGGAGTCTGACCAGGGAACGGAGCAGGGTTGGTTCCAAGTGGAGCTGCTTTGTTAAGACACAGCAAGGTAACAAATCCATGAGATAAAGCTGGATTAAGTGGACCCAAAAATGTTTTCACTAAGGGAAAAAACCTGTTTTTCTACTGGAAAATACCAAAAAGAAATATGTGGCCATTTCTAAAGTGAAATGTCTTAACTTCTTTACTGGGAAAGAAAAATCAACTGATTTTAAAACCTTACTTTGTTTCAGAGAAAACCAAATGTTGAAATATCAGCAATAACCATATAAAGAACATCCCTCTTTTTGCTGGCCTTTCTAAAGTAGCTATGTTCCTTCTTATTAAAGAGTAAGGCAAAATAGACTCTAAATTTGCTAATGCAGTAATGGGCAGAAATGTTTCTCTGATTTAAACAAATTGCACCCTCTGTGCTGCTATTTCAGAGATGACAAAATAAAGGTACTAATTTTCTGTACACAGCTGCCTGTGTTCATCAGGAAATGCTGGCACTTATTGCTAACAATGCCAGTACAAAATCTGAAGTTGCAATGTTGCTAGAAGCATAACACTAGCTTCAGAAAGGTGTAAAGGATATTCATCTTCATGGTAAAGGTAAAACTACAGTCTTCTGTTTCAAAGCTGAAGGTTGTGTTATGCTGCTGTAAACTGGATCACGTTTAGTGTTTGAAATCCAATCTAGAATTTCATGTTACTATTATTCAGGTATAGAATAAAGGTTTAAGTAATATATTAGTTAGTCTTGGTCATTATAATTAGCCTTTTCAGTGGAAAAAGGCCACACTGAAGAACAGCACTTACTGCCTTGCCTTATTTAGAGAACGCAATGCAGAAGCATTTGAGAATAATGATCTATTCAGCTTTATCAGCAAGAAATATGAGTAAAAATCAGCAAGAACACAGATTGCATGTAATAAGAGGAGACAAATAGGAAAATAAAGTAAAAAATCCAGTGGCTTATCTTCTCCATGTATGAATATCCTTAATTATATTTTAATTTGTGTTATATTGCAGAGCATAAAGTCATATCAGCTCTGTGATAGAGTCCTTATGTAATGCACAGTGTGGACATTTCAAAGAGTTTGACTGATGTTTAAAAGAAATTTGAATATCAGTAAGTATCTTGTAGCAAGTTTGTGAATATTCAGGCATACCTGATTTTAACAAAACTTTTACAACATAGATGTTGTTTTGCTTTCAGTGTAATTTAATAGGTCTTTTGGGATCTGCCATGTTTGAACATCTGGGAAACATCACATGTTGTCTGTTGATCAATGAGGCAACAGGAAAGGCATGATGTGACACAGATGTTATATATGGCAATACTCCATAGACCGACTGGATCACAAATGGGAATGATCAGACTTTGAAAAATCTGATTAAGATTCACTAACTGGATAAAATTCAGTTGGTTTTTTTTCCTTAAAATACTTTAACTGTTCTTACAACAGTATTATAGTGGGTATTATTGTGGTCAACGAATTGTTGGAAACTGGCCTATTTGGAGGAGCAAAATGATGCGACTGAAGACAAGGACTTTTACTATCAAATACTTTACAGGAAGATGAATACAACTTGCCAGATCCCTGCTGTCTCGTCATGAAGATTAATGTCTACTACTGGATAACTCTGCCACTCCTTGTAAAACACAGAATACATAAATCAAATTTATTGTATTAGTTTAAGCCTCAGTTAATTGAGTAACTGCCACTATAGTAAGAAACCTTTTTCTCCCTCATATGCAAAGAATAGTGTATATGAACTCCTTTAACTGTTACCCAGGAATGCCACCTCCTGGCTACATACAGAAACGCCCTTTGTGAGTAAGGGGAAAAAAGCAGCTTTGATTCCGTAGTTACCAGAAAACCATTTAAATTAATTATATATGTTAAAAATGTGTGAAACACAGACATACCTTCTGTCAGACTTCCTATCTTGCTCATTGAGATGTAAAGGTACTCAGATGTTTACTTTTCTAAAGAAATTGCGCAGTTTAAAATAATAAACACACCTGACACTGACTTTCTGTAGAAACAACCTTAAAACTGTTGTATTTAAAGGTAGCAGCTGAATCAATATCAGGAATGAAATTCTGACCTTACTAAAGCTGACAGGGCTTTTACCACTGACTTCAGCGTGGCCCAAACTTTCAGCCTGTACTTTCTGAAAGCTGCTCTTATAAACTGGGTTTGAATTGTGAGAAGTTTTAAAGGAAACCAGGCATATATTCTTCTGCAATTCAATGGGCACAGGATTATAAAGAGGAAATTGGTCACGCAAAAAAATGATGGTAAAGGTTTTCAGAATCAGAGACCTCTCCTTCCCTATGATCAGACCAGATTGGTTGTTTTTATTGCTTGAACTTCTCCAGCAGTAGATTTACAGTTCTTTGGTGTTGCTAATACAGGTAAAAGCATGTTGTACCAGAATATGTTCCTTGAAGCAATCATATTATCATGGTGTACTGGACTCCCAAATCTAAGCAAAATTCCACTCTGACTGCTTGGATGATACAGATAGCAGGGGAAACAGGCCAGGGAATTTCTCTCACCTGGGGAAGCAAATAAGAAGCACTTTGCTAGTGGCATGAAGCAGACTATTTGGGCAGACAGCAGCCGAAAGCCCCTGCACTTACAGATTCCTTTAACTCTACTGCATTTAACTTATGCCTTAATTTATTTACTTTTTTTACCTAACTATGGAGCTGCATGATCTCTGCAGACTTCAATTCTCAAGTCATAGCTAAAAATAATTTCAGGGAGCCCAATCCTACACTTAAATATTTCAGCAGGAAATATTCAGGTTCTTTTTGATTCCACCTCTCAGTTTCTTTACTGTGTCAAGTATAACACAGCAGAAATGGTATGCAAGCTGACAAATCACTTAACTTCACGGAGACACTGGACTGCTTTTAATTTGCCTAATCTGTGATTCTAATATTTTTTAATGTCAGAAGGGATTCAGTGGAGCAGCCTATATTGGAAGAGATTAAAAAATAGTGAATGCAATTGCATATTAATAATGGGTGTCTGACTTGTTTGATAAAAGTTTTCCTTACAATTAAAAACTTTCTATCTGAATTCAGAAGATACAGGAGGGAAATGATTCATTTTATTCTTTTTCCTTTTAGAAGTTACGTAAATTGTAATGGGGTTTGATAGGCTGCAGATGTGTGGCTCTTGTGCAATAAATAAAAATAGCATGAAGCTTTACCAATTTTCTTTTCTTACGCTCTTCTTTGGAAGAGGAAAATAAAGGGGATGAAATTGAGATTAAGCTATAGCACTGCTCTTCCTACAGTGCCATACTTGCTTGTTTTTCCTGATGGGTTATCTTGAAACTATGACCCAGTCATTGATACATGCAAGGCAAGTACCCACTTACTCAATCCATCTGCACAAATGTCCACAGAGTTTGTTATTTCTCTCAGCTGCTATCTGAGAAATCTGTAAGAAACCATTTATAATTTTGACATGTATACTAAATTTTGACATATATACTAGGTAATGGAAAGCACATTTGTGAATACTGCTTTTTTTTTTTTCCCCTTCAACTTTGACTTAAAACATTACAGGTTTTCCAAGATTCTAAAAGTACTCTGCTTTTCCTTTAATGAAGATGATTATGACCAGGGTGCCACAGAGGCAATAGTGTATGTTGGGTGACTTTGTGGATTCTTTTTAAGAGGGAGGAGGCGTGGAGAAAACAAGTGTTCAAGGGAAAGAGAGAATAATGTTCCAAATATGAAACTGCTCCAACAGTTTACTCTAATGTTAATGATACTATCTTCTATCTGTAGATGGCACTGATCTTCCACTGCCTGCTTCAGGAGGCAAGGGAGAATGGTGGTGGTGATGACATCCTAAAATTAAAACCACTGTGCAAAACAGATGTGGGGAAGAGAAGTATAAGGTATAGGAAGGTATACCCATTACTGTCTTTCCTTCATGTGGTGAGAAAATGCATCATGCCATTTAGAACTTACAAATTTCTGTATCAAAGGATTTTGATGCCAAATTCCAGAATATCGTGTTTTGAAATTTATCTATGATTAAAACACTTCATTTGCATTCTGGACTTCTTCTGTACACACCTGAGATACATTTCATTATTTTAAACATATTTATTCAAATAATATCGGCTGTTTTCCTCCCAAAGCCCTCTGGGTACTTAGCTACCTCCTTCATCAGTTGTTCAGCAGGGCTGTATTACCTGTTTAATTTTTAGCTGTTTTTCTCTTAACACTTGCATTATTTTTCACTTTCATTCAAATAAAATGCAGTAAACAGTGTGTAAGGCCATCCAGGTGTACTTCATTGAAGAGCGTGAGTTGAAGCCCACAGAAATCAAAGAGAGTACTTACATTAATTTCAGTAGGCTTATAATCTTGCCTCCCAAAATCTTCCTTGCTTGGTAACTGACAGAGAATCTTCAAAGTATAACAAAATCTAACCTTCCCTTTTTGTCACTATTTTCAGTTGTGGTTTGTTTTCATCTTAATGGTTCTGTCTATAGAATTTTAAAATATGATCATTTTCATGAAGATCAGACTATAAAAACTACATTTTTGGAGTTCTATTTTAAATGTCACATAGGCTTCTAGTATAAGATTTTAAATGGTATCTAGACACACACATGCAGATGAAGTGCTTAGTAGGTTTCAAACAGCATCTAAATAGCATTTTAAAATTTGCTTCTGAAGATCATAAATATCAAGGAGATTTTGAGTACTGTTGGAAGGAAGATGCTACAATGCAAGCATATCCAGAGTGGACACAGAGAAGAACATAAGCCAGTTATTTCTCAATACCAACTGTCTGGTATTAAGAAATAACTGAGACACTTTCTACTGATACACAGTAGAAAGTGTATCACTGCAAAGAGCAAAAAAGACAAAACTATTCATCTGCTTCTGAGGCAGCCCACTTAAGTTTAAATGGTATGAGCATTCAATACTTTACAGTGACTCTAAGTTGAGACATTCCTCAGCAAATCATGAGAAACTATTTGTCTTGGGTCCTTCCATTTAACATTAAGCCATTTCATTCCTTGCTGCTGAAAGCTGTTTTGCAATATCAGCACACCTAATCTGCAGCCACTGTTGTTTCACTGCAGTCGAGCGGAGGCTTGTCACTGGTATGACCAGTGGCAATTTTGACAACCTCTAGTGCAGAAAGCCAGTATAAATTACTGTGCATTGCTTAAATCTTTTTTGGAAAGCTTAATTGGGAGTTTTCTCCCTCTGCACAGAAATGTATCACAACCAGTATGTTCTGGAACAAAAAGGACATGCACTCTTCCTCCCACTAGTAGGCTTTCCACGCATTCCAGTAGTAAGATAAAGCCATCTACCTGGCATCCCTACCTTTAGAGCTTTCTTTAAATGAATCCTACATTTTCTCCTCTGCATTTTGTCACCTCTTTCTTGTGATGCCCAATAGGTTTTCCTCTTCTTTACTGACTACACTCTTCCGTTCTTTGAAAAGCAGCAGCAGCTTCTCTAACTAATCAGTCCAAATTGCTTAACCTGCAGTCCAAAAATTGGATTTGTTTTTTAATGAGTGAATGGTTAATCTTTATATTCCATTGTCAGAAAAATAATCCATTAATCTGTTCCCAGTATGCAGTACCATTTCATAATATGCACTCTCACCCAAAAAAACCCGAAACGATGGGAAAGGGCAGCTAAGGAAGGGTATATGGCCTTATTGCCTGTTTATTTACACATGTGCATGTGTCTATATCCAGACATGCCTTTTCCCTCACACCACCGGCAGGGCACAGCACAGAAAATTAATTTTTTTAACCTGATTATATTGCCGTCCCTCCAAAAAAGACTATTGTGAGATATTAAATAAAACCTAGGTTTGATATGTCCACTTATGCTCTAAAAAGCAGACAGTAAGATCCCTTCTTTGGGAGTTACTTTTGGCCACTTCACAAAAATGTCAACATTAAAATTTTGCAAAAAAACTCACTTAGTAAGCCCTTGGCTCAGTGTGCTTTAGAAACACTTATAAGATTGTTTGCAGCATGAACTCAAAGTGTGCAGGCCTCTGTAACTCTCCCATGGCTTCCAGTCATGCTGCCTGACATGAACTGTTACTGTCTATTCTTCCTCCCTTCTGCTTCTTCCCATTCCCATTCTTTTGCTCCCTCTCTTCATCTTTCTAATTCATTCCACATGCCCTTGAATATGTACCATGTAAGCTGCTGTTTTGCATTCAACATTTGTTTATCCTGGGACTTATCACAGTATCTGAGAATCTCATAACTTTCACAGATTTTTATCCTCTTGAAGCCTTTGTGAAACAAGGAAGTGTATGTCAATTTACAGGTGGGGAGTGGTCACACTGGAGATTAAGTGAGGTGCTCAGAGCCCTGCTTAGCCGTGGGAGCTGTATTCAAGTATTTCTTGGCTCCTGATCTCCTGTATAGATTGAACATTCCTGTTGAACTACATCTCCTGCAGTGCACCACAGACTCTTTTCGCAGTGAGGACAGGCCATCACTCTGGCATTTTTGGCTTCTGGGAGATATGGACTGGCTGGGGAGACTCTTTTTACATTAGAACAGGGACAAGAGTCACAAGTTCAGAAATTTTAGAAAACCCCACTGTGACTTTCCAAAATCAAAATTTATGGATGGGTAGAAAAGGGAATGTGTGTGGGAATGGGTTCAAGTGTTTGACCTACATTTCCATTCCCCCAAAAGAAGCCAAAGCACCCTGAAAAAAAAAAATAAAATTCACACAAAGCAGATACTTTACTCATGAACAGTTAATCATCTAAAAATGTGGACTTCTGAGGAAAATTGTGTAATGGCCCTACTTATATCATAGACTGGGGGAAAAAAAGCACATAGCCAAGATTTCAGTACAATTAATCTTTCCCTTCTCCTTTCAGAGTATCTGCTGTAGATGTAGCCATCATGCTGCTTTGCAATAAAATTCACCTACCTGGACATCAACACAGTTAGTCTCTTAAAGTTGGTTCCAAATTAATTTTTTTTTTAAGTTGTCCAAACATAGGACCGTGTATCCATGTTTTTCGACTCAAGGGGTAGATTCCAAGGCTGTGAAAGGAAGGCTCACATAAGGACTGAGGCTGGCAACATGTGAAATTTGGGTGCCAGATTATTAAGCATTCTGATACAGCCACGACGTGAAACTCCACAGTGAGCTCCGCAAATAGCTTTGCTGATACTGAGGTAGTGACCTCTGAGGCTTTCATGTGACTGTGCTGCCAATGGGTTGTCTGGTCCACTGGGGCACCACTTTCCTTTGATTTATCTTTGAGTCTGAGGAATTTTATTTTTTTTTCAGAGTAGTAAGAAAATCCTATTTCAAATTCATTATTAGAGGTATCTGTGCTGTCTGGCCCCAGTGGATAAATCCTAGTAACTAGATATTTATTTTCCATGGACATGTGTACTGACTTTAAAACAAGCCCCATGCAGATAGATGTCTGGTTTTCTTTACTAATTAAGGGAGATGGGGAAGGGAGGAGAAATGGGTATATATAATAGCTCGCTTACTGAGAAAAGCTGTGTAGCTGGGTGTGATCTGTTGTATATGGCAGAAAAATGCATCTAATCAATTGTACTCTCTTGGAACCTTAAAAAAATTGTTTCTAGCAAATGTTATCATGCAAACATGGTGCTAAAAATAAAATAAATAATCTGGCTACTTCTGCACTTTGCTGCAGACCAAATACAGTCATCATAAGTTGATTTAAAAATAAAAAACAAAGGAAAGTAAGTAAATGTTTGTGTAAAACTACCCTGGTAGTGATCCTGTGTCTCCTGTTCTCAGGACTCAAGCTGCTTTGCCTAGTGAAAATGTTTCAAAATTGACTCAGAAAGAGCCTGCATTCTGCTGCAAGCATAACTTCCATTGAACTGTGTAAAATAATGCAAGACACAATGTCAACACTAAGAAGAAAAGGTTAAATTACAGTCATATATTTGATGGGTATTGCATAAGAAAGCCTTTTTCAGTAGATCAGTTTAGTGCTATTTTCAGTTCAGTATTAAAAACATTGCAGCAAAATCCAAAGTTTCTAGGTCTATCACAAAACAGTGAAAGTAACACCTCTACAGGCTACAATAGATATCTTAAATCTCATAAGAAATTTGGCCAGGGGACTTAATCTGTCTGCTGAAGTTTTGCAGAAACTGGCTTTATTGCCTCTATGCCCAACTACCTAAAGTCACCTACGTAACTAGAGATGTATCTTAGTCTCTACTCAATGTTTTATGCAAGAGAGACAGTAGTGTCATCTGCACCCTCACAGCAGTTACAGCTGCTGACTGCACAGTCAGATGCTGTGCAAGGAGCATAGTCCAGCTAGTTTCAAGAGGTATGTTTAATGCTAAGTACTAACAAAAATAAACGGTATCAGCTGATCATAGTCTGAATAGAACACAGAGGCCATTGCACCTTGCAGAATTTGCCTCACAAACATCCCCAAAAATTACCTTTTGCACAAAGAAGTCTGCAGTGCAGTTGATGTGCAAAGGCTGTGGGTCCAGCACACAGAGCGAGGCTTGAGAAAATGCCAGCTACTTTCGTGACTGGGTTTTTCCTTACATTTTTACTCTCTGAGCAATCCTCTTTCTCAATATCATTGTTCATATTGTCAGATACAGAAATACATGGAAGCATTTCACAGGAGTTCTGAAGCTTCCTGAGAAGTGACTGACCTTTATAACTCTTGGAGTGCATGCAGCTAATTGAAAAGTTCTTCTCTCTATGTATTTTCTCTCAACAATAGAGAAAACACATATGTTAAACAGAACCCCATCCAGGTATATGTGTAAACTTGAGAGAAGAATGCAAGAGAGTTATTTATAAAAGGATGAAAATATTAAGTATTATTTAGTGCCAAATATACTCTTGGGCCTTATCTGTTTGTACAAGCAGCACTCTGTTCATATATGGAAGAAGCAATTTCAAGCCACGGCATCTGAGCTACAGTAATTTTGATATAATGGCAAGGAAAATATGCCAACCAAGTACCTTTTATGCGTGTGTTAAACTTAGCTTTGGTTGACAGTGTGCCCACTGCAAAACATACACAATACCTATAGGAATGATAAACAGAGCCTTCTCCCAAGATTTTATTCACTTCAGTTGCAACTTAGTTACTAATTTAGTGCATAATTTAATCTATCAATTCCTTATCTATAAAAGGGATGCATCAGGACTTCTGTGAGTCTTGTCCAGGCACATTTCAGTGTCTTTTCAGAGGAGCTATCCTACTAAGTGTGTTTTGCCACACCTACTATCCCAAAGCCCCAGTTAAGACTGGGGCCTCCAAGTGTAACTGTAATAACCAATACAATATGAAACATTACTTTTCTTCCGGTAGCTGCAGGCATTAAGACTTTAAACAAGGAATAGAAAAAATACTACTGTTTGACACAGAAAGAGTATGAAGGAAAGAGTTCTGGATATGCTTTAAAATACCTTAGCAATATTTTCTGAACCTCTAGACACATTTACTATGATCACATCTCTCTTCAAGTCTTGTAAGCTAACACCATCTTATTAACTTTTAATATATGAAAAATACACACTATAGGAAATGTAATGTTACTAATGAGGTAAAGATCTTCCCCCTCACTGTTATTTCCTGTCCATCTCTGTGGTAAGTAAACCATGTATCTTTGTATATGGACATGTAGAAGATAAGTGGAGTAGCTACTTACCCATCTCCAGTCCCGGTGGACCTTGATTAGCTGGTAAAAAGGCAGAGGCCACATCAAACCAATACTCTACAGAACAAACCCGAAGAAGTGCATTAAGATTCTGCCCTTGTAGTGCCAGCTAGTGAGATTTTCACACATGGGGAATACTGAATAGGATCTTCTAAAGCTAAAAGATCTTGCAAATCACGGTTTTTGACCCATCACCTACTAGTTCCCAGTAAGATAATACAAAGAAATCTGCAATAAAAACATAGAGAAATACTCCCTATTCTAGAAAATACCTCAGAGTTCTAACTCACAGCAATATTCCCCTTCTTAAAAAAGCAGAGGAAACGTATTTGCTTGTTAAACACTGCACTCAAAAAAAGAGAAAATTTTCCTTTACTGAGGATTGCACACAGCTTTCAGGTACTTTCCTGCAAGCCAAATTTTTTTTCCAATACAAAATGCAACCTTTCTGCAGTCTAATCAAAAGTTAAGACTGCCAGAACTTAAATGATACTAAAAAAAAGGTCACATTAAATTTCTAAAGGTCATTATTAAAAACATGTGGAATGTTCCCTCCAGAAACTTTGGAATTTAATTACACACTGTCTGGACACTCAGAGTATTCCTCATAGGCAAGGAACAAAACATGTTGATGTTAATGGCCACACAGAAAGTGCTCTCTTGCTTCCCTCTGCCCATCCTCTTGTCCCTGACCCTCCCTGCCACTCTGGCCAAACCCTAAAGATGATAAGCATAAGAAATAGCACGACCATGGAGGAGTGCTTGAAAGTACTGTTAAAGACAGATTTTCTCAAGAGCAAGAAGAAAAACTCAAGAGATTCTGGCTTGAGTGACTGGTCAAAATTTAAACAAAACCCACACCAAAGCAGCAAACCATGCAGAGCAGGCCAGGCTCTGAATTAAAGCCAACTCATGTGAATTTCAGGTCAACCAATGGCTAATAGCAGCTCCACAGGGATTAGAAGCGCTGCCTGCTACTAAACTGAGCAACCCTAAATGTAAACTCACTCATCCATTGAAGTCATGTTGAACATTTACTGGAGCGTGACTTAAATCAATAGACAGAATTTCAGATAAACTGGTGAAAATTTGTTCAGCAAATGTATGCAGTAGAAGCTGAGTTAAAGGGGGCTGTTCGAATCTCCTTGATACTTCCCACTGTTTCAACTTTTCCTGAAAGGCTGATTCAATACAAAACTGCTCTGTAGTACTTCCATGAGCTTTAGATTTCCTGACCTCCAGTGAACAGGAGGCTAATTGCAGTTTCGCTGGATGTCTAAAAACACTTCTTTTTTGGCACGGCATGTTGGGCATTTTGTCATTCTGCAAAGAGCAGTCCTGTCTGTGCTGAAATTTCGTTTCCATAAATTAAATAACATCTGACAAATGCCAAGAATATCAGGTGATCTCTATCCATGCAATGTTAACAGCATCCTTGCTCTTGTTTACTGATATATAGATTCCTAATACTAGCCTGCTGCAACTATCTAGAGGGATATGAGGTTTATTTATAAGGTCCAGTATACCTGCTCATAATGTATTTAAAGATAATTCTAATAATTTATTTTATAAAACTATTATCTTCCACAGATTTTCTTCTAATTTACAGTGAAATATCTTCTGCCTGTTGTTACGCTGCTTATTAAGTTGGGTAAATGTCCTTTAATTCTACTTATGCTGTAGGAGGGTGCCCTGAAACTTCATTTTTCACTAACAAATTTATTTTAAAATTCCTTTGAAAAGTTTAGTAAAAGGAAGAGGAGAAACCAACTAGGGTATTTTGATAAACTATAAATTACTATTATTTTAGTTTTGCTTTGAAACAAAAGCAAGTAAACAGAAAGAATATACAGCCAAACAGATGAAAATACCATCCATAAGGAACAGAATTAAGAAAAGGTAGAACTAGCACCAATGTACAGACTGTTCTGTGAAATCATATTTCTGAGCTTAAGGAAACTCACCAGGATCTGGGTCACTGGGTTAGAAAGAACTGCACCAGCAAAAGAAAGATTATTGTCTTTCTAATTTCATATGCAAGACAATTAGTGGAACTTGATTTCAACAAAATGTTCCTGAAATTATATAACATAGAGCTATGTGCACTGCAGCTAAAAACAAGTTGATAAAACTCTGAACAAAATAAAGGAGGAGAAAAGTAAATCCATCCACTATTCCCCACTTCTTCTCCCTGTGTACCCACACAGTGGGAATTCTGCAAGGACATAATACAAAAAATGTATATATCTAGGCTCTCTGCAAGAGCACCACACAGAAACAATAAATTAAAAATAAAATGTACAGGTGCAACTTGCTTTTAATCTCCCATTATATTTCTTATTAAAAATTAAAAAAAAGGAAAAGTTGAATACTTTAATGTAATGACATTTTAGAAAGAAATCAGCTTACTATAAAAGACTCAGTACAACTTTAAAATGTATAGCTAAAAGTCCAGAAATATTTCATGGTTCACCACCTAACATAAAACAACAACAGAGAAAGACAACAGCAAACAAACTCTGTTGCCTTAACAACCAAATCTGCTCATGTAAAATAAACCCTTGCCATGAACGCTACACTGGGTTAATAGACATGAAAACCAACACGTTCCCTCTTCTAGACAAGAAGCCCTTGTAGCACCATGCTGCAATCCACTGCAAGGAGATTAACACTGTCATAAGAAACTTCAGATGGCATAACAGAAGCATTACATGTATGTTTGAAATAGGCTAGAATGGAAATTTATTCCAAATGAGTCGTATTGAGTATTCCTAGCACTGCATGGAAGGCTTTGACTTTTATTACCTTTTATTTGGATTATGCTTTACCTTGCAAGACTGTATGATCTCACAGTGAATGATTACGGGCATTTATAAGGTTAAGGATGATGTGATTTTTAACTCATCATGCAACTGATGAATATGATCCATATTTTATCAGTGAAGGGACTGAGATACAGACTTGTTAAGGGGTTTGACCTAGAAAATTATATCAGAAATGGGTACTGAACATCTCTCTCAAGTTCTGTAGTTATGCCTTAGGCAAATGCCTTACCCTTACTGGGTGTTCAGACCACACCTCATTGACAGGCTGTGTCACAGTACTCTTTTGTCCAGAGTTTCACCCTAAATATATATGAAATTAGAGGTTAAATTCTCACCTTTTGAGTCTACAGAGACAATTTTGGAATGCATTTTGCCTCAACATTCCTTTCACTGACATTTACACATTTTTTTTCTTCACCCTAGAATGGAAGACAATCCTACTTTAATATAAATTGCTACACAGGAGAAAAGCAATGATCATTTCTCTGCATGAAATCACCTCTTCTTGGTTATTCAGATGCAACTGCTATATACTTAAAGGCTTAAATAAAACTACTGATATCATTCAAACAAACTGGTAAAATTATTTTAACGCTGCTTGCATAGATGTGAAAATCAGATACACGGGTAGTTCTGCTCACTACACGTGAAGGGCTTCAGGTCCCAAATGGGTGTATGTTTTAAAGCTCATTGAGATTATTGAAAAAATACTTACAAAAATCTCAGCCTCACTAGATCAAGACTGCGGCCAACGTGGTGAAACTGAAGGTTATTTTACTTCTGCAAAGCTGCAGAGGCACTTAATTGCTAATGATCTGGTCCACCTTGGACAGCTGGGAAATTTGCAGTAGTCCTCACCAGGGCCAGCATTTTATATCTGATTTCTCTTTCTTTGATAAGGTCCCCAAAACTTTACATATTTTGATATAAAACCAGTGCCTTCTCCATCATCTGACTTCTGAATCAGCCCCTAAAAGAACACTGTATTGGCAGTAGGGACTGTAGGCAGAATAATCTCCGTTCTCTGCCATATGCCCCATGTGGTATTTTAAAAAATGACTGATTGCTGTGTGATTGTTCTGCTTTTCCCTGTAGCTCTGGGGCTGACTATATATCTTCGGGTGTGTTAAGGTACGATGCCAGACTAAAATCTGCCTTAAACAAACTCCCAATAGCTCTGATATCACTTTTAATTTATATTATAATTTCTAAATTCTAGTTGCTCCCTGGTGATTTTTTTTTCCACAAGCGCATCTGGAGCTGAGAAACAGTTCTGTGCAGGAGGCAACCATGTGTATGAAATGACACCCTTCTGTGTCTCTTGCTTCTCGATGCAGTGTGACCTCTTTCACCAGAGTGGCCAGTTGAGTCCCACAGCTTCTGGGCAGTTCTTACTGTTTTACCTAAAGCAAAAAATTCTTGGGAGTGTCCACAAATCTGAACCGGCATCTGTTCTTTTCCTGTTGTTTCTTCTTTGAAAACATAAACCGAATGTTAATTATCTTGCCCTGATTTCATCCTGCTGCTTAGTTTGTTTCCTTTTAACTTCTGAATCTATTACCACCTGCCAATTTGTCTAATCCTCTATTCTGGCAGATGTAAGGTTTTAGCTGAGATTCCTGCAATGATCCTGAAGGAAAATGAGCCATATTGCACTAGGTCAACGAGATTCGGAAAGCTAAATCTGTTACAAATGTTACTTCATCACTTGCAAAAACTGGAATCTACATACAGAAACGTATTTCATAAATTTGTTCATGGATGCATTCTGAGGAACTTGACAATCTCTCACATGCAACAAAGTAAGTCACGAGCTCTGAAGATTTGTGCCTCCAACACTTTCAGACCCTGCTATCCTTTTCATTTTTGTCGCGTTTTGTTCTTAATTGAATAATAAAATAAAACTTTAAATAATCTGGAGAATCCTCCCTAGTTCTCAGCACACACACAGAAGGAAAAAGCTGAATCAGCATTTTCACACGTGCTTAACTCCATAATTGTGTGCTCTGCTAAATTAGAGAGCTGTGCTCAGGTTTCATATTACAAGGACTACTTTAATTTTATACAGGAAAAAAAGGAATATTTTACACTACATTTTAATAAATAATTAATATTAAACTGCATCTATTAAATAAAGGTTCAAACTTGTACGGTGCCGTAAGCTCCCACTGGATGGTGTTTATCGACTTGCAAAATCAGGATCTGGTACAATGGTATTTGGAGCGCACTTCTGTTTCATACTGTGCCAGTTCAATATTGCTAACTACAGGTGTTTAAAAACCATAAAGTGGTCCATCAAATATCAAAAGATTAGCTTTATGCTTGCCAGATCTCTAAAAAATAAATAAATAAATTTGGGCTCTGCTTATTTGCCTTCTGGTTTTTGATACTCTAGGGTTCAGCTGGCTCATGTTTTCATGTTTTATCTCTAACCATAAAGGCAAGAACTCTTTTCTGTTGGAAGCTGAAGTTTGCATCTACTCACTAGCCTGCAGGAGCAGACTTTTAGAAAACATCAAATATCATTAACGCTCATGGGAAAATCGTGAAAATGGGCCATGCTGGTTGATAACTTCCTAATTTACAAATTTTTGTAATAGACATTGGTGCTTTGAACTACTGATGTGAATTAGCCAGGTTCTACTACTTATTTAATAGTCTCTGTTCCTTGTGGCATAGAAATTACTGTTGCTCAGAAACTTACTTCACAACTGAACACAATGTTGCTTGCCATGTGAATCTGGAACAGATTTAATGGTAGAACAGCAGGGGTTTTATATTTTATGTTGGAATAAAAACAGTATTTTAAGACTAGATTGATTATCTTTAGACTAGCTACTCCAATTGTTTCAATAATGAAACTGTTGGTTTCCCCTCCTTTTTCAGTTCTTTGCCTCCAACAAGAAGCTCCACAAGGTCCTATCTCATGCCAGATTTTCATTGTTTGTTATTTGATGGGTGAGACACAGTTGTAGTCATTTTGTGAGCCATTTTTAAGAAGAAACTGTAAACCCCTGACCACCTACATGTTTTGGTTTGTCTAATACAGGAGCTACTAAAACAAGAGACACAAGGCAGATTTACTGGAGAAATGAGTAACTGAGTAAAAAAGAACTAAGATACACTTGGGCTCTATTGCTGCTGTATACCAGCATTGTTCCAGTAATGAACTTCTCCAAAGAATTAAGAGTTCAATTTGAAAGCTTGTTCCACTGCCATTTTTGCACCTGGCAAGAGTAATTGCCTCAAGAGTTGGGAAAAAAAAAATCTAAATATTTTGGACCCATTTTTTATCCTGTGTACTGTGAGAAGAATAACAGAGTTCTTTTCTTTCATGACCTAATTTAATGCTTTAATTGGCTGTTGGGTGATGTAGAAAATATAAAATCTCATTTTATACCTCATACTTTACAATGTATGAATCCATCAGTTCAAATGAGACTGCCTTGGTAAGGACAAACAAAATTAAGTGAAAATGAAGAGAAAGGCTTCTTTCTCATTATCTTTTAAAAATCTCCTACACTGGGAAGTAGGTATAGTAAGTACAGAAGAACTAAACATAAACCCACCTGATTTAAACGTGGTGTTTTTATAAAATGAACTATTAATAACAAAAAGCACTTCAAATTATGAGCTAATTAAATGCCTAGATAGTCTCTTTACTGTTGCATTAACTTTTACTTTATTTTAGTATTAACAAACTGACATGCTTAAAATTACTATTGAAGTACTGAATCAGTATTTGTGTACCTCACACTGTGACAGTGCTCTGTGAAGCAGTCTCAGCATATATATTCCGATATTTTTAGGTTTAGCATGTTTGTTTCTAACAACCTGTAATTCCTACTAACAGCTGAACAAGCAGAAAACCATTCACCCACTTAAAAATATGCAAATATTTAATATTCTAAATATTAAGTGGTCTAAGTATCAGTGGCTGAAAACACTGGCACATTCGTTCATGCAAAATTGTTTTACTTCAGCGTCAACTGAGGAATGAATAACCTTTCACTTGGTTCACCAAAAGCCTCTGCTGGACTCCCTGGCTCTGCAACCAGCTGTCTTTAGCAGAACGTGCCATGGTCCCTCACAGAAATCACATTTTAATTTCTGCTAACATCCCTGACTTTTGTTGCATATTTCACACTATCCATGCTAACTTGTTAGTAATTTTATATAGGTACTGTATTAGTAAGGTTTATTCAGACTTACACTATCATAAACACTGATTTTGCTTTTCGTAAGAAAGTAGGACACTTTTAGAGCATTTATGTTTGCATGAAGTCAGCAGAAGTTTGGAATGGGTAGAATGCAGGTTTGGGCTTTTGCTTTAGTCAATGTTAATTACACAGGTATTTCCTGCATACGGAATTACCCTCTTAGAAACACAGAGCTGTGTTTTCAGAGTCAGTATTTTTACGAATTTTTTTACCATTTTTTTTGCTTTCTTAATCAAAAAGGGTGTTTTTTTCTCAAAGTTTACTTATTGCTTTGAGTTTTTTACCCCCCCCAACTATATCCCTGAGATTTTGATTTTCAAGCTGGAATGCTACTGGGTTTGGAATTTCACTGAACTTCTGAGAAGTGTCCTGGCCAAGGAAGGCTTGCAGAACTGGGCACTTTTAAGTGCAGAAGTAATTTTAGTTGCAAATATTAAAAAAATGCACTCACAGCTGTTCACACAGCAGTGATTGGAGTGGTTGGAGTACTGGAGAATGCTGATACCTTGATATGTTTTATGAGTGTACTGTAGCTGTGCTCCAGGCAGAAATTCTTCAGAAGAACAAAAAAAAAAAGAACACCAAGTGGGACTGTTTAAACTTTAAAATAAAAAAGGAGTTACTTCTTTTTTTTTCCAAAAGGGACAGAAATAATACTGAAGTTCATATACATATATACAGCAATGGAAGTGTATTTTCATTTGGGTACACAGTCCAATTCTGCTGTTATTAAAAGTATCTCAAATAAATGCCATAACCTAAGAATTATAGAGCATAGTCTTTTAGAGCTGATTTTATTTCATTTTTTCATACTGCTCATGAATATCAAGCTGTCAGTTGCATACATTGGAAAAATGAGTGTAGGAACACAGGCAAAACTAGCTTTTCCAGGGGGCACAGAGAACATAATCTGTATATCTACTTCCCCAATGTCCTCCTTTATTTTACATCTGCCCCATCTGAAAGGAGCACTGTCATTTCTACATAAATGTGTTCTACCAAAACCTACCCAACCCCAACAGCAACCTCATTCTGCATCTGATTAGTGGCCCACCAAGCCCAGCAGCCCTTCTCCTAGTAAAAGCCAGTATTGACTACAGGGTTTTGAAGCCAAGCAATTGATTTCAGCCTGTGAAGACCTCATGAACTGAAGCTGGCACTTTGCATGGAGTCTTAGAAACTCAGTTTCAGACTTGAGAGATTTAAGTCATAGCAGCTGGTTCAGAGAAATTTGTTAACCTTTGGATGCTTTATGCAAACAAATTAAAAGTTACAAGTTTATTTTATTTTTACCTTTTTTTTCTGATGTCCTCAATACCTCTTTGGAAGAGAGGATAACTGCCATGACTGATGAGCACTGATACTAATTAATAACTTCCAATGAAGTAAGCATCAAACAGTGCAGTTAAAGAAAATCTTCTATTTGCTTTTGTTTGAAGATCACACATAAAATAACTGAATCCTGTAAATAAAATAAAATTATAAATTAAGATAAAATATCACTCTTTTTCTCTATAGCCTCATGCATTCCTTTCAAACATGAAATAACTTCTGAAGGAAGGATGGCTGTGGTGAAAATCAATATTTTTCCTCTAGCTGAGCCTACTTCAGAGAAAAGTCTGATCCTGCCTATGCCCTCTGCTTGCATCTAAAAATTTTAGGTTTCATTCCCTGTGGTAACTATCATAACTACACAGCTACTTCATACAGTATATATTGACTTTGTAAACTGTGGTTGTTCTCTGGTGCAGGGATCAGTATTCTGGACTGAGCATTCAAGTGTGGAAACAGGAAAAGTCTGGCATGTTATTAGATGCGTCCTTACTCATGCTCTTTGTAAGATTTCCTACATATCCCTGGATAGAAAATCAATGGTTACGTATGAAGTATCTGTGGTTACCTATTGGAAAGCAGCAATATGCTTCCTGAATTTGTGAAAGAAGCTTAGCTCTCTGATTTAGCAATGGAGGACTGCAAAAGACAGAAATGGAGATGACGCACAATAAGCCTTAGCTTTGCCAAGTTTATTGTGAGAAGCACCAAAAGACACCATGAGCAGGAAGTGAAGACCTACATACAAACAGATTTGCCTTTGAGCAGAGCACAATCTACTGCTTCTGCAGAATAAGACAAAGTTAATGAGGTAATATAACCAAAGCTTAAAGAAAAATGACTGCAGACAAGAGGGGAATTAGAGAGAAGAAAGGTACTTATACATATAAGAATTATTAATAAGGCTCAGAACTGTATATAAGCTACTTCCAGTGTTTGCACTATTCTAAGTTTTAAAAAATCATTAAACAATATAATAATAATTTTTCAGTAGAACTTTAGTTAGGAACAGGGCCTTGTATAATTATCAAATAAAAGATTATTTCTTGCTAAAAAGAGCTTTCCCTCTAAGTGCCAGTCAAAAGCATCAGACAAAAATATATTGCTAAGTGGTCAGCTGGTTATTTGTTTAAAGTTCTCAAACCAAACTGTGGTTTTAGCATCTGTGGGTGATCATAGATCAGCACTGAGCTCACAACTGCAGCTTTGCAAGACAAGGTCTACTCCTTCACAGTTCAGATGTGAAAACAAAGCAGAGCATGTGCCCTTACAAGGTTGTAGTGTCTGGTTGAGGAATCATATCCTACTAAATATGATAGGCCAGATCCTGCCCCTGGTTATGTGCCGTTGTCAACCCACTGACAACATTAACTACAAAATAATATAAAGTGACACAAGGATTAAGCATTTTTGCAGCTTAGAAAGTAGTGAGCTCACCTAAGAACATCCAGGCATTCTAGGCTTAAACTACTTATATCTTGCAGCTGCTAAATGTTCTTTCTGCAGAGTATACACGTTACAAAGCATGCAGGTGGCAGTCATATCCTATCATTATTGTATAAACAGTTTATTAAGCATACACGGTGTGACAGGGAAATGGAAGACAGCCAGGAATTTGATCTTACCTGGTGCTCTGTGCTGCTGCTTCACGGTCTCTTGCCATGCTCAGAAGTCCTATGCTTTGTATTTGCTTCAGGCCTAGAGCGTCAAAGTGTATCAGTTCTTTTACAAAGCCACACAGCATCAGTATGACATGTGAAACTAGCCAGTTCTACAGCTCTTTACACTTCAAATGTTTTCATGATACTGAGCCTTACAAGAAAAATGTCAACCCAGCCTGATCTTTAAGCCTTTCACCATTGAATCAACACACGTGTGTCACAGATATTTAACAGTAACTGTAGAGATGGGTGAACGAGTTTGTGGAAAATCCTGACCCAGCACGTCTTTGCTCCAAAAGCCCTCCCAAGAGTCTCTACAGTTCCTATCACATCACTGGAGATCTTATTTGTTAGTCCTTGCTAATTTCTTGGTCATTGTGCTGTTTGCTGATGATGCAGTAAAGCCACAGCTATCATCATAACCGAACCCTTTAGCTGAGTCTGCATAGCTTAATTATGAAACTTCTCTTTGGTAAAGCAGATAGGCAAACACCTACTGTAAAGAACAACAGTCACTCTGTTGAAACAAGCAGGATGTTCCACATGCTGGACGTGAAAAATGTGCTTAAATACTCAGCTGAATTTTTCTTCTTATATAACAAGCCATTTTTTTTTTTCACAGGAAGTAGATTAATTCTGAAAAGGAGGAAGGGGAAGAGGTCAGGTGTTTTGGGAAGCATTGGCCATCTCTGTAGTTGCTGTTTTATATTTCTCTGCATTCTCTATTTTACCATTCCGTATCTTCCACCTTCTACTACTTTTTTTTTTTAAGTTTTCTTCTCTTTTATTTTCTGCTGCCCTCCTTTTCTTTTTCACAGACTCTGTATCTGTAAGGACTTTGCTTCATAACTTTGTCTTGTACAAAATTAATTTAGTACTTATCTGTTATTTTGTGTTATTCTGCTTTAAATGTGTGGGTTCCACTGTCCAAGCAGAAGCAAAAGACCTGTGTGAATGCTGGGGAGCACCTTGTTCTCTGTGGCTGACAGGGTATAAAGCCTGTCATTCTTAATTGCCACCACAGATGACCTTTCAGCCTGAGTTTTGAAGTTCAATCATGAGATATACGGTATTTTCCAAGCTATTTGCACATGTTTTAACTGAGGACTGTGCGTATGTGTATGCAGCCATGGGTCATTACACAAAGTGAAACCACCAGCTTGTATGTCGTAGGCCACCAAAGAGTCACCAGCTGATAATGACTCTCGGTTTTTACTAGCCAGGGTCAAATTCATGCCAGTGACCTGGAAGAAAAGGGCTCCATATCTCATTACTAACATTCTGAGCAGTCCAACCAACCACTGCATTCAGGTCTTTCAGTAAAAAAATAATTAAAGAAAATTGAGGAAACTAAAGTAGGTATTTCAGTAAAACGCACGTGTGGTATATTACCACATTAAACATCATCCAGGAAGCATGAAAATTCTTCCACTCACAATCTGACAGTGCATTCTTAGCATACAGATATTTTCTTATATAAAACAGCTCAAACACTATCAACTGGATCCCAAGGTATTAGTATGATAGAGAAGCAGCTCCAGTCTGTAGAGTAGTAACAGACATTTAGAGAAATTCCTAAATACTTTTTTATTTGGTAGCCCTTAATTTTTCTGAGAGAGTCATTCTGGTCTGTTCAATAAATAATAAGATTCACAGAAGTCCCTCAAGTGCATTTAACAGAAGAAAAGGCATTTCAAAATGTTACTCAAGTCATACCAAGATAAACTAAAGTTTTAAAAAAAAGTCTTTTTCTTAAATCCTAAGTCATTAAGGAAATGCATTTGCAAATATCGAAACAGGATCCCATTATTCAAAATTTAGGATTTTAAAATTCTTTTCTCCCATTTCAAATGCTTTGCAATATTTTTTTTTTCTGGTTTGGCATTGTAAGTAACTGTTGTAAAGTTTCAGGATATTTAGACAGAAAGTACTCAAATCTGCAGGATACCCTTATTGTGATACTGATCCAGCAACAAAAGTTGCAAATACATGCTTCAATTCAGTTAAACTGCTGATTGCCAGAACACATTTTGGGATTTAGTTCTAACAGATCTAGGAATTTGAGGTCTTTAAAGCCTAGCTAATTTCAATAAACGTATACACTCAGCTTTTCACTCCTATTAAAATGATAAACAGTACAAAACCATTAACTCCAAGTTCTTTCCCATGTTGTCTGCACTACCATATAAAACATTTTTAATGTAAATGTCCTAATGTTGTCAAGGCACTCATTGAAGTAGAACTCACAGCCCCTGGAACTGCAGTTATGCCATCCTTGTATTTTTTTAAATACTTTAAACTTGGGCTTAGTATGTAAGCAGAGAAATTAATTTTTAATATTTTGTTTTACTATAGACTTGGATCATTTGGTTTGTGAAAAGCATGTTATTCAGCTGTTTACTTGGGTTTTTAGATATATTCTCCCTGTAGTAGGCTATTAGCCACCTTCAGTGCAAAAAATGTGTTGAAATAGTGTCCAAATTAGTTCATTTGCCTGAAAGGGAGTGGGAGTAGAATAGTGATAGTAAGAAAACTCTTTGTGTATGTTGTTCCAGGCATGATAGCCTTGCCAAATCCAGGTGTTCAAAAACCAGAAGACAGTTCTCCAAAACACAAAATTGGATCAAACATCACAAGATTAATATCTGTTTGTTTTTCATTTGATTTACTTTATGACTTCTGAGATTTAATTTTTAAATTAAAGCGGAGATTCTTACCTAACCACAGAATTTTGGAAGCTGGGAGATAAAGAAAAAAACTATACTGAAAACTTCATCTGCTCCTGCTTTTGCCCACCTTCTACTGCTCAATATCTACACTTGGAACTGTGAGGAAGGGGCTACACAGGCCATTTCACCAGAGCTGCAGCCCTGGATTCCCCAGCACATTGTGAACCTCTGGGCTGCCAGTTAATGTAGCATTAAGTCAGCTTTGTGTTGAGGAAGTGATGCAAATGAAAAGTAATGGCCCAGTGAGTTTGGCCCTGCACTGGAATCCAGTAGCAGCATCACCTCCACTTCTCTGTTGCACAAAACAGAGGCACATCTTCCTGCATCTGAAAAACATGGTGGTGACCTCCAAATGTTGTTCAGTGGCCACCTGGAAATTGCTGTGAAAGGTGTCACTGGTGGTTGTAAAATGTTTTTCAACTTCAGTGAAGATTTTTTTCTTAGTTTTTCAAGAGGAGTGGTACACTAAAGGTCTGCTTCTGTAACACAGATTTGCAGTAGATATATTTCTAGAGTCCATCTCAGAAATCAGTTACTATAAATGGCCACAGCATAGCACAGGTTACCCAAATAAATCCAGCTGTTGCTACAAGAAGACATTTCTAGGATGGCAGCCTTCTGTCTGCAGTAATAGAAACCAGATCCCACCATAAACTGCAAGATTTTTCAGCTAAATTCAGAAAATTCTCCCCAAATAATGGTGAATACTTGGGCTATTCAGAGAGATTTCATTTGATCGTTTCTGTAAAGGGTAGTCTGTGAACTCTAAATGTAAATTTCACACATCTGAATGATTTTGCCTCTACATAAACTAAGCTGAAAAGATAGATGCATGAAGTCTCAGAGACTTCATATAAGTCCAATATAAGCACCTTAAAGTTTGTGACCTGCCTGTGATTATCTCTTAAGAAAGAAAAAATGGAAATGGAATAATTTTTTTTTTCTTTCCAGAAGGAAAACAGGGAAGCAGGCACATCTGGTGACTGGGGAACAATAGGAGTAAGACAGATTTCTGTTTGACATTTTTATCTTATGTAATGCTGACTTTGCAAACTGCTTTATGATAGCAGACTTCTAATATGTTTTCTATTTATGATCAATTACTGTATAAAGTAAACAGAAGTCTACTACTTCTATAAATTAATTACCCCAAAAGCTTTCAATTTAAAAGACAAATGTAGTTGATTGACTTTACCAGAAAGTTTTACCTGAGTTTTAAGGTAGGAGTATAAGTAATATACTCTTTACAGAGTAAGTTCAAGAATGGCATGTTATATTACTGTGCTATTATCGAGAAATTCAATGAATGTTTTCAAAACATTGTTTACAGAATGCATATGGCAAAAAAAGAAAAAAATAATTTTGTGAGTCAAGTTTGTAACCACTCTTAATTCCACTGGTTGCAGTGGATTTATAGCCAGAATTCATATGGCATGTTGTGTTTAAATGGATTGGCCTGTTCTCTTCGGCATAACAGAGGTCATTCCAAGCTGGTGATCTTTTATGGAGCAAGAAGTAGGAGCATTCAAACCTCAAACAAATTCAGTTACATATTCTGCCTATTTAAAGGATAAATACATACCAGTTGAACAACCAGCACTTCATGGATGGTTCTCATTCAACAAAGAACTAAATGAAACAACTGAGTTTATTACAGCTTCTTCAAAAATCCTTTCCAAAGTGCCACATACGAGGATTCTGCTGCACATCACAGCGTCAAAACTTTCTCCTGGATGCTGGTAAAATTAGCCTTAAAGACTATCCTAGTTTCAAAGTTATTTCCATGATACAAAATGTGGAAGGAGAAGCAATGTGAATATGCTGACATAAGCAGGTCTCCTTGACCCATTCCTGGGATAGTGTTACAGTGTTTAGGAAACTATCTGATCTCTGAGTCTGCTTGTCTAGTTCAGTCTAGTGAGTACACACCTAAATAATGCACTAGTCTAGTCTAGTACTCAGAAAGCATTACTGTGTTTCTAACCTGATCATCCCAAGCTTATGCAACTGTGTCTTCTGTCTTTCCCACTAACTTCTGAATGTATTGGCCAAGCTCAAACAAATTCGATAGATGAGAAGTGATCTCAAAGATACCAAGTTCTACCCAGCTACACGAAAACTGATGACTAGATAGATGACTGGCCTCATTAAGAGAAAAACTGCAACATGAACTTAAAAGTTCTGTTTTGTCTGGCTTACCAGCTGGACAATCAACACACAAGCAGCCACAGGACATGCTGCCTCTTGCCCAGGTAGTAATTAGGTACAGCAATGAGACCTCAGGATACTGTGTATGGACAGCAAGAGAGGACAAGAAGGCACAGGTGGAAGATTTGAGGTCCTGGATGGAAGAATCATAAGGCACATGAGAGGAGGCAGCTGATATTACCAGCGTGGAGCCTTATGGAGACATAAGATTAAAAGACAAAAGTGTAGGTGTTGATTTATGACAACATTCTTCATCACCAGAAAGGCGTGTAGTTGGTGGTTATCAATAATATGCAACTCTTCTTTTTTGTTTTTCAAGAGAAGAAATGTATATCTGAGAATCTGATCTAGGTTAGATGCTCAGTCAGAAGTCAGTGGCTCTATACTCAACTGCAGGTTCCATGATTCTGTGGTTGTCTTTCTTGGACATCACATGCACAGGGGCTCTAACTTACCTTCTAGGCTATATAGATGCTTGAAGCTACAGTATATCACACATCAGAGTATATTAATGGAATCAAATAGGTGACCATGGAGTCATAATGCTTCATGACGATATATATGTAAATACTAAGGAACATAATAGCTCTTCAGCAATATGTCACTATATTGACTTGCTATGGTATATGTTGTATAATCTAACTACAGGGGTGACAAAGACAGAAATAAAATCCCCTCAATTACTACGTGCTGTGCATTTGCATGGTATTCTTTGCTCTCTGACAATTGTGCATATTCTCATTGTGACCGCAGCTGGTAGTTTTCAGTGTGAGGAACAAAACTGAAGATAATGTGCAAAGATTACAAAGATGAAGCTACATTTTCAGTTGTTGCCCTTTCTCATACAAAACTTCAACAAAATTCTTCCCAACAGAATAAGGAAAAATGCAGAACTGGATTCTTTCCTTTGCCAGGCTGCAGGCGAACTGCAACGTATAGAGCACTGCCACCAGAGAGGAAATGGTACTGATAATGAAGAGGGTTTCTTCTGAAAATAATTCTACTGTTTTTGAGTGGGTCACCCAAGTACAAAAGTGGGCCCTGTAGTTCTGAGTGCTCTTGATAAACATTTTTGATACAAATGTCATGCTTTGGTAGACCCGTGTTGCCATATGACTAAACAAGAGGGATATTTGTCTTCTGATGCCTTAAAAAGGGTTATCGTCATACCATTCTCTCTATGTAAAAGGAAAGCAATGACTAGACAAGTACTTAGTACATGGTAAGAGAATAAAGGCAGGAGTTCTCATCTGCATCTCTGGCTCATGTTCATGAAGTCATTAACCTCAGTGGACTTATTTACCTCGGTCTTCAGACCAGAAACTATTCTCAGTGAAAGAATAAGCTGCAAAGGGTAACATTTCCCCAAACTCGTGGCTGACAAAAGCCATTTCATTGCCTGATATATTAGAGCTCCCCTAGGGTTGCTGTGAATGAAATCCTTCTACCTATAAACATCAAAGGACTAATGCTCCAGCTGGAGATCAACAGGCACTAGTGACACTGTTGAAAATGCTGAATATGAAAAGTGCTTATTCAAGGAGAACTGACAGTTGGAGGTACCTACTGTCTCTCTGGTTCCTTTGTATTCCTGAAACAGTACACTCTGCTCAGAGGTCTTGAGCAGGACTCAGGAATTAGCCCTGATTAATTTATCCATCTCAGTATTTCTACTGGGCTCATCAACAAGATAACTTGGTAGGAAGTGCTTAACTGCTTATTCAGTTGAGCATTATTATTGCCATCAGCATTTCTTGTGGATCTTTCAGTGAATTTACAATTAAACAGTGCACAGCTTGAATCCACAAAACCTTGGCATGCACCAACAGCAATGGGGGACAGACTCTTCAGTTCAAAATCAACAGCATTAAACAAATATCACTACAGTACATAAAAATCTATATTTTCCAGACCAGAAGAGAAAGCATAACCTACCTCTTTCTTTTTAGAGTCACTTAAATTGTGTCTACTGTGCTTCCCTTTAATAAAAATACTATCTGGTAACACTTTCCCTAATAAATAGCAGTACCCTGAACAATTTTTACTGCTATAAGTTCAGTGCCTGTAATGAACTTGAGAAAATTAATCATGCTGCATCTTAAAACACTAGTGGCATCAGTCATTTCAGAACTGGTTTGCAGCAAAAGCATCTCCTGGAAAGTATGGAGCACTGCAACTCCCATCGAGCTCAGTAAGACTGACACTGTCTTAAGCTGAAAACTTTTGCATATGTGTAGGAGAAAAATACACCAGTCTATCCCAGAGCTTATAAACTGTTTTCACGAGAAAAGTTCAGCTCACACAATTAGATGTTTAAATTTGCAAGCTCTCTTCAAAACAATATTAAAGAAGATCGTATTCTGACATATTCACTTTCAGTGTGTCCTGATCCTTAAGTGTTATTTTTGATTCACAGCTGCAGATTTCATTTATGCGATCTCAGTGTTTTGGGCTTGCATTAATGAAATCTGTTAGAAGCAATCACCTGTGGTTGTGTCTTTGGCTTTTCCACATCTTGTAGATTAGCAGCATGAAAGAGAAAATACTGACACAGGACTACCTATGCAGGTGATTTTTGTCATAAAGCAAAATCATAGTCACAGAGCCACCAGCCTCTTTTTCTGCAACAAATTCCTACTGCTTTCTGGATTGTGACTATCAGGGCTTGTCAGGTCTATTCCATGTATAAAATATTTGTGCCGGTCTTTTGCCAGCTGGCAGTTTAAACCAACACAGTTCACTGTGAAAATGTTTTGCCTGGTTTTAAAATCAGATCTAGGGTTAAACTAAAGATTGTACCAACTGTATGTCTTAAATCCACTCATTCCATCTGACCTGCAAGTACACATCTGCTGCATGTTAGCCTTACCCTGCTGTCTGACAGTGGCACACATTCGAATCCTCATCATTTTGATTAAAGACTTGGTTTTGTTAGGATGTCATGTACAGTATATCAAAGGAGATCAGTAACCAGTCTGAAAGTCAGATGACAAAGAAAACAATCAGCACATGCACAGTTAAGCAGAGTTTCATGAAAAGAAGGCTTAACATAATGAGTCATAATTTGGAAAAGTGTCTGTAAGTGGTCTCAGTACTCCAAACTCATTGTGGACAGTTTAGGATTTTAGAAATGGTTACTAAGTGCAGACAATCACAAGAGATGTGTTGTCATGGGCTCTGTGCTACTGAGTACAAATTGGTTATCTCAGACAATCAAACTGTACAACATTCAGACTTAAGACAGGCAAAGCACAGTGTATTTCAGAACATTTGGTAATAATTTTTTAAGTTTTGGAGGTTTTTCCAGCTGTTCAGTAAATTAATGTAGAATACTACACTGTCTTTCCTTTAATCAATGGATAATGAAGAGCATTTGTTTCTGTTGTAAGACTATCTAAAATACTACTCTGTTTAGTAAAAATATGATTTTTTTGCCTACTCCATTAAAAAGACCTGCTGCTTTTTGCCTTCCCAACTGATTTCTGGTTTAAACATTTTAACCTATTATGTTTCCTGTTTGTGTTTGTTAGTGTATATATAAGTGCATCTGTGTCTGTGTGTCAAGATCATTATTAATCATAGTAATGGCAGGGAAAAGAAAGAAAACTTTTAAGCCTGCTGGAAGAGCAATAGTGTTCCACTAAGTTCAAGGTCTGCTAGGATTAAGGTTTGGCTGATCTGAGCCACCTGTTCTTCAAGGGAATGCAAAAAGATGTGAATACAGTTCCTGAAGAAGAGAGCAAGGATTAAGCAGTCTTAGGAAAAGACAAATCCAGATCTCTGCTGAAAAGAAATGGTCAGTGTTAGCTGCCAATCCTACTAAAACAAAGTTTAGGGCCTGCTGTTTGTAACATTTTCTTTGATGGTTACCCCTCCACATGTCTTTATGTGAGAAAAAGTAACAATTATTTATGTAAGATATACGTATATTTCTCAAGGTATACAGGAAAATCGGTTAGAAATCTTTCAGTTAACTTTAGAACTGTTACTAAATCGACTAAATTGTTTTTAAAACAGAAATCAATTTTTTAATGACCCACCAGTCCTTTTGTTTATGTAACTTCAGGATTTCACAAGTGAGTAATTTGTAATCACTTGAGCTGTCCACTGAAGGATCAGGCTTCCATCCAGTGTACATATGGCACTTGTGCCTTCAGGCTTAGGGTTTTAAAGCCTGTAAAGAAATGCAGTCAGGCATAACATGGACTACCTGTGACCGAGAAACATGTGCTCATTAAAGAACACCTCTGCAGGAGAGGAACAGCACAGCAGCTGGGAAAGCTGCAGCAGGGTGGGTTTCTTTGGATCACTATGTTAAATGCATTTGGAAGGCAAAAGAACAGCTTCTTGCACAAAGAGATATTACATGGACACTCCTACTCTCTGGAAAATGCTGATCTTGAACATATGATCAATGTATTTTGCAGGTTTCCTTTTAAATTCATCTGTGTTGTTTTAATGCACTTAAAGACATCCTGTGTTTTATCTTCTGCACTGACACCACCAGAAAATTTTCCATGGTATGCTGGTATATTTGTGCATGATCTTCAGCAGGAAGCTCTCCTTTGGTCTTCTAAGCCATGTGCTATTTATTATAGAACTAGGACAGGAGCTGCTATTTTCTCAAGCAATTATGTGAATGGGGACCACAAGCCCTTTTAACTTCCAGTAAAACTCACCTGAAACATTTAAGTATTTTGAAAATTTCAGCAACCGAGTTCTGAAAGAGCTTTTGGAAGAGTATGAATACATTCCTGTACTTAATCTTTATGAAATAAATATTTTAGTTCTTTTTGACACTCATTCCCTCTGTATCTTCAGACTAGGCTACAAGCAAAGAAAACTTTTACTTACCAATTTGAGTTCACAAGGCTTTGTAAACATGAAATTTACTAATAGAGTAATACTTTCACTGGGATTTCCTTGCCAAGATTGACAGAACATCTTTGCAGACATAAGAAAATGTGGACTGCTATATTGGTGAGACCATCCTATCATAGGTGATTTTGACTTGTCTTCTTTTTGTAAACTTCACTGCCGCAAAAAACATTCCAGTGTCTTATCAGACCAGAATCCACAGATTAATAGGATGGCTATGGTAACTTATTTTTACTGTTAGTGCTTGTTTAAGCTCTGTTAAATCATTCTCTCCATCTTCAGCCACTGGATTAAACTGTGGGAAAAGACAGATTGCTCTTATTCAGCAAAGTTCTCTTTACTGCACATTGCAAAAGAATTAAGGTGATCTTTATTGCAATGGGCAGCAACAGAAATTATAATGTAGCTTAGGCTCTTGTTCACTGTAACAAAGGTACATTTGTTAGCACTTTTCCCTTCCTCAAGTTTTTGCTTCTTCTTAGTGACCACAATCAGATGTCTGGGACATCCCTCCAATATACATTTCTCTCCTAACACTGTTTTTTCAGGATTTTGCTTTTCCTTTCCCATGCTATTTGACAGGTTTTGTAGAGAATACATTTTTATATCTTTTTAAAATATTTTGCTGTATTAATACGTAGATGAAGGTTTATAGTAACAATACTTATTTGGGACAATATACAGATGCATATATCTGCAAATATCAAACTTGTATTCAGTTTCAATGAAGCACAAGAAACATTATAGCTACCCTATAAGCTACTTTCTTTACACCCATACAAAATGAGTAATACCATGGCTGTACACACAACATCAACAGCTTTCCCTCAAAAAGCAGTGCAGTGTGGTTCCATTTAAAGACTGAGGGGATGAATCAAACCTCCTTCATTACTTCCGGGAGATTTTGTCACATCTATTTAAAAGAATACCCAAACATAAAAATGAGCCTACTGAGTCACAGCCAGAGTCTCTGTATCCTATCTTTCACACAAATGGATGCCTAGGGAAGAGTAGCAATAAGACAAACTTCAGAAGAACAACATTCAGTGCTACTGATGTACTGCATCTGAAAGCAAATCTTTGCTTAGTTCCTTTTCCAGTGAGCATTGACATTTAATCTTATGTTTTCTTTCAGCTTCTATAGTTTCATGCCTTTTCACTTTAGCAAACTCTGAAGTGTTTTAGGAAATTAAGTTCCTACAACAAAAGTGTCTTTATCATTAACACAGCAGACCGACGCTGACAGAAACCAAGAACTTTGTAAAAACAAAACAAACTCCACAGCACTGTGAGATAATATGCATCCATAAAATGCACTTTTACAGTTTTCTCTCTTTTGTCTCACTTAGGAAAAAAGCAAAACATTTCAGCAGCAAGTTTACGGAAGCACTGTTACAACACGAGCCCTTCAAAGCTACGTGCTAATTCTCCTACCTGGTGCTCAGCCAGCAGATGGGGCTATTAAAGTCACATGAATGAAACAGAGAAACAGTGTAATTACAAAATTAATGAAACTCTTCAAGTAATAAAGGTCAGGATAAAGTACACTTTACAGCTTAGAAGAGATCTGGATGCATTCAATAATACAATAATTTACTGTATTTTTTTCAAATAATGTACATGTGCTGGAGACTGAACTAAAGTTATTGCACGTACTACTTTCTTTTGTATGGGTGGAATTTTTATTGACTGTGATGAGGTCCACTTACACCAATGTTACACTTTTCAAGTAAGATCTAAAAGAAAAGAAAAGTAAACATGTTGTGATTGCACACCAAGTATTAAATCAGTATAATTTCAGTGTTTTGAATTGCCATGGGAATAGCTGACTTCCCATCAAGTTAAGTCTTGCATAGGTAGCAGTCATGCTTCTCTGTTCCTAATGGTGCTACCATCACTCCCTTCCCTGTTGACTATTGTTCGGGTATAATTATAATGTGCCTGCAGAAAACCCATTAGATGTCTAGCTTTTGTTTGTAAATTATATGTATCGTAAGGTTTATGAACTGATTTGTGTGTTAAAAATTCACAGAAGAATTCCAAGTAAAGAGCTTTAGAATATTGTTTTTCAGTAAATGAAAATAGCAAGAGTAGACACCATGTCACTATTTTAAAATGGAGATATGGGCCCTTTTCTCCAGCGCAACTGAACCTGCCTTTCAAATATTACAAAGGACAATTGGGCATTGCCTAAAGGCTGTCTGTTTGCAAGCAACACAGCCAGTGAGCAATTTATTTATTAAGGGCACAGCAGACATGTCATTCAGCTGCACATTTTGCCCAAATCTAAACCCGAAGATGCTGTTACAAACCTTACATTCTTGAATTGCTCCTCATCCTACCAAAATATATTACTGGAGTACACTTTTGTTATCGGAATTGATCTGAAAAGTGATATAAGCAGAAAGAGATATCTTCTTTAAAACTTCATCTGCTCAGAGACCTGGAATCACACAGGATGCTGGAGAAAATACATTAAAGAGAAAGCAGTGAAGGAGAAATGAAGGGACATATTTCATAAAGTATGAGGTCACCCTGCTGTCTCAGCAATCTTGTCTGTCTCTTTTTATCACTGAATTTAGGTATTAGATTTCCACATATCTTATATCTGGAAGGTTAGGAGTGATACTTGCTGAAGGGTATAGGCTTTACCAAGCATTTGGACTGCCCAGTTGTGCAGCAGTCTGCAGCTGAGATTTGTACTTTTTTAAAATTTAAGCTATCAAAACTGTTACTTTATTTCTTAAAGGGCAAGGAATACACCAGAGAATTTTAAACCCTGTATCTAATGTTTCTCCTTCATATGAGTTTCATAGCAGTTGTCTTTTACATATCAATTAGTTTTAGTATATTTAGATGGACTGAGATGGAGAACTAGGTTCAATAAATCTGGAATTAGCACACTATTAGACATAAGACCAAACCCCTGGCTTTACTGTAGCGTTCTAAAATTTACCTCACTCTAGAGCTGAGAAACATGGAAATGCTAGTACTGGTGCATCAAAGCATTGGAAAAATTTAATCAACGGCACCTTCAAGCTATTATGCATATCAAGTGGCAAGATAAAATCATGAATAACAAAGTTCTGCAAAGTGGTTGCACAAACAGTGTTGAAGCAATCTTATAAAAGCATTCTGCTGGACTGGACATGTCCTCTGCATGGAGGACACCAAGCTCCCAAAGGAAAAAATGTGCAGTAAACTTTTAATGTGTGGAAGATCAAGAGACCGACGGAGGCAGAAGTAAAAAAGATGCCCTGGAAAAAAAGAAAAATGAACCTCACCCATTGTGACACAGGTAGCAACACATGTGGCAAACAAAAAGCGTTGGCCAGGCCCATTACCGTCTGCTGCAGAAAGCTTGGAAGAAAGACATGCAAGCCAAGAGGAGAAGAGGGTAACTGACAGGCAGAGAGAGTGGGAGAGTAGGAGCACGTGCAGAGAAGCTGCAGAAACAGCCAGCAAAAATGATCCCAACGTACGGAAGTTGATGTCACACAAACTTGTGCTTCTTTTGTCTTCAGAACAACAGGCATCAACCAATGATGACAAATTCACATTTGGGCCTTCATGCCAAGCCTTAATCTGTGGTGCAGCAGTTAATGTTATTCTTGGAGCTAGACAGAGTCTTGCCTAAACAGCAGTAACCTAAAAGAGTGTGTTCACTTCAGCTCCATTAAAAAATGTGGGTGGGGTGAAGTACCTGGGAAAGAAGCAATCACGAAAATTATCCATAAGGAAGTTCATTTCATGCTTCTAAAAGGGTTTGGCAATAAGCAATTGGGGATTTTTGATTAGGGAAAGGTCCTTGCTCTGAAAAAAAGAGAGAGATCATTTATCCGGTAGATTTGAGAGATAAAGGGTTCAAAGGCATCCATTTTTATAAAAGAAATCATCTATTATTTGTATTTTCTCCTTTTCCCCTGGCAATGTCTGCTCTAATTCTTTATTATTGAGCTTAGGAGACTCTTACTTTCACAGGAGACATGAAAGAAGGACATTAAGTTCACGTCACATCTGTGAACATGTTGCCATGTCAACAGGCAGTACTTTGTGGCTTAATTATTGATTGACTCATGTTCCTTTAGGACATAACACAAGCAATAACAGCACACTGAGAAGCTTTTCTAACTTAGATACCTCTTTATGCCATATAAGAGGTGTGGCACTTCCAAGCTAGGCATGGGTAAGGTCTGTATTGGAGCTTTAGCATAAAAGACCCTACCACAGTCATATTGCATAAAGAATATGGTGGTCTCAAACATACATAATTATATTGATCATATTGATAAAGAACTAGGATTAGAGCCTCTGTTGTTAAGACAAAAATCCTTAGCCTGCACACTCCAGCTAAAGAAGAGCTTTTCTAGGTAATGCATGGATTAGTTCCTACAATCACTCAGTCATTCAACAAGTTAGGCATAGCAACCAGAACAAGTTATCTCCAGGCACAAACTGTGGAGTAAGAGAAGGTAAGAATTTACAGTGCATTATGTAATCCATGGTAGCTATTCTTGTGCACAGTTTTTCTGTGGTAGGTACAAGGTTGATTAGCCCACTTTCACTGAGCAGCAAACTACCTAAAATTACCTTATGTTTACCCTGATGTAAAAGCATATACCCTAATTATTAACCATGCAGTACCAAATACTACAAACTACCACTCTAACTTGCCTCACAGGAATTTGTTCCCACAGCTACAATTCCAGGTAATTGTCTTTATACACAAAGCAAGGGACTATAAACAGGTGGAGAGGAGCATTGAGTTGTTCCAACAACTCTCAGTAAAGTTTGAGAAAGATAAACAGAACAGGAAGAGAAAAGTAGTACTTTTTAACGTGACAGATCTGAATCTGATCCCTTTCATAGCTGGGTAAAACAGGATTATCTATGGTGGAGTTCTATGAAGTCTCCTTTACGAGGGTAAATTCAGATCTTGTAGCCAAAGTGTGGTTGCGTAGGATTCTTAGGAACTCAAAAACAAAGCAGAAGGGTAGGGTCTCATTTTTTGAAAGAGGGTATTTAAAATAGACAAAAGGCATGTAGGAATGCAAGATGGATCTAGTCCAAAAAGAGAAGTAGTTGTTTGGTTTTTTTTACAGTATAGGCAATTCCTTTGGAAATACCACTTAAGATTGTAAGGTTAGTATCATGGGAAGTGGATGCACAGAAAGAGGTGGAGAGCATCTTGGAACCTCCTTTTGATGTGTGTGGTCATGTTCTCATCCTGCAAAGTTTTACATTTCATACCCAAGTTCTATACATAGTGATGCTCACACTCGATTTGTCACTGCTGTACCGTTTCGGTATGCTGTGGGCCAAAATAAGTACTCTTTGCTGCTTAGTTCTTTTGCTGCAACATACAGAAATAATTAAGATATAGCTTTAATTTAGAAAGTTATAATTGAACCAAGCAGATTTAAATTAGAAATGTTCCACCATTTTTTTTCAAAGTTTTTTTTATATCATGGAGAGATAACTCTTCTAAATAAGTTCTTTTAAGTAACTTCTATATGAAAATTACATTTCTTACAGAGTTATGCTGAAATATATACTTTTACAATAAACTTGAAATCTCTTTTCTGGTTAGAATGTCTATTTATTTGAATATATATTTCACATTTTTTGGGCTGGCAATATTTGCTTTTCAGCATGTCACTGTGCTTTGGAATTTACTATTGTTTCCTGTGAAGTATCATCTCCAAATCAGAAATCCCATCTGATGACTAAGAAAATATATTCACTGATCAGATCTACTGATTTTACTCTGTGGCTGGGATCAAGTCTGTCCAGGCCTCAGAACCTCCTTCATATAATCAGGAAAATAATACTTCCCTTCTCCTTTTGGTCTTCAGTGTCCAGATGGCCTCTGGGACACTCTCCACAAATACAGTGCTCAGCACACTGGGATTACAAATCCTGTTTGAGCTTCTTAGCACAATAAATGAATAATAATGAGGGTGGTTTAGTTTCAGAAGAGCACGTCCATTCAAGCCATTTATGTAAACAAGTTAACTTGATTCACAGAAGTGCCGCAGCCTTGCAAATTCTCCTTTCCTGGTCTGTAAAAATGACACTTTTAGCTCCTCATTGTTCTTGCTTAGAGCTACTTTTCAATTTAATGAGCAAACTTTTCTCTTGCCCTTTCACTCCTCTCTCTTTAAGCATTAATCTCTTGGGTAAAACATTGTCAAATGACTCCTGAAAAGCTAAAAATATAATGTCCATGCTACACCCTATCTTGGCAGTGTTATCTTCAAAGACTTCCAGAAGGCTAGTGAAGCATGACTTCTCTTTCTCCTAAACCATGTGTACACAACTAATCAGGCTGAAGGATGCTTTTACTAGATACTCCTTCTCCTAATCTGTTAAAATTCTTTCAAATGTCATTCCTACTCATGAAATTATCCTCACTGGTCTGTAATTCCACATGGTAAGACCTTTATTAAAGAAAGCTCAAGGTGAAAGAAAATAATGATACAGAAGAGCATATAATTTGTGACGGTTTGACAAACTGTGTGTGGAGCTGTAATAGGCTGAGAAAAGTCGTCATTTGCCTCAGAAAGTGTTATATGAGTTATCACGTCACAGTCACTCAAACTTTCTTTCCTCTTTTTAAACACTGGAGTTACACTGACCACTAGCCAGCTCTGAAGGAGCCCTCTGACTACCTGAGCAGCGAGGAGCCCACAAGGAGTCTCAATTGTTTTGCATAACCTGAAGAACACAAAATTCAAGAGGTACACTTTTCTTTCTACATTTGTTCCAGAGATAGCCAGTAGAAACGAAGAGTCATAGACCTGTTGCCCTCAAAACTGATCAGTATAGTCAGCAGCTTATATGTCAAATGCCTCCTGCTGCTTCCTCTGGATTGATACATATTGACATTACCCAAACCAAATTAATATCCTTGAAAAGCATATATTCATAAATCTTAATAAGAAGCATTCATTAATACTTTCTTTGTTATGCCACTCTTTTGCCTGCACTTTATATAGTCCATGGTATGATGCAGCATTCCAAATGCAACCACTGAATGACAAACCAGGAATTTGTTGTTTCATGCAATTCCTAATTTCACCATTGCCACTCACATTTACGGCCTCACAGAGAGAAGAATCTCTCAGCTGGTTTCAGACAGAGACTCTGTAGCTGGCATGGCTTTACTGACTGGTTGTTTGGTTGAATGATAACATAACCTTGCATGTTCACCCTGTAATAAAGGTACAAAAGGAAACAAGATGAACCAGAGGTGAAACAGCACCATATAATTTTCAGCAGCATGATTAGATTGTTTATTTCTTTACAGCTGGACATGTATCCTTCTTATCTACTAGCTGTAGCGAGCCAAAATGCCAAAAGCCTAAAACATAGCTGTATGAGGTCACTCTGGCATTAGTCAAATTTTTTACTAAAGAAAAAGAAGGAGATGCTGTTCATTCTATTGGATTTATATACTGACACATGATAAAAATCCTACCCCTACCAAAGATTCATGCAGGGAGACTCTTCAGTGGCTCAGCAAAAATGTGCAGCTGGCACAGATCACTTAATTATTTTTTTTCCAGGGGTTACAACCACAATTACTCTTAAATGCATTTTCTAAAGATTTTAGAATGCAAATAATTTACAACTTTGTTTATTAAAAGATATGGCTAAGTTTATTTTAAGGGTACAATACAGTAATTATTACATGACAAGGCTGACTCACAACAGAACACCCCTGTTCCCTTTATTCTTCTGATAAGTACAACTCTTCTTTTTACTAATGCAGTTCTAAACAAATTATGAGCAAGTGTTGCTTCTCCCATATGTAGTACATAACAGCATCTGAATGACTATGATGAAGTCATCATAGCTGGAGGACAGAAAACAACCTGAAGTTGAAGAGAGTCAGCAAATAATCTGATCCAGGGTCCAGAATGTCTCCTTGGCTGCCTTAAATTTTATATGTCTATGTGTTTCTACTTTGAAGTTTGGTCATGTATTTGAAATTGAGTGTTAAGCACTACACTAGGCCCAGCTCTCAAATACTCTCTAAATACTTCTCAATACTTCTCAATGGGCTCTCTCAAATACTTCTAAATGGGCTTTCCCTGACTTATCAATTTACTGATTTAGCAATCAATTGGTTTACTTTGTGCAAGTCCCTGGGTGTATGACCATGTTATATCAACAGCTGTAACTGCTGCCTGTGGATATTTTCTTGGACAAAACAGATGACTCAATGCATCCTCTTCTAACAAAAATTTGAGGTGTGGCCACCTACTTCAGTATGTTTCTGTCCGGAATAGCAACCTCAAAGGACGCGAAGCATAAAAGAACAACTTCTGTAATGTTTTGGTACTTTCTGATCATTCTTTAGCATTCCAAATATTGATGATGTCCTATGCCACTTGCTTCTGACCAAAAATGTCAGTTAGGAAATGATAACGTTTCAGGAATATAACTTACAGTTCTGCTCAGGGAGAAATTCCTCCTTCAGCATTGTTCTTCCCACTCGGTAACCTAGACTGAACTCCTTCAAGCCAGAATTGCTTGCCTTCTTTTTCAGCTGCCCTAGAAAAGGTATGGAAGAGATGTCATCCTCCCATTCCTCTTATGTTTCTTCACAATGAATGACAAAATTTCAATAATGCCAGCAGGATGATCCAATATATGGATCCCAGTAGTATGACCCAATGTATTGAACCAAATACCTTAATATGGTTATTAATCAGAAAGGCCTGGTTTGGTTTTTTTGTTTGGAACCCATTCCTGGGGTTCTGAACTGTCAACAGTGAGCAACGGGAAAACAAAAGCCAATTTAACAAAACTTTTTTGAAAACCTTTAAAGAAAGTTTTCAAAACCGGTCTGGAACTCTGAGTATCCTCTACTAATCACTTCTGGCTAACCAAGCTTGTGGAAGTAGATCCATTGCCTTGGCTTCACTCTGTCTCTTTTTATTGATCAGGCTCCTTTGAAAAGTAGAAAACGCACCTGGAGATTACAGCTCTGGCTACACCTCAGTCAGAGCTCTCTAGTGAGATCATGGTTGCTAGTACACACCTCTCCATTTTAATATATGCATGTTTCACAGTAAACAGAAGTGCTCATAACATATTTGCATTCCCAAATAAAAAAATGCAAGTAAGCACCTCAAACATCCCGTTTTTATTTACTTTTTGTGGACTAACATCCATAGGTGGTCCCAGTCCTGAATTCAGACTTTCTCTGTTGTAGAGGCTGACTCTTTACCCCAGGGTTTAACATAACACTGTACCATGAAGGAAACACTAGTTCACATTCCAGCCTTTTCACTAAATGGAATGGAAACTGTATACACTCACTCCAGGTATAAAATTAATCTCTTCCTAGTGCTCACTGGCCTATTAGCTTGGCAGCCTTTCAGCACTATGCTTTTAGAGCATCGACACATTTCAAAGAAGAAAATAATGAGTCTTTAAACTCCTGTTTATAGAATTGAAGATTCTTTGATTCTGTTTCAAAATCATGATGATCATGACATAGAACAGGAGAGTTGTGTGTAAAATGAGTTACATGTAAGATCTCTGTTATTCATATGCATGTTAAACCTTCTGAGTTTGAAAAGGCCTGTTTACTTGTAGAAGAAACACTATGGATTAGTGAACTTTGCTATTTTAGTAATCATATGCCACACATTTACGAAAGATCCATTTAAGAAACTTTTTCTCATGTGTGCTTCTCACATTTTTAAGACCAAATAAAGAGAAGTACCAAGTTCACTTGTACCATTAAATCAATGACATTTTTCCCCCAAAGTTGCCTCCTTTCTGAAGTTTTAGCAACACCTGGCATTAAAGAATTTCAGTGCAGATGTTATACATAACAAAAACCTCCCAGTACATTCTGATTGCCTGCTGTAATATGCTTCATTTATTTAATTATTTGAAAAATTTTGTCTGATCAGTAAGCTGATTCTGTAAACAATTTCTCATATGATTATCTGTTGACAGTTGGTTGACTTTAGTTACTGTTTTCACTAAGACTCATTGAGATTGCAAAAGACATAAAGTGATTAAAGGGTTTAAGTTCTGCACATCATATGAGCATCTAACTATACTTTTCTGTTGCTATATGAAATAAGATACAGTGGTCCTTATTAAGTACGTATTAATTAATAAAAGAACTGTAAAATTGTAACCACATCAAACTGATCTAGAATTGTACAATAATCTTTTATCCTGGTTAAAAAGATACTAGTTATTTTGGCAAAGAGGTTCTAAGATATTTTTCCCTATGCTATGTGTAAATAGTATACACAAATATAACCTGTATGTGGCACACAAAGAATATGCAATAGTCTCTTTTTTACTTTGAGTCACTGTTTCTAAATATCTGCTTAAGAAGATACATGGAATTCAGACAACTCTTCCACTTTCTGTTTCTGACAACATTGGTGGCTCTTCTAAGCTGCAGAAGCCTCTAGAAAAAGAGGAGGAAAAGGTTAATTGTCTTCTCACTTGCCCAGGTTTTACACTGATGTAGCTTCACACAGTTGGCGTGAGGTCACTTTCACTTTACACCGTCCTAGGAGTCAAAATCTGACTTTTCACCGAACCGTTCCTATGCAGGTGCCCTGACACCAAAGGCCACCTCTCGCCAAAGGGGCCCGAGCACCTTCCCACGGGTGGCACTCCCCGCCAGGGACTTCAGGCACGGCGCTCCTCTCACCGCAGCCGAGCTGTGGCCGCTCCGCGCCTGGAGCCCCTTGTCCGAGGCGGCTCCCCGAGCCCGACGAGGGCACCCCGGGCTGTGGGGGCAGCTCGACCAGTCCGTGGGGCAGCTCTCGGCCGAGCCCAGGGCGGGCCCAGAGGTGGCAGGTGACAACCCGCCTGTCCCCCGCCCCCGGCGCCCGGCGGCGGCCGCTAAATACCGGGGGGGGACAGGACCGCCCTTGCTGGGGGCACAGCAGGCGCTGCCGCCGGCTCGGGCCGCCTCACGGTCGGCCAGCGGGTGAGGACCTGCGTGGCCTCGTGGGACATGGACGCCGTGAGTACCTCTTTCGGGGCGTCGCCGGTGTGCCGTGCCGTGCTGTGCTCGGCCGGGGGGAAGCCCCGGCTGAGGGGGCGCCCGAGAGGGGGCCGCTCGCTCCTGAGGGGGCCGTTCGGCGAGGCCGGGCCCGGAGCCACCGCCCCGCACGTGGCAGCGGCGCGACGGCTTCGCGGGGACCGAGCCGGGACGGAGCGGGGATGGAAGAGGGATTGAGCGGGGAGAAGGTGGGCCGGAGCGGGCCCGGCCCCGCAGCGCGCAGGGGCGCGGGCGGGAGGGTGGCCCCGCTGGGCCCGCGGCCCCTCAGGCGCCTCACGGGGACCTGCCCCGGGTAGGGGCTTTGGGCTGTAACTTTTTGACTTTTTCTGTGTGTGTGTGTTTTCTGTTTTGTAACTGCCGGAGGACACGATTTTTTTGCCCGTTCTAAGAGCACACTTAGGCGTTGCGCATTTAGATGATGGTTAATTGCTACCTTGTAAAGCCTTTGATAGCAGTGAGGGAAGTGCTCCTGTGGTCATAGGAAGCTATTGAAATGTACATGTATATACACGAAATCACTGACAAATTGACGGCAATATCACAGGCTTGCCATCAGGAGGTTTCTGGAAGACCCTCTGGTTTCATTTTACTCATTCTGCTATTTAAGGTAAATTCTCAGATTTAGCTTTGACGCTGCAGTTTTTAGTGAGTTGCTAACACACTGTGTTTTTGTGTTATGAGCTAATGTTTACGGTTACTTTCCTCTTGTTTTCAAACATCCCATCTTGTGTTTTGGGAGTGCCTTTTCTTTCTCGACTACCGAGTCTGGAACCCAGTTGAGCTCTACTGAGCAAACTTTCTGATTATGTTTATTACTCACAGGTGAGTGTGACTTTTTCTCTTGTACAAAGATCTATACAAACAAAGACAACTCTTAAGGAAAGTGCAAAAGTGCTTTAATCCCTTTTTTCCCCCCTTTACATCCTGAAACACTTTTTGCAGTTCTTCTTGTAGCCAAATCAGGACATGCGTTAACTTCAAAAAATTGAGCTGGTCATGTGTGAAATGGTTTGTCTTAATTACCCAATTTCATTTGATGTGTGCTTCAGCTGGTCATTTCTTCAGTTGCTTTATGTCTGCTTTGAAGGGCACTTTTGAAATAACAAGTGCTTTTTTTAAAATCTTTCAGGGATGCTTCTATTAAAAAAACCGCAACCAAAAAAATCAGTTCTGACTCTTTTCTAATCTCTTTTCTAATAAAAGATATTTCCTCAGCTCTTGGTGTGTATATTGACCGTCACTGTCCCTTTTTTTTTTTTTTTTTTTTCATCCTTTTCATTATTTTTAAGCCATTGTAATTAGATAAATAGTGCTGGTATTAATTCCAGTTCGGATAGCAAACCAAAAATACAAAGGTGCAGTATTTAATGGTGTGAGCTAACACAGCAGTCTGTCAGCTATATGGACAAACTTGGAGCTGGACAAGAACCTATGACAGATAAATCACAAAACTCCATTGTTCAAAGTCAAGATGCCAAAGACAGGTTTTGAAGTCTTCAATGAAGGGAATTCTTAGGTGAGAAAGAAGACTGGATGTAAGTTTTGAACATTTTATGAAAGCCAGAGACCATCCCAAATATGTGACTTGCTAATGTAAAAAGTTGTGCGTTTGAAGGAAGGAAAAAGTTGGCAAAGCCAGGTTCTCACATGAGAAATGGTGTTTGCCTGGACAATCTGAGTCTGTCACCCTGTGTATTATGGTATTCATTTAATTATTTCTCATTATGTGCCTTCCAGGCATACGGTTCACTCAGCACACAGAAAGGGTAATTGCGACTTATTGGGACTCTCTGATGTGCCTTTTGTCCTCTTTAATGAAATAATTGGATAGTCATACTGTAAGACATAAAACTGAACTGTGGTGCACACAAACATGCAAGCCTTTTAGCATTTCTTATTGGGAAGTTTCAACTTTTCAGTCTGGTTTCTGGAGTTTTTTTCAACATGTATTTTAATATTATTTTTCACTCAAAAAACTGTGCAGTAAAACTCACATAACTATGTTCATTGGCAATATGACAGGATTCAAAGGGCAGAGCCTGTTGAAGGAACTTCACACATTCAATCTTCACCTCACTGGGCTTATTGGTAGCAATAAGCAGACTGTTAAATAAGCTAAGTGGAGAGTGATCAGTTTTGTAAATAGATTTTGTAGCTGTTTGCTGGCAGTTGTTGAGAAATGTCCATTCCTGTGCTTTGTACCCTTCTGCATTGGCCCCCATCTGTTCCTGTCCTTGCTATGTCCCCTCAAATCTGTCACCCAAGCATGCTTCTTGTCCTCTGTTCCCCAAGGTGGGGGGAATTTGCAGGAGCAATTGAATTTTTATTCTTCTACACTGTCCAAATGTTTTGAATGTAGTATGTTCAAAGGAGGCATTTGGTCTCCTCTCTGTTCTGGTATCTGTTGTTACACTAGCCACTTCCTTCACCTAATAGAAGTGTTTTGATTAAATTTTATGTTCAGTCCTTGCATACTCCGCAGTCCAGAGCTTCTACAGTCTCTACTGCTTTATAAATATGGATTAATTAACCCTTGTTGTACCATTGTGGTGAGGAAGCATTTATTTTCCCATCCACGGAAGAGGGAGGAAGGTGCCCTGATCATTTAGCAGTGTGAAGCACTGACAGTAGAAACTGCACATGAAGCCCCTGGTGTCTTACAGTCAGTTTTTCTCAGATCACAGAGGGAATTGGGCGCCAGGGCTTTGGATGCATGTGTTCAGCTTACATCTAACACTTTTACAGCAAAGCCTTCAGTAACACTAGCATTTCTTTCATTCTAATCTGGAAAAGTGTCTTGTCACTCAAAATATTGATTCTCACAGTTGGTCTTTTATTCATCTTAGTATGCATAAAATTTCTTTTTGTATACTTCTGCGCCCATTTTGTAGGTACATACATACATGTTCATAAATTCATGTATCACTCTTTAGGTATAGACTGTTTAGTAGCTGATGATGTACTTCAGTTTTTTCAGTCTATCCCGAATTGCTTCACACTTCCAAAGTCAGTTCTTACACCATGACTGGAACCAAATGCTGCTTCCTAGTGAAAAGTGATGTATGATACATGGAGTGTCAGGCAATTCATCAGGAGTAAGGAGGAGATGGCCCTAAGGCAAACAGTTTGCTCTTTAGAATATAATGGTTACTTAACCCTTTAACTTGTAGAGCATGTGTATAAAGAACAAGCTGGAGGGAAAAATCCTTCTCAAGAAGAAATGTTAATTCTCTTTCTTGAAAAGTTTGTAAATGAGTACAAATCCTTAGTCCATCAGTGTTGATATTTATGAGCAATTCTTTTAAATTATAGAAACTGCATTTGAGTTTGTTTCTTGTGAACTGTGGATCGTGACTTTAGTGGCATATTCCCCAAATGAAAAATAGTTGCAAGCATGTAAATTTTCTTCTGCCCAAGTTCAACCCTTATTGTGCATTTATTTTCAACAAGAGCTGAAATAACTATATTACTTTCAGTGTAACTGCTTCATTCTTTAAGCTGTTTAAAGAAATAGTGATGCTCATCTTGAATCCTAAACCATTGGAAAGCGAATCAGAAGTAGTTTTAGGAAGTACAGTAGTCATAAGTACACTTGTCAGTACTGCTAGCCTTGCATTATTTTCTACTGGGTTAGTTTTTTATGAAAAGCCACATGCAAACTGAAAACACAAACACATTTTGCACAGGAGAGACAAATAAAATTCCCCAGATAACTGCTTTCAAATCCACAGAATAAACCTGGTGAAGAATAGGGGCCAGTCTTACTCTGAGAGCTGTGACCACTTGCTTACTGTTTATATCCAGATACTTTTACCTGCAATAGTGAAAGAATCTTGGATACAAATCCCATTTAATAGTATTATTTTTAAATAAATGTGACTCTGCCGTTTTATGTGAAGTGGCATGCATTGATATTTGCTGATGACTTTTTAACTGCTGTTTACCTACTGTTGCATCAGTATGCGCTTTTAGGAATCAGTATGTTTATTTTGTTACATTTTGTTCTGTGAGTACAATATTTAGAGAGGAAAATTATTTTTAACTATGTTATTCTTTGTATGGCTCCTGTTTTCGTTTTAAAGAAGCTGGTTTAGACCTAGACCGAACAAAGTACTTAAGCACATGTGCAACTGAGCCCAGGGACTATTCACAAACTTAAAGTTGCATGCAAATTTATGTCCCTGGGGCCAGATCAAACCCAGAGAAGCAGTTGTAGAGTTTACCGTATGGATTTTGGATTAGAAATCCTGTTGACTTAAGGCCTGAATAGGCTGTTTGGCTGAAGGGCAGTTAATCGGCATTGTGATTCCAAGAAGGTAAAGCACTGTCCTAGGTCTGAAGAGGTGAGCATAAAACTGTTCAGAAATTTTTACTCTCTCATTTTAGATAAACGTGGCACTGCAGTGTGGTATGAAAGAAGGAATGTATAATGCTAACCCTTAACTTGTAATTCCTCTCTTTAAGGACATACAAAGACTGATTTGCTAATTGCCTGATAGCCTGCTATCTGTCTTTTCGTTAATCAAAGTTTCTGGATTGAGCGTATGCTGTATTTTTCTCTCTTTCTACAAAAAAAAAAAGGCAAGAGCAGTTACTTAAAAAAGGTTTAGCACTCCTCAGTTACTCCTGAAGGGGTTAATACTGCAAAACTCTTGGAGACATCTGGCAGAAGCTGTGGGTGTTGGGTGTGGCAGATCCCAGGGCCGTACCAGTCTCTACAAGGGAGCTGTCATCCTCCTTGATTTATCCCCTTCCCTAATGTCACGGGGTATGGATGTTGAAACTGTGGCTAGAATGTGAAATACGAAAAACATGAAGATTATGATTTAGTGTCTGGGGAGGCTCATTGTTGGCCTCTGTTCACAAGTTGTAAGCATCGGAGGTAGCTTGACACAGGTTACAAAATCTGGTATGTAGCACAAAAAAAAGGCAAGAATATTTTGGCGTTTGGAACTCCTACATGTGTTAGTGCACAGAAGTGAGTGACGGCAACAATTAAATCAAAGACTGTGCTGATGATATATTACATTGGAAGCACATTGAAGGTGCTTGTAAATAACATTTAAATAAATGTACTTTCTGGTCCTTCATTTGCAAATAAATATAACAGGTACAGTAAATGAACAAGTAGCTAATTAACTGTCTTAGTAAAGAGAGTTTTGAATAAACTGATAAATTAACAGAGATCAAATGTAAGTGTATTATGTTCATGGCTTGTCATCTTTTTGAATCTGACATCAATAAGAAGCTAAGTTTTACTATAGGTTTACTTTTTTTTTTAATAAAAAAATATTCTTTACTTTCTTCTATCCTGACACAGATAAATATTCTTTAATTGCAGTAGTTGGATCAAAATGAGTACTGTGGATTTGTGTCAAAATACCCCCATATAGTAAATGTTAACTAAGTGAAATAAGTTTATTGCATACAATTGTTTTTCTTGTTTCACTTTCTTAAAGCATAATGATAAATAGGGTTGTGCTTTCATTGTGTAGAATGCAGATGTCATAGAAGCTGTTAGTGCTTAATGATGAACTTATTGTATCTAGTATCTAAAAACTTTTCTGATACAGCATGATGTATAGAAAGTATCATGTGTAAAGTTCTATTATTTTGAACATACATGTATTATTTGGTTGGATGATAATTCCATTATTTTCAGTAAAAGTCATGTATTTTCAAAGTAAACTAAGCTCTCTGCAAGTCAGTTTTCTAAAATAGTGCTTACTTTAAAAATATCTGAGAGCTCAATAAGATATCTGGGCTTGAATAAATTGTAACTTAGCCAGTTGAGGCAGAAATTGGAGCCTGATTGATAATAAATAAGTTCCAAATGGAGAAATGTGTTTTGGTGGATTCTCAGGTAAGAATGACATTCCTAGGAGTAAAGGGTATTTGTGCTGAAGTCATGGATCTGATTTTGTTTAATTTTATTAGGATAAATCCTGTAGCAGGACCTGAAGAACTGCCTTCTTTATCATTCCAGTATAACTCATATTGACTGTGGAGCAAGAGCAGTGCTAAAAATTCTTGTTGAGGCGAAAACACAACTAGGATTTTAAAATACTGTGTTTAATATATAAAACAGTATGTTTAAAGAAATATGATTTTTTTTTCTTGTTTGTCTGGTTTTTTTGTGATCTGATTTGTTGAGCTTGCAGTTATTTTAAAGGACAGAAGTAGTGTTGTGTGTTATTGTGGTCTTTAAATTGGATTTTTTTTGTCTGAGACAGTTACGCTGACAGCCAGGTAGTTGTTTTTATCCAAATGCACTCATGTGTATAATAAAAATGCTACAAATCAGTTTATGCACTCGGGAACATCTGTGAAACCACCAGTTTTAGGGATGCTTTGTCAAATGTGTTTAGAAATCTGCAGTAATTTGAGTTTTAGAGTAGGATTGAATTTTGAAACGTTGCTGACATTATCATGTTCCCTAAGAAGTTCTGCAGCTAGAATTGTTTTGGGATTCCACACTAACCTGCTTCAAAGCAGTGAAGTATCTGCTTTTCTGGTACCTTTCCTTGTACAGTGGAGTCTGTCTTGGCATCACTTTATATTAGCTTTGCACAGATGTAGGTGATACATTGATGCAATAGAAGCTGAAGGGCAGTGAAGACTTAGGTATCAAGTATGTGTTACTCAGTGGGTTATCTTTCTAAATATCTTTGCTGTCTGAATCTTGTTTGGATTACCAGGTCATTTTATTTCAGTTATATTGTTCAGATCTCTGTATAATCTTATCTTTGCCTTCTTGTGTTCATGACATGAAGTATCATCTGAACTCATACGCTCTGTCTGGAGAAGTCTGGAATAGTGGAATATGCAGCCAATGGACTTTATTAAAAAAAAAAAATACCAGTAGTAAAAATGGGGTGGGGAGAAAAGTAATTCCCCAAAATGAGCGTCACAATATCATAGGTGTTCTCTCTCAAAATTACGTAGATTTGGACTAGTCAGGACATCTGACAGGAGTCTGAAGCCAGAGAAAATGGCTCAACTATACAAGGCCAAATTTAAAAAAAAAAAAAAAAAAGACAGTGACATGGATTCATTATATATGCATAAACCAGGAAATGAACCAGGTGATGATCTGTAAGATCAGACAATGATGTGCTAATAAATAATGTCAGCTTACCCAGCATCTCTCATAAACAGGGTATGTTTATACAAACATAAAAATCAGCATTTTTCAGAAACAAAAGTTGTCGTTTTGTTATCCTGCCACCCTGCTGTGTGCATGAAAGTAAACGGCTGAGAAGGCATGTGCCAGGGGAGTTCTGCTTCCCTCAGTGTCTCCGCAGCTGTGTGTGGGACTGGCAGTACCGTGCATTAGATGCTTACGAGTTGTTAATCTTGTCATGATCAGGCAGTGGCCCTGCTTAATGTCCAGAGTTTTCTGATAAATATAGGTATGAGTGTCTAATAACCAGGCTGCTCTGCTGGTTTGCATCACACCTACCTGAGATCAGCTGCTTTTCCATTTATGGGTGCCTTCATTTAGGGGATATGTTGGAACAAGCTGAAAGTTGTCATAGAGAGAAGGATCAGTCCTAATAGCTACAGAAAGGCCATGGGCTCAAGGTTTGAAAGGCCCTTTTAATTATAGGAAAGGATTGAGACACACACATAAATTCAAACACGTAGGAAGTTGGTTTCCCAAAAGTCTTCAGATCTTTCTAAAATCACATCTTTACAAAGTGAATACAGCAGTTGAGGAAGTTTAATGCATTTTTAAGAGCTTTTTTCCAGATCATGAGAGTAGATAGTTAGAAGTACATTTTTACATCATCTTCCACTGGATTGCTTTTGTTTACTTGTCTACTTGCTACCTTACAAGCTGATAATGAAGAATCTTGAGACCTAAATTGAGAGTGTTTTAATTTTTGTACCCGTCTTCTTAAAACAGAGTGATAGATACAGAAAAATCAGATGGATGAAAGCAGAGAAGGGGGATTTTTTTGTTGCAAAACTATTGCACACTTTTCTGAATCTTGCTCTACAAAGCAAAGCAGCTTTTTGTGCAAGAAAAGGAAGAATTTATTTAGGACATAGATTTGTCTTATGCAAATCCCTTTCAATACCATGAATATTTTTGTTAGCTGTGAATAGGCTTTCAATCATTGGAGTCTTAATAAATTAATCCTGTTCAGTTTATTAATCCTTTATAAAGAGACTGAATCACATGCTTAATTTGGAATATCCAGTTATTAATTTTTTTCATAATGATGCTAAAAACAGCTTGTTTTGTTGTTGTTTAGAATATGTCTGTGGGAAAATATACAGGAAAGCTTAGTATATAGCCTACTTCAAGTCTAAACACGATTGCTAACGTATATACAATTAAATGAAACACCTTCAAGATTTGAATCTAACTTGTCAGTTGGTTGCCACATTACAAGAACTTAAAATCTGTAGACCCTCCTTGGGCAAGTTACTATTAATAATCCAGAATTTGATGTGAATGTTAGCTCAGCATTTTATCTTTGCTGTTTGGTTTTTTTTGTATTTTAAGATGCAAGTTCATCATAACTGAGAATTCCACGTATTTTAAGAAAAAAATTTTCAAGCAGTAACATCTAACTTGAGTGCAGGCTTTTGGGATCTTCTGGTGAGCCATGACATTCCTGACCACTGTGATAAATAAGATTCAGGTTGGAAACTACTTACACACACTGGAACTTTTCCTCCATTAAATCAGGGAAATTATTCCTTTGAGTAGCTGTTCAGGAGTGTGGATAAGAGATTCACAATCTGTCTGAAAAACCACATGCATATTTTCCGAGAGTGTTACACATTAGCTTCTGTTCAGTCAAGCAGTTGCTTTCTGTGTAGCTAAATCCTCTTCAGTTTGAAGTAAATATGATATTCTTTGCTTTCTGTCCTAAACATTACGTAGGAGTCCTGTCTGCTGTTAAATAGCTTTCATTCTCCACCCAGATGGAGCTGTATTTCAATGACGAGTGAAATGATCCTTGTATATCTCTTTCCTCACTTGCCACAGAGGCGGGCGGGGGGGTAATGAATTGGTTGTAAAGGAGTTTGCAGTGCTCACATGGAGTGCACTGCTACGGAAGTTTGAAGTTATTTACCTTCAAGATGAATAGTTCTTTAAGAGATGGGTTAAGCAGTCTGGCTAATATACAAGACATTAAGTCTCTAAAAAGTCATTGTACATATCATTTGAAACAGTGTAACCCCTCCCTCCATCTTAAGTTTATAGCAATAATAAGCCTTGCAGATGCTTTTCCTGGGAATTAAGGACCAGCTGGGGTAAACAGACCTCAAACTATCCTCTTAGCCAGTCATTAATCTTCAGGGAAAGCCTGTGCTTTGATCATTATTGCTAAAATATGCCTAGTGCAGCCTGGTCTTACATGCCAGTAAAAGCAAAGTAGTATTTTGCCAAAACATGAATATTCTTTTGTTTGTCAAGTAGCCGTATGTCTTGGACTCGTTTTTGATGTGTGTAAACATGCTTGTGTGTTTGTGCACACACACAAACAGAGAAGAGGGCATGAGTTTCCCAGTTACATTATTCATTCTGTGTTTATAGCACTCTAAATTAAGTGGGGTGCCTGCCTCAACACTTGTATTGATCAACCTTTCAGTTAGCTTTGTTCCTCTCAAAACCTGTGAAAAGTCTTGGATCACGCATCTTTGGGTTTCAGAACTCGTAAGAAATATTTTCTCCGTTTTTGTCCTTATGGAGACAAACTTTAACTTATGCCAGTGCATCTCACTGAGGACCAAAAAGAATCTGGAACTGTGCAGCATAGTCTATCCCAGTCTGGCCTTTCCTGGTGTAACTTGTAGGCTGAGAATTGTGTTGGTGCTCAAAGTTAAAAGGCTGACAATTCCCAAACCAATTTTTCCTTTTATTTTTTGAAGGGATTTTTACTGTACATTGAATCTGGTAAATAATCACAGGATTCACAAGTCACCTGTGGTGTAGTATCCTGAACTTCTGAGCTTTAGTTTTCCTAAAGTGTGGCAGATACAGAACTCTGAGATTGGGGTTCCCATGAATCACTCTGATTCCCTGAGTAGCTTGCCATGTGTTATATGTTAGTGTCTTCTGTCAAGAACTAACAAGAAAACAATGTGTACTTCAGGTTTTTGCTGCTTTTTTGCGAAATGACCTGCATTAGTTTGTCAGTTTAAGCCCAGATTAAGAAAGATATTCAGTGTTTGTGGTGTTAAAACGTTAAAGTTTCATTAGAGATAGCAATAATTGGTAAAATTCTACAAACATCGCTGGATTTGAGACAATACTGATATTTCTTTAAGGAAGAAAAAACCCCTGTCATCTGTACTTAACTCTTCATTTATTGGAGGACATGGGAGAGTTACTTTTTTGTGTGTGTGTTGTCTGTCAGAATTAGAGGTTGTGTGGTGCCCTGTTGCATGAGGTGTCAGGAACTGTAGCAAGAAGAAATAAGGTGTAGTCAGGTACAGGAGTTTACAATTGAATCGTATTGAATAGATCCAGAAGATGAGCTGTTTCACAACCTGTGTCCTTTGCCCTAAAAGAGACTTTTGGATCTTTCCCGCTACCGCCAGTGTTGATTTTCTTTGTTCTGCATCCCCTAAGGGGATTCATCAAAGTAGTAAGAGAAGGAAATCATTCTTATATCTTCTTGCCAACAGCATTTTCCCTATTTTACTATAAATGAGCACTGTGGAGGAAGTGAAGGGGGGGGGGAAATAATTCTGCAGATCCTTAAACACCTTGAGCAAAATCTCAGCTGTTGCAGAGAGTGAATCTTATGGTTGCCTTTGAGAGCCCTGATGGACCTTCTTGCAAGAATCAGGCAGCTGGAATGAAGGTTCCTGCTGATAGAGGGCTGGGTGTAATCAAGTACTGTATGGTATGATCAAAGATAAAAGTATGTTATGTAGTGCATATACAATGGGAACTTGGAATGATTTTTTTTTTTTTCCTATATTTAAGTTGTCTATTTTAAGTTACAAGAATTCACCTCTGCAATACACTGCTATTGGGTTCAGTGGGCAGAATCCCATAGCACTTCACTTGTTCCCCAGTGCAGTTGCCCATGCAATTCTTCGTTATTGTATGAAGAATATTTCAGAAAACAGCAGTCAATACAGTTGCTTGATCTTCTGCTTGGTATGAGGTTTTTTGGTTTTGGGGTTTTTTTTACATCCCCTCTCCCAAAAGTAGAAAGCAATAAATAGCTAGGCTTGGTGCTCTCAAAAAATAGGCTTTTGACTTCCCCATTTATTGGTATACCTTTAACCTTGAAGGTTTCTGGCAGTCTCTGCTTGGTGCCATTTTCCTCTCTGTAAGAAGAGAAAGTACTGTGAAAGTGTGGCTGCAGTGTAGCATTGGCTTATTTTCTGAGCAGTTTTTAAACTGTTTCTCATGTATAAAGGAAGTCTTTAATTGAAAAGTTGCAATTTATTTCTTTGTATTTCATCTCAGGCTGACTACTTCCCATTAAAAAACTTGTTTCTGCTATGCAGTGTTAGATGTGCAGGCTACCAGTGTTTAACAAACTTCTCTGCCTCTGTAGACACTTGGAGTAGGTAAGTCAATTAAGGTGTCCGATTTAAATTCATTACAAAAGCTGTATCGTTATTGTTTAGTCCATCCCCATCATCCCCTTGAAGTTACTTTGGTTTCCATATTAGTAGACATCCCTGGATGTCTCTGGCCTGGAAAGTCGCTTGAAAATTCCTGTCTGTTTCCTGTGCTGCAGGAAAACTGCCTGCATGTTCCCCAGTCTCACAGAACCATTGCCAGCATTTTTCTTTTGCTTCTTAGCAACTGCCAATTTGGCAAAAATGAATGTGTGGGACCTGGAATTTTCTAAACTGCAAGAGATGCAGAAACAAGGGTCTGTTTGTAATGCATGGGTATGTTTTATAGTACTTTCAATAGCAAAGAGGTGTCAGTGTCACCAGCCTGCCAGCATGAGAGATCAAGGAATAAATTTTCAGGGCAAAAGATATCCCTTCTCTGTAAGATGTGTTTGTAGAAGACAGCAAAGGCAGCATGGAGAAACCATGACTATGCAATGTGTGATACCATTTCTCAGTGTAACTAATGGTCTTCAGCCTTGGACAGCATGCCCAACACTGGAGTCAGGAGTGGGAATGCAAATTTAACTGGGATGTATTCAGATACAGTGTTTTCAGATACTCATGGCAAGGTAATCATGTCAGTGTAAAACTGGCTGCTCACTTCTGTTTTGTAGCCCACACTCAGCTTTGTGCGTCTTCCATTACATTATTTTTGGTTTCAGCTTAGTCTGAGGTGTGTTGACAGTCGGTGCCAATACCATGGAAGACAGTGCACACGCGTGAAAATTGTCACACCTCTGCCTCGTCCCTCACTCGAGGGAAGGCTACGTTGTTCTTGTGGTCTTTGCCCAACTCTTCGATTTTAAAAGAGGTGGTTTGTTCTTCTGTCCTTAAAGTTGCATAGGTCACCGTCTCTTCTTTCAATCTAGCCAATCCCAGCTGCAAAATTGCTTGTTGCTTGTTTAAAAAAAAAAAAAATCAAACCAAAAACAAAACAAAACAAAAAACCAATACAAAATGTCCAAACTTTTGGGATTTTGTTCTCCTTACTCCTCTTCTCTACTTGCATAATCTTCAGCCATGTTTTGCATAGTCTTTCTGATAGGAACTGGGAAGCAACCTGCTTTGCACTGAGAATTCCTAACTAAATGTTCTTTTTTTTAATGTTTTGTCTCTTCAAACGCATTTAAATTCTAACAGTTGAAGCACCTGATTAATTTTTTTCAGAATGTTGGAAACAAGTTATCCCCTGGCTGAGATCTTGTACAAAACATTTCAGCCTGCAGCAAGCTTTTCTTTTTAATCTGGAGTTTTAGTAAACCTTCAAAAAATTGGGTTTATAATTGAAGTGACAGCACAACCCTAATTGTAGCACTACTGGCACACCTCCATAATCAGAAGCATACATTGCTGCAATTTTTAAGAATAAAATAAATCCCTAATATGCTAGGCAGTGGACTTCGTGCTTCCTGCAGTTTTCTAAATTTGTTCCTATTTTGGAAGAATCTGAGAATTATAATTTGTGGCATTGAGGATGGACTAACTATCTCTGCAGTTGACATAAAGCAGTATGATTCAATTGGAGGCAGTGATATTGTGAAGATTAGCCTGAGGTGATAGAGTGGCATAATAAATTTTAGAAGTGTGTGTTTGTAATGTGTAGGGAGTTTGTGTTTTCTCAGATGGAATAGTTGGGTACCTTTGATATGTTTTTTTTGTTTTGTGTGAAATAATACTGCAAGTGGCTTGAAATTTCCAAGTTGCATTTTGTACTAGGAAACATCTCTTCAATAAAAAATATGGGGCAGCTTCCTTAACTGCATTTGATGCACAACTTTATCTTTTTTGTGAGTTGCTGAATTGAAGAAAAATAAAAATACTCTGTAAGAATTTGGATTGTGATCTTACATCTGACTTAAGTGACCTGAACTGCTGGGTGGTCCCAAAGAGACTGTATCCTGCTAGTCAGATTTTACACTGTATAGTGACAGATAGGGGTGAGGAAAATAGACTAGTGTCATATTCTCATGCATGTCTCATGATACTTGTTAGCATATGAATGTGCAGTTCTTTATATAATCACCTGTAATTCTCTATGGTGTAACATATCTAGCCTTGGGACTCAAGGTCTTTGGCAGGCACATAATTGCACGTTAGATACTGCTTGTTATTTTCAGTTATCAGGTGTGACAAGTGTAGCAGAGTATCAGAACAGTCATATCTTAACGTGTGTGGGGGAAAAAAGTACTTTGAACTGGCTTGTATTCAGCTCAGCAGCCAGAAATCATGGCCACGAGGTCAGTTTAGGGATCCCTACTAACAGTTCTCAGTTGAGGTCTAACCAGACTAGAGAAAATGGGCCTTTCACACCTTGCCAGGAGTACTGACCTCTGCCTAGGCACTTCTGTCACTGGCTGTAAACCTTCTTTGCCACTGCCAGCAAAGCTTCTGCTGCCACTGCTTCCAGTTGGAGGAACAAGGTGCAGACACTCCCATGTGAAGCCAGCACAGGGCTAGCACAGTCTAGCAGAGCTGTTTTTGTTTGGGCTGTACATGCACAACAGAAGGTGCCCACTGCACGATTGCTGGAATTTGCAGATCTGCATGCCATGCCTTATCCCTCCATCCTGTTTTTCTAGAGATGTGCCAAGGACACAAAGGCACGGTACCTTGTTAGCAGTTGGATATCCTTTCTCCCTGTGACAGAAGGGAAACTGATGGGTGATTGTTTGTAGAAGATAAATGATGAACCTGCCTTGAAAGAGTCTCTTCAGCTCCAAACTGAGGTCTGCCTGTACAAAGAGAAACTTAAATTGCAGCTACTACTGCTTGTACTGCCTTTGTTGTATGGGCTGGTAAACATTTTGTCACTTTACATCTGTTGCTCTAAGACACTTCACAAGTATCCTCTTAAAAGGGCACATAAATGACGATGTAAATTCATGTGCTTAGGACTTCATGCAAACCTGCATGTATTTAATAGTTTAACAGCACAATGATGAATTTAATATTGCATTGCTTAACGTTCCTTGACAGCTCTTGCTTCGGTGTGAGTCCTGCCCCTCAGACCCAATAACTCCATGCTTCCACTGTAGTCCCTTTGGGAAGGTGTTCAAATCATGTTTGATTCTCCCTTGAAGAGTAAATGGGAGAGGCATGTGACAGAAATCACTGTAAACATACCAGTCTGCATCACTTCCACCAGCAGTTCTCCCTGGTGTTATCTCTGACACTGGGTCTAGCTTTTTGTAACCATGATGCAGCATCATGAGTAATAATCTTTTGTTAACACACTGTCCATCAGAAGTGTTTACTCACAGAGTGACAGCTAACACATCTGGACTACATACCATGTTTGATCTGAAATACCAGACTTGCTCTGCTGTAACAATGACAGAACCATGCCATGGTTTTGCAGTTCAAAGCATAAAATGTAAGGACTGTATGATGTCTGATTTCATTTAAAATATTTATATAAATATTGGTTATTGTAAAATATACAGTAACGAATACTGTCTAAAAGGAAGTTTACAGTTTGTAGCAAGAGACCTTTAATAAGTGCATTTTTACAGTGTAATTGGTAGTACTTCAAAGTTAAAAAAATCTTGAACTGGGTTTTCTAAATGTACTGTTTAGTGAATGCATTGTACAGTAGCAGCATAAAAGGATATAAAGCCTACCTTACTACTTCTAGTAATGGTCTTGTGTCACAGGATGCAATTTTGAAGCCAAAATTCCATTGCCATCAAAATTGTATTGATGTAAATCAGGAACTGGGAATTGCTGTATCCCATGGTTTATCCCAGAGAAGGCTTTTTGGACACGGACTCTATCTTTTGCAGGTGTAAAGAGGCACTCTGTAGGCAGCTCTCTCACCACCTGGGAGCCTCTCACAGGGCTATCTGTGGCCTGCAGGGTTACTGGGGCAATACTGCATCCATCCTCTGCTGTGTGCCTTTCCATGGGACTTTAGGACCCAAAAGAGAAAAGCCGCTTAGCCCCAGCCTGCCTGAGTCCTTGCTACGACAGATCCGGAGCAGTTCACTTTGCCAGGGAAGGTAGTAGCTGTTGTGAACTTAGACCAAACAGAAAACATTTGCCTATAAAATGCATAAGCCAAACCTGACCATTTGCCCTGTTCATACCCATCATGCATTCACATTGGAGCTGCATTTTTCTCTGGGAGAGCATTCTTTTCACTTCTAACCATCAGCTATAACTTTTCCCATAGACTCTTGTTGTATCTACCGGACACAAGTCTAATACTTTGCGTATACAGAACAGGGCTTGCAATCTAGTCAGATACATATTAGAAGGAATTTTAATATTTAATAGATCATTATTTTGGATCAATTAATTCAATAAACTGTTAGCTACGATATAGTGGTTTTGTTTCCCTCCAAAGATATAAACCATTTATGTGCTTCAAACTGGTGGTTTGTGTGACATACCCTTATCAAAACTCACAAGAAATAGGTTTTTCTTTTAGATTCTCTCGAGAGTCCCTTATATTTATGAAAAATATTATATAATAACCTTCCTAAACTAGATACTTATGTTTTCAGAATGTAAGTGGAGGAGATGACAGCAGGGAAATAGGGATAACTGCAATGGGACAGACAGGAGGTAATGACTTTTACCTGTTTCTCTGGATCAAGTCTAGCAGGATGCTGTGTAATGAATTCTTGTGTGGGCAGAAGTCCGAGACACGTATGTTTCTTGTTTAAGGTGAAGAATCAAATAGTGCTGGGTGGTTCATTTAGCATGATGCTGTACAGCAAGAAAAAGCACTCTTGGATGTCACATGAAAAAAATTATCAAATAGACATTTCATGGCTGGAAAAATGAGGACTAAAGGGGCTTATAAGACAGAAAAAATTAGTTATGCAGAGTTGTATCTCAGATCTTCCTTTAATGATCACCCTCCTTTATAGAGCTCCACCTTTAGACAAAAATAATCACAAAAATACTGTAATTTATATAATTTTAGCCCTTGAATCTGCTGTTCTTCTTAAGCCTAAGAGTGTCCTTTTGCAGTAATTATTTATTCTAAGGATATTTAGTGTGTTTTTTCTTTTGGTCTTTAGACCCTAGGGGAAGAGCCTGTTTGCGGATTTTTGTAGCACTCAGTTGCTTACAAGGTGCACAGGAAACACTAAGTTAAAGAAAAAAAATTAAAAGTAATTTTGGCATCTAACAGAAATTAGAGCCTTGCATTTAATTACTAAATAGCAGGGAAGGTACTGCAAAATGAAGTGTGTGTAGGTATTCTCTGGAAAGATCTGATTCATGTAACAGGCAGAAGATCCCTGGAAAACTGGAGACCTGACTGAGCCCTTTTTCCTGAAGATGGTCTGTAGGAGTGTCATGGGTTTCCCAACTGCAGTCATGATCATGCTGGCAGGAACTTTCAAGCTACCTCCTTTTTTTTCTGATTAATAAATAGATTTCTAGAGTGAAAGCAACTGGGCTTGTGGATCCTTCTGCATTACATGAGCAGTTGCACTTTAGGTTGTCTGCAGGGTTATTATTTCTAGAAATTGCAGCTCTTCATTAAATTCCTTACTGTCTTGTAGTTCTCAAACTGTAGATGACTGCATGTCTTGTAGTTTCTCTGGTTTGTGCAAGGAGATATCTGTGAGAGAAGCAGAAACACAGCACTTTGACCTTGAAGTTCCTGATTCTGGATTTATGACGTGAACACAAAGCACTGGCACAGCATTTTGATTACCTCTTTACTTACCTTCTGCAGGTTATGGTGATTAAAGTAATGGGGAATCTGAGAGAAGCTATCTTCTATTTCTCTGCACAGAAGGTACTGCTCAGTTTGTAGTCAGTTGTTCACTTTATAAGTAGGTGAAACTATGTATGCATTAAAGTTATAAATTTGATAAACATAGCAAAGTTAAAACTAGCCTTGAGAAAATGACTGAATTCCCTGGGCTAACAAGAGTCCTCTTGTTTATGTTTTCATATATTTCATTGGACAGTTTTTATTTTAAAGCCAGCTGTCACAACCTGATGTTTCACAGCCTTCACTGTTGGAACATGCGTGTGTTCTGGCATCAGTGTATGTGGAATATCTGTTTGAACAAATGTAGTATCAGGGCGTGCCAACTATGGCCAGTTGCATTTAGTTATAGCAGTTGCTGAATGTACCTGGAGGGTCGGCATTCAGCAGGGAGTGAAGTCAATTTTGGCATCTCCCTAATAATTCTTCAAAACCTGTACCTCATCATAGTATGTGAGGGAAAAAATGACTTTTCTGTCAAAGCTGGGATAGCTTGCCTGGCTGCAGGACCAGCATAGCTGTGAGGACTCGGTTTGCAGTTGGATCATGAAGGACATTGCAAAGGCTTAAGTGAAGTGCAAGTCAAACTGAAACACTGATCCCTAGGACCATTGTAAAGGCTCCTAAACCATTAACTGTTCCATGAATTGTCTCCTCCCACGGATTCTTTCTAGTTACAAGAGAATTTCTAAGGAAGTGGGAAAGTGGTTTTTTTGTTGCCCACAATGCAATTTTGACACTTTGTAGGAGCAGTTTGTGTATAAGAATGCAAATAACTTATTAGAAACACTGGAATATATATTAGACCTAACTTCAGCCCTAGCATTCAAAAGTGTGAAAGATTCCCCTAAAATAAACCAGTGAAGTCACAGCTTCATTCATAGGAATTAATGCAATGGTGTAAATGGTCCCTTCTGAAATATGCAGTATGTTCATCTTCTTTGCAGTTCTGACTGTTTGAAGTGAAAGAATCCAATAGTCTGTACTAGACTGGGTGCACACAAATCAAGTTGTCATTAATTACGCTTGGGGAAAGGGTGCCCTTTTTGTAGTGAATTATTGTCAGGAAAGTACAAAGTACAGGTAGATCATTGTGGAGGAATAAAAAAAATCTGAAGAGTAACAACCACTAAATCTAACGAGTAACATGTAAAGTATTTGGGAAATTAGTAGGTTCCAGTCAGTGAGTTAATGTGGGTTTTAAGAGACATATTCTAATTAATTGATTGAACCTGTAGCAAATGTTATGTCTGCAGGTAGGATAGATAAGAAATATTAAAGAAAAGGAAACATTTCCTTCCACAAATGTAGGAAGGCTGGTCCTGACAACTCCCACTGACCTCATGTTCAGATTCAATGAAATAATGGATCACAGTTAATTTTGGGATCTGCCTGGTGCTGGGAACAATATGGAGCAAATGCACCTCAGGGTGGTTGTGCTGAGTGTTTGAATACTGCCTGACATTCCTGGGAAGCACAAGTGTTGCTCCATCTTCTGTCTATTTCATAGTTCTGTTGGGATGAAAAATGAGACATATCTATATCTGATTGTAACACTCCTCTTGGGGAGCAAGGAAGGAGCAGGAATTAGTTTGTGTACTCTGAAGAGTGCAAGGGCTGTAAAATCTAACTGGTCCATTAATGTGACAGAAAGGGCTAGAAAAGTCCTCGTTGTTTTCCTTCAGTTCCAAATGACAAAGAAAAGCCATCTCGACCTAAGCATGTTGAATATGCTGAATCATGACCATTGACAAACCGCTGCAAGGAAAAAAGCTGAGGCTTCAAAGCAAACCCTGGAACTGCAAGCTGCAGGCACCAATCTATAATCCAAAGATGCCAAATATACTTTATGTTCTGGCGTGTAGAAGGACCACTTACAGCAAAGTTACAAAATTCTGCACAGTTATACACAGATAAAATCTAAATTTGAATACCAGTATACTGCTCCTTGATATTTGGCACTGCCTGAACCAGTTTGGGGCTGATTTGCTTTGGGGAAGTGGCATAGCTGCCCTTGCATAGTTTTGTCCTGGCTTAAACCCTAGGAGGAAGACTCAATGCAAATGTGACTTTACTGCTTCCAGGCTTCAACTGGTACTTGCAAAGAGGTCTGAGAGCTCTGTGAAATTTTACAGTGTGAGTCAGCACTCTGCCCCATGCACTGCTCTCTGGGTTTGACACGAGCCAACATTCATGGGGAGTCCATGGGCCAGGACATACTTTGCAGGAGAAAGCCCACCAGCTGTTTGTTTGGGACTCTGTTCTAATTCCATCCTCAGAAGAAGTATTTTTCCTATACTTGAGTGCAGACCGTCATGACACACCTTTTGTGAGAGGAGGTTACTCATTGAAATAAAAGTTTTACAAGGATCAAGCCCAAAGACAGGAAAACATGGGCACACTGAATGTAAACTGTAAGGTGTGTATGTATTACACTAAAGTGGTATTGAATAAGGTATTACACAAGGAAAGCACTGGAAAACTTAGAGCACTAAGAGAGATTTTAACACTGGCAGCAGTCAGCTCTAGTTTTCAGTCATTTAACCTTTTTCTAAATAGTTATTCTACTGCAATGTAGAAATAGTGTTTGACATCCACAACTAGGACAGGCCCTTAAAAATATTTATTTAGGATAATTCACAGCCATCTGAAATAATTCTGAACTTGTGTACACACCCCAACATGTTTTGATTGGGATGTGAGAGGGCCAAGTTTTAGAAGGATTTTTTTTTTTCCTGATAAATGGAGAGTGATTTTTCGCAGTGTAAAACCAGAGGATTTTGGTGGTGGAGGTAACATACATACTACTACAGAATGGCTTATTCTAAAGAAGTAGGAGAATGACAGCCATTATTATTTGTTTTGTATTACTATGTGTACATTTCAAATAAAAATCATGCAATGAGACTGAGGGTAAAGTGGAGCACTTTGTCAAATGCAGTTTAGATTTCTCTTGGCGGCCACGTATTTTCCCAAGTTCAAATGACAATGTTTTTGTCCAAAGAGAAGTCTTTAATTTTCTTTCTGATCTGAGTGATTTGCATACAAAGGATCTATGGCCAAAAACCCACTTAAATGTTGGTATTTTTATTGGTTTAAAAAGACCTGCGTCTGCACCCTTCATTTCAGAAGATCAACATCTCTCTCTAGATCTGTAGATAGATAGCAATTACAGAAAGCAGTTCGCCCACACATACGGTGGCTTAACTCTTTAATAACAGTTATTTTTGCAAAAAACCCATGAACATATCTCAATGCACTTTTGTTTCTCTGCAGAATTCCTTATTTCCTTATACTCTTCAGGAGCATGAGCTGATAGCAGAGTCACAGCACTACAACTGTTGCCTTCACTCATGTCTATGCACTTGGACTCAATGATCCTTGTGGGTCCCTTTCAGCTCAGCAGATTCTGTGATTCTGTGACTTGGGGTAATGCCTGGAAAGCTCTTGGTTTATTCTCTCCATAGTAGTCCCCAAAAAGAAATGAACAGTGAATACTTCTACAGCACACAGTGCAGAAAAATTATTAACATCTCATGAATGAAAAATAATTTAATTTTACCCTAGCTAATACTGAGGCCCAATATGGTTTTATATGAATTTATACAGTCTTATATGATTATTAATGTGGTTTTATATGGTCTATATGAGGCAGCATATACTATTTTATATAAACCATGAAAACAAATGCCATCATGAGCTTTCAGTAATATTTAGGTAGTGCAAAGCCATGTTTTATCTTGGGCTATAAGAAAACTCTACTTGATATGTGCTGTTTCTTTGTGTTGTTTCACTGCTGTCTTTTTCGTCCTGTGTCTGTCTGTACTTTTGGGATGTTGCACAAATATTGATACTGTTGTTTTGGCTTCTGCAGAACCGAGACTTGCCATGACAGTTAAAGACAAAACCTTCAAGAGTGGCAGTGGATGTCCTGAGGACCCTTCACTTCCATTCTTCTATTAGCCTCTAGTTACTCTTCCATAGGAGCCACAGCACATTATTTATTCCTCTGAGGAACAAAAGCTTTTTGGGTAGGGAAAATAGTATACAACACTTCTTTCACAAAAGACTTGAGGGAAGGAGTTGTTAAAAATCATAGTTAAGTTTGTCCTGCTCATTTTCTCTTGCAAGATTTAACTGTTCTCTCCTAGTTTTAATTTTTTTTCCTCACTAATTCTCGAGCACCAGAATAAAAAAAAATTGCCCCGAAACCACTCCCAAATGTGCTTCGGTAAAGGAGGAAAAGCCTCTGAAGCTGTGGAAATGTCAGATGAGTGCTATTGAGGTGAAAGGACAAATTTGCTAATGGAGACTGTGGATGATGCAAAGTGTTGTATGGCTGACATGCAAAAGGTATTTGGTATACAGGCAGTTGCCAGAAATCTTTTTTGGCCCAGTATAACTTGCAGGTGAGCAAGGCAATGGAAAAATCACGAGAGAACTGGGGGGAAAAAAACCCCAAACCCCAGCCCAGTTAATTAAAAACCTATTTTATAAACATTATTTAAAACATTCTGCATTATCTGGATAGGAGCAACACAGGAGACACGAGGGTACATGTGTACTTGTGTGTGTATTTATGTTCACACTTTTCTACTTTCTACTTCTGTTCCTGGCATGGCCATCTGTGTCATGTATCTGTTGCCTTTTGTCCTGGACTTACGTACATTTTGGTCTTGCACCCTTCTTTTCATGGTACTTGCATCTGATTCCTAGTGTAGTTACTGGCTTAGTCCTGAGCTATGGAGAGCCTTGTTATGGAGCAGTGGAAATAGTCAAGGCTTAGAAATGGAGGGAGGGACACGACAGAGCTTCGGATGCATGGTGGGTGTTTTCCTCCCTAAGCTGGCATGGGTTTCCTTAACTATGACCTGTGGTGGTTCCTGAAAAGAGTTAAGTTTTAAATGACCAACTGTCATTTTTTTGCAAAGTGAATTGCAGGATGGACTTTTCTTAAGGCAGAAGAACCCTGCTTGTTGTTTGAACTTGAGTATTGTTTAAAGTTGCCTTTTTTTTTTTTTCTTAGCCTCTTGGGCATAAATGGAGCAGGTGTGTGTTTGCCACAGGCCACAGCTCAGGAAAGCTATGTCAAAGCACAATGAGGTCATTGTGAAACATCAGTACTCTTCCAGAGACCTGGCTATTACAGGCAGGAGTACTTAAGAAAGCTCTGTGAGCTGGATTGCAGGTGATAGACAGAAAAGACTTCAAGAAGAATCTCTGTCTGCCTAACTGTGTTTGGCCAGTGAGAACTACATCTTATCACCTACCTCTGAGCAAGCTGTTTGAAACAACTGCTGTTGACAGTGAAGTGGGTTTGCACACCTCCAGTGTTGGGTTGATCTTTGAGTGTTAAGGAGATCTGGTTTCTTTAAACAAATCATTCTGCATGTGAAAAAGGTGAATATTTTCATTGTAAAGTGTTCTTTGATTTTGAGTGTGTTGGGAAATAATGTACCCACTAAATGATTATTAAATGGAAAGGAGGGAGGAGTTCCCAGGCATTATGGAGCCAGCTTCTACTGCCGAACTCTGAGCTGACATGGACAGTGCTTTGCCAGGAGTGAAAGAATATGTTGTATAACTCACTGGCTTTACCAAGTACGTAGTGGTACTCTGCAAATAAACTTTCTATCAAGGTATTTTTGGACTTCTGCCTCAAACCAAGCGGATAAGGAGCATTTATGGCTCTAGCAATAAAATTCTGCAGATGTTCTTTTTTTGTATGTGCAGCACTAAAAAGGAAAGCTGCGCTATGCTTTTATCAGATCAACTTGAAATCAGTACAAGTGTAGCTTAGGGTTGGGATTTATGCTTTTGCAGCAGCATACCTTTTTACTCCAAGAAGGCTTTCGGTGTTTGTGCTTGAAGTCCCACACTTAAGGCCCCCAAAGTGACAACAATATGGTTTTCTTTGTGAGATTTGAATGTCTGGATTAGGTCACTTCACTCTTTTATAGTTTTAACCAGCTTCAACTTGTACTGTGGTGACACACATCTGCTGACTCGATGGATCAGTGCATTAAGCTTCAGGCTGACTGGTGGGCCATGCTTGAAAGACTTTTGGCATGTGCTGGTGCCTGCATTTTTCACCCTTGACTGAAAGCATATGCTTCATACAATTGAGACAGTGTTAGCATGTGGGTCTCAGGCAGCCTCCTACACATCTGGCAGAGCCTGGCCCTCCTTCCAGGTGAATCATCTCTCCTGGGAGGGTGGCTTGCAGCACTGTGGCATCTGCAGAGTGGCAGGAAGTGTCTGAATTCATCTGAGAGTGATTTTTATCTTCACATGCTTTTCCAATTTCATCAGGCCCCTCATGCTACATTCCAAGTGACATGATTAAACCTGCCAAAGACAAAGGGAGGCTGATTGATAAAAATTATCTCTGACCCTTCACAATCTGTCATAGCTTAAGATAGTAATAATAATAGTAGTAATGATGGAATGAAATAAGTGTTATGCGAAGGAAGTTATTATTGTTTGAATAATATTCTGTAAAACAGGATTACTTCCTTGCTTTTTGTTTCCATTTTATCACCCAAATTAACTTGTCATCAGCATAATAGAAGAATGGACTGCAAAAGATGATAAACTTTACATCAACTTTAAGTGGCACTTTACTGTGATTTCTATTGTCGTGGTTTTATTTTAGCATAGAAGTTTGAAGACACAATAAAGATGCAGACCAACAGCAAAGGACTGGTTTTCACAGCAGAGGTCAGATACTTAGGCAGAGGTGTTTTTTAACAAGGAGTGTATGGATCTGTTTTTCTCAATATGAAAAGAAAATCCTTGAAGGAAGGTTCTAAACATAACTGTTACTACACAGCAAATAGAATATTTTATAAGCACAGTACCTAAAAATATTTTTATTCTTTAGTCTGCTGCACTAGTCCAGGCACTTGGGTTATATTTCCTCCCAACCAGGCATCTGGACTGATACAGATGATCTGCAAGAAAGGAGATTAACTCTTTGCACCCTGAGATGTGTTTCAGATCTTTTGCATTTGCTGCCATTTCAGTAATGCCAGTGACAAAAGTTCTGATAGAAATATAGTCAGTCTCCTGCCGGTTTTGGAATCTACACTTGATTTTGCCAAAGGCAAATGAAAAATACTTAGGCCATAAAGCATATAGATATTTTGAAGTAAAAAAGCTAGCACCTCTGTGTAAGTTACAGTGGAAAGAGAAGTGTGCAAATTTACTTCTTGGTTACTGTGGTGTTAATGACGAGTAATTCTGTTGATTTCATTTCGGTTATTCTGAATTAATGCATCTAGTGAGGGCAGAATCTGACCCGCTCGTCTTTGATGTGTGCTCTGCTCTGTCAGGAGCTGCTAGGTTCTTTTGAACAGATGCCTGTATTCTGCTGATATGCGAGGTCATTAAAAAGATCAAGATGACCAAGCCTGAGACATTCAGATTGCTGCAGACAGCTGTGCTTTGCCTCTGCAGTCTATGCCGGGTGGATTCTTTATGAATTTTCCCTCTGAGGTTAGTTGTGTGTGGGAGCATTTTGCATACTGACCACTGCCAAGCCCCAGCCCAATGGCTGGATGTACAAATCTGGGCAAAGATTAAAAGTTACAGCTCTTTCTGAGAAAGCAGTAGGTTCCCATGTGTCATGTAGAAGGAAATCCATGCAGGGATTTTGCTAGGCAGTTTATGAGAAAGTTGCAGGTCTTTTCCCAGAGAAACAAGGCAGCAAATAAATAGTTGCTGAATGTGTTGTTTCTGTACTTAACAAAGGTTTGGTGTTTAGTGTTCTGTAAGTACAGGACTTTGCAGTTTACTGCTACCACAGCAAAGCAGCTGGTCACCAAGTAGCTGAGTCAATGTTAGATAGCCTGCAAGGCTTCCTTCCAGATATTTTTATGGAGGAGTTAAAATTGCACAGGATACTAAGATATCCTCAAGTGATTGCAATGAATACCAGCTATCAACGTAATCAGGAAATAATACTTCAAAACTTGCCAACTAGCTAACAAGAAACTTCTTCAGTGCTCTGGCAAAGATAGTCACACTTTACTAAGAACCAAGTGTTTAATTCTATCTGTTCAGTGTTGTTTTCATGCCATTTTATCTCTTTCCTGCTGTTACAGGTACCTTAACTCAGTGTATGTTCCTGTGCATTGCACCAGTGTGCATTTTGTGGATTTTTTTTTTCATTTAGTCTATTGGAGATAAAAAGTGAATGATGTTATAGCTTACATACAAACACATATGTAAGCAGAATAACATCATCTAGCATTGTAAATATAGGGTTTGTTCCTCAACACAAATTAAGTTCTTCAGCTAAGTTTAGCTCAAAATATCAAATACTTGAAATGAGATCAGAATAAAGCTGTACTTCACTGTCTGAAGGATGAAGCACAATCTGCATTTTTTAAAGAAGTCATTACACACTTGGGATCTTTCCCAAACATATTCCTGATTCATGAAATCTGTTAGTGAAGGCAGTAGGGTGGGGCTCTGAAAAGCAGGGCTAGATGCAGCAGAAATTCGGATGTGGGTTGGCAGAACTACTTAGCTGCGACTTTTCCACATGAGCCAAGACACAGGCAGTGCCTTTTGCACTCCTGTGGGGTGGGAGGAAAGGCTGTCACACTTTCCCCCAGTGAATCTGCTCCAGCTGAAGAAGTAACAGCCCAGTGATGAAACTGGGCCACATTTAAAGCACTGTGGTAGAATTCTGTGATGGGACGGCTAACTAGGCTCTCATTTGGACCTGCATGGTTTTCCAGAAGAGAAGGAGAAGGACAAAGTTGGCTGACATTTGATCCTTCTCTTGGAAAGCCTCTTTCATTAAGTAGCTGCTGATAGGAAGTGTCATTCCGCAGTTACAAAGTCTGACAGTTGTAGATAGGTCTTTGGAAAGGCTGTAGACCAGACTGAACCGAGGAGGGGATGCAGATGTAGGCGTGCTGAGGCAAAGCCCTACAGGACAGTGCTCGTCAGTCAGACCTGTGTGCCTCTTGCCTGTCTTGTCCACTCTGCAGCCAGGCAGGTAAAACTGTTCTTTAGAAATGTTGCAGTAACTTGCACTTAGGACAATCTGTGCATGTGGTAGTCATTGCCTTTTTTTTTTTACCCTCACCAGTTTAGGTGCAGGGGTTGTTTTTTTAATGAATCAGTATTTCTTGCCAGTCACCATTTAGCAGCTTGTCTAAGAATGTAAAGACATACAAGCATCATGCTTCTTGCATTCAGCAGTAATTCTCTTTGAAGATAGCTGTAATATAACGTAAAGATATACTCTATTGTGGCAGAATTGTCCCATACCTGCAATAAAAGAAGTAAGCCTGCAAGGTACTTTCCTGAAAATAAATACAGTAAGAGTTCTTCCAGAATTCCTGTTTGCACTGTTCCCAACCTGGCCCCCATTTGTTTGGTCTTATGCTCACACTTGGAATCTATTATTCAACAGGGTTTTTCTTCTTTTCTTCTATGCTTTAAGATTGCCAAGATGAGGTATTTTTGAGCAAGAAGTTATATATACAGTTGTTCATATTTATTCATGTGCTTAAATGTAGATGTACAACACTGCATGCTATTTACAATGTATCTTTCTTTTTCCTACTCAGTTGCACGGATTGAGAAATGAGTGTTTTGTGAAGTGACACTGCATGTGTAATTGTGAGGTAATGGAGCAAAATGTAATGTTCTTGCTGTATTTCTTGGCACTTCTATTTAATTCTAACCATAACAATGAATTGATTAATTCAATTTGTTATGTGCAGGAACTGCACTAAAACCTATTCCCCCATAACTCTGAGTGCCTTTGCCGCTAGTAAACAGCCTTTTTCCAGCTTGTGTTCTCCTTGTCTGGTGAAAAGGTCTGACAAATAGGTGCTGGGTGTGTGTGTGCATGCATGCACATGTGCATGTGTTTATTTTACTCTCATTTAGAGCCATTAAGAACTTGATCCCATAAGGTTCTGAGCATTTTTATTTCCTGATGCCTTTTGAGGGGGAATACCTTGTAGAAGGCACTTGGCCTTGATGATAACATCCGTGGTAGAAGGAAAAAAAAGTGCAGGAGTGTGGGGGTAGGAGAGTAAATGAGAGAGGGTGGGTGACTGAAGGAATGTGACCAAAAGCACTGAATCCACCGTTCTTGTGTGTCTGCCCACTGTGTTTGCTGCCATTAGATTCATGACAGCCAACGAGAGACAGGACTTGAAACAGGTTAATAGGTGTGCATGGCTTTTATCTGCCACTGCCCTCTACTGAATAGAATATGAGATATGATTTTTCAGCTATGTATTTGCAATAATTTCAGTCTTGAAGTATCTGAGACTCCATTAGCTCAGACAATAGAGGTCACATACTTCTGAATGTCTTTAATTTTGTTCAGGAAGTGATATACAGCCTTCTGTCATCTGATGCAAAGGCATGGGGCTTGGAGAAAACACTCCTACTAATGTTAAAATTGCAACACATTTTAAACCTCTTATGTTTTGTGCTTCTGGAATTACTAGCTGTGAAATCAATGCATGAAGTGTGTGCTCAGCTGTAGGAGATGTATGATTGTCCCCAACTCTTGTTAATAAAAAGCCCAAAACAAAGCACTAGGCAGCCTATAAGTAGAACAGAGTTTTAACTTTCATGTGATCTTCCAGTCTGTAAGAAATTATTTTAATAAATTAAGGAAAGCAGCATTTGTAGCTTTTCATTTCTTTCCTTTAGACAGTTCATGGCAAAAATTCTGTTATTTTTGGGTTTTTAACCTCTGACATGGAACAAAGTAAGTGACTGAAGCTAGATGTGGTCCAGGTTTCTCTCAATTACTGGGGAAAAAACTCTTTTGGACTGTCTCACTATTTCATCAGCTTTCCCTTTAACTAAAGCAAGGGACACAGTTTCGTGGTGAAACAACAGAAAGCAGCAAGAGAGCTTAACAGGGCCCTCCAGGTAACATGAAAGAGTGCCTCAGTCATCCTCTGTCTTGTTACTCTAAACACCAACTGCATTGTCTTGAGTCGTTTTCCCTTGCGGGAACACTTAGCCTTACCAAACACAGCTCAGCCTTACAGGTACATTCCCACCAATTAAAGAGGAGGGGTTCCTCACAAGTCCTGCCAATGCACCCACCTCGCTTGAGCAAAGATTGCCAAGTACAACAAACAGTGCCAAAGCGTGTGGTGGTTTTGGGCTCCACTCCAGCGGGGACCAAGATGAGACACTCAGTCACAACTTAGCCTTTACATAAAGCCAAATCTTTGTGTATTGCTCTGGATTGTACTTGGAGCCGTCCTCATAATGTAATGGTATACCTGGGTGGTTGTGCTGGCCTCATCTGCTGGCAGAGCTCCAGCTGGGGAGAGACTGGGTAGTGGTGCATGCTTTGGGTTGAGGCTTTAGTTTGGGGGTTACCAGTTGGGTTGGCAAGTCTGGTTTGTGGCTATCAAAATTGAGACTCTCCCAAGATTTTCAGCTGTGAAGTGTATGAATTTGGGGCCTTGCAAAACACCAGCCTCCCAGAAGACAGAAAATAGGTACCTTCCAGTCTTGGATCTAACAAAGAGCTGAACCCAGAGGGGTGGGGTTTGGATGAAGATTCAGATCTGTATTCCCTGTTTAGTTTCAGCATTGTGGTTTTGGACCCTTAGTAGTGGTAACATACAAATGATTTTTCACTCTAAAGAGCACAGTAAAATGCTATTATACTTGTTAATCTTCTTTTTTATATCTTGCCAAGTGAGGACTGCTGCACTGCAGCAATACAGCTGGCATAGTGGAGGTGCCTGTGTTTTTGCCACTCTTTGTTCATGGTGGAATGAGGATAGTTTTCTGTACACAATATTCTGCCTTCCCCTCAAAACGTCTGAGTCACACAGCTGTTTCCCAGTTAAATCACAGGCTCAATCTGACTGTACATTAAGTTGTGTTATGCAACAAAGCTGGCAAACTTGTCCACCAATACAGAAAAACCTGAAGATGGACAAAATCCCAAGCCCTCCAAGGGTTTACTCCTCTTTGTGTCAGTGACACTTCAATTATAAGCTCACCCTGCCTTGGTTTGCCAAGAGGTTTGGTCACCATTATTCTTCATTGCAGTAGGCTCTGCCAAACACTGCCTTAAAATCTGCTTGAACCTCTGTAATAGAGCCCAGAGTAAAAAGACGCTCCCATGTGTGCACCAGGACACCTTGGGGTGTCACAGCTGTGAACCTGCCCTGACCAGGCTGCTCTCTCTTAGTGCTGCTGCTTTTGCATTTAGACCCCCAACAAAGAGGAAGGTGGTGGGTGCTTTCCACTGCTGCAGCCTCTCCCTGCTTTGCTGGCAGAGACCGCGTGTCCTGGTTTACATTGGCAGAAGCCAGCATAGCTCAGGGATGAATTTAGCCCTTGGCACTCCTTGGAGAGCTGACTCAGTGACTGCACATGAAAACTACAAGCTGGTCTCTAATTTAATTCTTCTGAAATGTTCAGTTTTTTGTTTTATTTTTTTTATTTTTATTCTTTGTAAAGCTGTCTTTGTGTTTAGTGGGAGAGCTTTGCTGTTGGACTCCCTGGGATGTCCTGGAGCTATTACAAGAACAGATTAGTAGTAGTTTTCACCTATACAGCACCTTATCCCAAAGGACCTCCACTTTTTCACGAAAATAAATTTAACCTGATCAGTGAGCCAGCTGATAGATAATACTGTTTACCTTGAATATGAGAAAAGGAAAGTAGGGAAATTTTAGATGATGTACTCAAAAGGGCATGGTAGATAAATTTCAGAACTAGGATAGAAGATAAATACCACAGTTCCTTCCTCTGAAATCTGTGGGCAAAAAGATGACCTCTGAAGCCATGATTTCTTCTGCCAGCAGCTTCTGTGGATCTCATTAAGGTGTAACTAGATCACTTTGTGCCTTGCACATCTTTTGAAATTGATTGATTACCTCCAAATTTCAGCTCATATTTTGAATTGAGCATCTTTCTGGTCTTTGCTTTGAAAATGTGTCCAGAGCATAGATTTGGAAGGTACAGCAGTCTCCATAGCAGTGAATCCTAGGCAGTAGCTCTGGGAACGTACGTGCACTGCTCACCAAACTACTGGTAGTGTCCAGTGCTGCTGGGGACCTGATCCACAAAATCCTGCAGTGGGAAGAAGTGATAAGAGTTCAGCCAATCTGTCTGAACAGATGCAGTGTATCTGCTGTGTGTGTGTGTGTGTGTGTGTGTGTGTGTGTGTGTGTATGTGTTAGTTGAGGGTCTCAGAAAGGAGAAATGAACCCCTGCTTTCAAACCTTCAGCTAGAAAGGAAGCTTCAGTTAAGTATTGAATACCCACGAGTATAAGCTTGAGAAGACTTGTGCTGTCCCAAGTAGGTGACAGGGTCACATTGTATGCATGTTTTGGCATTTGGGAGGGTTAGACAGTGAATGTTAAGAGGTGTCTTTTCAGCAACCAAACATTACCTGTGCCGGAGTCCTCAGGGAAGCGCTCTGCCTGGGTCTTCAGGAATCGAAGACTCCTTGCACTGTTTCTGCTCACTTGCAGTTTTGCAGCATGCAGCACATTCCTTAGATTTTGAGGCAGGAAAAACTGGAGTTTGCCTTTCAAACTGTGTGAATACTTTGGCCTTCCAGAGAGCTCTACACCAAGACAGGAGGAAAAACAGTAGGGATTTGCCTCAGAACTAAAATTCCGCTGCCCTTGTTGCCATTTCTTTATGAAACTGCTTCCTGCCAACTCTGATGCACAATTTCTATCAGAAGCAGAATTGGTCGGGGCAAGTTTGTGACTGTAGCTGGCATTTCTGTAATGCCTCATGCTGAATGCACAGCCTCTCCCTGCACCCCGGGTGTCTGAACACATTAGGACCATTGTGGGGAGGAGGACCTCGACAGTGAGTGCCAGAGGAGCAGGACCACAGGGCAGACAACTGCACGGCTTCAGCGAGCGGAGTTTGCTGTTGCTCCTCTTGGGCGATCAGAAAACTTGGAGGACAGTCTGTTGAAAGTGTGATGGAAATGTCTAGAGACACCCTTTGCTTATATGATCTATGAGCAAAATCTAGCTACTAATGTGAGATTTCTGTAAAGCTGTAAAATATTTTTTTACTAAACTGGTCTTGCATACAACATGCAAACATGCAACTATTAAAAAATTCTTAACAGGGGAAACTGAAACCTCTGAATTAGTTTGCAGTGAAGGGACTATATTAATTGTTCTAATAACATTTGACTGAAGAATTACCCTGCTACTCAGTAGTGCTGGGGTTTGTTTCTTAATCTGATCACCTCATGACGGCTCTCTAAGCTTTCCCTTTTCTACTCTTAACACGTGATTAAAGTGAAACTCCCTGGTATTATTACTGCAAAAAACATGAAAGTAAGCAAAGAACATACTTTCCAAATGTCACCACTTTGCTCACTCCAATCAATTGGACTGTATTTCTCTGATAATTTAATTTACTTCACTGGACTTAATGACAGCATGTGATTTATCCCCTTACTAGCAGAATAAGTAAATGTTCAGTAATGGCTAGGTCAGGTTGTGTTTGTCTGTGATATAAAGGTAGGGTTTCTCTTGCTTTAAATAACCATACAGGTCTCTTACTACATCCATTGAACATGACACAGGTATGGGGAAGCTACTAAACTACAGAAAACTGTCCTTTCTAGGAGTTCTCAGCTTTCTTCCACAATTATTTCTCAGTATTAAATATAATATATAACATAAAAGTCCAAATTAATTGGAAAAAATTATTTAATTCAAGCCAAGTGATTAATTCCAACTTTTCAATGAAACTGTCCAATGTCATGCTACTGAAACATTTGGTTTTGACTAAGTTTCACTAAAACGCTTCCAATTTAGAAAGTTTTTGACACTTCTGTGAGCTGCTTTAGAAACTTATTAAAAACTCTGGCTGAATTCTGTTGCTCATGAAGTTTGAACAAATGACAGTAGCTGGATCCTGGGCAGACTGTGCTGCCAAACTGCATAAATGTCTTCTGAGCCCAATAAGCCGTGACTTGGATCTCAGTGGGCTTTGGAGCAGGCTCTTTATGTGTGTTAATTCAGTGCAGTAGTGCCCATGCAAATGTCTGAGTGGGATTCTTTAAAGATGGTCCTGCACTGCGAAGCTGGCCAGGTGCTCTGAATTTTGTGATGAGGTTAAATATCCAGTAGGAATTAAGGTGGACTAGTCAAACTACCTTTCTATACTTGCCAAGCTTTCAAATGTGAAAGGCTGCCATTAAGCCACAAGACCCTTACAAGCAGCACCATGTTACTGTAACTGTTACTTAAATTATTTCAGTGAGAGGTATCTCTTAATAAACGTATTACTAGTGCAGAGTTGCTTAATGACTTCACAGGCAAATAGATAATTAAACCGTTTAATACTACAGAACTGAAAATTGTGTCCCCAGTGAACTTCAAAGTTTTCTGTCTCCTTAATGGACTGTGAAAGCCAAGCCTGGGTCTGAATCAGGATGTGAAGTAGAAGGAACCATTGGGGAATATGGATTTAGATTTTGCAGCTTGAGCCATTCTTCTGATTAGTCAGGTTATTCTGAGTTATCTGCTTTGTAAACATACATAGACATGTTTACACAAGTACAACAGAATTCTATCAATCTTGAAATATGAAGGGGTTTTTGTGTATATAGTGTTTTTTTATCTTCACTCTTGTAAGAGAATGATGTGGAGTTCAGCTGGAAGATACTGTGAGAGAATTCCAGTCCTACTTTTGGAATTACAGGCACAAGATTTCTAATACTGCAGAATTTTTGCAGCAGTTGTCTTAACATTTGTGTTCTGAGATAGGGCAAAAACTATATTGTGAAACTGGCCCATTTCTCACTGGAAGGAAAGAGGGAAGAGATACCTGTGTGTGTGATGCTTAGAATGGGAAAAGGTGGAGACTTGAGTGAGGTCTCTATTACTTCTTTGGAACTTGAGTCATATGTTATACTTTCTTTTCTTGAAAATTTGAAGAACACAAATAGTGACAAGAATGAAAAATAGTATAAATCTCAGATGGCAAGATTTGCGGTAATAGAGTTTTTTTTAAGAGAACAAGAAGTCACAGATTTGGTCAGTAAGTGCCATGGCATTGGAATACACATTATTTAATGTACACTTCTAGTATACCCATTAATCTTTTTTTGTAGGCTAAAACTAAGTATTTTGATACAGAGCTCTAGCAGACTGCAGTGTTTGTAAGATTAGAAGATGAGGTCATCAGGCCACAGGGTGTCTTCAGTTTCATCCTCTGAAAATAGGTGAACATATTAAAAAGCTATGGGAGAGTTTTTATAAGTGAGTAAATTTGACTTCTGTAACAAGGCTTTTATTTCTTGTCACCTCTCTGCTTTTATTAGATTTTTCAGTTTTCAAATAACATTTTTTAAAAAAGAAAAGCCTCTGAAGAGGACCCTTGCCTGTAGCAGGAAGTATAATCTCCCTGTTTCTCTCTCTCTCTCATTATATGCTGGCATGAACACTCTGACATTGCTAATTGCCTCCACATTATACTGGCTGAATTCCAATAGTAGTGGCATAAAAATTAATGAACAAGACAGAGCTCACACATAAGGAACATATGGTGCAATAGCGGTCAATTGCATTCGAGTTTAAAATGATGTCTTGCGAGAGTCATGATCAAAGCAGTTTCACAAAATGGAAAGGACCAGATTCTACTTGCACTATATGTCTATGGTGCCTCACTGTCCTCAGTGAGAGTGCAAATGTGAACAAGGAGATTCCCAAAACTATAAATAGAGAGTGTCAAAAAGTTGTTTCATTTCCAAATGTAATAGGAATTTCCTCCACTATTCTTATTGTGAAAATTAGTATGAGTTAATTTTCTGCTGTGAGAAGCAAGGCTAGGGAAAAATTTTCTTAGAAATGCAGAGAATTCATCAAAGATTTTATCACTGTCTCTGCTAACAATGCCTTCACAGAGCGAGCTATGCAGTTTACAGAAAGGTGACACGCAGTTATTTCCCATTATCCTAAAATGTGCAATTTAAAGTTAACATGAGTTAGTTTTATCTGTGTATATGCTTCACACAAAATCCAGATTTCAGAGCAATTAAGATAGTGTTAATACAAGGTACTCTCAAGATTCTTTCAAGTTGAAAGCTTTCTTAAGATTAATGTTAAAATTCAGTTTTTATGCTCTTGCCAAAGTACATGCTAGGTAACCTCTTGTTAACATTAATGGGAGTTAAATATTTGCACTCAGAGGAAAATAGACCCCAGATATGATACAGACTGTGCTTACATTACATAATATAAATAAACATTGCTTGTTTAATATCTTGTACTGCCTTATTATAGAATAAACTGTTACAATACTATTGCAGGGTCTTATCCAATAAATTATTGATTTTATTATGCTGGTGATTTCCTATCATGTTCTTTTTTGAACAGTAACTTTAACTTACATGGGACAAGTCCTACAACAGTTCAATGAAGGACCCAAATAAATCACTGTATCAGTAGAGTTCACATATCTGGAAAGGAGCTTTATATCACTCAGTGTCTGTTTCCTCAGCCAGATGTACTTTGGTCTGTACCCCAGGTTAGAGCAGCCTGGGTATTACCCAAACTGAAATGTGGCTGCAGATGGCCCCGCTGGTGTCTCCCACATGCTGGGTCACTACAGCCACTGGAAAGAGCTGAAATGCAGAAATGCTCAAGCCATGTCCCCAGTATGCCTCCTGCTACTCTGCAGGAATTTCCTTGGGGCTAACTCACACTGGCTCATAGCCATTTCTGCTTTAACTCCTAGCAGGATAAAGGAGAGTTAGGACAGCTTATTGGAGCACTGGGAATTAAGAGTAGACAGTTCTTTACCTGTCTGGGTATGAGTCTTATCTGTATTTGAATTTTTCTTAGCTACTTAAAGGAAGTGTTTCTCAAGGAATTGCTGAACTGTTATTTAGGTAATCCTGAAGCAGTAATTACTTCTCACCTGCATTTTCTGAATGTGATATAATAATGATTTCAGTTGTGCTTTTATTTACTTATTTTAAGGTTAAATAAAATAGTTGATTTTAAATTTTGGACATAGTTTTGGGGTTTGCTTAAGACATATTACAAATTATATTCTAAAGGAAAAATCATGCAATAGCTGAGAGCTGAGTTCAGTGCAACATAGTGGCTTCAGCATAGCCCTTTCCATTTACTATGCAATTAGGTGCTATTCTCCTGCAATTAATGGGCCAAATGACACTCCCAGTTATTATAATAAGCTTCCTGATACAACTCTGAGATAACTCAGAGTGATACTGAGAGTTACGGAAATGCCCCATTCTACAGAGAGAAAAGCACCAGCTGAGTTGCTGTTTCTGCTGCTCTTATCACAAGCTGGTTTTGGCCCACTGTGTCTTGGTCTAAATGTAAGGAAGCAGCCTATCTCTCTACTCTCCATTTTCATAAAAAGAAGGCAAAGGGTACCAGATGGCATGTGTTACAGAGCTTTTCCTCCTAGCACAGAATTTATTTCCAAGTTGTAGAATTGTGAGGATTCCTTCAGTCATCCCCCCAGAGTCACAGGTTTGGTAGCTCGCCAATGGCATATAATACACTTCCTGGCATGCTGTGGGAGAAGTAAAATTAGTTCAGAACTTCACTTTACTGTTGAGGGATTGGGTTTTGGGTTCTTTTTTTCTGTATTATTTGAGCGTGCCCAGGAAGGGATCAGTGTTCAAGATGTATTAACCATTTTATTCTGAGTAGGACATGGCCACCCACCCTGGTTGCAGATTTGGGCAATTGTCAAAAGTATGTGAACAGTGAGTCTTGTTGCTAATGCCACGTGCAAGTATTACTAATGCTTTGTTCTGTTCCCTTGATATGGGCAAAAACATTGGGAGGGAACTGAAAGTGATATTAGAAAAAGATCCTTCTTGTATGTAGCATTTCTTACAAAGATATTATGGTAAAATTTATTTTTCTGGAGTTTGGTCTTCTAGGTGTGGTTTCAGGGCTACTTTTGTAGACAGAAGAGAAAGAAAGCAAACTAGAAAATCCAAGTGAGTAATTATTGTAGGCTATTTCCCTTAATAAGGCTTTCAAGTGAATTTAAAGCCATGTGGAAAAAATCTTCACAAAATAGTTATTACAACTCAGTGATTATTGTATACTAATAGAGATTTCTCTGGTTTGCAAATTTGGGTGCAACTTACCAATCTGAATATCAAAAGAAAGTTTATTTCAAGGGACTTCAGCAAAAAAACTTCATTTAGCTACTGGGACATGACAATTAAATTCTTTGGCATTTGCTTGCTTGCCTTTTTTCTTTTTCCCCTTTAGACAAAAATGTTTAGTTGGGTGTGAGTATTTGCTTAGTATTATGAGGAAACCTCCTGTGTGGTTTCTTTTTTTTTTTGTTTTGCTATCCCTCTTATACATTCCCATGTCATTTTATGGTGTGCTGCACTGTTATCTCAAGAACAATACACATCACACCGTATGCATGTAGTTGAGGGCATGTTTATATGAAAAAGGAGATTGTTTCTGTCTTGCTATAATCCATGTTTGTACAATTCTTTCAATGTCTTTAATTGTTTTGAACTCTAAAATGAAATGACTTATAGATAAAATGAGCTTTCAGCTCTCTGCTTTTGTGACAGATTCCAGAGCATCTCTACCTCAAGGCACGTTTGGTCACCATTTTGCCTTTGTGACCCTTCCTAACCTGTACCACTCAGCAGGCTAGCACTAATGTCAGTACTGTTTACTTGGGCAAGACTGATAGCATCCAGGTGGAGTTTCCAGTCCTCTTTTTTCTTTGTTTCTTTACTTCCCCCCCCCCCCCCCCCCTTTATACAGCCATGGAATACATACCCTAACCAAAAAGTCAAGCAGCAGACTGTTTTGCAGATCTGCCAGGTTTTTACTTTACATCTACTACTTAACATCGACATTTTCTTTTGCACAAACATAGGACAAAACCTCAAGTCAGTAGGAAATGTCATGGTTTAACTGATCTCACTCTGAGGTGTACTAAGAATCTGGCTTGTAAATCTGAATTTTTCCCTTTATTTGGCCTTTTCTAAACACAGTTTCTTCACACTTTGCAGTGATCTTGTAGTCTTCACTTCTCACTAAAACGCTATGACCAGCACATATTTATTTCATTGAGTTAATCACTTGTATGCTACTTTAGTGGTACCATCTTGCTCAAATGCCCTTTCCCTGCTTTTCTTTCATTATTTTATCTAGATGAACAAGGTTGTTCAAATTAGTATAAATCAGTCCACTTACAGCTTTTCACACTTACAATTTAAGTACTGAATTACTGTCCTTGACAGCTGAAAGTTGCTCAGTTTCTCTCCCTTCTGAATTTAAGACTGGAATGTAATTCTTGGCAATTAATAATAGATCATTAGAAATACTCTGAAAGTATCCACAATTGATCTGTAAAAGCAGTGTGGCTGATCAGAATCCTACAGAGTGCTGCAGCAGCGCCTGTCAGGGAAGGAATATTTAACAGCGAGTGCTTGCCTACCTCTGCTACATCAGCTCCTCCAGCCTGTATAAAAGCTGGGTAGGACAAGTCCCTGGTCATGTCTCTGGGGACCGGCCTTTGCAAAGAGCTTAAATACCATTAGCGTGGCAAACAAACTGTGCCGGGTACTTCGCATAGTCAAGTACAGGAAGTCCAGTATAACCCCAGTGCTCCGCTGAGGTTACATTTCTTTAATGCACAGAGATCAGGAGCCTGCCACTGGAATGCGGTATGAGGCTCCATCCTTTGGCTCCAGTTGCAGAGCTCGTGATCTTAGCTCATTTGCAGATAACAGCTAATGTGGTAGCTGTTTTCCAAACCTATAACTGGAGCTCAATGTTGGTACCTGTGTAGGTTCCTGGAGGAAATAAACAGATTCAGCCCACGAAATTTTAGAGAGAGGTCGCTGAATGAACTGTTTGCTCATTCAAAAAAATACAGATTTTGTCAACAGTTACAAATCTCTAGAGATGAAGCTTTGTAAACATATTGAGCTTTCTCCCTTTGGTCTTGAAAGTGATTTCCTGATTGTGGGAGTGGTGTGCAGCACTCCTTCCTTCTGTGCTCGCTAAAAGCGCTGCATCTTTGTGACTCTGCCACCGAGAGTTTGTGCACTGCTGACCAAATGCTCTGATAAAATTAAGCAATATACATAAAAAATAATTATTTTCTTTACGTTTAGAACTCAAGAACAGTCAGCTATGTTGTTTCTGGTTAGAACTGCAGAGGCCATTTATGCATAGATGATTCCTTCATTGTCTGTTCTATATTAGCTTGATAGTCTGTCAGTTTAGAAGTTGAAGTTCCCGGCAGCAGGATAAAAAAACAGTTTATTGTGCTTGTTTTCTTGTGAGTCACAGCTGCTTTTGTTATGTTTATGGTAGTTGATTGAAATATGGAGCAAGAGCTCACTTTTGAGAAGGTTCATAGCATTTGTGGACTTGTCATAAAATTCCCATCCAAGAAAATAGTTGATATATTTAAAAGTCTCAAACTAAAATTTATTTACCACAGAATATTAGTGTCCTGTTACTATTTACTGCATCTTTGTGCAGGAGCACAGTCACTGGTTGCTGCTTTCATCACTGATAACTTACTAGGAGCTAATTTTAAGTACGTTTTAAAGGGAATTTAAACAAAGAAATCTGTAGTTTTATGAAATTACCTTGATTTGGTAGTGTTTTCCTTGGTATGTCTGGAGGCAGGAGAGAAGGAAAGGAGGAAAGATGATGCTTACTGAAGCTAATCTTCCTAGGCCCCATGTATCAACATTTCTGTGGAGTGCTATGCAGAGCTGGCAGAATATCTGCATTAGGCTTCTGCTTTGAAACACCCACAGAAGGAGCCTCTCCCTCTGCCCTGGAGATAGAGGAAGCCTGGACAGAATAAACTTTCAGAATATCCCCTGCTGATCCTTACTAATTATCAGAGAAGTCAGGAAACTGTTGTCCTAAATAAAGTTTGCTCAAGTTTCTTCCATTTGAACGTATGGTTTTCAGAGCTTCACAAGCAGTTAACTGATGGCACAGCAGCGCAAGGCTTCCTCTGAAACAGCCTTTAGCAGGGCAGCCCAAGGTTCCTTCTTGCTTCTGCAGTAGGGCAGATCCTGCTGCACAGGCAGTAGGGAGGAGAGATGGGATCACCTGCCCTGGAAGAAGGTTGGGAACATGATCCAAAGTCAGCATTTAGGTCATTAGGCCAAATTCCCTGGAAAAATGTCTAACAAATGTATATAAGTCCAAAGGTATTTGAGCTTATACTTTCATTAAAAAGTCTTACATTTTTATGTAAAGAACCATTCAAAAATCTTTGTTGTTGAACGCTAAGGTGTGAGGGACCGTTTTACATCTAGGATTGATTCAGACAATGTTTCTGCAAAAGTTACATGGTTACTTGCAATGCTGAAATGGACACTTGCTCAGAAGATAAGAAATGTCTGACTACCTTGCTACTTCAGAAATTTAAAAAAAAAAAATTTAAAATTACACCAATAAAAAGGTCTTGCATCATGCCTAAGGTCATTAGCATCTGCCTTTGGGAAGCTGCCAAAGGGAATGAGACTATTAGTTGAGAGCTTGCCAGTCCCAGGAGATCTTACCTCAGTCTTAGAACAAGAGCTTCCTGGCAGATCTTAATAGCTGTGACAGTACTTTCAGTGTGAGGCTATCACTTAGGATTGAGTCTAGAACTACACAGGACTTGGCAGAAACTTTGGTAGTGCAGTGAATGGCTCCAGGAAGCCCCCTAACCCAGCGATGGGCCGGTGCGCAGGTGTTGCCTGCTCACATAGGTTCTCTCTGCTCCGGGGGAAAACAGATGCTTTTCTGCACCTGCTCTGCTTTCAGCCCAGCTCAGAAGAATGCACTGCATTAATCTTGCACAGAGGTGACCAAGGCAAGGTGAATCGGCAGGGTCTCTTCCCCAGCCATGAACAGGCAGCTCTCTGGACGAGCACTGCCATATATAAACCTGCAAGCCAAAAATAGTAAATGCATACACATAGCAGGCACTGCTCCTACTCAGTCCTCCAAATACTCCTCCAGCCAAAAACCCCAATCTCTTCTAGCTAATCTGAAATGAGTCACAGTGAGATGGTTTCATAAAGTCCCCTGTCTTTGTCAGGCACTGAGAAATGGATCAATGATTGCACATCCTCTGCCTGTTAATGTGATGCTGCACATCAAAATAGGTGCCCATCCCCTTGAGCAGCCTTTACAGACGCAGTAGGGAGGTCAGAGGACTGCTAACTTCTGTGGGGTACAAACAGCTGCCCAGGGGTGTGCTTTGGAGCACATCCATTAATTTTAAAATGGGAGTATGTGTATATGTGTGTTTTAGCACATAGATAAAACCAAAAGGAACTTTGGCTGAGAGGCAAGTGAACTTCCAAAAAAAAAAAAAAAAAAAAAACAAACCCTCATAAATAAATGAAGTGAACCTGCAAGTCAGATACATCAGTGGTGTAATTCCTTTTCTTCAGTGCTTTGTGTCCCTTTTCCAGTGTACTTTTGTAGACAGTGTCAGTTATTGTCTCCAGACATTAAAAACCTGGTCTCCTCAATGTATTACTGATGGAAGTGATGAAAGTATGTTGCTGATAGTAAAATGAGTGAGTATAAGCACAAAGGTATTTAATGGTTCACCAAAATCTACCTTTCTTCACTTCCAAGTTCACTCTCCTGTTGTTCTCACCTATTCTTAATAAGTCATTGGTAATCCAGGTGTAATTGAAAGAAGAGCCTAAAATTACTTGTATGGCTGTATAAGTGAACAAAGAAACATATGACATCTGTTCCAATAGTGAATTGGTGTTGTCATACATAAAGATAGGGGCAGTCCCGTGGCATAATGGTTAGCACTCTGGACTCTGAATCCCAAGGGCCTGAGTCTGAGTCTCAGTAGGGACCGTCCCCTGGGCAGTTCAATGCCTCCGTGCCATCCGATCCCGTCAGATCTCGGATGCTCAGCAGGGGCAGCCCCGGTTAGTACCGGGGGCTGTAGGACAGTCCC
>JAWWEU010000017.1:9973425-10033367 GCA_035583155.1 Acropternis orthonyx
TGGACCTCAGGACTTAAACGGTGGGGCCAGTTCTGCGCACGCTGTGCCTCACCTAAAAAATCCACTGCGCAGGCTGGGAGGGCACACGCACGTGGGGAGAGCCCTTCCCCAGATCTTCGTTCGCGAAGTCTGGCCATACGTACACTGAAAGCAGCAGAGTTAATCCATTGTTCACATATGCCATAATGGTGAGTTCACCCAGCTTTCTAATAACTGGGCTTTCTGTTGAATGCTTACAGTTTCATTTCAGGACCTGACAACATTTAAAAAAAATTTCCAAATTAAGTTTAATGAGATCATTTTGGAGAGCCTTAATGAGTCTAAAACCTGTATCTCCTCTACAAGCAGTGTTGCTTCTCTACTCTCTCTGCTCTCCCCAGCTTTTCAGCAAACACCATCTGACCCAACACAGAGCCTGGAGCATCCGGGTAAACTCCTAACTGTGGAAACTCACTGGTTGTTCCTATTGTTTGTTCTGTCTTTTTACCCCTTTATAATATTAAACTAAATTTAAGTAAATTAAATCACCTTTCACCCTTTTGCTTATTAGCTTTCCATACTTGGATTTCAATATACACAATCAAACACTACAAGAAAAGAAACTATAAAGAGCTTACATAGTGATATTATTGTCTTTACAATGTTTTCTAAAGCAAAATTAAACTTTAAGAACAGGGCTTCAGAACCCAAATCTGTATTTGTAACTCACACTTGCAAAGAGGCCAAAAAAGTACCAAAATTTAAGTTGTGTAACCCCTAGGAATATATTTAAAAATACAGAAGTAGAAACATTTTCTACATATATGCAATGAATATTAAGATTGGAATAGTTGTTACAGAAGTAAAAGTCCCAATACATTGCTATCCAAATAAGCATACTGAAAGTGACTTGCCCGAATCACAAGTTTTCAACATGCACTAAAGGACTCTTTTTGCTCCCTCTTCATCACCAGGGACTATGAGATAGAAAACTAGCTTAATTATTGGTTCTGTTCTCTAGCTTTCTGAATATTTTTAAGTGCAATGAAGCATTCAGCTTCTGTTTAAATGGATGGCAAAAGACTGCATCGTTTTTTTCATATATGAATGCCATACGTCTGAGATAGTCACCCAGCTAGAGATACGGTTCTAAATACTGAGATGGGAATGCTGCAGTGAGGACAACACCCACAAGGGTTCTTGGCAGCTTTGCCCACCTTTCTTTGCATGGTCAATCTAGTTTGGGGTCGGCTTGCACAAAAGTGCTAGTGAAGAATAAGAACCTGCAAACCTTGGGGATAGACAAGAAATATTATCATGTGAAAGGTCGTTGTCAAATATTATCTAATAACCAAACAATAATGGGAGTTGAAGTCTTTCAGTGTCAGGGATTAAAGTGGGAGCTGTATTGGCTACACATTTCTCTTCCTGCACAATTCTGCCGACTGCCCTCTAATCTTGCGAGTCCTGTGAGAAGTTTAAAACATTTAATTGCTAACTCTATTATTAAGGAATCTACTTCATCAGACTGCAGCTCCTAACAACATTAAGTCTCTTAGAGCAAATCAGTTTTGATACTGGTGTTTCTCAGAGGTGCAGCATTTAATCCTCAAATTACAACACAAGTTTTAACAGGCACATTCTGCCTGTCACCAAGATTTAGTAATTAACAAAAAAACTCAAACCCCTTCCTAACACTAATGGTTTATCAAAAGAATACCAGTAATTTCAGTTAAGATATACAGATGAACCACGCAGAAATACAATGGGGAGACAGACATGTGTTTGCTATCTGATTGAAAAGGCTGAGCCAGAATTCCAGAGACTTGGTGTTGCCATAAGAGGAACAGTCAGGAATCACGACTGTGCCCCCCGGGCCAAAGGGTGTGACATCGGGCCAGAGGCGTGTCAAAGCCGGAATAAAATGCCTGCCATAAAACTGGTAGCCACTCATACTCACATGGGTAAAGAAAAGGAGAGTTGGCAGTATGACACCTGAAACAGTAATGCCCTTGGGGTTTTCTTCCCAAAGACAACCAAGTCCTACCAATACAGGAGACCCGTCACCTACTCTGTGGAGCTTTGTATTTATTTTTACAGCCTCCAGAATTTTACTTCCTTTTGGCTGTGGATTTGTTGGGTTTTTTCCCCGCTCTTTCTTTTCTGCCCTTCTTGTTCTTTAATACCAGGTAGTGGTTTTTCAATCATTTAAGCTATGGCATATAATAACTGATGAGTAACATTGCAGTAATACCAGTGGTGGCAATTTTGCTTTGTTTCATAGGAGCGTGAGAGTATTAGAGAGATGACTAGGACATGTCTCAGTGGCAGACTGATAAAATGAAAGATGAATTTTCCCTGCCTACAACTGTTGCCAAGTTTTAATCATAAACATCAAATAGGTTACAGGACACCTTTTCCCAGGCAATAAAATAAACTCTGAACATTCTATATTTTTAAACAAATTTTTGGATAAAGAATAATTGCAAGAAAATGACTAATGTTTATCTGCTGAATATTGTTTTCCAAGCTCATAAGCTACAAATTTCTGACCAAATGGTTGATTTCAACAACCATACTTCAAGTGCTGTTACTGCTAGGACAATTGGTGCTCGTTATAGAGGCATATTTATCAGCTCTGCCACTCTGCCGAAGCTTTATGCTTTAATCAAAACTCAGTTATCTTTTCTCAATGATATCCTCTTCTAATTGATTGGGAGGAAGTTTCAGTTCCTATTTTACAGTGACATTCCAAGAAAAGTTCCTTGACAGGCTCACGCATCCTCCACTTAGTAGATTGCTTTAAAACTGCCTCTTTTACTCCAGACTTGTGCCTGTTCTTTCTATGTCTAAAATACATGTTGAACTTTTGAAGTTTATCCAGGAGTGAAAGCAGAAGGTGTAGCAATGTCCTGGAGTAGCATCTGACTACCCCCTCCAACCGGGATAGCACATCGATACCAGGATGGTTTGCAGGGAGCTGGTTTTAATGGACAGCTCCCAGGTGACACCAGACAGAGCTGCTGCAGCAGCCGCAATATCATACATTCTTGATTGAACTTTGATTAATTTTCCAGACTTTCAGAGCCTGTGGCAAAAAGATCCACAGCGGTAGCCGCAGCCATTAACTCCATCTTTTGTGATTTCTCCTTCTTCATTATGTTTGGGTCTTGATTGAACTTTGTTCCAAGTTAGTAGCTTTTGGCTATGGACAAGGGAGATAAGACTTTAGAAATGGAGTGAAGAAGAATATGTGAGAAACTTGCAATGAAAGCTGCCTGGATAGTTGGCGGTAGCTTTGGGTATACCTTGATGATGTGAGCGGCATTAACAAAAATGCTGGAATTCTGGCTAACACCAGTCTAAACAACACAAACCATCACTTTATGCAGTCATAGTCCAAATATCTTCTAGCATTTGTGCATAGTAGATGCTATTTTATTATGCTGAACAAATTCAAAGTTGATGCATTCACATAATGAATAACATTAGCATTCCTGGACAAAGCCAGAACTTTACAGAAGCACTTGCTAAAATAAATTAATAGCATTAGTGACCTCCAAAGATGATTTACAGAGTTTGCTGCTAAATGGTGCAAGCAACTATCCCACTACTGGTATGCTCAATAGGACAGTTTTACACCGTTGGGTCAACCTTGTGTCTGTTATACTATCATATCCAAAAAAGCAGCTTATCAGCAGAAGGGACAGAACTCACAGTTCTTGGAAAAAAATAAAACAAAAAGATTACACTGAATTTTTCCAAAAGATCCTTCAGTGTTTTCATTACATTTCTCTCTCCCCCATTTTCGGTCAGAGAATGTCTAAATACATGTCTGGTTTTCCTACTCTTTTTACTGTCAATGCTTGAATCTACCGTAATACATTCTCAGAATCACTCATATCTAGTTTTATTGCCTTCTGTTGGTATTTGCCAATGGTAGTATATAGAAATTGTATGCAGAGGTGGCTGTAGTGATCTGTAGAAATTTTTGCCTGAACCTAGAAAAGCCCTTTCAAAGCCCCTTTCAAAGCTTGAAAACTGAAATTTACTGATGGGAAAAAAATATGAAACTATTAAAGGTGATTCAAAATCCACTATGAATCAAAGATATACATGATGTTCCCATAACATCTGACACAATGGGGCTTTGTCCCTACAAGAGGCCTGTGGGCATTCCTGTGATATAAGCAATAATAGATTTGTCTCTGTGAAGCTTTGATTTATTGTGGCACCTCCAATAGAGGCAATGTCTGAAATAATTTAAAACCTGGAAATAAGAGAAACCTTTTAAAAATAAAATACATACATACATATACATTTACATACACACACACATATATAAATAAATATAACTTTTCCTTGCTTTAACCTTTTTATTCATTGCCAAGAAAAGCTGGCTGAGGAATCGGCATCTGCCGTGAGCTCTCATTTATTTTCCGATGCTGCCTTGCCCCATTGCCCAGGCAGCCTCCGCACTTCCCCTTCTCTCATCCCCTCACCGCTTTGCCTTCCTCTGAACCCAGGATACAGAGCAGCCTTCCAGCACAGAGCCCTTCTCTGCTTACAGGCTTTCCAGCTCCTTTCCCCCTTCTGCCAATCCCTGTCTCACTCAGCTTTTTGACAGGAGACTGCTTAAATAGGAAAAACAGAATCCCTCTTCTACCTGGTATTTTTTAGGCAGCATTAGCAACAGACTTTTTATACTGGAAATTATCAGCTTAAATGTGGTCAGACTGGAGCTAAATTCTTGTCAGCTCAAGCTGTATCTCTCTGGGTGATCTGGACGCTAGACTTGGTTAAAGTGGCTGGGATGCTTATCTGTACAGCTAGCAACTTTGGGAAGTAAATAACTTGCAGGAATGTTTGAATGTTGCAACAGGTAGAAGCAATTCAAGAAACACGAAGTTGCTGTGAATTAAGCATTGTGTTGCCTACTGAGTCCCTAAAATTTTAGCATCCACGCTTCTTGAAATGCGCTTGAACAAGCACAAGTCTAGTTTAGGCTGAAACCAGAGTTGCCCTGATAATAACTTGAAGCCCTGGACTGGTTACCAGGGCTTTCCCTCCGTTAATACCGTGGTTTAAAATAATAGCAAAGTATCCATAGCATGAAAAGTGGGAAAGAAGAAAAGTGCTTCAAGACCAACCACTTTTTAGTGGACATTTGGGAACTGCTTGGAGGAGTGCCAGAGCTAGAACAAGGTGCGAAATCATACAATTATAAGAAGGGTGGCAGGTGTAAAACAGAAGCCTCTTATGGAGCAGTGGTTTGGGGTATAATATCTGCAGGAAGCCGACTGCCAGACTGACACAGAAGTGATTGAAGAAGGAGGCCTGGCAAGATTACCACAAGGAAGTAACAAGCCTTCAGGTATACTAAACACACACACAGTTTGTGTGACTTTTCACAAACCTCCTTTTCTCTTTTATGCTGTCCCAATGTTAAAGGAAGCCATGCAGTGGCGGTAAGAAGGAGCCTGAGGCTCCTGGAGAGAAGAGCTGAATAGTCACTGCCCTATGGGATGTAAAGGTGGCTATACTGCAGCAGACTGTGCTGGAGCAGCATGGGGTTAATGGCAGCCCAGGATTACTTTTGATGCCTTTTTCAATGGCTGGGACAGGTGTCCCCTCCTGCTGAGGGTCTCTACAAGCTGAAAGACTTTATCCTGCCTTTGCACAGCCAACGTGACTTGTGTCGCTTGCTTGAAGGGAAGCGGGATCAAGCCCTGCAGCAGTAACTGCGAGACACTTTTATTAGTCCAGCCACATGCCTTGCTCCAAAGCCCCTGGCTTGTCATAAATTTTTCTGTGTTAAACTCTTCACCCAAATATGGCTCTACCATTCGCTTCTTGCTCAACAGATTATTAAGAGAATACTCTTTTTGAACTGTCTCTTCTACAAACAGGAGATGCAGCTGGCGTCCAGCCTCTGTGACTTTTGAGTAAAAGAGCACTAAAACTCTACGTTGATTAGACAAAATCCTGAATAGGGAAGAAATGCTAAATTCAACATAAATATTTAGTGCTATCTTCTTTAGAATCACTCATGCTAAAATGAGGCCATGATACTGTCAGCACAATCTTTGTTAAAAAACTGTTGCAATTTTAAATAGAAATTAAATACCTAGTGTGATCTTTAATTATCTTTACAGTAAAAGGGACTACTAAAAGAAATGCCATTTTATACTCTGAATATATCAAATCCTCATTGGTATGGATCCATTTAGTTCCAAGAAATGCAGTTTATACTAGATCTGTAATAAATTCCATATACCTCTGAGCACATTCTTTTCCAGTAACTTCAGTGCAGTTTATTAAAAAAACACTATTGAAACATCACAACCCTCACTGTAAGCATCATCTCCCTTCTACAAATGGGTAAATTTGTGTTTTAAACAAAATTATATAATAAACCTGTGACAGAGACAGCCTGTCATTCAGTCAGTTCTGTGCCTTCACCCTCCTCCCAAGAACAGCACTTTCTCCTGAACTCCATTTTAGCAAGTGAGTGGCAAATGCTGTTTATAAAACCCACAGAGTACAGGTACAATCCCTGCCTTTACAAACTCTTCCTCTATAAACTTGGAAAAAGACGTCTTTGTGACAAACCATCGTATTATACTGGCCAGTAAAGAGAAACAGCAGAGTCTTTTAAAAAGTCTTTAAAAAAAAAAAAGAAAAGGCTTCTTTAGAAAGCTCTAAAAACTCATTTCTAGACATAGAAATTGCCTATTCTGTTTATCAAGATGCTTTCTCATACTCCAAAGTGCATTATCTGGATGACATTCATTGTGAAGCATCTGCCTCACAGAATGTGAAACACGTGTTTACTGGGAAAGAGGGATGCAAACTGCTTTGATACACAGGTTTTATGATGTAAATAAGTTGCTGGAAAGCCAGTTTGTGACAATGCCAGTATCTGGAGCTTCTTTAGTCTAATTAGAAACTGCCCTACACAGCCCAGCCATTAGCAGTGGAACATGCTGCTTATTTTATGTACCAATTAAAGGGTTGCATCGCACCTTTACTAGTCATAATTACAAAAACTGGCACAATGAGCATACGTAAACAACAGTTGTGACCAGGAGTACAGCACATACATAATTTATTATCTCTCTAGTAAACAAATGCAGTTTGAAATAATGAGCATTTACCAAAGACCTGCAGTTTGCAAATCTCAGGTGACTTAACAACCGTCTCCAGGACTGGAAATTACGAACTGGCCTCTTACCTTCTGTACCAAGCTCTAAACACTCAGCTAACTTTGAAATGGGGGCTGACAAATAAATGTAAAAAGTAACAGTAATCTTGGGAAAAGACCGGCATCCATAGTAAAAAGAGCATTTGCTCCTCCTCTCTGAAATCAAACAGTTCCTTACCAGGAAGCAGAAGTATCACTCAAGCACACACAGGGAATGCAGAGGGGACACCAGGCCCAGCATCCTGCTGTGCTGCCTTAGGCAACAACACACCCAATTACCAAAGCCAGTAACCTGGCACCGAACAGTTAGGGCTGCCCAGCAGGGGGGACATTTGCACTGATTTCCTTTTAACTTGTCTATAAATACTTGAGGGTTTTTTTTAAATTATAATAATTACTTTTTTAAAAACAATGAACTTGATTTTCACTTAATATTGACACTAAAAAGAATGGCAAGTAATTTCCCAATTACAAATTGGAAAAAAACTGGGCAGCATCTCTTAGATCAAACTGTTTAGTTGTATCAAAAATACTTCATTTCAGATTCAGATGGTTTCTTTAAATTTAACCATAAAAGGATTGCTAATGTTTTTTAAATACTTAGGTGACTTGTGTGTCACTTTTAAATTTTTCATTTTACAGATGAAACTGCACAAAGGATGCCAGTGAACATGCAATTAAAAGCCAAATGAAGAAACCTCAACAATATGAGAGAAAGATTTTCTCTATCTTTTGCAAAAAATTCTCTGGCTGCTCAGACGACAAAATCACAGGCCCTATGACAGCACAAGCAGGTATTTAAAACTACATCTTACTTTAGCTATTGAGGAAAGGCATCAAACAGACATTTGGAGAGCCTGCGGAGAGTGACGAGCCATGCACACTTTCCCAACCTGCCACATCTACCACCCAAATCTAGCTCTGGAAAGATCAACTTGAAAAAAAAAAAACATGTTGGTTTTTCTTTTTCCACAGCTCACACAAATCCTTGCTTTCCCTGATCCTGTTGAATATGATTTCATTTATCAGGGAGAAAAAAAAAAAACCAAAAACAAACAAAGCCCAGAACCTTAAAAAAGATGGCAGTTCTAGCAAAGTGCATACCTTCCCATGTGAGAACTAAACTGAATTCTTATGGGAACTGAACTGAGACCAGTCATCATTACTGAGGTTAAAGCAAGACACTATTCCATCCCATTTTAAAATTATCTGCATTATGTTTTGCAAAATTCATTCTGCTGTGCAGTGATCTCACGTAGAAAAGTGGTGAGCCACACATTCTCTGTGGAACAATGACAGTGTATATTTGAAAAAGATACTTTTCATATCTTTATGTATGTCTGTATGGCCAGACTTCGCAAATGAAGATCTGGGGAAGGGCTCTCCCCACGTGCGTGTGCCCTCCCAGCCTGTGCAGTGGATTTTTTAGGTGAGGCACAGCGTGCGCAGAACTGGACCCACCGTTTAAGTCCTGAGGTCCATTTGCCAAGGCCGAGCGAGCTTGGACAGTGACAGTGAAATCCTCGGGACTGTCTACAGTCCCCGGTACTAACCGGGGCTGCCCCTGCTGAGCATCCGAGATCTGACGGGATCGGATGGCAGGGAAGCATTGAACTGCCCAGGGGACGGTCCCTACTGAGACTCAGATTCAGGCCCTTGGGATTCAGAGTCCAGAGTCCTTGAGAGAGAAAATGCTGTATTTGTTTGTCATCAACTGTATGTTAAAAGTTGTCGCTTTTGCTCAGTGCAAAATAGCATTGAAGGGAGGAAACTAAAACATGAGAAAGCAAAAGTGGAATAGAGTACATTACTGCTATCAGCAAGTTAAGGGAGGGCAGCCTGTCCTTCTGGTGATCCTAAGATATCTTCGGAAAGATTTTCACAAAGAATGGAGAATCCAAACACACAATTACAGTAAACATTGGAAGCAGGGGAAGGCTTTGGTAGGAGGATCATCAGCAGGACTACCTCAAGTAGCAAAGAGATTAAGAGGGTATGACATGAACAAATGTACTGATTAGCTCAGAGAAGTCGAATCAAGTACTTTTGTTTATTCTGTTTCACATTTTAAACTAACATCCTTAACACCAGTATTCTAAAAAGCTTTTGCTGTGTGATACATAATTACACCATGTTGTATAAATATGGTACCATTTCTCCTGAGAAATTGGTCTTAGAAAAGGATTGAACTTTAAAAAAACCAGACTTTATTAGATGACAAAGTGTTATAGATTCAAATTTTTCAGAGACATGTACATTGTGGCATAAAGCAACCATTAATAAACGTTAAAAAGAAACTTACTGTCCAGACAGGTCTTTTCATAGTTGTTAATGGCAGTGTTCTCGGTCCCAGTGACTTTCAGTGAAGAAACACAATTTCACAGGGATAGGTCAGTGGTGTTGGTGTTGCTGATGTGTCTATGGGTTTACCACAACTTGAAATATTAGCATTTTGTAGTGGTTAGTGCTCGCTTCACTATATTTTAAGCTACAGAAGAAAAGTAATGCAGTGAGCAGTTAGAAGGAATTTATTGCTGAAGCAAAGGTACTAATACAGGGAGTATTCAATAAACTTATTTTTGTTGGGTTCAATTTGTCCAGTTGCAGTAAATGGGACGTAAACAGCAAGACAGGGATAAACACTTGAACTCTGGTTAAACTGTTAGTGGAAAACAGTTTTGGGACACTGTATAGCTCAGTGTTACCTGCTTAGGCCACCTTACAAGATCAGCCTAGCTGGAAATAACAGAACAAGAGATTTGGCTTTCTCTGTTGCTTAGATGAGAACTGGAGTGCCCTATGTGTCTTTCCACAGATTCTGGGAAACTTTATCAAGTACTTCATGCCTTTAGTAGGCCTATTTGCCGTTTGACTCATGGTCAAAACCTATGCTGCGGCACACTGCGTTTAAATCTGTTTTCATCTTCATATGCACAGGTTTGTTAAATTTTAAAAAACACTGACTTCCAAGTTGTTTGAAACTCATAACTGTCTTTTTATCTTGCTGGCAGGACATCAGTTCTCCTCATTTTCAAGGTCTGTTTTCTCTTTCCCCTCCTACCTCCCCAAAATCTTGTGTCCCTTCAGTCCTGGGCAGCAATTCCTACCCCTGTTGGCTTTTCTCCCTGAAAGGTGACCCAGTGGCCAGCAATATGATCACGGGGCTGACCATTGCTTCACGTATCTTCTCAGAGGTGAAATGTTTAATCCACACATCTCTCCAAGGCAATAAGCAAGCAAAGCATTAAATTAGTGCTGATATCTTTGCCAGCACTGATTTAAGTAAGAGGGGGCATAGTGTATTATGTGTTTGGAATGTAGGCCAAGCAGACAGCACATGGAGGTTAAGGCCACTGTGCAGCTGACTCCAGTAGAAACAGTGTGAAGCAGTAGCATGTGGTTGGGGAATTTAGGATTTACATACCTGCTTGCCCAGAGAACACAGAGCCAAGACCAAACCTACTCCCAGCATTTTAGTCAGTGCTTGATTAGTTTCTTGATATTCTTTTTAGAATGATGTTTTTGAATCAAACACCAAAATTCAGGTCACGGTTGAAATTTAAAAGTCAGGAGAAATCTTTTCCTGTGGATTGTACTGCAGTTTGTGCTATATCACTCAGTTTCCATTGTAGTGATTCCCTAGAATTAATTCCCATTTTTAAAATATACTAGATAATAAAATCAGTTAAGAGCATTAGCTTTTTGTTTATAGTCAGTTCTGTGTGTTGGAGCTCTTCTCAAAACTCTTGTATTTAGTTAAGTAGTTTTAGCACTTCACAAACTGCCCTGCATCGCCCTACCTTCATGCTGCTGTGAACACACAGGCTGAGACATGGAGAAGGAGGAACAGGCTGGGGCAGGTGGGAGGAGAAAACTGCTTTCCTTGGGCTGCATTGTTACACTGTGATTTTAGGTATTTACATTATGACATACATGGAGTTCGGCCCTGGGGACTCTTTGTTTGCCCTCGGCACTGTCCCTTGAGAACACAGTGAGGTGCTATAGTTTTCCTCAAGAAGCTGACAATTTAAATAGATTTTTAAAAAATAAATAATAATTCAGAAGCAAGAAAATATAAATCAGCAATTAAGTAACTTGCCTAAGGTCAAATAGCAACTCAGTGGCAGAGCCCCAAATGAAGCCCAGCACCTCTGGTTAAAGGCTGGTGCCCTGTCCCAGTGCCTGTTTCTTTCCATGAAAAGCTGGTTTTCCATTAGGTTTTGCTGCTTGAAGAAGAGTTATGGAATTCACCCTCTGGTTTTCATTTTGGTTATTCTGCAAGAGGTGCCTTCATAACTGCTCCGTACAAGCAAGCTTGAACTGTGAATCAGCTCAAATTACTGAAAGCATTGTTAATATGCCAGTGTTTCTTTAGAAGTTGACCTGTAGATACAAACTGTGCCTTTCATATCATGTTATGGTAGAGATCATTGGGTTTTGCTAAAAGGTGCACAGATAGTAAAACACTGAAAAACTGCTAGTCAGAAAGAGTGAATAGTTTAAAAAGAGCAAGGCATGAGTATGTTGCTATTAAATATTCATTGAAAAAGCTTGAATAATGAAAATAATGCTTAAAATAAAAGACTGTTAGTAGATAATTAATTAAGAAAAGAGTAAATTGGTCTTAAATTGTTTGCTATGGATAGTTAGCCCATTTAATAAGAATTATCATCTTCCAGGCAAATGGCAGATAGCTAGTAAATAGGTTTTTCCTGGGAACTGGCTAGAGGGGAGAGCAGCTCTCCACACATCTAAGTTTTAGTCACTTATCATTTTGAAGTCAATGCAGAGCTTCTGGCAGTTTATGTAATCTTAAGCCACTCTTCCCACCTTTGTTGCAGAATTCTTAATCAGGTTGAGCCCTTTTTACTTATATTGCTGCTTATTTCATTAAGAAGGAAAAATGCTTTTAGTGCCAAGGTGTGCCTTCGGCTTTGAGTTATCATCTTGAGAGAGCAGCTAGATTTTGTCCTCATCACGGAACAGATGCTTTTAAAACACTGCTGTTAAGAATCACCTCAAATAACATGATGTTGGCTGTGAGTTCCCAGGCACTTTTTCCCACAAAACTGGTCATAATCTGTGTGTAACTGTCCTGAGACCCTGAGAGAGAAGTGCCCAAGGCCAGAGGTGGCACTGGAGCCTCCATGCAGTGCTCTTTCGGAGCAGGACCAAGTCACCACTGGTGGTTGACTCTTCTCACACCTCAGTGGTTTTTTTCCTGAAGTATCTGACAGACCATTCTGTGAAACTAAATCCTCCTCTCTGTTTTTCCATCTTGTTCAATAACTTACCAGGAGAAATAAGGTACAGAGTGGAGAAACCTAGAGATTTAGGCAAGCGTGTGCTTCATGTTGTACTCTGTAGGACCAGATTCTGGTATCACGTTGGCTTTATCTTGGCCTGATTCCAGTCACTGCCACAGACTTAACCTTAAGTGTACTCCAGTATTTAGCTAAATGTAAATTAGGTTCTCATTGAGCCTTGTGCATTTATCTAGCAAATAGTAAATAGGATTAGTAGAAGACAACTAATAAGCCAACAATAATAATATGTTAGCTGTCTTCACCCTACAGCCATCTTATTTCCTGCTGCCTTTCCTATGGGATTACAGGTATTCATCTGGTCAGCTGTTGTCCTGGTATGTTCCTACAAGGATTTGTTCTGAGTTCAATGCAATTTGCTAGTGTCTGTCTCTAGTATAGTCCAGGGTATTCCTGAGTTAGGAGAGTGCAAAGAAATGACCTTACAGGAGTTAAAAGTAGAGTAGAAAAGGGGAGGAGAAGTGTTTTGTCCTGGGGGGTTGTTTTGGTTTTTTAAATAGGTGAGAAAGGACTATGACAAAAATCCTGCTCTAACTCATGAATGCAACCCAACACCTGAATAACTGAAACCAGATTTTGGCCCAATTACTAGAAAGTAATTCTTCTCCTGTCTTTATGACCTGTACTTCTGTTAATCGGAAGCTTCAACTTTGTAAAAAGAAATAAAATTCAGTCCTAACTCAGAAGTAAGTTGATAAGGGAAAATGTTTTAGCTTTAAAAAATACACACCCCACTCAGTGAACCTTTGAGACCTGCAAATGTTGAAACAAAACAAAACAAAACAAAACCCTAAAAACAAAACAAACAAACAAAAAAAACCCTGCAGCAGCTGCAATTTGAAAAACAACACTCCAACACTAAAAATAAGTAGTTTTACTTGTAGGTACCTCATAGCTTATTTTCAGATAGCTGTACACTCTGAGAAGGAAAAAAAAAACACCCTGTAATAGGCCTTAGGTCAGCTGCATTGATTTAATGCATTACTTAGGCTGCCAGAGCAGAGGTAGAATCTCCTCGCACTGCATTAGGAGCGCCTCAAGCCTCCGTGACTCCTTTTGATCAAATCTCTGTGAAAGATGAGTGTCATGCCCTCTTCAAGCCAGCTGTGAGGGGACTGCCCTGCGACTGGAGGAGCGCGCTGGAGCACAGCACTCCGGGGCAGCGAGGTGAGAGCTGGCTGCAGAGGTGAGAGGCAGACACAACTTCGTACTGTAGGTCTGGAGAACACCAAGGGGGAGGATCTTATTTCACTCCCCTGTGCACAGCCTGAGCATACATCAGACCTTGAGGTGCTCAGAGTCAGACAAGAGTAAAGAGGCGTGTGATGGTTCTGCCTTAGTACTTGTACAGGCAGGAGTGTTTCCAGTACTTCTTTGTACAACTCACTGAGGGAATGGGAAACTGTTTTATAGCTCTGGAAACATAAGCACAGTAAGAATGTCTGAGGTAAGGAAAGTTCTTTGCAGTTCTATATGAATGTATGTTTTTACTGTACAACTTTTACTTGTGGCTATGCACTGTGGAGATATAAAAAATCTTGCAAGGGTGTTGTTTTGGGTAATGAACAATGGAGATGAGAGCTGTAGGGAGCTGTAGTCTCCATTTCTTAATTACGAAAAGATAGTGGGAAAGTAGAAAATTAGTTTCTGTAAAAAATCCAGTTTTTCTTTCTGCTGTGCACTGTAAACAACTGTATGACTTTTCTGTTCTACAGTAAGTAATGCAGAATTGCAGGCTGATTATAATAAGCAGAGCCATCACTTGTGTAATTGTTTTCCAATTGAAGTAGTAGCATGTAAATCATAAATACTTGACAATGTTTAATTGTACAAGTCCTCAATATACATTAATAGCAATAAAATCTGTGATTTGTGACTCAGATATGTTCTGAGTCAAGTGCTTTAAGCAGATACATTATCATTATCATGACGTATAAATGCACTGGAGAGCAGACAACAATGTAATTTCACTACGAAGTTCTTTAGAAATCACCACTGAAGTGGAGTCTAATGTATGCCCTTTATATACAATTTATTGTTGACTATTTAGCATCCAGAAAATAAGGCCAGTAATTCTTTTCTTAGGATCAGTCTGTTTGTATTTTGGGGTGGGGAGGTGGAGTGGGGGGGTTGAGTACGAGTGTATGTGTGTGTGGTGGGGGAGTCTGGGTTTTTAAATATATTGTGCTAATTGCATGTCTTGTATTCTGGTGCATTTAACTTCTTATTTAATTTATTTTGATTTTTTCCCATCACATAGAAAAATAAAGATGGTTTAATTGTCAGCTCATACATAATTAGGTTTTGTTAGATGTGTTTAAGATACAGCATTTACTTTCTGGTTTATTAATTGGTCAAATACTTCCAGTCCTCTGTGTAACGAATTCTTGGTTTAAAAATGAGGAGAGGACAGATCACTAACCCAGGGGAGGACTACTGATATACACAGGCTGCGGCTTATCCTTCTGTAAAATCCTATGGATAAAAATTGACACTCTTCCCCCCTCCTTTCTTTTCCTTTTTTTTTTTTTTTTTAAATGTTTTTCAATTTGAATAACCTGGGATCCAGGCAACATTGTTATTTTGAGGATGGGGGAGAGAGAAAATAAAATAAACTAGTTTTGATTTAATTTAAAGCAAGGCATTGTTTGAAAGATATTTAACAGTCAAATTTCACATCTGATTTAAAGTTGGATTTTATTGTGCTCATTTAGTTGAAATTGTCATCCAAGCAATTTCTGTATAATTTTTTGTAATTCATGTAACTACTTGGCTTCTTGAACCTCAGGAGCTGATTGTTTGTCTTATCTTTTGGTGAGCTAACTCTGCGTTATGTTGCAAAACCTTGGGGCATGTTGTGTTTCTTCGTGTTCCTGCAGTCTGCAAGTGAAGTCAGCTTCATTAGTTTCATGATGGCACATCAGTGCATGGCTGGTGTTGCCGCTTCCTTCAAGCTACTCCCGGAGCATGATCTGGGCTGCCTTGGTTTGGATAAGCTTGTAAGGATTTGTCAGCCAGATGTGACAAGATTGTCAAGAGGCAAGTAAAGAAGGAGATCTGATATTAATCAGTGCATAGCTTGGAGCCAAACTTTCTCAAATGCAGTGTAGCAACATGTTCTTCTCATTTACTGCTTCTCTTTGTGGCTATAGAACTGCCACTGTCTGAGTTTGACGGTTAAAAGGGATGCCAGCTAATAGTCTTTAATTGTAAGGATACAATTCTGGGTGGGAAAAGATCATATGCTTCTATTTTTAACATCCTTTTGGAAAACACAGTTCGGTTTGCTGTAAAATATGCAAGCGTTATGTTAGACAAGACTCTGTTTCTGTACTTTGATGTTAAAACAGTGAAATTGTGGCTCAGCTCTCAGTGCTGGAGGAGTGGGAGGTGGGGAGTCTCGCTCCACTCCAGGTCATGGGGCAAAGGGGGTCCAGCATTATTTTAACTACTAAACAACAGTGTTGGTTTGCTTTGTTCTACTGATTAGAACAATATACACTGAAGAATACCTTTCTAGTTGCTTCTTTTACAGAAAGAGAAAAAATATGGACTTTTGAGGCACATATTGTGTCTTCAATTAGATTATTTACCATTCTGTGTATATTGCTGATAGGCTTTCTTTGTAATCAGTAAAATTGTGCAATTCTGTTTGAATGAAATACTAGAGTTTTGAGTAGTTTGCAGCTTAATCAGACTTCTAACAAGAAGTGAACATGTAAAAAGGAACTAATGTTATGGAAAATACGTTTTTTATATATCTAATATATATGGACTTCTGTGTGCTTGATTTTTTTTTTTTTAAGTAATTGTTCTGTTTATTCTTTGAACTACTGAACCTATTCAGAACCCTAAAAATAATGGTAACTGCAAGCATATCCAAACATATCCAAAGCTGCAGGAGAGCTGAATCTTCACTGAAATAGGAAAAAATTATTACAAATGTTTGGCCACTTCACGGGTTTTACTATAGCTGAGATGAACTTCTGACTCCTGAGGGTGCAGCAAGGCCTGGCCTTTTGATACCAAATGTCTTGACTTCCAGCTTCCGTGTCTGTTCGTGATACTGTTAAAAGATCTGTTCATACATATTGAGATGTCACTCCGTTTCCAATCCAACAAGCCAGTGATTTATTTGGTTTGTAGCAATAAAGCCTTCATTACGATAGTATTAACTATGCCTCTGATAAGAACAGAAAGGTTCTAATTTTATTTTAGATTACAGTTTTTGTTTGATTTGGCATTTAGTAAACATTTTTCATGCAGGTTTGAGCTAAAGTTCTGGTATGGATCCTGAATTCATTATTCCAGCAAAATATTCACCAAATGTAATGAAGAAGAAGAACTGGTTTTGCCCTCTGGGTCATCTCCTGCCCCTTCTGGCCTCACTGGTGCAGCAACTCTTAGAATTCCTCTGTACTGGCAGCTAGCAGGTTTTGACCTAAGAGATGCTACAGTTGAAGTTTTACAAGTGTCATCACCTTTATTTAGTTTTTATTTCGTACCATTTTGTTGCTAGTGGCCATTGAAAAAAATCTGCTTAGGGACTGAAATTTCAATATTCAGGCTCAAAAAACAAAAAAAAGTTATTGAGGGAAAAAGGAAAAGTGACAGTTTTTAACAGACTTCAGTCATTTTAGAATAAAGAACAATGACATTTTCATTCCATGCTTTAAAACCATGGTAGGATGGCTTCTTTAAACAAATAGAAAAAAGGGGGGGAAAAAAGCAAATTTTTTATTTCACATTTCAAATATAGATTATCAGTGAGAAATCAGTATTTTTTGTTTGAAAGTAGCTGGTGTCTGAAACCAGGTAAATTTCCTCACCTGTGTTCAGTAAGAAGGGATACTGAGTTTTAAATTGTGAAATTACCAATGGAGCTACACTGTTGCGTAAAATATTGCGTAAGTGGAGCACCACAGATAGTATCATTTGTATGTGTACGAATACTGTTTGGGTTTAAAATTTATGAAATTGCATTAAATGGAATTGTGTAACGCTAAATATTTCAGAGAGCTGTTATTTTTCTTTTATTTTTAAATCTATGTCTTCACTCTAACAGGAAAAAGGAAGAGATTTAAGCATGCATATTTTATGACTTTGAGACTTAAAGAGCGATGTGAAGAGTTGAAAAATTTAGGATTGTCTTTGAAACATTAACTCACCCACATTGCACATGTACAACATTTTATAAACTAGGTAAAAAAAGTTAAAGACATATTTTAAAGGCCCTGTGATTGATTTATACTAATATTCCTCATTTCTCTGATATTTGATCATTTGTGTTAATAACACATTTCTTGCTAACATGGGGCTTGGAGTTAAAGATTTCATTAAACTCCCAACTCAGCTGATTCTGTGACTCAGTTCATGGCTAGGTCTGTAGTTTCAGCATTTGTGCAGCATGCTTAGCATGTCAGTAGAGACAAGTAGTATGTGCACAATTTATTTGTTAGACTAAATAGCATCTAGCGCTTTATCATAAGAAATTTCACACCATTTCTGTCCAGTGACTTTAGCCCTAAACCTGAACAGTTTTTCTCATCAGTAAGCAGCAGTCCATTACTCATTTTTGAAATGCATTAATAAGAATTGTTTTTTCTATATATTTATTTAAAAGGGAGGTTACTTTAATATCTTGTGATAGACACTGTTTAATACCAATGAAACGTTTCTGACCTATGCAGGCTTGGGCAGGTATGCCGTGGGAATTCTAGCATCACAGTCGGTTTCAGAATCAAAACTAAATAGCAACTATAAGGTAATGATAATGTGATCTTTTTCCTTCCTCAGTTTGTATTTCTTTGTTTCATCCAAACGAAAGGGTAAAAGAGGCTCTAAAAATACGTCCCCAAGGTGGACCGAGCTGTCTGTCAGTAGTCACCTGTTGTTAACAACTGAGATAAATTACAACATCAGCCAATCTATCTACAAGATGTTGCTGAATGGCAAAATTAAGTTTTTCTGTCCAGTGCTTTTTGTTTGAAGAGTAGCGGCCTCGGTGTGTGTGCTCACACGCACATTCTTTTCTCTTTATAATTATTTTGACAGTGCCATTAACAAGAGCTGCCCTAAGGGGCCCTTTAGGGTAAGTGACATGCATGAGGAGTGATTTTCATCCCACAAGCTATGCCGTGATTTAAGTTTGGCCTCATAGCGTTGCTGCCTTTCTCAGAGATGCCTCCCTGCGCTCCCTCGCCCGGCTGCAGTGCCCGAGACCGCCCGGAGCTCCTGAGCCGCCGGAGCTGCCGCGGAGCCCCCACCGCTGCTGGCTTGGGAGGCTGCGTTCAGTTCTGTCCCTTGTCTCAGCTCCTCACTCTTAGGACTCTTCTCAGTTAGAAAAACTTTTTAACAAAGTGGCGACACGCGGACTCTTGGTCCGTAGCTCAGTAGCCAGCCCAAACTGTCTTGTAAATCCACAGGCAAGGTTAATTTGACAGAGTGGTGCCATCCTGTGAAGGTAGTACCTCATTTCAGTTCTATCTTACTGAGCTTATTCACTCCCCCCACCTTTTTGTATGTTTTTGGGGGTGTTTTAGTCAGTTATTACAAGGGTAATTTAGCATTTCAGCTCAAGGTGTTCAGCAGCACTTACAAGAGAGAGATTTGGTCAAATTCTAGCCCAAAATTGGCTTTGTTCAGCCCCACAGAGGGAGAGGGTAATGGGGTAGCGCAACTTGCTGCAGGGTCTGCGTTGTAAATACTCTGTTCCCGTGTATTCTCAGCCTGTGGCTGTTTAAAAGGAGGTCAGGTTTTGGTATCTGACCCCAAATAAACAGTATGAATATATACATAAGAAGCCAGATAATTAATGGGTTGTGTTGCATGGTCTTATCTAGAAAATGTGTTCAACTTGTGGCCTATGTGTTCTTTTAGGAGAGAAATCAAAACATAATTCCCCCACAGAGAAGAGGTAAGTGGGAGTTGAGTGGTATCAGCACCAGCCAAAATTTTCAGTTACAATAGGCGTTAAGTTCAATTCTTAGATCCATGTTTGGCCTCTGAAACAAAAGCTTTTTGTCTGCGCTTTTCAAAGGTTCTTGTACCTCCTAAGCTTGGTAGGAGTAGATGGTTTGTGTGACTGAAAACCAGCCCTGTCACCAAGGAGTCATTGTCAGCTTAGGGGCTGATCTGTGAGCGTAACTTTGTGTTTAGTGGCACTGTAAAAAGCAAGTTGTGGTCCACCTTCCCCATCTGTCTTCTAGTTGGTCTCTTTAGCAGGAGAGAAAAACGTTTTGCTACATTATTTTAGTAATAAGCAGTTTGTCGAATGAATCATCTTGGGCCAGAATTTTAAACATGTCTGTGTTGCATGGAGAAGGTTGGAGCTATTGGGTTGGTGCTCTTCACTCTGTCACATCCACATACAACTTTACTTAATTAAAAGCTCGAAATACAGAAGCTATCAGACTGTTTTCTGGATACAACAAGCTGTAAGGCTAGTTTGCTTCTCATGAGAGTTGTTTGTTGTTACTTATGTTTATTAAATAACTGTATTAACAGCAGCTGTTACTTTGTAAGAAGCAGGTTTTTTGAGATAAGACTGTGGAAATAATGTGTGCATTCGATCCAGTATAATTAGAAATGTTATAAGGGCATTTTTCTTGTTTTAAAAATTTTATGTAGTTATTTATTTTTAAATTGTAGTATAGAAATAGCAGAACTTGCAACAACCAAATATACTGAAATAGGCCGAAAGGTACTCAAATGGAAATCCCTTTGTTTCAGAGGCTCAGGCTGTGGAAGGCAGGCAGGGTGTGTATGCTGTGGTGATGGGGAACTTAGCAGAACTTTAAACATGTGACTGGAGAAACCACCACAATCCTGAGCAGAACACATGCAAGTTGTAGCATGGGCCAAGTCTTTTTGCAGGGTAACTCTCAAATGGGCCTTGCTGTCAGATCTGTGCACATATCAGTGTGTCTCGGGGCACTATTGCTCCCTTTCCCCCATTCCCTGTGTGTCCTCCCAGCTCTACTCACAGGCAGCAGAGGGGTTCCATGTTCTGTCCATCCTCCAGGCATCCTGTTACCTCTTTGAAGTGAGCATGTCAGGAAGAAGGAAATGGCCTGGAGCCTTTCCTTGAAGATGCTGCAGGGGCCCTGCTAATGGCTTTCTACAGGCAGATGGGATTCAGAGCCTTATTAAATGTGGAATACATTGAAATTTTCAAGGAACAATTAAAAGTATAAGGTGCTTAATCTAGCGGATATAATACCAAGGTGCATTTTAGGCCTAATTGTTGGGCTATGTCTTCAACAAGTACTTGGACCATCTAGAGCAGCCCAGCAATTTTTGTCATTGTATTTGGAATATGCTGGAATACATTTTAGTTTCAGTAAACTACAGGGAGCTCAACAGTGTATCTAAAACTGAAGTCTGTCTTCAGGAAGGATACACACAAGGGCTAAATATGTACTATAGAGTGGATAGTGGGGATACAAATACATATGGGATAGATAAAAACCCAAGTATTAGTCTGATATGGGTAAGCACAGCTGGATTGTGATACAGTGAAAATAAGATGGACAAAATGTAAAATGAGAACTTGTTTTAAATCGTGACAAAACTGACAGTATTATTTATCAGCAGAATAGATCCCTAGGGAAAGTGGCAAAAGTTGGCTGACAAACAATGGACAAAGCAAAGCTCTGCTCATTGTGTGATGTGGAAAAGAATGGCATTGACAGAGATGCTTAAGATAAGGGGTATTTAGTTTGTCTCTGCTTTCAGTGGCTGTGCAAAGGATTTAAATACAGAAGTAATCAAATGTAACTGACGGGTAAAAAAGGTAGACTTACTTAAACTTTGCAAACACAAGAAACCTGGTGAATAACAGCAAAAACAGGAAGGAAAACAAACTGACCAGGAAGGCAACTTCACACTCATTTATAGTTACTGTTCTCTTTACTGAAAAATGCACACAGATTTGGATTTGGCCTCCGATCTAACTGTGGCCTGTACTTATAATTTAAGAGGTGGTAGAGATATCCATCCCTTTACTTCCCTTGCAAATCTTTTACAAGGGGAAAGCAAGAAAATATTTCCAAATAACCAGACATATGTCCCATGTTTAATTTTATTTCTGCTCCCACTATCAATCCTGCCTCTTCTTCCACAAGCATTCTTACTGTGGAGGCACTACAAGTCTATTCTGCAGAAAGGGGGAATGTCCCATGTCTTTCCCATAGGATTTGTGCTCGCCAGAGCACGTACCATGGTGGGTTGCATTTATTCAATGAGATTACCTTTTCTGGGAAATGATGGCCATAGGAGATATGGCTTGTTGCTAGAAGCCCTCGACAAAGAGCATGGAAAGCTGTATCTGTTACAGCTCATGTAATGACGGTTCCTCTCACGTACTTATTTCAAGTAACTCCTATTTCTTCTTCAAACTTGCATTTTAAACTGATAGGAATTTCTAAGCCCTGCCTGCAAAATTTGTTCCTGTAACCTGGCATCAATGACACCATTTTGTCAGTAATCCTCACAGCAGAGCAGGGAAGCTCTCAAGCTCTTCAGGTGCTGGCAGTAGCTCTAAAAAAACCCAAAAAAACCAGAAGTTCCTAAGGTGGGAGAAGCTTTATGCAAAAAAGACAAGGGTTCTTCTGAGATCCAGGAAGTGCCAGAATGCCGACCTATGCATTTCTGAGGCTAAATACCACCAGGGTAACCTGGGATTTGCTCTTCCATTTTACTGGTGTCTGCACTTGCAGCTCTCACTGTGTGTGGAGAGCCAGACCAGCTTTCCAGCATGAGCAAAGATCTCTAGCTCAGTCATGACAGGGTCTTCAATATTTGCTTACTTGTTAATTTATTTCCCAATCCAAAGTGCTGTCAAACCAGAACCCACTTAACACCGAATGAGATTTGATACACTTATACTGCCCTTCTTCTCTTGCTGCATCTTCCTAAACTTGCTGCTGTATGTTGCAAGTGAGTGTAGGTCCCAAAAGGCTTCAGGAGAGCATGGATGATCTCAAACTTGCTTTAGGAAATGAAGCCTGATTGTGTACCCAGAATTGGAATGAATATGTCCCATTAGCTTGGGCTTTTCTTTAGCTGTGAGGGCTGTGAGTGGGTTGCAAAGAAGTGCTCAGTAACTTTTGAAGCATAATTGAAGCCGCATCAATACCTGGCAAAAAAAAATGTGAGCAGGCGTGGCTTTCAGGCAAGAGAGGTAAAGATTCAGTGATTAGTTGGATGTTTTACAGTGGCCAGTTTAATGGTTAATCTGTCTCTCTTGTAATGAGGAATCATTTGTATTTAAAACTCCAGCATTCAGATTCCCACAGTCATACTGGTAAAACCACAGAAAATTTTGATCAGAATTTTCAACTCTATTTTAAAAAAAAAAAAAAAGTAAGGAAGTGCGGCTGATAATGGATTGAGAAAGATCCATTTGTGGAGGAGAGAGTGACTAGAAAGCAATAACAATATCCTTGATGATAGCATAAGATTTATTTTTTTTAGACATCTACCTTGTATTTCTGGAGAATGAAACTAAATAATGATGTGAGTGGAAGGATTGTACTTTAAAAAATTTCCACTTTAATTTCCATCTACCTTTTCCAATCCTTTAATTACAATTTTCAAGCTTTACATGTATGCAATACAGAAAGTTAGTCCTTTGTTCTGTAGGATGAAATTGTGTGTACATTCTACTTGTTGGGAAAATAAAGCTTATTAAAAGACGATATAATTACAGTACCTTAGAATAGGTATATTAAGGATTAACAGGCAAAAGACAAGGGTATTATTGTCATGAAGTTTTGCTACATTTCTCTGCATTAAAGTCTGATATAAGTTAATTTTGGAGATAAAGTGCATCTTTTACAAGTACCTTTTTAAGTTGTACAAGGAATGACAATTTAAAATTGTGACTCATTATTTTAAAAGTTAATTTTGCCATGTTCCCTGTGACTGTATTAAAGCAAAATGGTCCTAGAAAAGTTTTAGGAGACACAGACTGTGACAGGCACAAATGAAGGGAAATGCTACAAATCCGAAAACCACACTTGTTTCTTTTAGGGATTCTTTCAAGTAATTTTTTAAGTCAGTGACAGATCCCTGATTTGAGGGTACACCTTTGATTTTTTAGCAGTATGCAAGCTAACTACATCTGAGACTAGTTTCCAGAAGCAATAATGTATTGACTTTAGAGGGGATCAATTCAATATTTAAAATAGGAGGGAACTCTACTCCCTGTTTAACATCCGCTTTCATACATGTAACACAAAATGTCCTCCTTTTACTTGTTCTGGTTTCTGCATGTGCAGTCTTCTACACATGCACAGGAAGGCAAAATAAATACATTACCATATAGAAGCTCTTACACAAAATTGCAAAATTTGGTGTGGCATATCTTTCTTGTCTAAGTACAAAAATTAAGTAGAAAAATTAGTTTTAAAGGTCAGTGGTTTGTGGAACATGTCCAAAGGAAAAGGAATGACAAAAATTTTGAAATCTCAATTAACTTATCATCATGACAGCTTTTTTCATTGTGCATATTTCTGTTACTTCTTGCAGAAAAAGGAAGCACTCCTTCGTAATTTTGTCTGAAGGGAATGCAAAAGCTGCATTTATGGAATGCACTGTAGCTTACCAAACCTAGCAGAGTCGCCTGTGGAAAGTGTTTTGTCCATACAAGTTACAGAATTTTGTTTATGAACAGTGGTAGAAGGCTTGAACTGCATTATTGTTTGATATCTTGTGATAGAAATAAACCAGCAGCCAACTACATCTTATTTCCCTCCAACCTTTCTATAAGATATGTATAGCTTTTTATTGTTATATGAAAGTATTTTAGCATCTAAGTGAAAATATATCCTCCATTAAAGTGAAGCAATTCACACTGTGGAGGGTATTGATGTGGAATTTAATAGTTTATGGGGAGCATAGAGCTCTCAAGAATACAGTATTTTGCAATGTCTCCTTTAAAAGATTAAAGGCAAAGTGATTCAGAGATTTCTACAGCCCTGTTGCCACTTGTTCCAATCCCTCAAATACAGACAAAGGCACTGCAGTTTGGAGTTGTGCATGTAAACCACCTTCTGGATAAGCCAGATACTGAGATTTTAAAATCTCAGTCTAAATCTATTAATATAAAGCATTAGACATCCAAATGTTGTGAACATGCTTGTTTGTAGTAGGATTGTAGTAGATGTATGTAGTGTCCTCTTCTGCCCTGAGTCAGCCAAATTCTTCAAGTCTAAAGAAATGCCCCTTGCAAACCCCCCGTGAAATTACGTTTTTCTCATGTCCTTTTGATTTTAAACATTTCCTGCGTCCATCTTTCTTAGCCTGATTGTCCAAAACTTGCTTCTTTGTATGTTTCCTGAAAGTGCCACTGTGGGGATGACACGTTTTGGGGATTTTTTTCCCGCAAATCTTACCTTGCTTTCCTATAGATGTTACAAGGATTGGAAGTCCAGTCCCCACTTTTCATAAGACATGAGGAGTGGGAACATACTGCTGTAAAAGCAGAAAAAGTGCAGACATTTTACAATTACATAATCTATACTTTTTTTCCTTTATTATTCCAGTGCAGACTTTCTGCACATCAATTTCTTTGCTTTCCCTCCCTTAGTTATTACATTTAATTTATGTGAAAACTATTCTCAATATCAGATCCAAGCAATGCAGAATCCTACAAATGCTGTGCTCTGTGGCAATCCCCACAGAGCTTTAACTGGGACCTCCAAGTTGTCTGTTTGCCTTTTCCAGCAGATGGGCACATACAGAAGAAAGCATGTCTTCCAGGAAGCAAGTTTGCATCACCCTGTTGATTAGGGATATCTGAATACTAATTTGATTTGCATTATAGATGACCATGGTGAGAGTAAAGTGATGCACAAATTGAACTGTGCAACTGGTTGCTCTCTGTTTGTGTGCTCTATTTTGCTTTCAAGCATTTCCCTTACAAAATGTGATTGTTTAGTCTTTGAGGAGTTGCAGTACTTTTTGGTGAGCTTTGTTACGGACAAGCATTAGGGAGCCTCTGTATCTTTGCCAGAATACATCTATTCCATGTGGATCCTGCGTGCATGAGGCATGAGAGCTGTGCAGAGCTAATGCATTGCTCTTGAGAACTTCCTACATTGCAGTATGGAGTTCCAGCAAAACTGCAAGTGAGGGAGACTTTCAGCTGTATGTCTTTGTTTTCTAACCTTCCTGTAAAAGTGATCATACATGAGGATCGTAGTTTGGATGAATGCATAATTTATGGCACTTTATAATTGTTATAAAGGCGCTTCAGCCTAAATAAATCCACAGAAGTGTTGCTATGTATATCGTTAAATATACTGCTTCCGTAATATTCTGGTGTTCCAGCTGGTGACCAATTCTCTTTCAAGCAGAGATAGTCTTGTATAACTCAAGTTTTGCTTGGATTACTTATATTGCATGTTGATAGGTATGTGTTGGTATATTAACTGCATCTTCATGTGGATTTTACAGGTGTACTGTCTGTGTATAATCTGCACACTCTAAATGGTGCTTATATATTACCTGTCATCCTTTTTATTGATCTCCAGGCTATCCGGTGCACTCTCGTGAACTGTAGTTGTCAGTGTTTCAAACCTGGGAAAATAAATCAGCGACAATGTGACCAATGCCGGCATGGATGGGTAGCACATGGTAATACTTGTTTTTACAATTTATACAAAACCATTTAGGATCCTCCTCACTATAACACACTTTTTGTGTCAACCCTCAACACCCCCACTGCACTATTACTTACATTAAATTTTACCTTTCTCTTGGGACTCAAGTTTATTTATATGTTGTGATTTTTATTTTCAGCCCTGAGCAAATTAAGGATTCCCAACCTCTACCCATCAAGTCAAGTAGAAATAGTTCAATCCAATGTTGTCTTTGATATCAGTAGCCTCATGTTGTACGGAACCCAAGCCATTCCTGTGCGCCTTAAAATTCTGCTAGATCGGCTTTTCAGTGTTCTGAAGCAGGAAGAGGTGATACAGATTCTCCATGCTCTGGATTGGACACTACAGGATTATATACGTGGATATGTGCTACAGGTATTTAGAGGAGCTTTTTTAATATAAATATGATAGTTAAGTAGTTCTTCTGGCTTAATCTTCTCAGTGGTTCACAAGGTGTTAACAGCATGGCACATCTGAAAGGCAGTAATAGACCTGTACAAGCTTAGCACCAGAAAAGAAAGGGTGGATTTTTGGTCATGCCTCTCTTTTTTTGGTCAGACTTAATTCAAATCTTTCTGCTTGCTCAAATCTATGAAGAAAGGTAAGCAAAGTAAAAAGAAAAGGTTATTGGGAATATATCAAAGTAAAAACTTCAGAATTTGCTCCAGTATTATTTAAACAGTGAGTTTGCTTTCATACAGCAGAATAATACATCAAGAAATGAACTTGCCATCGCCTTAATCACCAGGGAAATATTCATTCTCTGGTGTAGTGCTACTGACCTTACTGGAGCTACAGCAGGGATGTATTTGGGCCTGTGTGCTTACACTGTTGCTAGTCCTTGCTGCTATGGAAGTTACCTTTTATGTAAAGTAACATTATGATCTTACATTATGACACAAATCAATATTTAATGGTCTTGATAATCTTGCTTTTTAGTGTTAGGATTAAAAATATGAAATCAATTACCTTGAACCTCTACCACATGAAAAATTTATAATGTTACGTTCTTCATCATCTTAGCAACTCTTACATGCACTGTGAAAAATCTCAGTAGGCCATCAAATACATGTTCTGTGATAAAATATTTATTGTAGTTATTGGGAAAAGTTAGGCATAGCTAGAGTTTGAAAGAACTCCAGCACTAGTGTAATTACAGCTGTGCTCTGTGAACACTGGCAATAGATCAATACAGGTTCATTTGTTCTCTGATCTTAGTTGCTTGGAAGATTATTAAACTTGCAATGAAAGAATACTTGACTTAAATGAGGAGCTAAATCTTGGTCTGATTGCTCCATCTCTGCTGTCTGTACTTACAGGATACTAACTGTTGTTCAAATAACGTGTCTTAATTTTCAGGGAAAAAATAGTTTATTGGTAGGTATTACTGTCAGTTCAGAAAGAAATAATATTACCAATGTGGTAAAATTTGGAAGCCATTATCACAGAATTGGCATTTATCTCATTAAATGGAATGTTTTTTATTATGTCACTGGAGAAGAAATTTAGTCCCTGAAAAAATGAGAGATTTGAGGGGAGGTGTTTTTCATTTGCCTTAACTAATGTCTGATTCATTTAAATATATTTCTGGCTTTAGGATGCTTCAGGAAAGGTGCTGGATCACTGGAGCATAATGACCACTGAAGAAGAACTGGCTACTTTGCAGCAGTTTCTTCGCTTTGGAGAAACTAAGTCCATTGTAGAGTTAATGGCAATTCAAGAGAAAGAAGGGCAGTCAATTATAATACCACCACCAACTGCCAATTTGGATATTAGGGCATTCATTGAAAGCTGCAATCCACACAGTCCTAATTTTTCTGCTTCCTTGGACAAAATGAGTCCCACCAACATTCATCCCTTCGAGAATATTGTCAATAACATGGCTTTCATGCTGCCCTTTCAGTTTTTCAGTCCAGTGCCTCCACCTTTGATAGGTTCACCACCAGAAAGACATTTGATTGAGCAAGGTCAAGACCATAGCAATGAAACCAAACAAGATCTTCAGATACCATTTTCTGAAAGCAGCTTCCTAACTTCTAGTTCTGCATCATTTCAAGTTGAGAATGAGAGGAGCATAAATGGTCCAGATGTCACTAAAACAGAAGATGATGCCCTTTTAAGTGATTCCAGTTCACATAATACAGCAGCAAAGCTTGAAATGACAGCACTATCTCCCGAAAACAAAATCAAATCTGTTGAAAAAAATGGTGCTGGGCCAAGGAAAGGGCGTGTTTTCTGCACTGCATGTGAAAAGACATTTTATGACAAAGGTACTTTGAAAATACATTACAATGCTGTTCATCTGAAGATAAAGCACAAATGCACCATTGAGGGCTGCAATATGGTATTTAGCTCTTTGCGTAGCCGAAATCGTCACAGTGCAAATCCTAACCCCAGACTCCATATGCCAATGAACAGAAATAACAGGGATAAAGATCTGAGGAACAGTTTGACCATTGCTGGACCTGGAGATAGTAAAAGGACAGAATTTACAATTTTAACTCCGGATAGCAGAACTATTTCCAGCTATGCCAGCTCTTGTACAGACTCAAAAGGTCAGGCTGGATTTTCTAGTGTTGGGCATAATGGTGTCCTCTTTCCAAACCTGAAGACAGTACAGCCTGTTCTTCCTTTTTACCGTAGTCCAGTCACACCAGCTGAGCTTGCTAATACTCCAGGTACTCTTCCTTCTCTGCCTCTTGTTTCTTCCTCGATACCAGAACAGCTTGTTTCAAATGAGTTGCCATTTGACGTGCTCCCCAAGAAGAAGTCTCGTAAATCGAGCATGCCAATCAAGATAGAGAAAGAAGCTGTTGAGACCCCTAATGAAAGTAGCGATGTTGCCAGTTCTGAAGATGACACACGTCTGCAAGTGGTAAGCGATGGAGAGCTTGAGACCTGTGAGCATAAGATAGAGAAGCGAGTGGCCGACAGGGTGGAAAAGCACCCCCATTCAGGTAATTCATGGAAATCTCTCTCTGGGGTAGAGGGCCCAAAGTATTTTGAATCTGTCTTTGCACCAAATAACAAATACATCGAGGATATCTCTGAGAATGAATTGCAACACTGTGAGAAAGAGGTTAAACCAGAAGAAAATCAACCATTAAAAATAGTTTCCCATGAGATTATATATGAAGATCCAAAACACCACCACAATGATGTTATAAAACCAATGACTGAACCCCCCATGTATATTAAAGAGCAGTCAAAGCGCAGGATTCCTAAAAATGACTGCCCTGAATTGCAACACCACTTGCTGACCGGGGGCTTTTTCAGCACTTTGTCAAACAGGGGTGCTGCCATTCCTTGTTTTGAAGACTCTAAAGATATGGATCATGTCAGTCAACATGCACTAGGGATTCAGAAGGAAGAAAGCCGCTTTCATTGTGACATCTGTAAGAAGACTTTTAAAAACCCTTACAGTGTAAAAATGCATTTTAAAAATGTACATCTCAAAGAAATGCATATTTGCACCGTTGAGGGCTGTAATGCTGCTTTCCCTTCTCGTAGAAGTCGAGACAGGTAAGAAAATTATAAACAAAATTGTATTTATTTTACCATCACAATGGAGCCTAATTTGAAATTAAAATGAGTGTTTGAGGAATGGAGCCTGCAAATATTTTCTGTGTATCCTCGTATAACAGGTAAGATAACTTATCAGAACATTCATGAAATGAAAATCCATTGAAAGAAACATTTCCTTTCCACTAGACTGCAAGGTATTAAATAAAGCCATGAAAATTTCAGAACTGATAAAAGACTGCAATAGTTGGAAGACTACTTTAGAACATAAAGGGAAAGCAACAAGGGTATGAATTCAGCAATTTTCCAGTAGATGAATGTGTGGACTTATATGTTTAGTGTGTGCTTTCATGTATATTTTAATGTATATAGTGTTCTTTAATGGAAAAGCAATGAGATCAATTCACAAAATCTTCAGTTGCCCTGGTCCTTGCTTTTACTCAAGGATTTGCAAACAGACTGGTGAGAAAAAGCCTGTAAGAAAAGCAAGGTTAGTCTTGGTCAGTACAAAAGTAACATTATGCAGTGGTAGTCTAGATCTAACACTGTCTAGTGGGTATCCACATCAGTAGTGCTTTTCTGTGAGATTACGTACTAGTTCCTAAACTAAATCACAGCCTTGATTCACTTTACTGTTAGCTGCAGTATTGTCTTGCTGTAATTCTTTTTATTTCAGCTGAGAAGCATAGGCTGAGAAACAAGAACTGAAGTTTTATTCTTGACCAGCAGTTGTGTATCTGAATCGGTCAGTGATAGGTAACAAACCTATTCAAGTGCAGCGAAGTGTTGTAAGTTTTCCAAGTCTCTGTAAGAGTGTTACAGCAGCTTTGGGCTGCAGGAAGCACGCCTGGATAGTGGTTCAGAGTGACACAAGGTTTAGATTGTCTGTAATCTGCTAGGAGTGCTGGAGGCAGCTGATGCAGTCCAGATAGAGGATGGGCCAGTCTCTGAGCATTGGTTGCTGCATCTGAGATGCACAGATTGATCTGTTGCTGGCAGGGCTTCATACCCTGGTCTGCTGCCTGCATCTTCCCAGATGTGAATTCCTCTCCACTGTAATTGCGATACGGGCCACAGGAAAGAAGGCCAGCAGTAAGATTTGCATCCACATGCCACAAATTCCTTCCCACACCAATATATTCACATAGGCTTTAACATAGGTGCTTTTGGAGGATGGTTTATTTAAGGAGGGGGGAGGGGGCGGGGAAAGGCAAGCCAACTCAGAAGAAAGTTCACAAGCTTTGTGCAAAACAATATTTATTTGGAACAACTTTGCAGAAGTTTCTAGACTTTAACATAGAGTACTGTGACTGCAAGTGCAAAATATTTCTATGCCTTTTTAAATTACTCATGGTTTTGATTAAACCATGATGGCAAGGGGAAAAACAAATATTTTGCCAGTCTTACAATCTTCTAGACAGAGCCTGGAAGTTCCCAGTGAGTTGATCGATAGTATTCAATGGGAAACAGTGATTTTGTATGTTTTGGTGATTTTGAATCCAGAGATGCCCATTTGAAAATGGCAAGTTACATATAATTCAATATTCTTTTCTTTCAAGGAAATTCCTGTCAAGGAAAAGCTCTGTACTGATGCGTACAGCTGCATCCTGGCACATGGTTATGGTACTTGAGATCAACAACAGTTTTTGCAGACTCGAGTGTCGGTCCTTTCCTGCTTCATCCATTGCAAAAGAATCCTGTTTCTTACCCCTGTCAGCCCATCTTGATCTCAATTCAGTTTGCAGGTTTTTAGTCTGTCCCCCAACTCTTTTAGGCCCAGCACTAGACAGAGCAGAATAGACAGCTGTCCACAAGGTAGGAGAGAATCTGAAACATGGATTTCTGTAGAGTTATTTCTGATGCATGCCAGTGCAAGCAAGTTCAGAAACTCAGTCACATGTGTAAATCGTCCATGTGCACTCCCAGTGTGGCAGTTGGTCAAATCAGAAGTATACAGTTCATGCATGCTACTAGATATTGATTTTTTTCTTTGTTAATGATCATTATGAAACGGCTGTTAAGTGAGGCGAAACGCTTTCTTGCTAAGCTTGTCTTTGTTCTTCTAGACATAGTTCAAACCTAAATCTTCATCATAAGCTTCTGACTAAAGATACACTGGAATTCAACAACCATTTCAATGCGACATACCTCTTGAAAGACATGGCTAAGGAGTTTTGCCAAGATGTCTCTTTAACACAACATGTTGGACATACTTCTGTAATCTTCAAAGGAATGAACAGAACAGGCAGCTACGTTTTTCCAATGAGCAAAATTAGAGAACCCTGTTCTGAGAGTTATGGATACGATCCATTAAATGATGGAGCTGTTCTGGATCTAAGCACTACTTCCAGCATTAAATCTGAGAGCAGTGCTCATTCTTCTTGGGATTCTGATGGAGGAAGTGAAATATGCACCATGCCCTTGGATGATAGTGATGAAAGCTGTGAAGGACCCAGCCTAATGCCCAATGATGAACTCTACCAAGACTGTACTTTAATTGAGAAAGCTAATCAGAACTTTATGAATTTACCTTCCAGTTTGCCAATAACTTGTCATATATGTCAAAAAACATATAGTAATAAAGGAACTTTCAGGGCTCACTACAAAACTGTGCATCTCCGCCAGCTCCACAAATGCAAAGTCCCAGGTTGCAACACAATGTTTTCATCTGTTCGCAGTCGGAACAGGCACAGTCAAAACCCCAATCTGCACAAAAGTCTGGCTGGGTCACCAACTAGTTTCGAGTAAGATCAGACTGATCTTAATTTATTTCTGCTAAGAATTAATCATTTCAGTTAAGGAATGTGTTAACATTTGTTTTATTTAAACTCATTTGACTTCTAGCCTGCTCGACAACCACAGTCAAATTCTTTTCTCCTGTGTGTGCTCTCCAGCAGTTTGTTACCAAAAACTTGGTGCTGTAGTTTTTGTGCAATTGTTTGGTTTGATGTTGAATAGCTAAAACTTCTGTAAGGAAAAGGAGACATCTTAGAAATGGGGGAAATATGGAGACATTAAAGTATTTCTGATACCTGTGAAGTATTATTTGCCAAAAATAGGAGCTTCAAATTGGAACCATCATCCCTTGTGTTTACATGTTAAAGGAACAGTTGTGTTTTGTAAGAAAAGAGTAACGATTGGGATGAGTTTCCTCTGGTTGGGTTGAGAGTTTGGGAGTTAGCGTTTTGTTCCTGAGGCCTTAGTCTGAAGCTGACTTGCAGTATTAGTGGAACATATTTGCAGTTTACTATATCCCAAAATCCAAAAGAAAAAATACAGATTTGGGAAAACTTTGCATGCAGTCCAAATCTTCTGAAAATTGTGCAGTCCTTACTCTTTAAGTTTGCATTTCCCTTGAATAAAGATTGTAGTATTCTGGATTTCTTAGAATTTAATACCATTTGCTTTGCAAGAGGAGGGCAGGATTGCCTGAATACATCTGAGGCATTCTGATAAATTAGTCATAGAAAGCATGAATAGGTTAAGCTTAAAATATCTAAACCACAACAAATGCATCCATAAAATGGGGGGGGGGGGGGGGGGGGCGGGAAATACACTTTTTGAGTTTCACTTTCAGGAAGACAAAAGTTTTTGTTATAAGTAGAAAAGAAAGGGGGAAAAAAAAAAAAAGGGCGGGGAAAAAGCCCCTAACCAAATACCCAAACTGCTTAAGAGTCTGAAGGTGCAATTCTAAGCCTTTGAAAGAAAGAGATAAAATGGGTGCAGTAGATATGTTTCATTATTCAGCATTTAGTGTTTCTCTTAACAGTGGGGGATAAAACATGTTGATCTCTGTAACAATAGAAGAATGCTTATTCTCATTCACACCTCTTTTGTAATAAGAACATCGTTCAATATCTCTTAAAATGTTTCGTATCTTTATTATTGCCCCTGTAGTGAACAGTATTCTGCATTATGTTCTATGCACTTAAGAAGACTGGCCTTGCATTGTATTTAAAAATTACTTTAATATTTAATTTGTAGTCACATCATACAAATGCTGTGTGTGTTCTTGTGGTGTGTCTTCTTTGACTGAATCATTTCCAAAGAGGAAAAGAAATAAGAAAGCAAGTCTTTTTTACTTTAATTCACCAGTGGAAATCTGTTGATCAATTCTAGTATGCAAGCATGACATTGACAGCACAATCTGTACATATTATACCAAAGTGCTTACAGTATTTGTGGTTTCTAGAACTAGTCTAGTTTTCCAGTATAACTGGATCTTAAGTCTTTATTAATTTTTGTGACTGAATAAAAATAGACTGAAATTTGGGATTTCTTATGTATGTAGAAAGAATAGAACGATGCTATTGCCATATGTCTTGATGTTTAACTTATTCTAAAAAAATACTATGGTATTGTAACCATTTCATATTGTATAAAAGAAACAAAAGTGGACTGAATATTTCACTATTTCTTTTGAAAACTGGTTTGTGTGTGAGTATGGGTTATGCAAGGAAAAAACCTGACACGGTTGTAAATGTTTGTGCTCACCAGAAATGGTTTCCATGCATTGTGTAAAGTAATCTTCTATTTTTTTAATTTACTGTAGGTTTATGTGATATTTAAAATAATTCATTTGTGCTTGAAGCCGTCAGGAAAAATTACTCTCCTGCGGAAAGTTGTGCCATTGCTTTAAGGTTTTGTGTTTTGGGGGGAGTTGGTGTTTCGGGTATTTTGGGGGGAGTTGGGTGGTGTTCGTTTTGTTGAGGTTTTTTGTTGTTGTTTTCTTTGTTTTTTTAATCAAAACTCGTATCAGTGGAGGTCACAGTGTGAAAGCTAAGGGCACAATCACAGGAGACACAACTGCTCCCAGCCTTTTGATAGTATAAATCAATTATTTGTTATCCAGCTATTTCAAGCTCTTTTTTTTTTAATATATATATATATATAAAAACCTATTTGTTTAATCATAAACTGTGGTTTTTTTGAAACAAAATGTGATGTAAACTAATGCTGTAATGCCCATTTATTTAGTTTTCACTGTGTCAAAAAAAGGAAACACATTTGTATACCCTAATAATTTTGTATGTGTTAATAAAAACAAATAATAACACCTCTGGTTGATTCAAAAAAGTAGGCTTTTGTGATTGAAAGTACTACTACTATTAACTTTTATTTAAAAAAAATTCTGAAAACACATTCCGTCTGTAGGTAGCACTGTTTTGACAGTGGTACTTGTAATAAGGAAGTGTCATTTTTTTAACGAGTCATTAGAAGTAATGTAATAAATGTTGCCAGATATTTTATTGATTTTTTTTTTCCTTTGTGCAGTAGGCAAGGGTAGAGATGAGTTTAAATGCCGTCAGCTAAACAGAAGATAAATATCACTGAGAACTGTGCTAAAAAATAGATATTTTGTGCCCTTTTTATATTTTGTAAAGGTTTTTTTTTGTTATTTCTCAAAAATCTGGACAGAATGGCAGATTTCTCAGAGTAAACTAGCCCTTAGCACCCCTTAGAACAGCATATGTATCTCATGAAGCATTTGTGTAGCTCCCTCCTCCTAATGACCACAATGTGGTTGGACCAAGCCTTGACATCTCCTGTTAGTTTTAAATACGTGTGATACTTAGAGCAGCCCGTATCACATATTCACCACAGATGTTGAAGGAAGTAACTTCAGAATAGTAGTACCATTATTTTTGGAGCTTTTCAGAGTTGGTCTGGAAAGCTGATGCAGCTTCCCCTGACTGAGGCTCAGTTCCAGAGATGTTTATATCTGTGATCTGTGAGTACGTACAGTTGGAGGCTCAGATCTTTGCAGGAGATTCGAACTGGGCCTGGATGTACCCACCCTTGCTACCCAAGTATGTTGCTTCGTTTTTTTCATTTGTATCTTTTTCTTCTTCCTTAGAAAACAAGAGCCTCAAAAACTAGACCCTGTCATCTTTCTGTGAACTCCACAGGAGAAGGCACAGATGCACACCGCGGGGTAGCCACTCTGAGCATCCAATGTCTCAGAACACAGGTATTTTGAATAGTTTGTGGTAGCAAGCGTACATGGCTCTGGGAGATGAGTTGCCATAGTGCTTACCAGGAGTATTTGCAGGAATCTGTTTGGAATGGAGTGTAAGTGATCTGTTTTTACAGCTCCAGTTTTTTAAGCACTTTGAAAAGAACCATGGCAAAACTGGAGGCTATTGTTTCTAATGAATCTTTACTGAAGTTATCCACAGCAAAATTCAGCAAAGTGGAGAAACAAGTTCTGAAAATACCTGTCTGGTGCCCTGCATTGAATAGGGAAGCCTAAAAAACAGCTAAACTACTTGGACTTAGTCCAGGGGTTTTTTAATAGGGTGCCAGGTCCTCCTTGAAAAGGGTTCACAAGCAACTTCAGTAAGCAGATTTAAGAAAAGCAGCTGAACTAAAAACACCTTTGGAGTTTGAGATGCAGCCCATAAGGAATCCATTCAGCCTGCAAGTGAGCATTCATATCCAAGCTGAAATGAGAGTTGGACTCTGAACTGGGAAAGAGACAATGCAGTAAGAGGGGGAAATTGGATCAAAGGTTTTGTTCAGAGCAGCATTTACTGCCAGTGCCCTGGATTTGAGAGGAGGGCAAGACAACATATAAAAGGTAAAGGTTTGAAGTTGGATTAAGTATGCACAGTGTGATCAAGTCAGCTTCAAATGACTTGGAAAACTTTTGGAAAACTCTTACAGATTGCTGGCTACAGAGATTTCCACGTAACCTCAGCAAGCATGTTTCTGGAGGTAGACTCGCTTTTCATTTCCCTTTGCCCTCACACCCCACCCCCACCCTCCCAGCTCCCTGTGCCTTTTGGCACTCCTTGGATTACATGAAGTTTCTAACTTGCGAATGTACTGTTGAAACATCACCCTGTTAAGCTTCAGCCCTGTCGGCTCCGTTCCCTGTGAGCACCCTTCAGCTTTCACGTGTGTTCTAGAGACAGGTAAAGGAAAGATAATGCTGTGAAGTGACAGTCCCTCTCTGGTGAGCACTTCGTCTAATTCTGCACCACTTTAAAGCTTCACGGCAGCCTTTTGTAATCTGTGTCTGTAGCTCCTATCCTAAACTGGTAAAACTGACTGTGAATTGCTACCCATTATTGCCTGCAGATGCATGTGTTTAATAAGCAGAGAAGTTGCTTTGACTGCTGAGTGCAGCGTTAAAGGAGTTTGTCGAACCTGTGCTTGCCAAAGTCCCTAGCAAAACTCATTAGTTTGGACTGTAAGGAGTACCATATATCGGCATCATTCTACAATTTTTTGAAAGTTTTTTTTTTTCTTTTCAATAAATTAAGGCCAATCCAAACATGTCTTAAGTTGTAAGCTGACTCTTTACTTCAATCTTTTAAATCTTTGGTCACTAATCTTCTTGTTCTATAGTTTCTGCTCAGTGTAGGGATTTCCATAATGCGTTATTTCCATAATATTGCTATTATCTTTAGTTTCTGCATCTACCACACTTTTGAAGCTTACAAATGTAGATAGAGGCACTCATTGACAACTGTACACTCCACAGGTAGTTGGAAGTCTGAGAAACTGTCAGAGTTGGACTGAAGAACTAGTTACCACTTTTTAGAAAAGCATGTTGATGTGCTGCTTGAAAAAAGGTTGTAGACAAAAACATTGTGTACCAGAAAAAGCCCAAGCCTTCCCTGTCATATGATGATATGAGTGAGAGAACTCAGTACTTTTGAAGTTTCTCTGCCTTGACTTTTTCAGGTTTTGAGTTAGAATGTAAGTTACTTAAGGTGTGTAACACATTTCCTACTCATTCCCAGTCTGTATATTTCCTACCAGAGACTAGTGTTTCTCAAGACTAGAAGACACCTGTTCTGCCATTCTCACTCAAGCCTAAAGCCAGTGAGGTGACTGTCAAGGATGAATTGAATTATGCTGGATTTTTTTCAACTCCTCTTTTTGTCTATTTAAATTCAGAAATATTTAGTCTTAACATTTGTTCAGTCATTACAATAAACTGCAAAGGCTTCCTAATTTTTTGGAAAAGAGGATCTTTGAGTTGAAAGTAACACATCACTGTTAAGGTCTGTACTGAGCGACTTGCTCTGTAGTAAAACTGAGCAGACAAAAAGATTGCAATCTGAGTTCTCATTTTAATTCCAAAATTACTAACTAGAGTTATTATACAAGCTGTTTTCTAGGAAAATACTTTATTTGAATCTGCTGATTTATAAGAATGACAGCATATATATGCACTCCAGGCATAGGTAGTTTATGCACACATATATCAATACATAGTGAAATTGCATATGCATAGGGCTGCATATTCATGTTAAACCTAATTCTGCTTTCATTTATGGTAATATAAGTTGGGAATAATTTCAGTGAATTCTGTAGAACAGGGCATATAATACTGGAATCATGTCTCAACAAGGATTGTTACTTACATGTGTGAGTACACAGGCTCATGTTGGCTGCTTGCACTGCTTTGTAACTGCTACCTCACTGAAGCAGGTCAAAATATAATCCTTAGAAAGAACAAATAAGTTTTACTAATTTCTACACCCCCAGCTCCACTGTAAATGACCAGTTTGCAGCTATATTTCTATATGACCAGTGTAACAACTGTACTAGTGTTACATTTGCTGGTAAGAAAGCGTGAGATAGATCCTGTGCAGATACAAAGCACTAACTCTAAGTGAGCTCTGGCAGTTTAGGCAAGTGCAATATCTGGACAGATACGCCTTATGACATCTGACAGTCTCCAGCCAGAAATTCTCAAAGAGAACAGAATGTGTGAGTGTATGTTTCTTATGTGGAAGAACCAGAAGCAACCAGAGTGACTTCAGAGGAGATGCTAGGAAAGCAACATAACTTACTAGAGAGGAGACGTGTTATTGCTGCTCTGGGAAGCCGACATCTGCACCTCTGTGTGGGATGATATAAACCTTACGTTGGATTCCTGAGCACAGAGAGGCCACGTGCAAGCAAGAGGTACATGCAGGCTTCTCAGGCTGCAAACAGCTTCAACACAGCATGCTCCAGTCTTGCAACTTGCCTAATATTGTCCTGTGCAAAGGAGTGCAGGGCTTGGTGATAATATGTGCAAAAATGAGGGCTCCTTTCTCTTCAGAAGCTCACTGTGCAGAGCTTTCAGCTTTTGTGCATGTTCTGTAGACTCTGAGTCTCTCTGCCTTTCTGGACATATGCAGGACAAACTCCTTGAGTGAAACCATCTACTTAGCTTGTTTTCTCAGTACTCTGCCTCCCCCTCCTTTTACTTTGTGTATACAAAGGACAGAGTAAGTGGAGCTTCTGCTATGCCCATCCTTATTTGTTTCTTCATCTCCTTCCTTTCCAGGGGAGGGAGGGATGGTGTACCTGGGTTTCTCTCACTGCTGTGGAGTTTGACAAAAATCTCTGGACACCTTTTTATTTTTTCCCAGCCTCATCTTACACAAACATAAGTGAAGAAGAGCAGTAGCTGGGAATGAAATTTGAGGGCTGTAATTTGGAGAGCAACCACAGGGTGGTTCCAAAGGGTGAAGGAGTGCATGGAGCACGTAGTGACTTAATGCAGGTGGCGTTTGTGCACTTTTGTTTGTGTGTTGCCACCATCCACAGAGAGATAATCTTTTATGAGGAGTTCCTTCTGGAGTATTACTTGTGGCAGAAAGGAAGGAGATCTTTGTTGAAGAAAACAGTAGGAACTGAATAGAGTAGAACCCATTCTGGAAGCTGTGCAGATATGAGCAGCCACTGCCAGTGAGTGGATGATGCCACTGGCCACTATCAGTGTGGGAGATGAAGCAGGAATGGAGAAATATCTGCATGGTGAAATGAAACGGGAAATTTCTGTATTCTCTGATTCACTTTCTCTTTTCCCACTCTCTTCCCTGTTGCATTTGAGAAGGGTGCTCTCCCTTCCTTTTCCTCTACTCTGTTAGGATTCTATAAAAAACCCTCTTTTAAGGGTACAGTTGGAAAGCCTCAGTTTGTCACCCAATATTTGCAGCACTTTTTGTGGTAAAGGGATGGGGGTTTTCCCCTTACTCAGACCCTGCAGTTCAGCTGGAAACAAGAAACCAAAAAACCAATGCCTGTTCTCACATGGAGCTGCCAACACTGCGTTACACACTCTTTGCTTTCTTGCTGGTGCCCTTGAGCAGATGTGAGTGTGGCATGTGCTCTTCATGTGGAGGAGGGGAAGGACTATCTGCAGGTAACTTATCTGGTTTGGAGCCCAGGAGACATGCAAGAAAACTTCAGCCATAGCTAATGACTTTCTGTTTAAAATAAAGCAAAGGCATTTTATGCCCCAGTCAGAACAGTAGTTTCCTACCTCATAAGAAAATTGCGAGAGTAACAAAATTGAAGAGTTGATAAAGGCTTGGATGTATGCTGTGATTTTGCAGAACATTTAAGAATTCAGTTCTATAAAATTCTTTTTGTGTCCCTATGGGAGATTATTGCAGAAGTAGTTTTTGGATGATGTTATACTCCCCCACTCTCTAATTCCTTATTTAAAAATAATCTTCAGTATCCACAAACAATCACTTCCTCAATTACTAATATTTTTGTTTACAGCAATGTAAATTACTCTGTTTTCACAGCTAAAGAGCAATAGCCACTGTTTGGTCAATTCCTTTCTATTACCCTTCTCTGTGACTGAAAGAAATCAATTTGTTGTTAAACTGTCATTTATTTTATTTTAGATGCCAGGCTATTATTGCAGGGAGGGGGTGATTTTTAAATGTTTTGGAGACATTTTCTGAGTCTGCCCTGTGAGGACACGTTCAGCACATGTGTATCCTGCTGCACTCTTCTGGCTGGAATTAGAACTGGCCAGACCAGCCTTTTCATTGCTAACAACAGGAGACTGGTTCTGCCACATGGTAGATGCCTGTGTAAAATCTAACACAGGAATGCTTTAGAAAACTGAAATCTAAATCTTCTTTCCTTTTGTTTCAAGTGGTTTGTGGCAGGAATATCCCAGGCAATGCATTACTTCACATAGATTCCTTACAACACCCTGTAGTTTGTCTTATGAGGCCTGTTGGTCATTGTGACAGACCAAGATCATGAAGGGTACAGTACAAACCAACTATTACTGCTTCAAACATCAGTATAATAAATAGACATTATCATGTTAAGTAATGGAAATATATCCAGTGTTGCACATCTGGTTTCAGTGATGCATTAACCCAGACAGAAACAATAGTCAAGTAGGGAAAGTAGAATAATTTCCAGGTCAGTAATAATAACTGTTCACACAGCACTCAGGGGAAATCAAACATGCATATTTGCATTCAGATACATACTGAAAACTCAAGAAGTCTGCACATCCTTCTAAAAAGCATGCCAGAGTTTCTTTGAAAAGTTGTGGGTTTAATCACTTTAATTACATGTTGGATTTGGGTAGAAGACCACCGTCATGACATTACATCAACAACTTTTGCACTAGCATAAATACCACGAAGAATCCTGCAACCTAAAGTGAGCACACTCTATCCCAGAAATCCCTGCAGAACATGGTCTAGCAGTACAGATGAGAAATACCACCTTGCTTGGTGCTCTGCTCCTGAGATTTAGAGTACCTTATGAAGTAGTCAGGCTTTTCTAGAAAGAAAGAAAATATCTTTCTAATTTCCAACTCCTCATTTTGTATTTATAGTTTCTATCTCTATATTAAACCACAGCTCTTTCTTAGATGTATTTCTCTTGTGCTTTAACATGGATGTAAGTGGAAAATCCCAAAATTGCACAAAATTCTGTGAACAGCAGAGTGCACCTTTTTCCTAACCTAACATCAAAGCAGAGTCTTGGGGCATTTCAAATTAAGATAAAAATGTTCAATTCTGCATACAGAAAATACTTTCAAGTGAAACATACATTGGAAAGAGAAGGCTCCCTCCCCAGAGCTTTGGCCTTGCAGTCTCTGAAGTCCCAGGACTGAGTCACAAGTACAGTTTGAATGCTGTTTGTTAAAATAATTACATGCTGCCATGTAGCAGAAAGAGGTTACTGTATGGAAGAAATAGCTAGGGGTATGCTGAATATTCAAGACAGTTGTAAGTTTTGCAGGAGCTGTGTTTGATCTGAAGGGTAGTCCAGGTTGCTGAATCCAGGTGTGTGACCCTGTGTCCATCCTGGTGCGCGTTTCAACTTACAGCCTTGTTGTGTCTTAAGGACTTGTGCCCAGATACAAGAGCAGGCACCCAGGTTATTCTCATTGCAGACTTCATGAACTAAGATTCTATAGTTGGACTAGGTGTGCTTTTAGGTTTTTTTTGGTGTAACACAATGATCTTTTCATCCGATTTTTCCAACCCAGGGTCCTGACACAAAGTGCTATGCTCTCCTTAGCAGCTATGTGGCTTCTTTGCACCAATGCAAAACTTGAGAAGTATAATTTTATTAAATGAAGGGGAAAAAGAAAAATATTTTTATTCTAAGTCCTGAGAATTCTTACAGAATCTAAAGCTAAGTGGGAATTAGAAATGTAAGAAAAAAGGACCCAAGCATAGAGAAATTGCTGCCACTGGCACATTACAGTAAATGTGGTTTGGGAAAGCTCAGATGTTCATCATTGTATTCCTCCAGCCAGCCAAGCCAAAACATAATACATTATAATTCCACATGTTGTTAATATTCCATTTTTATCTGTTGTTTACAGTGTGAAAACCAAGTCCAGTGCTTCATCCTTACTCAAGGACTACATTGCGAGATCTTTCTCGTGTGGACTGTAACATAAGGAAAGATTATTCATATAATCAAATCGTGGCCTTCCTGTTTCCTTGGGCCTTTTGCCCTGAAAAGGTGACCCTCACTTTTGAAGTGCTGACTTTGACTAGCAGTACACAGCAAAAGTATATTAATTTTTTAATATTGAGAAATGAATACTGTCTGTGCAACTTTATCAGGCATGAAATTGACAGTGGCTGTTGGAATTCTACTGTCTCATCAGTTGAAAGCCTTGAATTCACACCAGCAGGTAACTGAATTAATAGCACTCACTTTTGTAAAACAGCTAAATAATGGCAGTATTGTGCCAAATATCTGACAGGTGGAATAAATGTGAGTTGTCTTCTTTTGCATTTATTGAAATGTTACTGAGATCTTAATATTCTTAACTGAGAGTAAAGAATTGTAATCTCTTGGCTTCTTCCTTTCTCCACGTTGTTTGGCAATGTGGTTTTTTTCTATTATTGAGTTTTTTTTATCTTGTTTTCTTGTGCTTTGTTAAAAGCTGGACCATATTCCGAGTTTAAAAGTGAGGATCTTGGATAATTTGTGCACTTCTGTTTCTGTCTTCCATTATTCTCAGATTCTCCTCTCACATAAGAAATGCATATCTCTGCTGAAGTCAACATGTAAGGGGGAAAGTCTTTTTTTCCTGGCCAATGGCAGTCTTTCTCAATAGGAGGACACTTGTGTCTTGCAATAGCACATGTAAAGCAGAAGGTAGATGTTGGGGGAAGACTCTGAACCTCTCTGCTATGCTAGAATTTTCCTGAAAAGACCACACGCCAAGAAAATACCCATAAACCCTCTTTACGTGTTGGATTGTGCTTGACTTACTGGGTCCCTGGTCCATTCTTGCCCTATTTTCATTCCTTGAAGGTAGCTGTATGCTACTGAAAGGCCATACATTTTAGAGAAGCAGGAAAGGAGGGACTGGATTCTTATTTAGAGACCTAAACAAGGACAGCAAGTTCCTCGGTCTCCCCTAGTTTCACATGAAATGAACGTAAGAGCCCCTTTTGGACACAAAACACAGCCAAAGCACCTTCTCTCTCTCTCTTTTTTTTTTTTTTTTGCCTTTTTTTTTTTTTTTTTTTTTGCTATTGCTTATCTTTTCTTTACTTGATCCTTTCCTTCCTCATCCTGGTCCTTCATATGGATCAAAATTCAGTTAATAGTTGAGCTCAAGGCAGACCTTTAACCTGTGTTCAAAGAGCCTCACTTTGAGCTTCTTTGGGTACAAAACATGACAAATGTGCCTTTGATCTCATAGTATGAGTTCATTTTCCTTGCCATTGGTTTCATTTCTTCCTAATGTCAGGTTTTTGAATGGTCTTGGTCTGAAGATCTTGGCTCAGGGAAGCATTTTGGGACAAAATAGGGTGTTTATGGAAAACTAACAAAGAAGCAGTAAGAAGGAGGGATATGATCAATTGTACTTACTGTTCCAGACCATGGGGATATTTGTGTGGTGGCTACAGAGCTTCAGAGGTGTTAATGAAACAGTCTTTGTCATTCTTGGTGTAACGGAGGATATTGCTGTCTTTGGCTTTAGAGAAGGGAAGGATAATCTCCTCAGATGTAGTCTGTGACGTTGTTATGACTTCTAGATAATTTTCAGAGGTTCTTAACATCCATAGCTTCAAATGAAATCTTCGTGTTGTTCCCAGACAATCCTCTCTTCCATTGTAGCTTCTTCCAGGGTCTTTTCAGTTAGAAAATTATCTGCCAGGGTAGGGAGGGGAGGGATTTTTATCTACCCTGTTGTCCAGACTTGCAACAGCTATGTAGGAGGAAAGAATCAAACTGCAAAGTATTGGAACTGGAACTGAATCCTGATATCTAGGTCTGCCTCTCATCTCTCCAGTGTCATAATCGCAATACATTTCTTCAACTAAATGCAAGGTAGCAGGACAGATTAGATTATGGTGTCATCCCCCAAAAATCAACGTACCATCTTAAATCAGAGGAAATACTAACAAAACAAGGATCAGCTTTAGCTGGAATGTGGGTATTTGCTGGGAACGAGGCAGTGAAACATGAATCGAATTCTACCCAGAGTTTGCAAATCAAACTACTGAGTTGCCAGTGATTTTTTTCAAAGGACTGCAAGAATTTCTACTAGATTACCAAGGGACTTCTGTCTCATGGTGAATTATAAGCAGAAGACAGGTGCACGCATTGATTTGACTAAAACATTCAGTTTGAGACACAGTGGAACTTTTTGCTGTTTGATTAAAATTCCTTGTGCTAAATCACAAGCAGTTCCTCCTCTTTCACTTTGTCCCAAAGGACTTGGTGTAGCAGTGGACACTGAGCAAGTGAGCACGTTTATCAATCTGTTCATTCAATACATACACTTCTGCTAGCTGTGCCTGAACAGGAGGGAGGGAGTCAAAGCTGAACAGTGAATTACAGGGCTGTTGGAGTTTGGCCAGCCATACAATGCCAACTTTAACAAATCCAGTCTTATTACTTTGGTGTAGGTTGGAGTAAATTTTTCTCCTGTGCTAAGGTAAGTTGTAGGCCTTGTGCCAGGTGTTGCAAAGAGCATTAATACCTTTTACCATTTTGCAATTGTTTGTTGTGTTCTAAGGCTGAATTTGTTTTCAGCATTTTTCCCGGTGCTGTATGTGCAGCTTCCAGTACTGCCTTAATGCCCCAACTTGTAATATCTTGTGGAAATGAAGAGGGTGAGAGTATGTATGTATGTAGAGTTACCATCCAATAATGCTAGATTTTATTACATGAGTAAGAGCTATTAAGAAATTGGCTTGTGATTCTTCAGGCATTCCCCACAAAAACTACTGCTGTGAGTCACCCCACTGTGATGGGTAGGATCAGACCCTGCACATGCTCCAGTGCTATTTGTCCAGTGGTCTTCTTTTTAAAGAAGCTGGTGCCGGTGACATGGATGTACTGGACTGGTCACTGGCCTTGTTTCAATTTGAAATATGGAACTGTGGCTTTTGAACAGCTGGAGATGAAGGGAACATGCACCTTTCACATCACCGTTGCATTAGAACCAGATGAAATGTGGGATTGTAGCCTGAAACCTAAATGTCTCTTGGAGCAGTTCCCCCTGAGCATGGTTAGATTTCAACTTAGGGAGCATAGTACACTCTGAGAAGGTAGGAGAAGTTTCTTTTCCTTGCTTGACGTGAACTTGTCTGTTTAGCATGCAGAAGTGTGACAGCTACAGTTTAATAATTCTCTGATCTATTTGACAGTGAGGGGCTCCTAATTCTTTGACACATGTTGGTTTTGGTAGATAGGCTACACAAGCTGTGCAAACCTCAAGAGAGTTATTTAAAATAACTTACATAAGAAAACCTTTCTTGAGATTGTCTCTGTGTATGTAATAGATGGGCATTACTGCCCTGCAGAGTAGATGGTGATTTCCCAGGCACTCCGATTTGTGAAATCTTGGTTTTGTTTCTTACTCCTGTGAAGAGACAAAGCCTGACACTGACTTTTGAACCCTGCAGTGCATAAGCAGTTCAGGCAGACTGGAATTATTAGTAGGCAGAGACCTCTGCTGGAAATTGTTCAGTACTTCAGGGAAATACAGATCTCACTTTTGGAACAAAGCTTGGAAAACCCTCCTGATGAGAAAGGTCAGAGGCCTTGGAAGGACTACATTAACAGCACTGTAGATATTTTTATGTGGTTTTTCTCTCTGTCCTTTCTGTGAGAGCTGAATGACTCGCTATAGAAAGAAAATAAACTATGTGACTTGGATCTGCACACAAGTATAACAATGGCAGCACTTTCAAGCTGTCTCTGGGAAGAAGCAGTCCATTTGACCCAGCAGTGTCTTGGCAGACAGCAGTGTGTCCGTGGTGTTGGCAACAGTCGTGCTGGAGATGCACCTTTAGCTAATGCAGTGAGAAGAGGAAGTCCAGATGGACAAGTCCTTCTGGCAAGCCCCACCATGGCAGTAGCACCAGCATGTGCTAAGTAGCTTCAGAGAGAGCTGTTAACTGCATCAACAAATGATCAGCGAAATGTTGAAGCCACAGTTCCTGTGCTGGTCTGTCCTACAGAAGCTTCCTCTTTTATTAATAGTTGTGGTGCTTTTGGACACAATGGTACAACTCTCAGTACGCTGCCAGTTCCTCAGCTCAGGGCAGGTTGAATAAAGCTAAAGCAGGACTTGACCCCATAGTTTTTCCCATTAGGTTGCAAAATTTGGTAGCAGTCAGAAACATTGGCTTCCCATTTCTGAAAAGCAAACTGGTTTTGCTCTGGAACAGCACCAGAAACAGCAAACCAGCAAAGCTCCCGAGGTTCAATGAGTGTCCACCAGGCATTATTCAGAAGAGTCCCAAGTTTGTCTCCTGACAAGCTCAAAAATAAAAGCATACTTCTCATGGAAATTTCAACTCATAAGTATGTGCTGATATTTTCTCCCCAAATCCATAAAAAGTCACCACAAAATGTCTAGAAGTATAGCTGATCACTCAGTCTGCTATGCTACAGTTACAAGCAGCGCAACCATTGCAATTTGAAGCTAATTGTGCTATAAAATGACCCTCATGCAAAGTTTATTAGTTAATGGAAAGATTCCTACTGACTTCAAGTTTTTGATTGTGCTCGAACAGAGCATCTCCACCAGCTGCACAATACGAATACATCATAGATTATATTTCAGCAGTTTTCCTGGACATTTACAACTTCAGTTTTCTCTGCTTTAAACTCAGCAGAGTGTAGCTGGTGGCCACGTGGACAAGGAATGGTAGCAAACTTTTCAGTGTGATAGTCTGACAGGCTTCTTGGAAGGGTTCAGATATTAACTTCTAAATTTAAGCCTCCCAGTGGAATTCCCATTTTGCTTTAAAACAAAAAAAAATTTGCCAAAATTTTCTTGACTTGCCCTCAGACTAAAGCTCAGTTTAGAAATCCCAGCTTTGTAGTGTTTTTTGGTTCTGTTGACTAATGTTTCTTTCAGTTAATGTTCATACAAACACATTCCTGCTCCTATGGACCAAAACAGCCAATACTGACTACTTGCAGACTAGTTCAGTTCACACACATCTCTTCATTTGAAAGAATATCCAGAGGCACAGATTTTCTGATTAAAGAAGAAATCAGATAATCTTGGCCTAAAGCTCTTTCATCCAGCAGCCTACTCCGAAGTCCAGCCTCCATACGTAACTACATGTTCAAAATTCCTTCTCAGTTAGTTTTCATGTTCTGCCTTCTTCTTATTTGACAAACAACTTCTTGCACCAATTCTAGATACATCTCAGGAATTCCTGGGCTGCTTGGCATTTGCTGTTCAGAAGAAATCATGTATCTTACAACCTTTGTCTTACACAAAGAGCCCATTGACATATTCAGTGATGATTGAGAGGCAGAGGATCAGATACCTCCTTCCTAACACATTGTTTGACTCTTCTTGGATCTACACTAGCAACATAATTTTTCTGTGGTAAATAGAATATTTAAAATATACAGAATGTATTCCCTAAAATACAGAGTTGCATTCATATGGATTAGTTTCCCTGACATGCCAGAACAAATCACTCAAGTGTATTTTACGTTATTTACTACTGATGATAAGTAAAATTTACCCTGTCATAACCCTTGCTGTGGTATTGGGCCTGAATACTGTTCATTTCTCCAGATGCAGGCAGTCTTCATAACTTCTCTGTACCTACACTATTATGCTTAACCCTAATGAAATAATTGAGATTGCAGCTTGAAAGAACATGTAGCCCATCAGCTCCTTAAAAATGCCTATTGTTTTTATGAGTATTTTTACCTGCTATGCACATCATTAGCCTTTTAAGGAAAGTAAGTCATAATGCATATATTTCTCAAAGTAAGCCAACTTTAGAGAAAGCCAATATCATTTTCCTTTCACGCTACAAATAAAATGATAAAAGTGCAACAGAAAGCAAGAATGTTTAGAAAGTCTGTTTTGGAGGCCACTTTAAAAGCATTGTGTTATAAAAGATCACAGAAATGAGTATTAAAAAATACATAGATGAGTTTTGAAATTGTAGAAATTTTGGCAAATCAGTGAGAAGCCCTTTTCACATAGTGTCATCTGTTTTTACTTTTACACTAAAACAGCCCTGTGGTATCCTTTTAAATAGTGCAGGAGCCCCCAGCTGGGCCTCCCTGACTTCTAGTGCAAAACCCACCAAAATGTCAAAAAAACCCCTTTCCCTCTAAATAGCAAAAGCCATGTGTCAGAGTGCATGCTGTAAAAAAGAAAGGAGTTGTGTCATTTGTGTAGATTTTACAGATTAGAAATGAAACCATATTGACACTTTCTCCTAGATGAAGAATTCAGGCTGTCCAGAAAACAAAAGCCCAGCATTGGGACTAAGCCTTAAAGATGCAATAAATTAACGTTTTAAAAGCAAATCCATCCCCAGCAATTTTGTTAACCAGGAAAGGGAAGGCTCTGCTGAATCCAGTGGAGGTTCAGCTATTGACACTGCACAGGCATATCCCAATGCATGGTGACACAAAGTCAAGAGATGACATCTTCAGTTATTCAAAGTAATAATCTCTAGTTTGCCTCCATGGGATTTTTCATATGGAGGTGTCTCTACTACAAAATTCATTCTACTCAAGTCATTTAGTCTTGAAGTTTTCTGTAGGACATCTGAGTGATTCAGTCAGTATAGGGACAGACAGTAACAATTCAGCTCCAGGCCTTAGGAGCATCACAACATAACCCAGATTCCTGTCAAGTGCAGTAATAACAACTGTGCGTGTTCTGACTTGGCTTCTGCTCGTTCCTGTAGCAGCATCTCCAAATGGCACTGCCCATTCAGTGGAAGACTGGAGCTGAGCATGCTGTGTGGTGGGGCAGCAGCCTTTGACATGTCTGGCAATGAATTACATGCCATGAAACTGGAGGCAAACATTTAAGGACTCAAAGCCCTAGTTTTTAAGTGTTTGAAGCACAAGCTTCAAACAAAGGAGCTTGCAGGAGCACTTCGCTAAGAAAAATGAGAGAAATGGAGCATTTGTCCTTAATCTAAACCAGAGTGGTTGCTGACAGAAGAAGGACACTGAGAGGATCAAAGCTTTCGACAAAAAAAAAAAACTTGATATTGAAAGAGAGGGTACAGCAGTATCCTCATTCCTACAGATACTTCTCTGTCTGCAAAACACGGAGAGCGACTGCACATAAACATTTTTATTATCATGTCACATGATGGTGCTGCATTGACGGTGATGGATTTCCTGGCAAATGTTTGTGTAGAAAGGCAAACATATGGCAGAGTGATCTACTATGAGACGGCTCTTTGGACCTGCGCCCAGCCCTTCAGGGATGCTCGGGATCAGTGAGAACCAGTAGGTTCATTGGGGGCTGGGGAGGGGAGGGGGTGTGTGTGTGAGAACGTTTGTGAGAGAGAAAATTAGCTCATATTCAGTGAAATAAAGGAATGTCTGATGTCTGAGGGTTTACATCAGCTCTGTGTGTATATACTTTGCTGCATAAAATTTTACATTATACATATATATATATATATATATACACAGTGTAAATAACATTTAGTATAAATTGAATCTACCAGTTTTTCATTAGTAGCCTATAAATGTGCAGAACTACATAGTATTTATAAGACTGAAATTCTGTCTGGAGAACCGAAATACAGCATCTTGCTGGTCATGCAAGAGGGCAGTCAGCATTAATGGGAGTTTTACACTTGGCAGGTCTGTGTGAGTGTGCTTCTTTTCATTGCCCCGTGCATGCATTGCAGCAAAGGACTGGGTACACCAGATACACAGCGACCAAATTATTTCCTGTGTTGCTGTCAGCAAGAGCATTTGGCCTAATGACCTTTGGTACAACGATTGTAAACAGCGTATTTGCTGAGAAATTAATTCCTCACTTTAATTTGTCACTTTATTAACTTTGGGAAGTGGACTCAAAATGGAACCATCTTTTGCCTGTCCATTTAAAGTCCCATTGCTGAAACAAACAGACAAACAAATTGCACGAAGTTTATATAATGGCCAGTACTAGATGTAAAACAGCTTATGGGTTGTGGTTATAGAACAGCCTGCTGTTACTTGTTACTGCCCTGAATCTCAAATCTTCTGATCCCTTGTTAACCATGTTAATTTTACATTATGTGGACATTGCTGACATCCAGGTAAATAGGTTATATTGGTTTAAGTGCTTCTATAGTGGCTGCTGAAGTCTACACCCTGTGAGTTCCCTAAGCTACCACTGTAAGGTAAAAACTATCCTGGAAGGCTGGTAGTGAGCAGAGGCAGGCACTGCATGGGGAAACAAACTGCAGCTCGTTTCAATTTCATGCTAATGCTACCTGTGGCTTGTATGGAAAGTAGCCCTTTTCCTGTTGGCAGGGTTCAAAATGACATGTAGGTCCAGAGCTCTGTTTAAACCAAGGCTTGTGAGACAGCACAATTTATCTAAAAGTCAGCGGTGCCTAATCATATGTACCAATTCTTGCCTTTCTACTACTCTTCTGCTAGCCATGCTCCAGAAGTTCACTGTTGATCACTGGATGACAAAAAGCAGCTGTGAATGTTCGAACTGTTTCTCCTCTTTGGGCACCATGGGCCACATGGCAACAAAGACTGACTTTTATCTTCAGAGGATCAGTATCTGCCCAGTAGAGCAAGCTGTCAGGCCCCGTGAAGTTGCCGAGGGAGGATGCAGTACAAACAATTAACACAGGCATTACATGAATGGGCAGAAGATTTGGATATCCTTTTGTCCCAAGGTCCCTGCTCAGCACTAGACTGGCAATATGCCCTTTGAAAGTTTTGGTGGGAGGTTTGCCTGAGTGAGACAAGAGCATCATGCATGTCCAGTGGGAGAAATAGTCTATTAATACCTGTCCATTATAAGACTATCATTGCCAATTCTGTTTGGCTGCTTCATCTCATAATATTCTCTTTGACTTTCCTAATACTAACCAGCCTAAATATTTTATGCTTGTCTTCCAGCAATATACTAAGCCCCTTGCTGCTACTCAGTGAAGATGGGTATCATTTTTCTTCTGAAAACGTGTTGGGTTTTTTTCCTGAAACATTGTATTTCTCTAAACTACAGTGGGAAGGTTTGAACTAAGGTTTGTGTTCAGTAAGTTAGCATCCACTTAAACATAAGTGACAGCTAAAGAAAATAAACAAGTGGCCAGAAACAAGTAATTTCCTTGCCAAGCCACTATGTTCTAATTACATAGTAATGTTGTTTCTTCTCTAGACATATGTACATTTCCTGGCTTATAATACTGTCTCTGCAAATCTCTTTGTAACATTTATATTGTCTCTGTATCTTATTGAGATTTTACATTTAGCAACACAGTTTCTCAGTGATATGAATCAGGAGCAACCTCACCGCATCCAAAGTAGATAAAGTGTCACAAACAGTAGCAGAAACAGACTTCTGACTTCTAAGAGACCTAGTGCATATTGGCTGTTTGCTAGCAAGTGCAGTAGCCTTGATTTTTTATTTTTATATTTATTATTTATAAACGTATAACTTTCCAAACTCAGAAGAAGAAAACCATGCCTTCTTTGAAGAGGGAAGTCTTGAGAAAAACAAAGTCAGACTGTGGGGAAAGGGATGCATTATACAACAAAGGGATCAGTGAAATGCCTGACAAGGTAATATTAAGTTATAATCTTAATTGTTATTAAATATGCTAACTTCCTTTCCTCCTGTTCATGACCTTCTCATCCTTTGTAGCACTTTAATTCCAGCCTCCTATGCTAACCTTTACTCATTAAGTTGTAGTAGACCTAATCAGCTGTCCTGGGTATTCTGGGAGAGATGAAGTTTTAAGGAAGGAATTCAAAAGAAATGCGGTTGCGATTCTTGAGAAGGACATGTCATGAGCAGGGAGTACAGGCAGGAGATTTCTGAGAGACAAATAGGTGAGCAGGATATTAGATTTTGTGTGGTTAACGGGGAAACAATCAACATGTGGCTGCCACATGACAAGATGTAAGTGGGAAGGGGCAGTCTTGCAGGCCATCACAAGAAACATGATCTGGAGGTAGTGGGCTTGTGGAATGTGTGAAGAAACGTGCCTTTAAGAAGTTCTTTTGGGAGCCAGCTGGAACCAGTTCTTGCACTGCACAGAGTGGCGTACTGATCTTTCAGAGTGGCTGAAGTGATAGCATTTCAGACCAGCTATGGTGGTGGTGGATTCAGCCACTTCGGTCCCTCCCTTCCACCTTCCCTTCACGCCCAGAGGAGGAAAGGAGTGGCTGCCCAGAGAGATGAGTGCTTATTTGTTAGGAATGAGGGAGGAAGAGAAAATCATTTACGCCATTTCTCCCTGACCAGCAATGACTTACTTCCCCTGAAACCCATCATGTGTTATACCATCCATATCCACTTCCCCAGGCAAATTTTCTTTATGCCAGTTTTCATTCTGGCATCAATCATGGTCATGACCCTCAGCATCACCACAGCCACACAGCCTGCGGACTGTCCTCAATGTCTTCAAACCCAGTGAGCACTCATATCATCTGGGAATCAGGGAGATGAGGCAGCAGGTCTGGGCAGGATGGGGATGGGAGGGTGAGAAAACAGTTCTGGGTTTGGCTGGGATATAGTTAATTTTCTTCACAGTAGCTCTATTGTGCTAGATTTTGGATTTGAGACAAAAATGGTGTTGATAACACAGAGATGTGTGGGACTTAGTTGCCTACTGGGGTTAACCCACAGCAAAGAAGCATCAGGACTCTCAGTCCAGTGAAGGCAAGGTGTAAAACACAGGTATGACAGGAAGAGGATGTTTCCAAGTGACTGTTGAGCAAAGCAAAGTGATTATAAGTAATTGCCATATCCTCAAAGGCACTGCTTCACCTGGACTGAAGAAAGAGGGTACATGATGGGGGAGAACAAGAAAGATCTGTAGTGGTCATAGCTGGAGAAAAGTACCTTCACAGAGAAGAAAAATGCTCATAAGAAAAGGTAAGACAGTAAGATTTGGATGTGGCCTAAGGTAAGAGATGTGGAGGAACATGAGCATTAGACCCAGTTTAGTGATTTGAGTCACTGAGAGTTTGGTGATGTTGACCTTGGAATAGAGAAGGATGATCTGAAGAAAGTTTCAGAAGTGACATGCTGAGTGTTTTTCTACTGATTTTAAGAGAGTTGGGAGGACATTCCTATCAATTTCAATTCCATTAAACTCGTGCTGATGCCAGGCTATCCAGGAAGAAACTCCTGACTGAATTATTAATTCTTTTTTTTGCAGTGGTAACACTTACTCATGAGACTGCAGTACAGCAGATGAGTTTCAGGGCTCGGGTTCTGGAAGTGTGAATTCTAGAGCAATAGGTACATGCCAATATCAAACTGCTGCCCTTGAGATTAGTTTTATGGTACAAAGCAGCAACAGTGTCTAGAAGTTTCATGGTAGCCACATTATTTCTTTCTGTTTCCTGGCTTCTGACACTGTCATTCAGATGACCCAAAAGTGAAGTTGCAAATCTCCTTAAATAAATATGTTCTGTTGTCCATGTTGGGATGTAATTATTCATTAAGTCACATTTCAAAAGGCATTTTGATGGATGTACCAGAGGGCATGTGAGAGAAATCCTTTTCTCCAGTATTTATGAGGAGAAGCTGGGATGGGGTAAGTGTCATGAATCTGGTTCTAAATTTATTGTTCCTGTCAACTCTCAACATACTTCTCACCCAATAAATCTTTGAGGCTTTAGATGACACGTTTCAAATATTTCCTCATAGGAGAAATGTCTGTTGCAGGTTTTCTTTCTTAAGTATTATGGCTTTAGAGAGGGAGTTTCTCACCTGGCCATTTGAAGAGGCATTTTATAGATTAGTATATCAAAGAGAAATGAGAAGTAACTAGTTTCATTGCAATGAATGACATCTATAACAAACACTTAAAATTATGGGAACAGCAAAGTACATTGTGCCACTTCTGTCCATCAAGATAATCTTCGTATCATGTGAAATGTTTATGGAAGTACTAGACTTTGTTAAGTCTTTCTCACTAAATGGCTGCTAAAGCATCTAACATGCCACAAGAGAAAATTCAAACAGTGAAATTGCAAAGTCAGGTTGTCAAATGTTGGGAAATAGGTTGCTTGAAAGGTTTGTGATACCATCTTTAATAATCTCCTTCTGATTTTGGGGTGGTTTTTTCCCCATAGAAAACCTCAGGCTGGCTGCCACTTAGAGACTCTGGTAGATCATAGAGTGCAATACCTTTGAATGCAGTGTCGGGATTTCCACATAAACTGATGAGCCAACTGGCAGCACAGTAACAGGTCATTAGTCTTTATGTGGAGAAGCTGCCAGCAGACAATAGATGTACTGGGTCACAGAATTTTGGTAGATAATGTGTGGGTTTTCTTGATGTATACTAAGATACCCTGAAATCTGTGTTTTTACACTCATGACTGCTTTTACCTCTATCTCTAATCCCTTTCTGCTTTTCTCCCATCTTCCCAGGCTTTAGCTCCTGCTCCCCTTCCAGCTTTTCCCAGTTCTTTCTCTGCATGTCAACTGGGTCACTCCACTCTGGTGCTGTTGAGGTACTCATAGAGAGACAACCATTTTTCCCTCTCATGAGCTTTGCTTTCAGACATCTCCAGTCACGAGCTGAATCACATTCACTTTAGCCTAGAGCATGTTTAGTCCAGACAGAACATGAGACTTGTTTATCAATCCCTATTGAGTGTCTATGGATGCTTTTTGAAGTCTTGCAACTCAGCTACATTTATATGGTACCTGGCAATTTGGTAATTTTACAATTATTTCTTCTACAGTCATTGTCAGAAGAGTTTTGATTCATTATGGACAATTTCAGTTCTAATGGTTAAATTATGAAAAATACGTAAGCAACTAAAAACAGAGGTTTGAATTGGAACTGAATTGGAGTGTTAAGCAGCACTGACTGTAGGCTTCTTTTGCCTGCTGTAGCTTCAGCTGAAATGCCTATAGAGAACAGGGAATGGCAGCAATGCATACTTGCTAATAACATTTCCATCCCATACAAACCTTTCCAGCTTATAGTGGAAAGCTACCAACCAGAGAGAAAGTTAATTTTAACTGAAGTGCTTCCATCTCTTCTGCCTCTAGGATACATGTTCATACCTCTGCAACATGTAAAGCAGTCACCTTAAAGATTGTCTAATTTAATATGATTAGGAGTGTATAACATAAGAAGATTCATGAAACTGAGTATAGATAACTTGCTCCAGCTATGATACACACTCTTCTCCCTTCTAAGCTTATTACAGAGAAGGCTTGAGATCTCTTGGTGAGCTTCTTATCTCCAGTAATTAAGAATATCCTAATGGGCATGGTAAGTGCCTTTCTATGCATGTTGGGATGGACATAAAACACCATGGCCTCTTTCTGCCTGACATGAAGTAGCTCTGTGATTTCAGACACATCTCGCACAGGGGAATGGCTCAGTTGTAATCCAGAACAATTTCCTATTAAAATATTTAACAGAGGAGCACAAGCTTACTGTGGGCATAGGCAAAATACTAATCATTTTAATCTTCATTGACACATTTTTACGTATAGGTAAAGGAAATGCAGAAGGACAGAAAACTATACCATCTATAGATAGATAAGTAAAAAAGAAATAATTTTATTTTCAACACTAAAGTTGAATGTACAAGTGCCCATGCTGCAGAGATCTCAGAAGAGATTTCAGCAGGGAAAGCAAAAATTGTAAGGTGGCCAGGAATGGAATGTCAGAGGCAAATGTAATAATCTGTGTGGCTTCAACAGACACAATGTAGGCAGCTTCTCACAATATGGCAAGTGCAAGATAGCAGCATGAATAGTTCACATACAAATAGGTGATCATGATCATGGAGTATTTAATGCAAAATTTAGATATGTTTAAAAATTTATTCATGACTTTGGAGGGTTCTTTTGAAATTAGGCCTTTTATGTCCACATGCTCTCTCTTGAAAATTGATCCACACTTTTGAATCAATGAAATTCTTTCACTATGAAAGTTTTCAGCCAGGAATGTGTAGCTATTTTTCTCCTTATGTGGATAGGGGGGAAGTGACCGGAACTAGTTTAAAGATTCTCAGTAGCTTAAGAACACGGTTTCCTGAGAATTATTGGGAAAGCAAATTTCAGTAGTGTGCTAATGACTTCAAAATAGTTACCTCAGACACCATCTCTCCTGGGTGACTCAGGGTTTCATTACTGACCATGCTCCTGGCCCTGTCACCTCCCTGAATCATCCTGCTGGGCCCCTGCTTTTACTCCCTTCTCCTGCTTTACATGTGCACACTGCCCTGCTCTGGAAATACACCACCTGTCTGGCAAGGTGAGAGAGAGCTTGGTATTATCACTCTGGGGAGTTTAGGAGGAAGGAGAGACCCATCCCTGCTGCAGGTCTCCCTTGCTCCTTAAGGACATGCTGTGGCTGCATCTGTGACCTGCTGATCTTTGTGCCCAAAGCATACACAGCTGTTGCCTTCTGCAGACTTAGGACCTGGCCTATGTACATGCAGTGCATATATTAGGAAGCCTCTGCACCCCTCCATTCACTGTTATGGTCTGAAACGGCTCTTGAATTGTTTGGAAGAAAATCTCTTCACTCCCTTTTCTGTGTAGGAGTAGATGAACTCCCCTTTGTAACAGAAGAGAAAGGAGCAGAATACAGGTGACAGAGCAGGAGATCTCAGGCTTTGTATGCTATGATGAGTGGCTGAGGGGGTTATGCACACTATGAGGTTCCTTTGCTGTTTGTACCAAGGTGCTTTGCTGTGCTATTAATGTGTGGAACATTTGGTTTGGTTTTTTTCATTTATCAGCATGAAAATTTGCTTTTTCTCCTCCATCCCTCCCAGCATCTTTACCATGGCTTGATGGAAGAACTGTCTGCAGAATGTTTAAGAGTTTTCAGATGGCCAAACCTGAGCAGAGTTCTTACCCTAGCAACTCATTTATCCTTTGCAGTTTATACACATGAGGAAAAGAGAGCTGCATCCTTGCATGTCCATGGGATGAGTTTTCTTTGGAGCTCTAGTATGTGATTATCTTCAGTGCAGGCTAGAAACACTATTTGAAATGTGCACATTGCAGTAAGACACTTCAGTTCTGTATCTAGTAGCTTCAAATGTTGCTATTTTGACATTGGCAATACATTGTTGCATGAGTGTGTATATAAAGTATAGAGTTTCCTTTTGGAAGAATTCGGCATACATCTTGTTCCTTTCTGATTTAAGGTCACCAAATAAGGTACTAGAAAGAGCTAATCGTATCTGAGATGAAAAGCAAATAATGCATTAAGAAAAAAAGAAAAAGGCAGCTCCACCTCTCTAGTACGTATTCTGGAAGTAATGCTGGTAATAGAGATGTGGGAGGTAAGACAGCACATAGGATTACTCTGGACAGACTCAGATCAGAGTCCGCAGCTCCTATAGGCAGAGATTTTATATTACATTTTTCTGAAGGGAATTTAAACTGAAATTAGGTATCAATTTAAAAGGATACAAAATCCTATTTGATGTGAAAGTGAAAGTGAGCTGTTTGGCCACATATCTATACTGAAAGTGGCTGCATTGGCAGCCCTGTCACTGATCTCAGTACTTCAGGAACAGAAAACAGCACTGAGCACAGTGCAGGCTAAACATCTAAATGTCTATCTGGCTTTTTGGAATTTTTTTCCCATTATTAGTCTGCTACTGATACCTGAGCTAATGATTTTACAGCAGTGCTTCCACCAGCAGGGAAGTACTTACCCTTTTTTATGACCCAGAGTGACAAACTTTATTGGTTTATGTACTGGCAACAGCATTTGGGTACTAGAGCCACATCTGGGGATACCATAAACAGCAACTCTTCTTGGTCCGGTGCAGACCAAGAACAGGTGCTAGAAGGATTTATTTGTCTTATTTCTCTGCCATTACCAGCCCTTGCAGACTGGAAGTGCTCTCTACGGTCCATCTACTCTCTCTCCAAAATGTGACCCTACAGTTTTCAGCCATCTATTTATTTCCTTCTTCAGCAGCAGGAACTGCCTGTGGCCAGTCCGGTGCTTTCCCTGGGACTCAGAGAAGCACCCAGCCAGAGCTGTCTCCCTAAAGTCAAAGAGCACAGTTGCTGTCTTGAATGTGGGAGTGGTAGGGGAACCCATTGCTACAGTCTCAGCCAGACCTGCAGAAAAACCTGTCCTAAACTTTTCCATTTATAGCCCACATTGCGGGTACTTTTCTAGTTTTGCTCCACTAGACAGTACTTCAGTATAGCAAATGTCAGTAATGATTGATGTTCCACACATTACACCTGAACTGGTAACATTATGGTAAAATCAGCAATATTTGGGATTTGTGAGTTCCCAGTGCTTCCCTTCCACAGGGGTCCACATTTGTAGAAACTGGCATCATCTGGCAAGTGCCAGATCCCAAACACCCTGTGAGGGGAAGCCCCCGTTGTGCAGCTCCGAAGTCCATGGCTTGGTGGCCGTGGGGTTTTCTTTTAGGCTGAGAAGGCAGGTGGAGGGGCTGGCGGTGGGGAAGAGGTTGGGTGCAGAAATCGGGAAAACCCTGTGCCTGGGAGCCAGGCCCTTGCATCGTGTCTGCTCAGGGCCGCGTCCTGGCGGCATGGGGAGGGCTCAAGAGTGGTCTGCAGCACCCCGAGGAGCCGGTCCGTGCTGGGCCTCCAGGGCAAGGGGGGCCAGGGCACACCCGGGCCCAAGAGCCTGTGGCCAGGAGAAGCGGACGCTGCTGCAAACACCGGCCGGCTTGCCCTCGCCGCCCAGCCTCCATGTCGGGCTCGCATAAAGAACCATGTCATGCTTCAGCGGGGAAGGGAGGGCCGGGCGGGACTGGAGCGCTCTCTGCTCTCCTATTTTCATAGAAACCGATCTGTGTACCTAGAAAATAACAGGAAGGGAAAGAGCGGGGGGAGGCGCGGGCGGGTTGGTGGCGGGGGGCGGGGGGGGTGGATAAGAAGATCCTGTTTTCGGTCGCTGCCCGAGGAGTAATTCGGCGGAGACGGCTCCATATTCCCGGGGCCGCGGCGGCTGCGGCGGGGATGGAGCGGGCGGCGCGGGCGGCGTAGCCCAGCGCGCACGGGGGGGCCGCGGGCAGCGCCGCGCCCGCCGCCGCCGCCGCGGGGCGAGGGCTCCCCGGCCGCCCCCGCCCGGCCAGCCCGCTCCCTGGTACCGGGGGCTGCTGGGGTTGTGTCCAAGGCCTCCCCCTCCCCCGCGTACACACTCACACACACAGACACACGCACACACAGACACACACACACACACACACACACGCTCACACACACACACATACACACCCCATCTCCTCCTGCCGCCGCCGCCGCCGCCGCCGGAGAGATCGGGGATCGCCCGCGGCCCGGCCCCGCTCCCGGCTGCACGCCGTGCCCGGGCGCATCGCACCCCGCGGGGGCTCGCCCGGCTGCCCCCGGGGCGGCGTGCGCGGGGCGGGGGGTGCGGGAGGGCGGGGGGACACACGGCGGCTCCCGCGGCGGCTCCCGATGGCTCGTCCGCGGCCCCGAGAATACAAGGCTGGAGACCTGGTGTTCGCCAAAATGAAGGGGTACCCGCACTGGCCGGCCCGGGTGAGTACCGCGGCGGGGGCGCCCGG
>JAWWEU010000017.1:10033422-10094108 GCA_035583155.1 Acropternis orthonyx
CCACGGAGCCGCCGGAGGCCCCGGCCCCGGCCCCGCCGGACAGGGGGCCGCCGTACGCGCCCACCCCGCTATTATTGTGCATCTTTTCTTTGATCTGCAGATTTCTCCCCGGCCCCCCGGGAGGAGGAGGAGGAGGAGGAGGAGGAGGGAGAGGAGGGAGGGAGGGGGGCGAGCGCGGGGTGTACCTGGGTTGTTATCGCGGGGAGGAGGCTTGGGGAGTCGGCAGCCCTGCCCGCATGACAACGATGCTGTTTATTCTACGCCCTCCCTCGCCCCGACTCTCGGCTCCCCCGGGGGGCAGAGGGACCCCCGCGGCCCGGGGACCGGCGGCGACAGCGCTGCGGCCGGGCCGGGACCTGCGGGAAAGGGCACGGCCCGGGGCAGGGACAGGTGTGCGGGGGGCGAGGCTCGGGGCCGGGCTGCGGGTGTCCCCAGGGCCGGTGGGCGCGGGAGGCTCAGCTCGGCTCTGTGCGGGGAGGTTCGGTGAGTGAAGCGGGGTCTGGCTCTGTGGCAGCCCCCCAGCCCAGCTGCCACCCCTCCGAACCCAAGCTTTTTGGGTGTCGGGCCTCCCGCCGCACCTTGTCCTTTCCTGGGTTGACTTTCTTTCATAGGCCTTTGTCTTTTTTTTTTTTTTGTTTTTTTTTTGTTTGTTTGTTTTATGCTGCCATGATACAATTGAGGTGCAAAGGCATGGTGGGCATTTGGCGGTCAGATAAGCGCTGATTGTGTTTAAACATCCACTTCTGGTGCTGCTACAGTAACCTAGGGCAGAGCTTTCTCCAGGGGGTCTGGTACAGTGGCACAGTTACACAGCCGGTCCCTTCCCTCCTCTTTGGTCACTGTTGTGTAAACTCACTGAGTAACACGTGTTGTGGGAACTCTTGGCAGGCATCAACCAGTGAGTCTGTATTTACTTGTCTTCTCCAGCTTACTGGGATGATAGGGTGGTGCTTCATGCCATCACTCTCTAGTCAAGGAAAGTTTCTAGTCTTTATAGACTGTAAAGAGTGTGAAGATAGTCAGGTGTTGTATGCAACCTGCAGGGGAACATAGATGAGCAGGGAAAAGGTGAACTGACACCTAGTGCTACCCTTGACAAGAGAGCCCTGGAAACGGATGGGTGTAAGGGCTGGAAAGCTGTCCTGAGCAGAGCTGAAGAAGCAGAAGTGGCACTGAACAGGAGACACTGTACAAGGAGGGAAGGCCAACACTGCAGGCTCAAGCAAAGGCTGGTGAAAAAAGAATAGCAAGAGCTTGCTAAATATCTAGAAGCCTGTAAATAAGGTGGTGCATTCAATTATTTTGGCAGAGTGGGCTAAAATTAGCATGCAAAAGGCTGAACATAATCAACAACGCGTTGTGGTTTTATAATTCTATCATTATACCGGTTTGTGGATATACTACCTAAAAAATGGCAATTTATGTCATCAGAACAGCATGAGCCACTGAAAATTGACTTCTTTCCTACCTCTGTCATGGTTTAATTTACTGTGAAAATTTTAATGTGAACAGTTGAGACCATTACCACGTTGAAGCATGTTAATCCCTTTCCTTTTTGAGCCTTTGTAAAACTCCCATTTGTTTACTCAGAAGCAGAACAGGGCCTTTTGTTTTAATGGCATTTTCTTTCCTTTCAAAAAATCATTATATGCTATGCAGCTGGTCATAGCCTTTGACTGGGTTACTAAATAGATATCTGAATGGCAATAATATCAAACAAAGTGCATCTTCACTAGGAAAAAATAGGTGTGCTGTTCACATAGCTCACTTCCTTTGTGCAGACTAATAGAATGTAAAGTTCAAGCGAAGACAAAGCACTCTCTAGCTTTAACATGACTTAGCAAGTAGGGACAGAAGCTGTAGAGAGCCCAGAGTCTACCATGGGGTAAGAAGAGAGCTGGTCAGGCCAGGGGACCATGAGTGCTGGGTGTTAGTTCACCAGAGTGTCAAGAGGCACAGAATGTGCTCCTATAACTTGTGATGCAGTTACGTACAACTTCATGGTAGAACAGGCTGATGTCTGCTTCACCTAATACAGTTTGTGCTATCTTTTCTGAGACTTTTCTTCATCTTGGTTGCCAAGTTTTGCCTGATGCATGCTCCCTCAAGTGAAGGAAAAACCTACTGAGAACATTAGTCTTTATTTTGTTTCCCAGAAAACATAATTGCATACAAATAAGAAGAAATATTTGAGTTGAGAATGCAACTCTGATGCTCTGATTAACTGAATGCCTTTTATCCAGGGGATTCACTTGTTTCCAGATCCTTGAGTGGTTTCTAGCTATTTCTTTATTCATTATGCAATTAGCGTGTTTGATCTTTGTATTCTCATAAAAACTTACATATTTCATGTTAATATAGTAGTTTAATAATAAGAGTAACAATACATTTAAATGGCAGTGTTATTGTCCCTACCAAATGGTGTTTGGCATCTCTGAGACCTTTGGCATGAATTTCCTGTCTAGGGACAAACTTCTTAAACTGCGTTTAATAAACCTGAGAAGTGTTACAGCAGGACAGATGTACTCTGCCTGCCCTTTAGTGAAACACAGGGACATAACTGACCTGGCACGGAACCAACCATGTATTTTTGCGTGCATGGGTAATGTCACACAGAGAAGGTTCTGTGGATCCCAGAGGTTCCAGTGGCAGCAGTGCAGAGCTGGACCCAGCTCAGTAACTCCTGTCTCTCACTAGGTGGGCTCTTGCTTGTGGGCTCAGCCAGCTCCACGTGGCCCAGCACAGCAGACAAACCCAGCACAGGCAGCAGTCTCTACTCCTACACCATTGGCATCCCATGCCCTCTCCTTGGTGGTGGGTTGGTCTAGTGTTCAGCAAGAGCAAGCCCAGCAAGACTGTCTTCCATCCCTGTGAGTAAAGAAAGAGAAACCGTGCAGAAAGTGCCTGGACAGTGATGATACGCCAGGGGATCGCTGGAAAGTTTCTTCTAATAACTGATGGTGTGTTAGAGCAGACAAACTGCACTTACAGTTTCTTTGTGGTCTAGAATTAATTTTAAAGGGACCAAATGTGCCACACTTGGCCAAAGTGATAATGGTCAGATAGTTGATGTCTGAAAGATGTCACTCATTACCTGGAAGGGCTACTTTGCATTTTAGTATCACATTTTCTTGTGCAAAGCCAAAATTTCCTTTAACCTGACTCAAGGACAGAGGGTACATTTAGCGTTTAGATCCAAGAATTGTATTGAAGCTTAATAATAATGGTAGATGAAATACAGACAACAGTTTGGTTTAACATGATTTTTCTGTTAGTCTGTGATGTCTGTTGTCTTCAGATGCTCATAAAAAATGCAGAATAAATACCAACTGGCCAGGTCATCAATTGCTATAATCCAGCAAAATAAGCAATTGTGTATCCAGAATGCCTACAAAAATAGAGGGAAGATGCCATTGTGGTTAAAATGTAGGAAATAAGAGTTCAATTCATTGTACATTTTGTGAGTGGTCTTTGCCTTTGAAGCACTGTGTCTTACTTCCTTGTTTGTAAAAGACGGTTAACAACACTTTTCTCTTTAAAAAGTTGTAGAGTGAAGATAAAATCACTAATGTTTATGAGTTGCTTAGCTACTGCTGTGGTAGGAGCTGTATTAGTACATATAGACAGAAAAATCTCTCTTCAGATACCCTAGTTTATCTAGGATAGATGTCCTGGTTTATTGAGAAATTGCCCCTTGAATGGTCACTCAGATGAGATAAAAGGGAAAAACTAGTGGTAGATTCAGAAAGATCAATAACTGTGTTTGTTTTATGAGTGACCCTGAAGAAACAATAGGCACTTAGTTGCTGAAATTAGCTGCTGATTTAAAAATAGGAAGGAAGCTGTTAATGCAACTGTAGAGAGCAGAGAAAAAGTCTGGAATGACCTCAATAAAATAAGAACATGCCCAAATAAGTGGCTGATGCCATTATTATACAGAAATCTAGGCTTGTACAGCTGGGGAGACAAGAACAATTTGTATTAAACACAAGTAGCTTGTTTAGGGATGGTAGAGTTGGTTTAGGACAATACATGAGATCCAAGCAGGTAACACAATGTATGTTGGTGTAAAACACATGGATGTTTAAAGCTGTTTAGACTATTTTGTGTTGGGAGGAGAATGTAGCCTTTAAAGTGTTGGTGTCACACTAACTATTATGAAGGTGTATTTACTATCTTGTGAGAGCAGATTTCCTATTTTCTGGACTCCTGTTTGATCTTGTCCAGTTCTTTTATTGCTACTCTGAATTAACACATACTTAAGATCCAAATTTGCTAGTTAGCTAGCAATCCTCATATGAATGTCACTGTTAAAAAGCGTCTGCCAATAGCAATGGCAGAACGGTATTTGGGGCACTTCCATGTATTTGAGTTGCAAACAGATGTGAAATTTTCTGTACATTACTTAGAGTAATACACAGTAAATGCTGTAATTTTAATGGGAACTAGTGTCTTTGGTGGGCTGAGCATCATAGATGTAATGATTACATTGTAGTTCTTAGCTGAGTGCCTATTTTTGATATTGTTGACTATGTCCTCCATCCAACAAGGCAGGAAAGTAAGGCACCTGAGAGTATGAACTAAAATAAGTCGAAGGAAGGGTTTAAAGGTAAGCTCCTCCAGTTCAGTGAAGTATGGCTGGAGCTAGTGGGTTGATTGTGATGAAGCTGTAGATGTAGGACCAAGGCCTACCTTCCAACATAATTTGGTAAACTACAAGGTACTTGTAAACTACAGGAACAACTTTGGTCTGTTATAATCACAAGTACGACAGCTTGAAAATATCAAAATCTCAAATACATCATAGAAGAAAGATTCTGCATTTTAAGTGCTTGATATTTTAAACAGACCATTTGTTTTTATGTTAGTATAAGGATAAGGGAAGGTGGGTTTTTCCCTGGCACGGTTTATCTTTTTTGGCAAAGAATGACAGACAAAAATCGTATTAGATCCAGAAAACTTCAAAGGGTCCATCAGAAATAGACAACAGATCTTTTTCTGTGTTTTTCTGCCAAAACTCAGTTTGCAGTCTTTTGAGCTTTTCTCCTTGGCCATTTGGGACCTGTCCAGTCCTTCACCATGTGCTTTTCTCCTTCTTCCCATTTGGTTGCTCTGGTTTATGACGTCACTATTGCTGTGTTACTAAATATGAGTCCCCTGTGACTTCTCCTTTACCAACTCAGGGCTTCTTCAGCCTCCATCCCTCTTTAATTATGTACCTCACTCATACATCAGTCCTCAGGGATCTGCAAGCAATTTTTCATGGCAGGTCTCTGTTTGTTCCTTTCCGAGATGAGACATGATTTGCTGATTACTGCAAAGGTCTGTCACATCCTGAGAACTGATGGTGAGGTCGTGGCTCCTTCAGGCAGCACTCCCATGACTTCTGTGGTGCATCAGAAAAGAGCACATTTAAGGCAGTGAGTCCTTTATGGAATTGTTTTTACTTTCTAAACCTTCTGCATCAGGTTGACACATGTTGCTTAGAAATCATTTAAACTGTTATTTGCAGATACCTGGTCATATTGTAGAGTAGGTGTGAGCTCCTTTTCAATGACTTTGTCAGCTCATTGAGTAGCAATTCTTTCATTTCTAAAACAAAAATAACCAAGAGTGAAGTATGAATTCTCCTAGTGTTCAGAAAGTGGGGAACTTCAGCAGCTGATGGTCTTCTTCTATCCTCCTGCATTCAGTTCTAAGTGTGAATTAAAAAAATATTTCATCTGAGGATTGTAGCATAAAATGTCATCTTGTTTATACATAAAGTTGAACCATAGCTTACAGTAAAACCTTTCCAGTTGCTCTTGTTTGGCAAAGGAATCATTTTGGGGCCAAGATGTTCTATGTTTGTTGTTAGCGCAGCAGGATATATGGGAAAACAGCCTTAAAATTCAGTTCTTTAAGTCTCTCTGTTGGTTTTTTTCCCTCTTTAATGAGTTTAAATAACTAGCCCCAAATGTGCAAGTCCGATCTTTTTGTGTAAATGACAATGGATGGATACATTTTCTCATGCAGTGTCATGATTTGAAGTCCAAATGAAGCTAACCCAGAATGAAGACGGTTGTCTCGCAAGTTTTGAGGCAATAAGCAACTAAGGTTTTTCATACCCATACTGAACTGACTTTTTGGTAGATATTTTTCTCTGTTACTTTGAAGCCACTGAATACTTTTCATCAACTGATCTCATGGAAATCATTGGATACAAGTTTTGGCTGAAGGAAGGTTGCCCCTTTCAGTGAAATCTGTAGCCTGTCAAGTCAATCTGTATGTTCCTACTATAAAAAGATAAGAGAAATATCAGTTTTCTCTCATTAATTGACATATCTCTTCTTTTTATTATTCCATAAAGAACCTTTTAGGACCCCCAACTGTAATTAATTTTTGTAGATAGCAAAATGAATTTTCAGTCTTTACTCTCTTCGTTTCTTGATTTTCCCATCATAATAATACATTAACAAGTCTTCCTGCATTTAGGGTAATAAAAATCTTGTAAGCAAGTGGTTGCTGACAGTAAGTTTATATAATTGCCATTTGAGGACAGATTAAAGGATTTCCTGATAATGCTGGAGAAGTGATGACAATGTGGAAAGGTTGGACATTTTAACTGTTTGAAATGGTGGTGTCAGAGCAGTAAAGACCTTTCCACTGTGTGCTTGAGAGACAGAAGGGAGACTGAGCCTGCCTCAGGCCTCTCAGTAATACTGTATTTGAGTGATAAATATAGCAACAAACACTGGAAAGTAGTTTGTGTGGAGCAGGCAGGAAGAGGTTGTGGAGCCAGCTTTTTAAAGGTGTTAGGAATTAGATGAACATCAATACTTCACTGTTTGTTTAGGTATTTAGGTGCTTTTCAAGTCTGCCCGTGTCATCTGGGTCTCTGACATGTATGTGTGTACACACATACCTGTTCTGTGCATAGGTACACATGGACAAGATTAGATGCTTCAAACAGGTGTAGCACATTGCCATGGTAGGACATCAGTTGACTCTGGACTCCAGCAGAGGCAGCATCAACAGAGAAGAGCCCAGTATTTTGGCTGAAACACAATAGGAGCAACAAGAATGAACAGTTATTTGAACAATTCCAAGAGATATTTGGCGAACGAGAGAATCATGAGGTAAAGCTTCGAAAACTTAAAGAAGGAAACAGATCCTTGTGTCCTCCTCTTGGGAAGGTCTCTGCAGTACTGGCTTTGCGCATCTGAGATTGTTTCATTCATTTGTGTAGCAGCCAGTTCTAAACCTGATACTGAAACTGGATATAAACTGCAGATTCATTTCCAGTTTTTCTTTCTTCTGCTCAGACTGTCTGATATGACAGGATTGATAATACTTTTGCCTGAAGGGTATATGAGACCTGGCATTGGGAGTTGGGTTTTTTTTTGTTTGTTTGTTTATATTAATTTTTTGTTCCAGAAAACAAAAGGAAGGTACAACATTTGAGTAAATACTGCAGCATCTTAACAAAACAATGAAGTTCCCATATTATGATGCAGTTCCTATTGCCCTGCTCTGAAGTTCCCCATCCTTTAAATGGTCTCAGGTCAACCCAAATATTATCCTTGGCATCATTGCTGCTCCAAAAAGACACATAATGTCCTTGAATTTCAGAAGGATGTTATCTCTGCCTCCCGGCCTTTTGTAAAGCCCTGCTGAAATCTGAAAATGCCTTCAGAGTCAACATAAAGGGAGGAGATGACGTTGTGCTGTGCTCTGGGCAGCACAGAGCCCAACATCAAAAAGGACAGGTGTCCATAGACTTTGGTCTCTGCCTTAGAAAAGTACTTTTAAATCTCTTTCAGCTTTCCATTAGCAGACTGAAAGGTTAATTAGCATACATCTGTAGCCCCTACAATGCAAACTGGAAACAACTGTTTATTTTGCCTTGCAGCAACGTGTAAAAAACCTAGAGAGAGGCTGTTTGCCAGTTCTGGTTTGGCTGCTTGAATAGAAGACAATGTAATAAAAGAGGAAAAACAGGGCAAGGAATATCCTACCCCAAAGAATTTCTTTAAGACCATCAGTTAACAAAATATCTTACATGCAACAGAGTAAATAGGGTCAGGGAAGAAGCAAAAAATTCCAGACTGTAGGTATCTTACAAGTATCACTGTGGTGTCACCAATGTCAACTAGGAAACAGTGTGTCAGCCTTTAAAGTCAGTAACTTTGTTCTCCTTGGGCTTGGAAGGCACCTACCTGTGAAGCCACCTACAACACAGAGAATAAAAACACACTGAGGCAACGAGTAGAAGAAACTTTTAAGTCTGGGAGAGCTCAAGACACAAGTGCACAATAATGCAAACCGTTTCCGGGAGTCAACCCCGTATCTGACTGGATTACTAAATGTACCAAATATAAGTACATATTGAAAACAATAACATAGGGAGTGACCTTACAGAGATGTGTAGCTTCAGTCTGGAGAGGTAATCCAGGTGGGAGAAGTAGGAAAGTGCAGATAGAAGAGCAAATGCTGTCATTGCAAAGAACAGGTCTGGAGCTGCTCTTATTCCCTTGATATGTTGATGTGTTTTGCATACAAAGTCATTGAATTCAAGAAGTTCTTTTTTGCTAGTTTTTCTTCAGCTCTACAAATCTTACATTTTACAGCATTCAAGTCTCCATGAAAGTGATACTGTGAATCCCCTCTTTTAATTCCTGGATGATGGGGTATCTTCCTCATCTGGAATCTCCTCCACATGAAGAAAACAAGAATCCAGGTCTCCCTTCCTGACTGTTACTCTAGTCTCTAACCTATTGTTTGTTAACTAGGAGGGAATTCCTCCAGATCATCCTCCACTTATCCTTTGGGAAAAGTTTAGATGTAGGGCACGTACGGTTCACCTTTCCTATGGCACTATTGGTATCTTCCCTTGCAGCAGCTGTGGGGTGGCAGCAAGGGAGGGAGGCACTGATGGAGCAGTGTTTAGAGTGGCATGTGCCATGGGTTGACTGTCCTGGCAAAGCAACATAAGGTGATGCCAGAAAGCAGAGCAGTGTACATTGGAAGGTTTGTATCCTTCCCACTCTTGAGTTTTGCCTTTCTCTTTCCTACTCCTTGTGCAGAGACCACCCAAGCACGATGACTATGGGGGCAGTCCAGAGCCAGCAGGCATGGCAGGGTGTGTTTTGCACTCCATAGCAAAAGTGAAGCTGTCCATGCATGGCCTTCCTTCCTTGGGACAGGATCTGTTACTCAGCACTGTTTGTAATCAATCCTGCTGGTCCCATTCATTGCTTTTGAGGTGTATGTTGCCCTAAATATCTGTGTATTTCTCTTTAGCTTCCTACACATGTTCCCAGCCTGTATGGCCATGTCCTGTGCAGGGCCTGGATCGCTCTCCTGGGCGCAGTTGCACCACATGGAGTTCTCTGCCCGCTCCCTGGCAGGACGTGTGTTTGTGTATGGGAATTGCTGCAGATTGCCTTGACCTTTGCAGCACATTGGTTGTTCAAATGTATCTTGTGGTCCACTGTTGGCTTCCTGTAGTATTGCTGCTTCCAGCTTTCTCTCTCTTACATCACCAGTCCTTTTTCCCAGATGTGTTAGCCTTTTCCTTTTACAGGCGGAATTTCAGTTTACTTGCAGCTTGTATTTCTCACAGACCCAGGACTGTGAGTCAGTTGTCATTGGGTTTACAATCACTGGGTGTAGGGAAGTGACTGCTTGTTTCTGCATACACACCTACAAGCGTAAGGGACTGTCTTTGTCTGAATACCTGCAAAGGTTCCCACCTTGCTATCCCAAATGCCTCTTCCAGAACATGGAAAAAGATGTTAAGGGAGGCAGATCCTGACAGTGAATACACCTAAGCAAGGCATCTCATGCTAGGCATTGTGTCCTACTGTAGTGGCATTTTTTTGTCATCTTTTTCTTAAACTAATTAGTTGCTAGTTGGTTTTCAGCCCAGATGTCACAGTTTCCATCTGAGCCAGTGTAAATTTGTGTTTCTGTAAGGATTTCTTCAGACGCTATTATCTGGAATCCAATTAAGTAGCGTTCATTCAGGATTAATCACATATGGAAGTGTTTGCAGAATTGAGGTTCCTGTGTTCTTAGCAGTGTACTATTACTGCTGTGTTTCATTGTCCCCCCCGCAGGCACAGGCTTGGGCATTTCATGTGTTGTAGGACTAGCCCTGCACATATCCTCTGTGTGGCTGGAGGCTTGCTGTCCTGGTTGTATGGAATAGCAGAAGGAAGATGATACCTATCCCATTAGTTTGCTCTCTAAAGACCATGTCCCAAAGGCACTGAACGAGTTCAACTGCATAAAGACTCCTTGATTTCAATAAAACTGCTTACATGTGTGCTGCCGTGCCTGTAGAAACATAAAGTAGGACCAGAGCCTAAGGGAGAAGGCAGACATTCATCTTAAAAAAGAAAAAATGAAAAGATGACATTCCTTACTGCAGTGCCTCTCCAAATACCAGGGCTTTTGAAAGATACTAGTGGTGCAGCAAACTCAAAAGATAATTATTTTCGCATGGTGTCTGGATCAGGTGACTTGCATATGTGCACATTTTCAGGTACCCCTTTTGCTGCTTTTTATCAGGAGTTCTTTTTCAAAATCTCGCTCTTGTGCAAATTTTATTTTTCTTTGTCACAGTCAGTACTTCTATCACAGCTGGTAGAAGAAGGTAGTATTAAGTTAATGAAATTATTAAGCCTTGTGGTTAGAATATTAATGTCTGCAAAGATATATCACCAGTAATAAGCTTATTCTATCTGTTAATATTTTGTTTTCTTTGCATTTATTTGAGAGACTCTGCTTTGGAGCTTTTTATTGTTTTTAAGGTAGGGGTCCAATTTTGTGAACAGATTTTTTGAATTGGTACTTCTGGTAGAATGACAAGAACTCCTTGTTAAAAGATGAAAACAGATTAGAGAAGATACATTTGTCAGACAGGGCTTTTCAGCATTAAAATGCTGTGAATGTTTTCTCCTTATCTTTTAGAAGATGCTTTATGCCATCTCCTGCCTTATAAACGAATGGATTCACCTGCGTCTATAATTGCCATGTTATTGTGCTGGATGGGATCTGATCATACAAAGACAATGGCTTTGTTTATGCTGCCAAACTGTATGCCCAGCTGTGCTTGCACGATCAAGCCTCTAGCTGTTAACTTTCTAGAAGCCCATAATAATAAAGACTTTAGTGGCAATATGTTCAGAAGAAATGCCAGCTTCTTTAGCAGATGTGGGAGCAAGGAGAACAATTTTTTAATGTGAAGCTTATACTTTTTCTGAAACATTTGCTGCTGGATGATGGTGTTAGTTTACTTTTTTGTCAAATGTCAGCAATGCAGCACCCTGGTTTAATGAGAGGGGTGTCAGGGTTGGTGCCAAGGCAGAGTTATTGAAAAGGATGCCATCGTGAGTGCTACTTGTGAGGCTGAATTGAGGATGGTGACAAGTAAAAGCAGTGTGAGTTAAACTCTTTGGCTGTGGACCATGGTTTGGACACATCATATGTCATCACCAATGCATTTAAAGGTAAAGGCAAGTGACAGAATTAAAATTTTGAATACTGACTGAAAGGCTTTTGATTGGATTTTGTTGATTTGTGTGAGGTGTATATAAACACTCAGCCTGGATCCCAAGTTAAATTTGTATGTGCTGTGTTCCCTAACGTTCTTCCTAGTTCCAGGTATGTGTATCACTAACCAAGTCCTCTTTCACTTCTAATTGCTTTTTCCCATTTATTTGCCCAGTATGAGTTAGAATAATATGCTGTTTTTTTATAGTTGCTGTTTAGAACAAAATGGTAACCTGATTTAAAACATGCTTGGTACAGAGGCCATTCCTAATTCATAGGTAATGTGGTTTTTTAAATTTAATATTAATGTATGTGGGAAGAAAGCAGATTCTGGAGTAAACTTTGTGACTCCTGTAACATAACTGCAGCTGAGTTACTAGCTTTTGTAGGTTACTTGTGTTCATGGCAACTCAATATTCTGAGAGGTTATTGGAGGGTAATACCAAATACACATACGTCATATTCACCTGAAGATCTTGGACAGAAAGAAAGGATGTTAAAAAGTAACTCTTTATTCTACAAGTATATAAGCATGTAGGCAACTTCAAGCCCATGATTAATCCATTTGAATTAAAAGAGAGTATTCACATGCTTAAAACTCATATTTAGTGGTTTTGATGTAAAATATATTCTTTGTAATAATGGGCTGCCACCCTAGCAAATCTGGTCACTACGATATGGATGTATTCATCTTGTCTCTGACATTAATGGCACTTACATCTCTAAAAATGCATCTTTTTGTCTTTCATGTTTTTATTATTTCATTTATTTTTTTTCCTAACATGGTTTAGTAATTAGTGTTTAAGTTCATAGGTCTGCATATACATAATGGAGTGTTTTGTATATAAGCTGCTGCTTGACTTTTGGGGGGGTTTATTATTATTCTTGTTATTTAGGGAAATGTTCATTTTAATAAATAAGGTTGTTAATCTTTTAGGGACTATCTAAGTAAACTTCAGCAACATTACATTGGGGTCAAAACTAAATGAAAACTCTCATTCTAAGGTTTTGGAAGCAGAAAAACAGGCAGGTGGGGAGGGGTATGACTTGGCCTGGAAAAACTTGTTCCTGAGTCTCTTTAGGCAGACAGATTAAAATTCCTAAGAGTTTAATGTAGACCGAGGGACTTTGCAAAGAAGGTATTTGACACCGTAATGACAGCTCCTGGAAATCTGAGCAGAGATTGAAAGCAAACCCAGTAAAAATAACAAAGCTGGGTCCAAGTGCTGCACAGAGACCACTGTGACTCCCTGAATCTCTATTCATTCCATGGTTTTAGCGACCCAGTTGACACAGGCAAAAGTTTCATCTTAGCAAAATAGTCTAGGGATTTAATTGGTTGTGTTGTGCCATAGATGGTGGCTGGGGCTGTGGAGCAATGGAAACAGTTATTTACAGGCACTTGTTGGGGTTTTAGTGTCCGTGAGGCACTGAGCCTTTCTGCAGGTACCAGTTTGTCAGCAGAGCAAACAGGAAAACCTGCCTTTGCAAAATTATTGCAAATCACTCCGTTTCATTGCCTTTGCAATTAGACTTCATTGCTTCTCGTCCCCCCCGGACTACATGTTGGTTTTGCACGTCGTTTGCATCACAGCAAAATAATTGGCCCGTGTGCCAGTGATGCTCAGTGATTAGACTTACTCCATAGCCCCAAAATAAGGACTGAGACTCAAGAGTCCCAGTCCATCACCTTCATGTGAGCACCCTGAGTGCTGTGATTTGGTGCTCTGGGCATGCCTGTGCTTCTGCCAGCACCAGGCTGGAGTTCGCCAGTGCCTGCAGAAGATGCTGCTTGTGTGGCTCTGTGCTGGTACGCAGCTCAGCTGGTGCACACTGCCTGAGCCTGCACATAGGTGGGGAGGTAATACGGTAAATTAGGTCATGATCCTGTGAAACAGAAGTTTATATTTGAAGTAGTTGCTTAAGTCCTGCAAATAGATGTTCTGGTGTGAACACATTAAGACTATGAGTCTTTATGTTCTGTGGGTCCACAGAGAGCAGCATAATGAAGACAAATACATGCTTGGCTGTGTCTCCATTCCCTCTGGAGGACTGGTAGGACACTTGTAGTCTCATCTCTGCTGCTGCACCCAAACCTCAGAGGGTTGCAGGACTCTAAAAATGCTCTGTGTTTTCAAGGGGCAAAGATTGTTGTGTACTTTTCCCAGGTAACAGTAAGCATTGTTCATATGCAGGCACTTGTGCAGTGGCAAGGAGTGTTTCAGTGCCCTGATGTTATATCCCTCAGCTGCAACTGTAAGAAAACAGGTCACACAGGAGACAAGCAGGAAGTTTTTCTGTACCCAGAGGCCCAGATAAGAGTGGAATCTCCAGAGTCTCCAGCTTGAATCCTCCCTAGCAGGAGGCTGTGGGCTGCAGCAAGTGAAGCAGACTGTTCCCTTCTTTGTCTCTGGTACGTGTGTGTGTCCACCCTGTCATACACTGGAGGTTGTGTTCTGGAACCTGCCGTCTCCATCGATCACGTTTCCTTACCCAAAACAACAAACAACTTTAGCCACAAGATGTAGTGTCAACAGCGTTTTGTGTATTTTGTGGGAAGTTGGACCAAATACTGCACAGGGACACTCTGCATTCTTCAGCCCAGAAATATTGTGTCAATCCAGTTTTTTAACTTTTTGGAGGAGTAAATTACATTGGAAAAGAGATGGTAAATTAAGCCAGCCAAGTCTAGGAGACTGCAGTCTTCCAAATTTGCTTACCATTTGGCTTTAAGTGTGCCAATATGAGGCTAAGGACTAGCAACACTTCTTTTAATAAAAGCTTGGGCAGTGGAATATGGAGCTTTGGATATGTGGAACAAATGAGCCTCAAGTATAAACTTGGTTGTGTGTGTTTGACCAAATGTCAACGCTCTAGGCCAGCTGCATCTAATTGAAAAAGTTTTGATCAAGTTGACTGGCCAAAAAGTACTACCTCATGAATATAGCATTCTTCCTTAAAAATAAACAAAATCAATGAAATTGTAAAATTCTAGTGTAAATATTGGAAGGCCAAAAAGTATTCCTCAGTCTAAAGAGTTCTTATACCATCCATCCACATCTTCCAGCAGAAATGCAGAAGGTGGCAGGGTTTATCTGAGCACTTTGGGGAGGAAGATGATCTGACTTTTCATGTTCCTTTGGCTTATAAGAAGAGAGTGGCAGGACAGAAATACGTGTTTGTGAATGTCCAGTCCCTAAAATTTCTCATTTATTGATGTATTGACTGGTCAATTAATTTTATTTGCTGTATGTCTTCCAAACACATATTTGTATGTGCATTTCTTGTACACTTGTGTATTTCAAGACAAACATTCATGCAAAGATGGTAAAGTAGGATAACCAAATTTTTTCATCAGAAATTGCTTTCCTTTGGTGTTAGTGGGCTCACTCTGGTTTGCTTGGGTGGATGTACATTGCAAACAATATTTTAATATTTGAAGAATAATTCAGACAAAGGAGAATTAAGTTTCACTCTGCTTAAAGGGAAGAAAACTAAATGCTAAATGCCTGAGAGCTGGCAATACTTGTTTAAAATAAACAACTTTCCCCCATCCATACACAAATGAAAAGTAATTCTGTGAGCCATGAAACTTAAGAAGTTTATTTTCCTCTGGCTTGCTGTTATGCGGATTTGCTAGTGTCTGATGTTTTGGTTGAGCCTGCATTGCAAGCTGTCTCTCAGCATATGGACTGCTTGTCTACCCATCTTCTGTTGGACAGCCTATTTATCACAAAACATGGGTAAACTTAATATCTCTTTGGCCTTTCTCCTTTTCTGTGGTTTGGCAATATTGTCTGATGTGTCCCTGAGTTACTGCAGGTAAAAGTCAGACTGAGAATAGTGTGATCACATAATTTTCTTTCCTTAGGGAAGAGACTGGGGAAAAAAAGAATCCTAGTGGTAGCACCATTGCTTCACTCATAGTGGCAGCGAAACATTTGGAAGCATTTGGAGAGAATGCAGCATTTTTGCAGCATTTGGGGTGTGTCCCGGGGAGGATTTCAGTTTGGTAACCTGAAATGCAACTCTGGCAGAGCCTGAAGTATGTGTTACTAGTTATGCCTCTCATTTTAGCAATGGACCTCAAGTGCTTTGTAGGGAGAACAGTCCCCATTCGTAAAAGTGAGACTGAAGGAGATGCAGTGATGTGGCCAAGGTCATCCCACAGGCCAGTGGCAGAGCTAGGACTAGTCTTTGTATTTCCTGAGTCTCCTCCTCTGACAGTCTTCTGTCCACCAGCCCTGGAAGTGCACAGAGGACTTGAATCACATGAATAGATCAGTTATCTACAAAGTCATGCATATAGATACCAGTCACGCAGAACTAAGCTTTGGCCCCGTTTTCATATTGGAGATTAAAGCAGCACTGCAGAAAGTGTATTTCAACTTTCTGTCTAAAAAATATGCTGCTAATTAGGGATGTAAAAGGGGCTGAACTCAGCTGCAAGACTGCTGATCTTTGCTGGTGAGACAGTGCTGCCAGCATTGTTTGGACTCCAACTAACCCTTCATTGTCTTCTATCTTGTTGAGGTCCTGAGCATGCACAGAAAAAAAAAAAAAAAAAAAGAGGATTGATGTCTTTATATTGTCATTTCTGGCTGTCCGCAGGATACCCTTCAGCCATTTTCAGCAGTGCTTAAAAGTATGCTCTGCTGTTTTTAATCTTGTTTTGCTTTTTGTTTTTGCTGGTGGCACTCTTCCATGCCCAGAGACTTTTTTAATTTTTACTTTTGTAGCTGTGCAATTCTACCTTATTAAGTTGGATTCTGCTTCTAGTCTCACCCTTCACAGGGTTATCTTTTTTAATGGGGGAAAAAGTGCATATGCCAGCATTCCACACTGGCAGCTCAGGTATGTGATGTACATTGGGGAGTTGTGCTCTACTTCAAATATCAGTCCTGATAAATGAGAGAAACAGTCAGCAGTCTCCAATCAGCTTTAGTTGGATTGCTCTTCAATTTAAGTACTACAGAATTTGAGCCACAGCTTTTAGCTTGAAGTGGGTTGCATTTTTAATTTTTTTTAACATTTTAGGATCCTCTGGGGGAAAAAAATTAATATTTTACATTTTACTGAACAGTATTTTAAATAATGGTTTAGAAAAAATACTGCTATACTGCTGACTCCCAGTAGCATTAGCTATTAAAAAGCAGAATAAATCCATTGGAATAAAAACATTGTAGAAAAGCAAAATATCCTATTTTAATAATGGATTTTGAAGAATATTGCTTTTATCCACTAGAGTTCTGCTAATAAGCTAACTGCAAAAGATCAAGCTGCTTGCATGTGTTGGGCAGTAATAAGCAACTTGAACCACTTTCCAGCAAAAATACTATAGGCCTTTGCTCAACTGCTGTGCAGTGACTCCAGGGATTTCAGTGGGAGATACTGATCTCGGCAACGCTTCTGTGTGCTTTTGCCAATCAAAGGCATTTACAGTATGTCAAAACCATCAGTGATTACTGCTCTGCAGCTTTAATTCCCTCTTTTTGCAAAATAAAAGGACCTGTTCTTGTGGTTTCTGTGCCCACATAAGCATTTCTGCATGCTGATGTAAAGTTTTCTTTTCTGTACGTGGGGACCTGATCGGTATTTCTGCATAATACCTGTTTTATTTCAGTGTAAAATTTTGTTGGAATGTAATAGAACAAGGTCTGGTCCGAAAGTCACCCTTACAGCCTGGAATTCTTGCTTCTGAACAGCAGCTTATCCACAGCAGAGAGATTTTGTGATGCCATCCAACGTGACACCTGCTGCCCCACCAAGTGGAAGGAAACACATCTGGGATGCCCTTCCGCCTTGGTGGGCAGAGCTGCCCCTTCCTCGACTGCTGCACTAACATCATCCTCCCCAGCAAGCTGCTGTGCCCAGAACAGCGGGGACAAAGCCGTGCCGATTGCTCCGTGTCTCCGAGAGATGTGTTTCCCATATTGCAGGGAATGCAGAGCTCTGCAGAGCGGAACACCCGGGAGGGGGTGCAGCTTCCTCTGTTTCTGCACCAGCCCTCCCAGGGCGCTCCTCCGCCTGTCAGGAATATGCCACGTTATCCCACAAGCAGGCACGGGGATGATTTGTGCTTCTGGGAGCCTCTGTTGTCATCCTCGCTGGGCTATGGCTCTGCAGCGCCAGTCCGGCCCACCCAGGCAGCGCCTCCCTCCCCAGGGTCCTTAACGTCCTGGCAACCGGGAAGGGAGCGTTGCAGTGCGGGCACTGCCAAGCCCAGCCTGTGACAGCCAGCGGGAAATACTCGCTGAGAAGTCAGCAATTACTCAGCACCACCGAGAGCAAAATATGCAGGCTGCATATACATCCTAGCCTGTAAACTACGATGTAAGGATCCTGACGGCTTTCTTGCTGGCACATCGGTAGCCCCTAGCAACGCCGCCTGATAAAGCCCCGCTCTGGTTTGAGAGGTCCAGGGAATTTTCTGTTCAGTGTTCTTGACCCTAGAAGCCTGGCATTTGTTTACTGGAAAAGAAAAAGAAAACCCACAGTTACATCTTTAAAGCTCTGCTGGGTGGTTGGCAAACAAATGCTGGGCAGTGCAGCTCTGCTGAGGTTGTGCAAAAAGAAAGCAATTGTTATTCATTAAGCAGATGACAGCAACGGGAGCTAAGGGGATAAAACTCGAAATCTGAAACCACCTGCTTTAATTTTAGCCATAATTGAGGCGGCTGCCCATGGTGTTGCTGATGCACGTATCAGATTTGCACTCCATGCGCTGCTCTCGCTGTTTTCTGTGGCGGCTCCAGCCCACTGTCTGCTCTGGTTCAGGCGGGGAAGGGGCTCCTGTTTGATTGCAGGTTATAACGAGTACTTTAGAATCTGTTTGTTTCCTTCCAGGAGCAAAATGCAGTTGTAATCTGGCTCTCTGATAGACAGATGCTTTAGTCATTAGTGAGGTTTCTGTGACTACAACACGGTGTCCTAGTACGGGTGCACTTCTCTCTTTTGTTCCTGGTTCGAAGCAGCAGTGCTTCTCTTGCTCTTGTGCTCATGCGCTCGCTTTCTTTCTCTCCCTCCTCCCTCTCTCTCTGTCTTTGATCTTGCTGATATGGGGAAAAATATCAGATCCAAATCTGCAGCATATTTAACCAAAACATCTTGTAGAATGGGAATAAACTGTGACTGAGTGCAGCACCAGGAGGCTGCAGTATGGTTGCTTGTACTGCTTGTGTTCTGCTACAACGAAACAGCAGCAATCATCATGGAGTGCTGGGCTTGTTCTGCAGCTAAATAAGCACTTAGGGGCTCCACATTCACACAGGGCTAAGGTGGCTTCTCTGGGAGTGGGTGGACTGTACAAAGCTCTCCTCTCACAGTCTCTAATGCAGGGATTTGCATGGAATAGGTAAAAAGGGAAGAGATCTTTTCTAATGGTGGAGAGGGTATCATCCTTCACTAAATTCCATGGAGTTTTTGCCACGGAATTAAATAGCCATCAGATAACACCCTCATTTCATATCCAACCTTGTTACAGTACTAGCAACATAAGCTTGAGAGCTGGGGAGCTCACAGCAACATCAGTGAAGGCAGGAAAAGTCTTGACCTCAGCTGCAGAATCAAATGTTAGAGTGGGAACATTAACAGTCTATCCTTGAGCTGTTTAGTGCATATTTATACTGCATGTATTTATATGTGTATGCCAACTCTCAAAAGCTATGAAAAGCTTTTTTATGGTTTCCTGTGATGATGCACAGTCAGAAGGGATACTTGGATGAATAAAAAAATATCCCACAAAATGGGGAGCAGGTGAGCTACGTGACAGATGTGCGTGCTGTCCTTTGTTGATTTGGTGCTACTCCTTAGCTGACAATATTAAGTGCTGGGAATAAGACTGGAGGCTTAACTCCACTTGGGATATTGCTTAGAAGATCTTCACTGCTTTGGAGCATAGCACGTTGTGTGATGTAAGATCCCCATTCCGTTCTGATCAGCATTCCCGACTAAGCATGTCTTCATTCCTCCCCTTTACTGATCATTTACAGCTGTTCACTTTATTTCATGAGAAATTCTGAAAGGGCTGAGGCAGTAACTGGACTGTGCTGCTCTGTAGTGCAGCCTAGCACTGGTGTCGTGTTCCAAGTGGCCAAGTGAAATTTGCACTCAAGTCCCAGCAGACACTGTTCGTCTCAGTCAAAAGACTCCACATTTTTCTGGGATCTGGTTTCTGGACAACTTCCTTGTTGTAACAAAGAGGAGGATGGCTCTGGCATCTAGACAGCTGAGGTGTGTTACCCCTGTGCTTGGTAAACTGCCAGCACAGCCTTTTTTGGTCTGACATGTAGATGCTTCCATCTTTCAGGAGGCACAAAATATTCTGCAGGGTGGGACATGCTGGTGTTTTTCCCCTGCAGTCTTTTTATGACTCTTATACTCTAATACTTGTATGCAAATCATGAATTAGTGAGCAAATAGCAACATTATGGGCACTTACTTAAAAAACAACTCGTTAACATCAGAAACTTATGAGCTCTAAAATAGTACCTTTAGCAGTCTTTCCTCCATGTATTCCTGATGATGAAGAGGACACCAAAAAGCCTGTCATGTTGTTTCAGTTCCTTCTTAAACACAGCTGAGCTAAAAGTGAATGCATGCATTCATCTTCCACCAGCATGTATCTTACTTCAATGTGCATTTAAGTAATAGATTCTCCTTTTATTTATCCATTGATTAGTTTTATTAAGTAAAAGAAGTTGGGTAATTGCTGTGCTCAGAAGGCATGTGACACCTCTGACCATCATGAATTGTCTCCTGCAGACTCTGCTGGGCAGTGGGGTTGTGGTGACACATTGCCCACTGTGCCAGAGCCCCACCATCCACACCCCTGAGTTGTGCCATAGGAAAGAGGCAGGGTACAGTTTGGAAGTGCTTGTAGATCCTCTGATTTTGGTGAAGCTTCAGAGAATGGCCCACGTAGACCTAAAAGATAGGCATCCATTTCTTTTGCAGAGAGGAGTCTTGTGCTGTTACAGCTCCACATGTGGCTCTCGTTTCTCCATCCCCAAGGGGTGTCCTTGCAGAAAGACCAAAAGGATTTGAATTCTTACAAAAGCTCATACTCCTTTGAGAGCTACGTAGCCAGCAGATGCTTTACAGTGAGAGAGAACATCCTTTGAATTCAATCTGTTGCTTATTAATCAACAAGAAATCAGTGTTTGGGGTCCTTTGGCAAGAAAAGGAAAGCACATGTGGGCCTGGCCTCCTGAGTGAAAACATGCAGGTTCCATCCCTGTGTGCTGCTGAGGAGCAGATTTTGTATAGCATTCTTATGTCAGCACTTTGCTCTCAGTTGCAGTGACATTTGGCAGGATTTGATATGCTTATATTGAGACTGAGTTGCCTTAGACCAGGCAGCCAACCATTCACCTGCTCGCTAGTGCTGCCCTATAGATACCTAGATTCATTACTCTCTCTTAGCCACAGAGTTCTCTGGACACTCAATTTCATACACCCACATATGCTCAGAAGTGTCATTTCTGGGAAGGCAGACTCTTAGATCTTATTTAAAGCTGTGCTGTGTTTCTGGTTTATGTGGGTAGGCACCTGGACTCTCTTATTTCTATTGCAGAGGACTGCAGAATTAGATATGGACAAGACTGAGTCCTGGGCCTCACCTCCTGCCTCACCACCAATGCTCTCACTCAGACATCAAGAGAAGGGCTCAGCCTGAGGGGTTTGTCCTATAACAGCTATATCTCAGGAGAACACTCTCACCATCCCTCCCTTTGCTTCTCTGCAGCTGTATCCTGAGAAATATAAGGACAGGGATAAAACATGAAAGAAGAGAGAGAACATAGGGGAGTGGTGACCAAAAACAGTTATCAGGATGGTGCACAGGAAGAAGAGTCCCTGGCCCTCCTCCCTGGCACTCGTCATGCATTTTACGCTGCATGTCACCACCATCACCAGGAGGCACCACTGAGAGATTGTCCAGTTTTCCAGCTGCAGAGTCCCAGAGATACCATCTGTTCCCCATTTGTTGCAGAAGTTATTGAGGTGGCTGTGTGAGACAGGCAGGATTACCCTCTGAGCTTCAGTGCCTTTGATGAGGCAGCATCTGAAGTTAACACTGAAATTAAGCAGACTTGATTTTATTGCCTTTGTGTATTATAATGCCCACAAAATCATTAAAACTTTGTGTCTGCTCCTGGGTCTTCTGTTCTCTCCCAGTAGTGCTTCAGTCATATGCTGACATTGTATGACCTGCCTGCCTGAAGAACCAGCAGTTGTCTTCCCTTCCCCTCCCCAGCACACAGCGGGACCTCCCAGGGCTGCAGGGTAACTGGGCTAGCACTTCCATGGCTTGGTAGGGATTCTTGGATTAAGGACATCACTTTTGGGAATAATCCTTTTTCCACTGCTTTCTGTCTTACAGATTGATGAACTCCCTGAAGGAGCTGTGAAGCCTCCAGCAAATAAATACCCCATCTTCTTTTTTGGCACTCATGAAACGTAAGTGAATGAACATGATGTTTTCCTTTGAAAATGTCTTCTTCCACTGCAGATAACATCACCTCCACTGATTTTGTTGGAACAAATCCTGACTGAAGCCACTGGGAGCCTAGAGATAGGTCCTATGAGCCCAGCACATTTGTATCAACAAATGGAAGTAAAACCTGAAAGGAGATGGGAATGCTGCTGCCTGCATGGGGTACTACAAGCATAAAAACCTGTGTTGCTCATAAAGAAACCTGTTGGCATGAATTTATTAAAGGGTCGTCTGAGCTCAGAGCTAGAGGCAAACATTTTTTTCCTTGGATGTCCATGAGAGCAGAAATCAAGCTGTTGTGTTTGGACACACTTGAGTTCATGTCCTGTGTGAGAACTCTCTTGGTGGTTTGTAATGAAAGGAAACAGACCCAGGAGTCTTACGCAGTCCTCACATGGCTTTAAAATATGTGCATCCCTGGGAGATTTGTGCTGGAGATACTGTAGGATGGAGCTCACAGAAGTGACAGAAGAACTGAGCTGGCTGAGCTTATAGGGGAAGAAAGGAATCAGAACACAAGGGGGAGGTTAGGGCTCATAGTAATTGCTACAGAGTTTCAAGATTATAATGTACATGTCGCTACACTATATCTGAGGTAGGTAAACAAAAAATCAGTTTCCATTTTGCATGAAGTACTTTCATTTCAAAACTTTTCCTTCCTGATTTGCAGGGAATATGTTTTCTAGAATTCCTTTAAAACTGGAAAAAAATGAAATTCTGATGATATTTTAAATTCAATGTTAGAGTCCTGAAGCTGTATTAAATATTTATTTTTTATTATTTTTGAATTTTAGTATTATTCCAGTACATGATAAGACCCATAGCTCATATGTCACATTTTATTTAAAAAGATCTTTCAAGGCCATTTTTGCTTAATAAAGCTCGTAATAGCCTCTCTTTAGTTAAAATATTTTTTGCTATTGCTGGAGTGAAAGAAACTGGTATTTTGATATATTGTGGTCTACTACTACTGTCACAAAATAACCTGAAAAGAATGATGTTCAAATAAACTTATGATGTTTTCAAATCAGAAATCAAAATGCAATTATTTTTTGAATAGAAACATCATTCTTGAGAAACATATTAAGATAAAAACTCTGACCACTTTTATTCTGAAATTAATGAATCTGTAACTGATATTCCCAACTCTTTTGTTCTGGATTTTGTGAGCCCGTGATCTGACTGTAGCATCTGAAACAGGAAAGCAGTTTATAGTTAATACCTTAATAATTTAAAAAGCCTAACTGTTAAAAATGAACTGTAGATTGCAACTCCTTAATTTTATAGCAGAGCAGTGGAAACTTTTACTCTCCCAGTGGCAATGAACATATTTCAAACAAGATGTAGAAAATTTTTCAGTGTTTACTGTACATAAAAGGCCATAGAAACATTTCCATACATTACTGTTGAGCTAAATTAGGCAGCTCATGGTAAATTTCATACAGCTTCCCTTTGTTATTTGTGTTAGAACTGTTTGTACATATTTTTGACAACAAGGAGACATCTCCTAGTATTAGAAAAAGCACAAATAACATAATTTATTCAGATCCCTTGCTCTACTCTAGTATTTAATATTAACGTGATATCTGTTGGTTTGAAAATCACTGTTTGGGTTTCAGGTAGAAATGCATTCTTGGCTTTGTAATTATATAATCGAGATATTTCTCAGAGAGCCATCTGAGTGTGGATCCCATACTCACGTGGAGTTAGAAGGAAGTTCTTTCCTCAAGGACTTGTCATCTGAAGCCTTTAGCAACCAGTTGGCTCTGCACTGGCAAACTTCTTGGCCAGTGGGATGATTTAAGTGAATAGAACTTTGCACATTCATAAATGCTGGGCATAAATCAGGCATTAATCTGAAATAAATTTTACAGCAAGGAAGAAATATCATCCTGTGATTAAGGTATTAGACTGAGACTGAGGAGAGTTGGTTTTTCCTCTATACTCAGATCTCAGTTTGACTTTGACCTTGGGCAAATCTCTGTGCCTCAGAAGCCCCTCTGCAAAAAAGGGCAACTTCCCAACCTTGTGGTGAGGTTACAACAGTAAATGTGTTGTACATGGTGGAGCTCCACAATGCCATGGTAATGGAGACCAGAGAGTTAATGTTAATTGCAAAGATCATCAGCAAAGTAGGACAGTGAAAGAAGGACACTGTGACTTGCTCAGCTCCAGTCATTGATGACACAGAATCTCCCATGTGGGAAAGAAGGGGTCTTTTTGCCTTCACTGTTTTAATTTAACTTGTGATCAGCCATCTCAGTACTGCGATACAGAATACAGTATATGTAGATATCCAACAAAAAGAAAGTTATGCTTTCTTCAGTTTTATAGAAGTTTGAGTTTTACTGCAACATATGTAAAAAAAGCAGGATAAACATCACTCTTCTTTTTTTTTTTTGTGTGTGTGTGTGATTATTTTTCCCTGCATTGTGGTGTCTGTGCCTGAAATGAGTTGGCCCAGTGCATAGCTGACTTAGGCAGCAGCAGAGCACAAAATCCCTCCTTTGCTGTGCTGTCTGAAAAACTATTTGGCCACAAGCACCCTGTGTGTCTCATTGTTTCCTTCTATTACTCATCTGCCTATATTCATCCATTGTTTTTTGTCTTATATGAAATTACAAGATTTTTGGGACAGAGCATTTTTATTGTGTTTGCACAGAATCTAGTATGTGGGGGGCTTATTCCAAAAAAGAAGCTCCCAGGCTTAATGGCAGTATAGAAAATAATAAATGCCACTGCTTTTTCTGTCTTGTAGTACCAGGGATAAATTCTGGCCCATGGGTAACAGGCACACCTTATATGCCTTAACTTTTCATATGGCATTTTTAGGCCTTTGTGGATTTGTAACACTAAGACTGGAAGTTTGATCCCTTGCTATCGCAGGCAATTACGTCACATAATTCCTTTCATAAACTGTTCAAGTGCCAGTTCCCAGCAGTAGTTAATGTAATAAAGGAAACATGGTTTAATTGTTTCTAGAGATGATTTTGCTACAGCAAACATCAGGATGGTGAGCCAATCCATTCAATCAGACTCACAGTAGTAACTCAAAGTCAGTGTGATAAATAAATAAATAAATAAACAAACAAATACATAAAACTGGAAAAGAAATTACAGAATGAACAGAAGAGTGGGGAAAACATTTGCACTGTCAATGTTTTGATTTTTTTGACGAGGAGGGTTTTAAATCCCTTTTTGAATGTTACCTTTGTTAAAATGCAGTGCGTTCCTGGGGCCCAAAGACCTTTTCCCATATAAAGAATATAAAGATAAGTTTGGGAAGTCGAACAAGCGAAAAGGATTTAATGAAGGCCTGTGGGAAATAGAAAACAACCCTGGAGTAAAGTTTACTGGATATCAGGTAAATGACTTTCACACCTACTCCTGCCTATCTTTCTTGTTTTCTTCTTTGAAGACTTCTTGTCAATGTGAACATTGTGTGAGTGATGTGGAAGGTCCTGGTTTTGGTGGAGCAAGAAAGTTTTGCAGCTCTGGTAATTGTGTAATGTAAGGACAACTATGGTCTCACACTGTGACAAATGGAACTTTAATCATACTGCAGAGCCCTTTGCTTTCTATGATATTCTGGGGTGGTGAAGTGGAAAATTCTGCAGCAGGTTTAGCTGAATTAAAAACAAAAGGTTTTATTTACTCCACTGTAAACATGAATAATTTCTGACTTCTTCTTTCTGCTGTTTATTTTTGTATCAGGCTTGGTGTATTTTATACAGACCTTAAGGTCACTGTACTTTTGATTTTTACATTAACAATGTATAACACGTAGGACACAGCTGCCCAAGCTGAGAGGGGCGAGGAGGTGGAGGGTTAAGCTGCAGTTTGGAGACAGTTGCTGCTGTACAACAGCTCTCCCTGTTGGGTGTCCAGAGCAGAAAGTCAGTGAAGCTAGAGGGGGAGAAGAGTAGCTGGTAGGCTGTATAAAACCAAAGAACTTTTCTCATTAAAAAAAACTGGTCCTTTGAAGGCAAAAATCGCCTCCAAAAGAAGGCAAACACCTATTACATTATTATCACAAAACCTTACAAGCCAGAGATACAGACCACCTGCAGAAAAGCTGCTGCCTCTCTCAGTTCCTGTTTCATATTTTCAGCCCTACAGATGTTTTGCATACACTTGGGGATTTTTAAAAAATTTAGTGAATAGTCTGTGGGAGATGGACTGTCAAAGAGCACTCAGCCTTCTGGCCAGTGTTTGCTTTTTTGAAACACAGAGATCATGCCCTTTACAGAGATGTAGCAGACATCTTCTGTCCTGAGTCTCTCCTATTGCAGACGAAGTCTAAAAGTTTCCATAGTTTTGCCTGAAGTTAAACATGCCAGGTCTCTCCTCTGAGCAGCCTTTAGTTCTCCAGCAAACACATATTTATCAGATCTTCTGTTTCTGTGTAAACCCTTCAGAACCTGCTATCCCAGAATCTGCATCTGATAACTGTGTTCCAGTGGTGACTGAGAAAATTGCCTTGGCAGCCCATTTCCTTGATAATTGCAAGAATAACCTGAGCTCTTCCTGACTATACCAGTTAAAGTGCAAGCTGTCCATTTCCAGTATTTCTATCTTCAATACAGAACAAAAATTAAGTCATAGATTTTAGCGATATTTTTGTTGTTTATGTTTGTTATTGTTATTTTAAAGGCAATTCAACAACAGAGCTCATCAGAAACTGAAGGAGAAGGCGGAAATACAGCAGATGCCAGCAGTGAGGAGGAAGGTGATCGGGTAGAAGAGGATGGAAAAGGAAAAAGAAAGAATGAAAAAGCCGGCTCAAAAAGGAAAAAATCCTACACTTCAAAGGTTATCTTCTGAGCTTTCCTGTTGTTATCCATGTGCTTTTATGGTTGTACTACTGTCCATCTCATGGCAATCTGCTCTCTCTTCTTTAGCATTTTGATTCCAGTATCATAGCAGTGGTGTTCCAATAGGCACAGTGCTTGTAGACAACCTTGGTGAGAGAGCAGCTGAAATACTCTGCCCTGTTCTAGTGCCCACACTCTGAGAAGGAGGTGAAAGTATGGGAAGGAATTCAGAAGGGCTGGAAAGAAAATCCATACAAAGATGGATTGATAGGTTTGGTCATCTTAGATGGGTCTTTCCCCATGAAGAACAAAAAGAGCCTTAGGAGTGAGCCCCCTGGGAGTCCAGCTCTGGTTCCTGTCCAGTAGAATTCAAGCTTTCCTCTCCCATCTCCAGTGTGAGCACTCCAGCTGATGAAAGATTTGGTAGGGTCAGATGTGCTCAGCTGCTCCTCTTATATCTCAGTGTAAAATACTGCAGTACAAGATACAGAACGGAAAGGAAGAGGAACTAATTCATTAAGCAGGGAGTAGGGTGCTCAATTTGTAGATGAAAGACCTACATTGTAGTACATGCCACGCAGTTAATGTTTAAGTAAAAACGTGGGTCAGGAAGCTATGAGTAATGTGTCTGCCTCACAATGGCTGGTGAAGGTGTTCACCTGAGTAGTGACATCTTTGGGTTCAGACAGACTCCTTACTTGTCACCTGGGTGAAAGTGGCATTATAGTCACTTCCTGTAGTACTGTGTGTGCCTCCAGGTCTGTCCTTGGCTTAAAAAATTGTGGGAAATGTGGCTTATGTTATTCTTCTCAGAAAGTGAAAACTAATTGAAATGAGAAGAATCAAGCAAACAGTCTGATCCAGGCTCAGTTTGGGGGAGAGCATGAATTTTTGTGGTTCATCTACTGAACAAAAGGTATTAAGTAATTTCACCCCCTTTGTGTGTTTTCCATTAGAAACTCAGGTCTGGTCTACCATCTTCTTTCCAGAAAACTCTGGGCAAAGAGAGGATTAGGAAAATGGTGGCTTAATGCCACAATTTATCCGTTTGTACTGTAGAATTGCATAACATAAAGGGAGCAGAAAAGATATATTGACTCCACATGGCTTTAATGTTAATATATTAAAGCTGACAGCCCTGAAAAAAGTATGGAAAGCAGCTCTGCTAATGTTATTCTCATTTTACATCTCTGTGTTTAATCAAAACTTTTGTCAAGCTGGCACCATCTGTTTCATTAACTAACAAAACCTACAGGTGACCCAACACTAATACTCAGCTCCTATTACTGTGTCTGTCTTTCAGTCAATTGAGCTGCCAACCTGTGCTGAACACACAGAATTTCTCCTTTTACTTTATTGATGGCAGTAACTCCAGCTACTTTACTTGAAAAATGCTTTTCACCCCACATATCCTCCCCAATATTCACCTTGAACAGGGAACCACAGGATCAGACAGCATTCTACCTGTATTTCAGAAGTGCCTTTCTATGACTGAAACTAAGTTTTTTAATTTTAACTTTGTTGTTGATCATTTTAGAAATCCTCCAAGCAGTCACGGAAATCTCCTGGAGATGAAGATGATAAGGACTGCAAAGAGGAAGAAAATAAGAGCAGCTCTGATGCTGGGGACGCAGGCAATGACACAAGAAACACTTCTTCAGATTTGCAGAAAACCAGTGAAGGGGTAATCCTCTGTTAATGTCATTCACTTCTCATGCAGTTTGCTCCCAGAGAGCTTTGGAGCCAGGGGTGACCTGTGTGTACCACACACCATCTTCTTGAGTTGCATTTCAGTGCTCAGAATGTGTCTAGAACAGAAACATGGGCCTGGTCCCTGCCCTGGTACAAATTTTGCTGTACAGATATAACTGAATGAGAAAAGATATTATAAGCATTATTTTTGTTCCAACACTTGCATCAATGTCAGCTGAGAGGAGCTACTGAAAAACATGATCTGGAATGATGCAAAATTGATGTGAGAGCAGAATCAGACTGTTTGCATAATGCATGTTGGCTCACTAACAGGGGGAGCCTGCTTACCCTTTCACATTTGTTTTTGTGCAGTCCCACTGTCTTCTTTGGAGTTCAGGAGGATTCCTGTGCACACTGCAGACTCTGCACACTGCAGCTTTCAGAGCAGATCCTTGTCCTGGGCTCTGACCTTCCGAGGAGGGGATATACACTCTGCTCCAGAGCAGCTTCATACAATCTCTTGTGTGTTTTTGTCAGTTGTGTGTCCATATCAGTATTATTTTGTTGTGACCACAACAACAGAAAGGAAGGCTGCTGAGCAGGGGGATTAGCATGGCAAGTGGTTAATCGCCAGCCACCTTTAACAACCCCTGCTGTTTCTGAGCCTTTGAAGCAGCACAAGCCTCCCTGCTCCAGCACTTACAGCTGCAGCTCAGAACCAGTCCTTGTGCAGTTCCCATGCCAAGGCTCTGCCACGTGGCCAAGCAGCCGGGCTGGGCTGTCACAGGAGCTGAGTGACACGAATGCCCAGGTGTGAGAGGAGGCCAGCCAGCACAGGCTCTCATCTGACACTGCTGAGGTGCCTTAGCACCCGGCTGCGTGCTCAGCCTCAGCCCTCTCTCATGAAGCACAGCCTCTGGGGAGCTGCTGTTTTCTCTTCCTGAAAGACTCCTCCCAGAGCTTCCTTTCCCCGTGTCTCTCTGCAGTGCAGTGTATGTGTTTTGTGGCTCTTTGCTTTATAAAGACTTCAGTAGGTGGCTCATGGGGTCAGAAGGACAATGTTCCCTGGGCATCTCCCTTTCACTCTGGACAAGCCACTGGCTTAAGCCAGAACCTGAGCAAGGAGACACTGCCCGACCATGCCCTCCCAGCCCTTCACCCACAGAATGTCAGAGGCTGGGGCTGGGGACTGTGGCCAGGATGTAGTGAATGTGTAGCCAACATTCTGTGAACTCTATGACACTTCATGTCTCTCTCTCACTTGAGTGAGAAAACTGTTAGTAAGGTCCATCTGAGGTTGCAAGAGGTTCAGGAGGGCCTGCCATGTCTCCCGTGTTTGTAGCAGTGACAGTGACAGTAGCAGTGGCAGTAACCTGTGAACTTCAGGCATGTTCTCTGTGTACCAACAAAATCCTTACTGAGTTAGGTCAGTCACAGAGTAAGTGGCTAGAACATTGTGGTTTCCTCAGTGTTTTCAGGATTGCAGATATTTTAGCCTCTGCGCTGAAATATCATCAGTCTCTGTCCTTTCTGCCAGCACCAATTCACAGAAATACTCACAGTCAACATTGTCATCCACATGGGGAGGGGCTCTGCTCTGACTTCTGCAACCCCAGCACTTGGCCTTGACATTACACTTGAACAACCAGTCTGTAACCAGGGCTTGGATGCTTTTAACATTATGGGAGAGGGGGAGTTTTAGGAGTATGGATTATAGAGACATGAGGAGATGGTTTTAAGGGCAGCTTGAGACAAAAGCACTAAGTTGGGAAAAATTCACATCCTCATCCAAATATTTTACCTTGGGCATTTCTGCCACAGAATCAGCATTTCACAAGTGAATCTTCAGCATTTCAGTGAGCTTTTGTCAGTAGTGCAATTCTCTTTCAGGACCAGGAGGGGACACTCCATCTCCTCCTGCTCCTCAGAGCCAGACCAGGTGTCTTTTTAGGAGGTGAGTTTTACAAGACACAAGGCATTTCGGGAAGGAGTAATCAGATTTCTTTTTCAGTTGGTGTGAAACAGCCAGTGTTAAACAGCATGTTTGGATTGGTGAGTTGGGATACAGGGCCAGCTGTCCTGCAACCACATCCTGATGGACACCCAGACTAGGACTCTTCTGCAGGGCATTGAGCTTCTCCAGCCCACCACACTTGGACTTCTTTTCTGTAGAAAGGGAGGTCAAAAAGACAAACACATGCCTGCAGAGTTGGTATGTGGTCCTTTTGTTCACATACGTGAATTCAGAAGAATGCCTTGGTTTGCTAAAAGACACCATCATAGATGAGATAATGGTCTCTTTAAAATCATTTAGCTTGCGAGAAGAACCTGGACCAACAGCACACGGTCTGAGGAAGATGAGCCTCCTCCCTCGCCCTGCTCAGCACAGCAGCTACACCTCTCCTCTCTCCCCACATCCATCCCCGCTCGGACGCGTCTGTGGCCATGAGATGGCGCCAGGAACCTGCTGGAATGGGCACAGGGGTGCAAACCTGCTGCCCCCGGGCTGGGCGCTGCCTGGCACGCACCAGGGCAGAGTCTGGTTGGAAAGAACTTGTAGAAAGGCACCATGAAGGCAAAGAGACAGGCAAAACAAGAGTGCAGGGCCCTGATCTTGCCGACAGGCGTGCCTCCTTCCCCTGGTTTTGCCACTGTGACTGGCCGCTTAAAAGGTGTGGAGGCTGGGCCAGCTCTGAGGGCAGGGGTGCAGATGCCCTGCCTGGAGGGGCTCCCCACGGGCTGGGGGTGCCTTTGGCTCCCGTGCTCTGCACCTCCCAGGCCTCACACCGGGCAAGGATTGCCTCAAGGAGTCAAGCAGCTTTTCTCTTAATAATACTACTGAGGTAGTAACTATCTTTTTTAGTGCCTGGACTGCAGGCTGAAGACACATCTCCCCTCCTCAGATAACAGGGAATCTTGCCTTTTAATCACAATCTTACCCACAGCATTATAGGGATCTTTTTGAAGGGCTAAAGCTGAAGTCAAGTGATAGCAGGAGCATCTTCATCTATATTTTTTAATGAAATTTCTAACCTCCAGGTGGTAGAGGTAAGCTTGAAAATGCGAAGTGATGGCTTCCTGAAGACTCAAACCCAGAACAAATAAAAGTACTTTCAAAGCTATTATATTTTTTTAGCCAATTTCATACTGTTCAAGGGCTCAACTTGTAGGATTTTTTTCTCCCTTGGGTTGACAAAGGTGCTTTCTTTTCTTATCTCCCATCCCTTAGTTTCTCAACTATTCTTGAGTACTACAGGCACCCTCAAGAAAGAGATATCAGTTTCCTTTGCCTCAGCCACAGCTGGTGATTGTGTCCTGTCACTACCTCTTTCTCAAGCTCTTTCCCTCAAGCTCATTCCCTCACTGCTGTTCTTTGGTTGATTCCTTCCCTAGAAAGATGCAGAGCCTGAACCTCAGAGGTTAATCATCGAATATTAATTAACTAATAGTATATTACCTAAGACAGCCCCTCCCAGAATCTGCTCATGTCTTGAGTTACAGAATCTCCCCATGACCATCCTCTGCTGTTAAAATACAAATTGTTTAGGCTTTCTCAGAATACCACATAAACAGAATTTTCTGGTGGAAAGGTATTCATGGCTTTGCGTTGTTTACTTTCTATGGTATAAAATTGCTCATAAGTGAGTGAATTCATGGCAGCAGATTTACATTCCACATTTAAATCTCTGGTGACTTGTGTCTTTAGTTCTTGGCTGGCATAACTCTGAATCTTTATAACTAAGCACCTAAGCTCCTTTTCACTTTTGCCCTCTGGATGCCCACATACTGATGTTTGAAAGCTGGGTGTGGTTCTGGCCTTATTAGAGAGTGTTTGAACATCAGGGTCAGCACACAGGGCATGTGGCAAGTTTTCCTTTTGGTATTCACTATTCTAGTTACAGTCCAGACAGCAGGTTGGTAAAGGAGGCATTCTCATTGTGTACAGTTGCATGTGGTTGCCTGTCAGGAGGTGAATGATTCTACTGAGTCTTTGAGAAATAGCAGATCTGTTGGAAATGAAACACATTTTTTCCCTCCTGGTACAGCCTGAATATTAAAGTGGAGTAAAGGACTGCGATCTTTTTACTCACACTGACAATCATTACTGAGTCAGTGGATCTATTTGTGGAGGTGACTGCCAGCATGAGTAAGGGCATCAAAGTCTGGCCCAAAATTACTGCCATCTGATACTATTGCAATTGGGAGAATATATTTAAAACAGCCTGTGTCCAGGCTTTTTTGTTGTGATGTTCTTGTGGGGTAGCAACAATCCTAGTTGCTGCTGTGAAGGACAAGTGTAATGGCCAAAGTGGCCAGAGAAACAAAAGTCACTGTGTCCTTCTGATGTGGTTTTGAGATGTTTGGTTCCTTCACTCTTCCTTTCTTGTCAAGAATAACACTGATCAGGCTGCATAATGGGGGGTTTAATAGCATTGAAAGCATAGCATTTGGGGTTCAATTCAATGTAAAAGGATTTCTGTGGGCATTTTTTTTTCAAAAAAATGGAAATAGTATGTATTTCTGTCTGATTTTTTTCCTACAATATGAGGCCAGTTAAAATCTACCCCTCCAAAAAATATAACATTTGTAAAAATGTATCTAACTATAGCACAGTAAAATTTCTATGTAAATATTAAGTAGTGACATAGTCTCTTGCATAAAGAGTTGTATTGTCTGCTGCCTTCCAGTAGCTCAGGGTAACAATGCTGCTGGGTTAGGCCATGGTTCATAACTCAGGAGAAACATAAATGTCTGAATGCAAGTTGAAATTAAAGCAGGCAGTGTAGATGAAATATTTGCACCTCTGTGTACACTGAATCTTGTAAGCATTTTGACCTCAAACCAACATGGAATAACGACGATTTTTGTAAGTAAATAATTCTCCTTCTGCCCGTCCAGTGGGAGTGTTTTAAAGTACAGGATGGCTGAATTAGTTGCCAGTCACTGTTGAGGAACGAATTTTAGTGCCAGAAAAGAAACCACAGCAGTTTGTGGATTTTGTTTTATTCCCTGCTCTGTGTTCTCTGTCTTGTCATTGTATTGATGACAGAAATTTCTCACTCGAAGTGGTCAGACCCTGTGCCATTCCCTTTGTGTGCAGTAGTGCTGGTCAGCGCGGCACACGTTGTACCGTGGCTTAGAGTTAAGCCGAGAGACTTGTTCAAACAGAGATGATGAGAGCTGATCTGTTTCTGAAGAGCTGTGAAACCATGGAGACCACGGGAGCTGCTCAGCTCTGCCGCATCCTCGCTCGGCGGCTGTGGCGGAGCCCGGCGGTGCCGCAGGGGAGGGGAAGGAGCCGCTGGCCCGGGGGTTCTGCACCTGGGCACCAGAGACCTGCTGGCTTCTGGGGCAGGAAACAAAACGTGTGTTATGCTGGAAGATCGCTCTGGGAACTGTGAAAGCTCTAGAAGATGATTTGCATGCCTGGCTATTTGTTGTCCATCCTGTGCCGCACTGTGGCCCACCAGCCACATCTGTGAGACAACGAGGAGGGGAAGTATTAATATTCCCAGCACCCCACATAAGAATCATGCCTACCCAATCTTCTGGACTTAGCCTAGGGGGGAATTGTTGTTAATAAGTGCAAAGGTTTCATACTCCGAAAGGACAGCATTCCTACTGGATCTGACAGTGACACCATAGGGATGGACTGGCTCACCACCCATCCTGCCTGTCAGTGCTGGGCAGCAGCTGTCATTGAGAACTTTAGCAGAAGGCAGGGTTTGATTGACTAATCATGTGTAGTTGTTTTAATGGGTGTCTACATCTGAAGGCAAAGAAATAGCAGTGAACCCCTCCAAGCCACATCTCCAAAGCATCTGTAAGTATGATCTCATTGACTACGAAACAAGAGAGAGGTCACTGAAGTGCGGTGTGCTGGATGAGCATTACACCTTTTGGGGGAGGCAGGACTCAGGCAGTTCCTGCAAGTCATCATTGCATGCCTGAGCATTTTATAGTAACTCCTGATTGTGTGTCATTAGTCAGGATGTACCAGGACCTCCCACATGGAAAGGGCAGGTTTCCATTACTTACTGTTCACAAACTACTTTTCGTAGGAGGGAAGGACTGGACTGACCAAACACAGCCCTTAGCTCAGAGGTGCAGCAATCAGATCAGGATCCCAGAGTGTCAAGGGGGCACTGGAATACTCTTGTCCTCTTAGACAGAGAAGCAAGATAGGCAAGTCTGCTGTCACTGTGGCATCACACACAGCAGGTACTATGGGCCAGAGCAGGAGGGAGCTTAGGCAACAAACAGTGCAGGGATGTTAAAATGCCTTCTTTTCATATCCTCCTTGGGATCCTGTGCAAAATGAGAATTCCATCATCCCCCATGGATTTAATGTGTATCCACAGACACACTTATTCTTTGATGGTGATTTTTCCTTGGATGAACACACCAAGCACAGTAACAATCCCTCCGTGCTGCCCGTATGTGGTGTTTCTTTCTGTGCATCAGGGCATGGATGGACAAGCATTCATGCTCTGAATTCTTTACAAAGGAGAAGAGATGCCTTGGCCAGGGCTGGGCAGTCATGGCACCCTGCATGCTGTCATGTTGCTGGGTGAAGCAGTGTGTGCCAGTGCCAGGAGGTGAGCTTTGCCATCTCTGTTCACTATGAGGCAACCAAGACTTGCTGTGATCACATGAGGTCATTTGGATCCTGATCCCATTAATATCAGGGAAAGCAAGAGCTGACCTTGACTCAATCATGGAAGTTGGAGTTTCTTCCTTTTCTGTCATCCCCTTACAGCGAACTCAAACCAAACTGTTTCCTTTTCAGAAGTAGCATTTGGATCTCTTAGCGATGAAAACCATTTATCTTTCCTCATGCTTGCTAAGTGTTCATGTATTTGAACAAGGGGGTGTTCTTGTGGCTGGGCATCCAGGAATGCAGCAGTGCCTGAGCTGCTGCATAAAGCCCATCAGTGATTTAGTGCAGTGGAACAAAGCAAACTTTGGTTGTGGCTGAAGTGTGCTACAAGATTCCTAATGGAGTCATTGCGGAAACAAAAACCCACCCACATAATCACTGGAGCTGCTTATTTGAGTAAAGCCCTCAGTGTTTTCTTCTAAACTATGTTCTTTAATATTTTGTAATGGTATGTTCAGTTGATGGAACATAAGCAGTTTTCTCTAAAAAAAAATCTGTTTGAACAGACCAGGTGTACCTTTTCACTTGTACCTGTGACTTTGAAGTGTGGGAATAAGATGTTAATTGTATCAAGTCGTTGCAGCATGTTATTTCTGATATTAAATGTGATTTTTTTTCTCTCTTTCTCTTTCAGACTTAACCAACATAATGACTGCTGAATATTAAGGGAAAACACAAGAAGGTTACATGTTTGGTTGTCTAATATTCTTGGATTTGATATGAGTCACCACATCTGTTCATTAGTACCATCAACAGCATCCCAGTTTGTATGCACATTATTCACATTCCTATCTGTTGTGTTTGCAGAAATGACATTTTTACCCTTTTTTCTAAGGGTTACTTTTTGATTTTCATATTATTTGGTTGCATGAAGTTGCCCTTTACCAGTGGCTGAGGTTTATGAAGATACCGCATACTTGAACATGTTTTAGATTCCTTTTCTAGACAGAAAAGGCATAACTCCAAATTTTTCCATTCTAAATCAGTGTTTTTTAAACATGACTAAATCTTAGAAATGAGTCCCCTCCATACAATACTACAGTATCTTCCACGTACAAACATAATTTTAAATTTCCCTATATCCATTCTTTCTTGATTTTTAATCAGTCTACAACATAAAAGAAAAATTCTTCTTCAGTTGAGATCACCGCCAAGTTCAATAATGTAATAAAATACCTTTCCTTATTAGAAGTACCTAGATAGTTATACTCTTAATACTTCTCCAAACCATGATGTAATGTACACTATCTGACTTAGTTCCTATATGTGGAGTTAGTGAAAGTCTTTTTGTCTTTCTTTAGATTAATACAAGGATTTTTTCCAATGCCAACACAATTTGAAATCATTCATTTGGATGCTTTCCATTTTTAAGCTTACTGTGATATAGAACCCTATGGGAAACCAAAACAAAACATCAATTTTAAATAATGAAAGGCTTAAAAAAGGATGCTGTCATTCTGGCTTTTTTTTTTCTTTTGGAAATAGAACTAGACTAGTAAGTAAGCATTCCAGATCCATTACTCTGTGTACATTATTGTTGCTATTGTGATAATAGAGATTTTTATTTATTTTTATGCCAGCTTTTATTGTGAAAACATATTTAGTCTGGTTTTATCAATCCTTGTTATGCTTGTCCTTGGAACATCTTTTGCGTATTCAAGGTTTGTAGTTGATGAGTTTACTGTAAAAAACTAAAAAAAAAAAAAAACCACAAGAAAAAAAACCAACAAAAAACCACAAAACAAAAAGGAAACAAAAAAATGTATTGTTTTTACAGAATAAATTTATTGGAATGTGTATTGGGAGTAAGGTTTGAGGTTGTAAGCAACTAAGTTAGCGTCATATTTGGCTTCATACGTGTAATAATGTGAGGTATTAATGTAAGTCAAGTATTAAAGCAAAACATTCTGTTAACATGAGTTGACCATAATAGATACAAGTGCAGGTGAGATCTTTATTTTTTCTGTACTTTGCCTTTTCTGGATAACGGGAGGTCATTAAATTCACCTTGAATGTATTCAAAGTTTCTTTAAAAACATCAGAAGTAACATTGGAGGCTCAAATACCTGTTCTTGAGCCAGCATGTCCTGTGACAGCTCTGGGTTGTTTCCCTGGGAGGATGCACTGGGATGGAGCTATCCCAAAGTGTAGTGTACATGGAAGGAGCTCCCACGAGGGATGCTGGGTGCCTGCAAGCATTGCCTGAGATGTGCTGTGGTTGTTTTGAACCTGCCCCTTTGGCTGGAGGTGTAAAACCCTGGGGCCTCTCCTCTGAGCGCTGCTGGGATTTGCACCACAGCCTTCAGCAGGAGACTGTCGCAGTCTGCATTTCCCAGTGCTCTGAAGGTCCCGTCCTGCAGAGGGGCAGCACAAAGGCACCTGAAGTGATGCTTTCTTGTTACGGATTAGTTTTAAGGAGAAGACTAAAATTCTTTCAATTAAAACACCCAGAAGTCAACATCCCAAAATAAAGTGTTTCCAGTTAAAATGTACCAGCTAATTTCATCTGTGAGAAAGGCACTAGGTGTACTGCTTTTAATACAAATACACACAGAAGGCATAGAAATAGCCCGTAATTGCAAAGAGAAACATAAGCTGCCCAAGCCAAGGTCGCTGTGTTTGCTGCTGCTCGTTTATGACCCAGCAGCAGTAGCAAAAGTAGCTGCAGAGACTGCAGCCAAAACCCCTCCTCTGTGAAAATGCACGTCCCGTGTGAGCCCAGGGGCTCACCGCCCTGAGCCCTCCGTGCCCAGCCCACAAGTGCAGCTGAGCACTTGCTCAGCAGTCCTTGCAGAGGTTTAGAGAGAATTAACAAAACCATATGATTTGCTTATCACATATGGAGTCTTACCATAAGAGTTGATTGCTTCTTAAAAGGTTTCTTCGGATTTTTAACAAGGCTGACCCACAAGACATACTTTTTGACAAATAAAACATGTGCATGTGACAGAGTTACGTATGTTAATTTTTCATGCTTCACAATGCTGACCTTCATGTTCCGCAGTAGCTGCGCAGGGACTGCTGGCACTGCTATTCTTCTGCGTGCGGAGGCTAAACACTGACATCATTATTATTATTTAACTTCATGCAGTATTTCTAAAACTGTCAAGGCAGCTTACTTAAAAATAGCTGTGGGAACTGGCAATCCACTGCCACGCAAAGTCACAATGTTGAGAAATGGTGCTAAAGGCAGTCATCTTTATTTTCCCTTTTTGAGTAGGATAAACAAAACAGACCGTGCAACTTTACACAGTTGTGCAATTTTACACACCTTACACGCCTCATTTGGGTTCCATTTGAGCAGTTCAGTTACATCCCAACCCAATTATATACATAGCCAAGGAGAGGAGCTGAAAACAGTTGTGTTACTCTGTTTTTTCTTCTTGTTTTGGTTTCATAAAAAATTCTGGCTTGTTGACACACCTGTAAGCGAACAGCTGGGGAAGAATCCCATACATTATGTTCAATATCAGGAAAAACTCTTTTGCTTCTTCAGGGACTCTGTAGATGTAAGGAGTTCGAGCATGAAGAGAAGCACCAATATGGGAAAATTGAGCCTGTGGTGTATATATATTAAAAAAAGGTAAAGTTGATGTATATTTTGGAAAGATGGCATAATCTGCATGCAAGACTGCATCTCCAGTGACATTTTCCAAGCCAGCCCTTTTATTCCAAAATTATCTATCATCCTTTTGCACAGTGGTATAAAATTACTGTCTAACCTAAAACCATTAATATCTTGGTATTAAGAGGCATAACTGGAACCATCAGTGGCGTCGTAGGAGTTTTGTTTTATGCACATGGTGGCACTGATAAATCAGGTATAGGATTGCACCCTTGGCTTCTGGGTCAGAGTTTGTGCAATGGGGTCCACAATCCTTCCCCAGGCAACCAGCCACTGCAGTGGCATCCCTGCAGAGCCCTGCCTGGGCACGTTGCATGAGGCTGCAATGGGAGCAGACAGACAGACAGACACTTAGTCTGAATATAAAGTTAGAAAGTAAAATCTTGGAAGCTATGTTAGTTCTGGTTTGAATTTGGTTGTGGTTTTTTAATCTTAAACCCACGGTGTTCCAGATTCTGATTCCCCAACTCCTGATGATTTCAGAAAATTTCTGCAGTATTTGGCTTTTGGGCTGGGGTGATTCTGGAGTACAGGTTGAGCATGCAAGTGAAGGTTATAGGCACAGACAAGCTTGCTGGCCTGAAGCATATTTTTAGCATAAACAAACATTTAAAGATAGAAGTGTCAGGATAGTCACTGTCTTTTGTTTCCATCTGTTTGTTACCTGCTATTTCAAGCCACGGCTCATTCACATTAACTATTAGGTGTCCAATTTTTTTAATTATTATTTAGTTAGCAGTGGAAGTGATCTGAGAAGATAAATATAAATTTGATCATAAGCAAAGCACTGACACACCAGAATTTTAGGAACACAGGAGTACACTACAGCCAAATCACTTCCTCTGTTCTGGCTTCAGCAGGAGTTATTTTGAACTCAAGAAGAACACAGTTCTGGTCACAGCAGAGTACGAAAGGAAAATACAGTGCAGGTGTTTCAATACACCACCCTAGCGAAAGATTAGGCTGAGACCATCCATCAGAACAAAAGGAAATTGATTTTCAGGTGATTCCAACCACCTCCACTGAATGGGGAGAGATCATCAAGCAAACCTGAGCCAGGAGACGAAATAATCAACGAAATCAAATGCAAACACACTTCAGCAGAGTGCCACTTAGCATTTTTCTGTAAATAGCTGTTACACAGCAAACTGGTGCTCAGGGGCACACTGTCAGCAGCCCTTTTATATTGGCCTCCTAATTCAGTCTGTCTCTTGCTGCCTGTTTGTTCTCATCTGTCTCAGGGGGGTAGGCTTGCTCAGATCCCTGCTACCTCTCCTGGCCAGGGGAGCCTTCCCAGCCCAGACAGCCAGAGCTCTAATGCTCAGCACCAAAGCCCCCTTGTTACATGAGGCAGCAGATTCCCAGGCAGATAAACAGCCACCACCAGGCTGCAGCAGGAGGTTTGGTCTGTCTGGTGTTTGCTGAGACACTGAGAGCCTCCTGGAAGCATTTTAGAGCCTCTTTGGGGGTGAACAAGACACTAAGCTATCTACTCTCAGGATGGTGAGGCCTGCCTGTCTCTGAGAGTGGCCAGCCATGCATCATAGTAAGTTGATAGTAAATTTCTAATAATTCATAGTAAACCTTGTTGGAAAGAACTGTAAGGGGATGGTTCTGAGAGACCCAGAACTCTCAGAGACTCCAAGATGCCTTTGAGTATCTAAGCCTTATTGTGTGATCTTGTCTCTTACAAGAACCTGTGGCACATCAGTGAGTTTCAAGCATTGTAAAACCAAAAAGCAGTAACATGTTGTCCTGTCTGTAGCCCACAAAGATTTTTACTAGCCAATGATGCACAGTATATAATGAAGTTACTGTTTATTAGACTTGTTTTTTAATGTAACACATTGCTTCTTCCTTTCATTACCAGGAAGGATGTTTAGGTCTGTTATTTATTTGATTTGCCTCTGTGAAAATTGTGTTATGTCTTTAATCTTGTGTGCTTCATTTCCATGACTGTTATCTGCTGCTACTTTTTTTTTTCTTTCCCCTCTTTTTTTATCCCTTGGGCAGGGGAAGTGTCTTAAAAGCAGATCTCTCACTCACCAGTAGCCCAGCCCTGCTCTTCCTTCAAGTACTAGGCAGACTTGCACCAAATCAATAATTTTGAGCAGTAAGACAAGAGCTGTCAGTGACTGCAGAGCTCTGTGACTGTGTTCAAAGGCTGGTGCTAAGTGAGAGAAATCAAAAGTCTGCTGTGTTACCTCTTCATGGTTGGGGCCTCTCAGTGAATAAGCCATTCCTTGGTGCTTTGTTATTGAACCCTCCCCAAGTAGAGAATTTTGAGGCTCAAACCAATCCCTAAACCCTGGCTGAGAAATCAACCAAATGAGATGCTGCATGTAACTTTCTAAGGCAGCCTTACATGTCTAACCTACAGCCTTTGTTACCCTCAGAGCCTCAGCCAACGTGCTGTTCCCACCTTCCCACAGCAGCTGGAAGCTGCCTGGTGCTGGATATGGCCCAGCTTGACAACTGCAATTGGTGTATGCCTGCTACTCATTAAGCTTCTTGTCCATATGAAGTAGTTTGGATTTGGATTTTTTTTTTTAACAATATTTTTTGCCTTGCTGCCTAATCATAGTCAATACTGCAAATATTTCTTACCCTGCAGTCAATAAAGTCCTCCAGCTGGGGACAGAGAAGAGCCTGGAAAAAGGTTAGGAGTCCTTCTTCACTCTGTGCCTTTTCTTTAAGACTGACTAAAATCAGGCAAGGACTGTAACTTTGGAAAGGTTTGGACCAGCTCTCCTGCACCTAAGGAAAGCCATCAAATAGAGTGGGGAGAGAGTAACCTAGAAAAATACATTCCTTGGGTTTAGGGTAGACAAGGGGCACTGCAAAAACTAGCCATCAAAAACTGCAGGATTAAGAAAAACACTAAGAGAGGGAGTAGAGGAAAACTTGCTACATTTGGGAAAACAGAGAAATGGGCTACAGCGAGCTGGTGACACAGAATGGTTTTGGATAGCAAGGCTGTGGCTCTTCATCCCTTCTCATGTGGCTCACCTACATATGGAAATACCAATTTCATGAAGTTCAGAGGCTGTTCCAACCTTTTTGTATAATCAGAGCTCCTGGTACTTTACTCATGAGAAATTTAAAGAGCTCCTCCTGGGCCATCAGAAATTCTAATAATTATTGGGTCATAACCGGTTTTGGAGTCTAAATGTTAGTAACAGTAATTCAAGCTGAGAGTTATATGTAATTCTGAAAAACAATAAATATGTCTCTGTGTGTGAAAGGCTAGTAGGCGCTTTTGGAGGTTCTTAGTTTAGATGCATCACATGGTACTTTGTGACTTGTTTTTGTAAAAAGTACATCAAAATGACAGAAATAAAAATAATTAAACTCTCCACATTTCCCACCTGTAGGAGCAGTGTTCATTCCCAGGGAGCAGTGCCCACTGCTTCCACCAACAGGTATTTACCTTTATTGGATCTTTGTGCACAATAGGACACAAAATGTGTTCCAGTAACCACATATGTTTTAATTATAATTTACAATGTTTTAACTTGAGAAAAACAGCAGGTAAACCTGGAAATGTGTTTTGTGCCTCAAAATAGCAAAACCCAAAAATAATATAGAAGGAGTCCTCAATTCATTGTCACATGCATTTTACATCCCAGGTTACTCACAATTCACTCACCAAGTCAAATGAATTAAATCATGTTCAGTTGTGGGATGACAGAAGTTCATCCTGCAGCGCATTAAAGTTAGAAACTACCAAAAAAATCCCTCCCAAATGTCAAGAAATGTTTTTGTGAAGCAAGATAAAATATGGGGAGTGCACAGCAACATACAGCTCTCTTAATCAGTTTTTGCCAGCCCACCGTTTTTGCTGGTGCCAGGACAAGCTTTAAAGAGTGAAATGGGAAATGTTGAGTGTTAATCTAACGTGTAAATAGACATCCAGAGGCCAAACCACAAAGAACAACAGAGGGGTTTTAGACTTTAACAACAAGATGTTGCATCACACATCTAAAAGGTATAAAACACCATTAAAAAGAAACATGTTTGTTACAGGAAACATTAAAAAAAAATCTCCTTCAGGCTGGGAGGCTTAGCTTTCTGGTAAGTTTGCAAGGTTATGCACTGACTTCTGGTTTACTTTTCCTTGTGCTAAAAAAAAAGAAAAAACAAACAAAAAATCTTTGAAGGAATAGTTTCTTTCCTAATTGTCTGGAGGATTTATAAAACCTGAGTAATCTGTCAGTAAAAAAAAAGTTCCTGATACTGCCTTGCCTACTTTAGCTAGTTTCTGCCTTTTTTTTTTTTTTTTATTAGATTTAGGCTAAACACAGTTGTATAATATTTATGATACCGTTTGAGCATCTAAACCTCCTTGTTAGTGTTTGCCAGATTCTGTTTTGATATCACTTGATAATTCAAGATTCTCTATTAACTGTTTAAAGGGGGAAAAAAGGTCCTAGTCTGTGTGGTAATTGGTCAGAAACAGAAAATATCACTCCACCATCCTTAGTGGGCAGTTAAAGTGGAATTGTAGTTTGTATCCATGGCTGTTATCTCAGGCCTGAGGAACAAAGTGTTGATCTGTGTTTGTCTAATAGTGGTGTTTGAATTACACTTATTGCTGTGTCCCTGTGTTCTCACTGTTGTGGTAGGATTGTGTGCATACTTTCTGCATTGCCTGGATGCTCAGGGCACATTTCATTTCCTAGGTACAGCACAAATCAATTGTCCCTGTGTTTCGACTCTTTAATGGTCATCTGTATGTCATAAGAAGTCATTTACCAGTTCCTGTTTAATTGTTTTGTTTTGGTCAGTCTCCTCGTAAGCATCAGCACCATCAAGTAATTAACCACTGTTGTTTATTTAAGAGAATCAGAATGCAATGAGTTAAGGAAATGTGATCATTGGTCTGCCTTTGGCAACACAAGCATGTCTGGGTGCTACTGTGGTTTGTGGCTCAGGAGCTTCCCATGGTTACATTTTGTGTGACCAGTAGATACTTTTTTCCATTTATATATTTCAAACTACCTATTTGGCCAACAAATACTGTGGAAACAATATATTGTGCTGCTTTGTTGTGTCTGGGGTTTTTTTGATGGTTAATTGTCACAGCTCTAAGACAGGCTTCCTTCATGGTCTCAGCTAAAGAGTGCATGGTGCTTAATAAGATTTAAATGAGCCCGATAAAAACATTGCGCAGAAGGAGAGAAGTCTGCTCAAGCAAGAATGTGGTCATTAGAGACACGTAATAGATTTGATTCTCCACTCCCTTAAATTAAGGGGTTTTTTTATAGATACAAAAGGTGATCTGAGTTACATCAGCATAAAACCTGCATGGAAAGATCAAGCCCTGGGCCCCTTATTTATTCCATAGGTCTCTACTTATTAACTGGTAATTCAAAAGTGAACATTTTGCAAATAAATACCTGAGCTAGTCCTCCAGCATGTATGAGGGTTAAGTCAGGCATCCAGGAACAGCCAGGCACCAGGAGGCCATAGAGAGCAATCACGTAGTACGGCACTGAGTAGAACATGTATGCCAGCATCTGCATTGTGAACAGAAATACTAGTTGCCTTGCAGTGTCAGGGAGATGCATTTAAAAATCAGCCAGATGACTACTCAAAACTACACTCCTGGCATAATGATTCCCAGGCCTTTCTGCAGCTGTAACTTCTTTGAGAAAGAATTTCACACCTGGATACTTGACTGGATCCAGCTACCCTAAGGCCTCCCCTAATATTGGTGGCGGTTTTCTCCTTGCCCCATCCATATCTGCTTCATCCCAGGACATGTTTTCCTACCATCTTGCGACTGTGCCAATAAGCATGGCTTGACATAACTCCTTATCCAACACAACATGGATGTCCATTTTTCAGGTTCCATTGCACTCTCAGTTGGGAGGCAGGAGATACATCCACACCACCCCTTTCCCAGAAAGAACTGGTCCAGCAGAGATACTTGGTTTCTGTTCATTGCCTGCATCCTCTGACCTCTTCAGCCCCTGTCTCCATGCAGCAGCCAGGCTTGCTTCAAATCCTACAAAACTGAAGCACAATATTCCCTCATCTGCAATGCTTTGCGTAAAGTGTTCTGTTTCTAGGAGTGTGTCACTAGAGACAGAAGTGAGTGTGAGCTTAAGGAATGTAGTCCTACCAGACCCCTTCTTGCTCCATTATTCCAGACTGAAAGTCTACTTTGCCCTTTTAAGGAAGGGGAATGAACATCAAAAGCATGCAGATCTGCTTCATGGACTGTGTTTACAAGAACCCTGAGTTATTAGGATGTGTTCCTCTAGGTAACCATTTGAATCTAAGTTTATCACAGTGAGCAGTTGGTTCCCTGCAATGGCTGTACTAGAAAATAGAAAATACTGTTTAACTTGCCACGAACAATACTTCTCTTATTAATCTTGTCATCTGTGAACCCCATGGCTTCACCTTTGCACCACTTACAAATCACTCCTTAATGCTCTCTGATCCATGGTCAATGCTTTACCTGAAGCTTAGGGTAGGCAGCAGGATCTTTTATGTAGGGCTCGTGCAGTTGAATATACAGCCGGCAGAGCTCGGCGGGGCAGTCCAGGGCAATCTGAGGAGAATGTTTAAAACTTCCCATGAACAATTTATTCTAAAAGCAGCCACCCTGACACCTGTTATCAGTCCTAAAGATGCACTAGTGCTCTGCAGCACTGCCATCCTGGAGGCTTGCAAAGGTGGTCGATGTGATCACCAGTTAAAAGGTGAAATGCAGCCCCCTCTCAGCTCCTGCTCAGGGGCGTTGTGAGGAAATCCTGGCAGCCTGCTTTAAAGATCTCGACTGGAAGAGGGTTTGGTCAGTTGGCTGTGTTGTAGTAAAAATATAATTGCTATTGATGTGCTCTGATGAACAAACTTTGATCCCAGCAAATGAACTTTTCAATGGAAAATTGCTCTAAGAGTGGAAACTTCAAGTTAAGCACCCAGTCTTAGGATAGTAAACTGAATGTATTCCAAGAAGAGCTGCACTGGGACAAGGTAGCAATGGAGGGCAATGCAGCGAGACAGGTGTTACTTAAAGTAATCATTTTAAAAGAGTAGCAAAGGGGAGATTATTGGATTTTATATTCCTATAGAAAGAACAAGTTCCAAATAAACATGGAAAGACCCACTTGCAAAAGTAGTTCCTTTTCATAGTAGCCCTTAAAACTACTACAGAAAATACCATTCTGAAATGAGTTACCAATCTGTGTCAGCAGCTGTCACTGTGTGTTTATGGCATCATCAATGCCTGAGCTACAGGGATGAAGAGTAAGTTTTGCACAATTTGACTTCAGGTGTATTTGTTGTGTGACTCTGAGGGGGAAATGCAAAGATTTACAAACAGTAGATATTCCTTCCTGTTCTTTTCCAACATGTGCATACAAGAAGCAGGTCTGAGTGGACTACAGTGGATTATGTTTTATTAGCTTTTTCACAAAATCATGGTTCCTGCAGCTTACAGAGATGTTCAGGTGATCTCTGTGTGCGTAAGTAAGGCCAGTAATCAGTTTCTGTTTGGTGAAGGAAATATATAAGGAAATGATACTCTCAAAATCAACAAAAAAATTTCCTCTGAGAAATGAAATGGGATTGCAGAACCAAGTTAGATCATGAGAATAAAATTTCCCAGAGTGAAATTACAGGTGAAACAGCTGATTTAACCTGTATCGGCGGTGCTCTGAAGTAGCACAATCTGTAAGAAATAAATGAGCCTGTGACAAAGTAGAAGAAAAAAGTGGGTTTGAGAGGCAAGTTTTCAGAGAAACAGCAGGAGATGGCAGAGTGATGTGAGAAGCACAACTACAAAAGGACAATCTGTGCTAGGTAAATAAAATGTTGCTTGGGTATTTATCCCCACCTCTTACTTGAATTCTTCTAGAAAGGATCAAATCTACAAATCAAGCAGGCAGGCAGTTGTCTAAGATGCCTAAACATTCGAGTTCTGTTCCCTGAATGATACACAAGTTTCATTCTGCTTAAGACAGAAAATGCACTAGAGCTGACAAGGGACTAGACTTACCTACTACTGAATTTATCTCTTCAAAGCATTTTAAGTACTGCTTCCTTCCCCCAGAAAGTTTAATTCAATCAACTAAACTTAGAGAGCAAGTATTTTTAAAAATTGTCTCTTGGTAAGTAAGAACAATATGTCATTCAGGTAATGTGGATAATTCTTTTTCCTTTTAGGTGGAAATGTTCTTTTCTATCTCATGCAGTGTAAGTTAACTTGGTTTCCTATATAATTTTAAATATGCATTTCTGTTGAGAAAAAGACAAGTACAGAATTCATTTAGCTGGTTTGTCTCCATGTTCTTGGCCATAAATGTAACATCAGACCAATGAAAACAGTTTCAGGTCATGTTGATTTGCACTTGGTATGCTATTTACTGTCATGATTGTGTACCTCCTTTTGAAAAACATGCTTCGCACAGCACAAAATGGAGAAGCAAAAGCACTACTAGTTATCAAATCTAATTTGTCCTTTTATATCTAAGGCCTATTGGAACCCCAAATGTTACAGGACTTCCCTTGACCACAATGTACATGCTTTTTCATACAGACTCTATTTCAAAAGTCTGACTGAAAATTAGAGGCCGGAGCATTAAAATATGTTCCACTTACCATGCCCCTGAATATGCAAAACCCCGTTGCTAGGATGAGGTATGCAGCTAACATTAAATCTATTGGTCGTCTTAAGAGTCCTTTCTTCTGGACTTCCTGGATCACCTGCAACACAGAACATGTTCAGTAGGTACATCCCAGTTCCACATGATATGTGCTTAACTCCAGATCGGTCACTACAAGGAGGGTGAAACATCATTTCTATCCCCTGATTTCAGAGACAGAAATATTTCCAGATCAAAAAAGGTGACTTCAGACTTTACAGGATGCAGTGAGGAAAATTAATCTGAATAAAATCTAGAAATGGATATATCCAACTAAAGCCATTTCAATACAGATTAGTGTCATTTCAAAGCAACCTAAATTACATGAACACTACTCTAACTCTGCAATCACCTAAGGCTTTAAAGCAGCATAATGAACTTCTTCAAAATTTTGTCTTTTGTTGATTGGAATGAATTAATTTTCCTGAATGTCCATATGTAGAAAAGCCTTGGAAATGTAGGTTTGTCTCAAACATTTGAAGTTAAATCTGGTATGCTTTGTAAAAGGACTGGATCCATCTCATTACTGACAGTGAATGCTGGTTTTCAGCAGCTTGTGACACTATTGAAACTAATGGACTATCACTGGCATAAAATAAAAGCTTTTCTGTGGCTGGTTGAATCCTCTGCTGAGTTCAGTAGGCAAAATATTACATCTTAATATGTAATGCAGAAATAGAGAATGAAGTGTGTGTATGTATTGAGTATGTGGAAAACCCGCCTTTCCTTCTTCTACCACTTCATGCTATGGATTCCTCTGATGGGCACTGAAGCACTTCTCACTGTCTGGCTCTGATCTGCACCTCCTTCCCTCAGCTCAGAACAGGAATCCCCCCACTGCTCTGCAGGGACACATGTGAGGGGTTCACACTCTATGGTAGCAAAGGCCATATGGGTATCTAAGAAGGTGACCTGGAAGGACCAAAGTCATCCCTTTGCCTACATGGTAAAACCTGCAAGACCCGTGGAAACAATTCAAGGTAGACTTTCTGCACTGTGTAGTCACAGACAAGGCTATAAACACATCAGTGTATCTTTCTGTAGTTCAGAGGGAAAACTTCCCCATGTATATGTGTTACTCATTTCCTCTTCCTTTTTATTAGCTGTGTGTTGGCATGCAGGCAGCAAAAGAAAAACCCGATTTCCTTCCTGTTATACACTTGTGGAATTGTCTCCAAAGTGCAAAACAATAATTAGGATGCAGGGGCACAGTTAAAAGCACTCAGGATCAAGATATTCACAATGAAGTTATTGAAACAGGAGAAACAATCTTGCAAGCACCATTCTTGAGTAAAAACTGCAAGATCTGAATTCTAGGCTAACAAAAACAAGGCTATTGTAAACACACAGGCGATCCCCTTCATAAAGCTTTTTCTGTTTTTCTTTTAAAGGATCTTTTTCAGGGTTAAAAAAAAGGCAACACATTTGTTCGCTTTTCAAACACAAATAACAGGTCTGTTTTGGCAGCATGGTGTCACTTCACAGTATTCACAGTACTAGTGTAGGAATGGTCATAATATTACTGCAAGGAATGTCTATATTTTAATACTCCTATGAAAGACAAAGGTCTCCCCTGGCTGCTGAGTTACAAATAATTTTCAGATGTAGCTACCTAGGATAATGGAAGTCTGATATATTTTCTTTCTAGTCTTGACTAAGCATGAGGCATGATATGTATCATTCCTCCTTTCAAAAGGAATATTAAATGGATGTTCATGTTTCCTCTAATTACAAAGCTGCAACAGAACTTTGTACTTAGATGGCTTGGAGACAGAGCCAATATAAGGGGAAACAACCTTTGCTGTGATATGAGATTGTGAAATTGCCAGGGTACAGAAAACTCACACCTTTTTTCCTCTGTGCATACATGCAAACAAAACAAAAATGCAAAGGGTAAAAAAAAAAAAAAAAAAAAAAGAGCAGAAGGAAAAATTCAAAAGACACAATGCACTTTGCTGAGTGAACTCAGCTACAAAGTAATTTTCCCTTACCTTTCTTTTACACAGCAAAGCCACATCAATACGTTGTGGAATGAATTCTGTGTTAAGTACAGCGGCCAAGCAGAGCTGGCCTGCCATGGGTTTCCCATTTACTGCAAACAACATTGAACTCTGCACAGATCTCGTGCAGAGTTCCTTTTGTGTGAGAAAGGAAGTGGGTAGACACACTTTACAATTTCTCTCACTTCCAGGAAAAAGCTATTTTCCATAACTTCTGAGAGGCTTCTCACACCATCAGTTTCAAGGAATCAGAACAATTTAGTGTGTTGTCTGCAAAAGTCCCTTCAGAATTCATGTGCAGATTTGAATTTGTGTTTTAATTCTGTTAATGAATTTTAAATTATATTAAACTCTTCTGAGCTGATATACTTGTAGATAAAGCTGTTGGGCTTTGTAAATACTGCAGCACAGCTTGGTTTGATTCCAGGTGAGAGCATAACTCCATTCTGCTCCCATGCACCCACCTCTATTAGAAAACACACCAAACTTGACTATCTCTCCTCTGTTCCCACAGTGATTGGGGTTTTTTAACTAACTGGTTTGCAATATTATTATAGCAATGTATACCTTGGCCAACAGAATATACTTTGCTTCAGTTGCTTTCATGTAAGTATTTTTCTATATACTAACACTATCATGTTTAAAACCATGGTTACATTTTCTTCCTAAATCTTTTAATACCAACTCTGAATAACGACAGCTAAAAAAAGTTCAATTTTACAGCTAATTGTAAATGATCTACTGAAAGAGAATTAAATATGTTCAGGACTTACACTGATTAGTAGCATTAAACACAATTATTTCCTGGCAACAATACTTAACTTAGGACTGAGAGAGTTCTACGAAAAATTTATGAGTAGTCACATTAGGATTTAAAGGCATGCTTGGATATGGAGCATAGGTTACCTGTGAATATAAAATACAACTCCTAAAAAACAAACAGTTTGGGAAGGGTAGGAGGTCCCAGTGAAAGGGATTGGGACTTTTTCTATGACCTTATGAGCAAGGAAGTTTAGGCTTATAACAAAGGAGTCACGAAGAAGTGCAATGTTAAACTTTCAGATCACCAACATCTCATGCACTCTCCTTTTGAAATAAGTTTCTCTGAAATATATACCAAACTAAAATACGAGACCTAGGTAAGCAGTTTAGCTCCTGATAAGCACAGGAGTCATGGCTGTATTTCAGCAAATAAGCAGTCCATTCTGTAATTTCTATAATGTCCATGTCTGTGGTGTTCTTAGTACTAGGAAAACAAACTGAAACCTTCATCAATGCTGCATGCAAAGGTTGTTCTCATTAATCCATACAGCAAAAATTGCCATCACTACCTTTAACTACACTTCTGTACTTCGATAACTCCAAGAATGTGTTTCTGGTCAGAAGTACTGACCCCTTTAAGTAAATCAGCTCAAATTGTTTTGGCATGGTACATGTGGTTTCCTATAAGCCTATGCAGGAGAGTAGAAGAAGGTTTGGCACCTGAAGACTCCCCTAATTTGCCTTTCATAGGGATTTGCCCTGAAAATTGTGATTCTGTAGTGGTTCTTCAAACTTCAGGAGATATGAACATCTGTCTGTACCTCCCTTTCCTACTGAAGAATCACAGATGGATGAATGTTACCTTTCATACATCTCTGGGGAAATCTGTCCGTGCATCACCTGCTGTTACTCTGTGCCACGGGCTCTGCCTGTCACACTGACTGCCTAAGGAATAGGAACTAATCCTTCAGCTCTGTCTTTGTTTCCAGTTACAGAATGAATCTGACTGAGACTCAGGAGCTCTTGTGATGCAAAAATATTGATTGATTATATTGCTTACCACTGACACAGAGTGCTGCAGCAATAAACTTGCTTATAGAAACTAAGACTTAAAGATCTGTTCTGTGCTTTGTACTGCAGGGATTTTTAAATTTTTCTTTATAAAACAGTGCATGAACTATTTAATGCATTGTTTTGATTCCTCAGTTGATCTTATTACAACCCAACTAGTAAATACAAAGGCAAAAGGGAGGTTTAGATAAACATTTTTACAGATTTTTTTAATAAGTGTATAAAAATTTTCTTATGGATTTCTGTGCAACATCTCACCTGTAAAATCTAGTATCACAGAAAGCAAAACCAAAAAATTATTAAATGCATGAAATCTGTAAGTCATATGCAGAAGAATACTTTCCTCTAGTGTTTCTATAGGACATTCTGGTGCTTTATGAAGCTGGTATAGGTCAGTATTTTCATCAGCTAAAAAACTAAAAGTCAGAAACTGAATAGATAGAGGGCAGAAACACAATTACACCTACAAATGGGTTCTTTACTCTGAAAATGAGATTCTGTTGCTTTTTCTTTATTCCACCATAATGAAATAGTCCTCCAGTACAGAGATTTTTACAGTGTCTACACAGCAATTGTTGTAATGGCAACTGTCATAACAGTCAGAGTATATTCCATGCTCACTGAGGGACCTATAAAACCCACCAGAAACAGCCAGCATATTTCAGCTTTCCTAACAGCAGCCAGCACTGAAATATAATAAAATTACCTTGACTGGAGTGTCATGAGTCACTGAAGGTTGGTTATAAATTCTGAATCCAGCCCATATGGGGAGGCAGATATATGGTACACTTAGGAAAAAAGCAGGAAACACTTTTGTTCCATATTTGCCTGTTAAAGAATTATTATAAGATTTAAAAAATATCCTATATAATATCAAATCTGAAGCTGCTATAGTAATGTAAACACAAAACATTAGAAATCACTGTTAAAGAAACACACAAGTCCTGTTCAAAATCACATGCTTGTTACGGGTAGAGTCACAGGTCATGAAAAGCTCATTTGACAGGAAGCCATTTCAGAAATAAGAGGGTTTTTGGGGGAGATAGGAAATCACCTGTTGCTCTGCACTAGGTAATCCTATAGGATGGGATAGCTTTGAAATCTCTCAATGGAACCTGCTTTAAATAGAGGCATCCTTCTTTTCAAAATGGACATAAAAAGGTGTATCCATTTTGCAAGGTCTGATTTTGCAGTTGTTTTCCAAAGTCCTGATTTCTTCTACAGGCCTGTACTGAGGGCAAAACATTCAGAGAGCTATCCTCAGCCCAGGGAAATCAGGGAAATCCGTGTCTTTTACACTGGCTGCTCTCTGTGTCAGGAAGGAAGGCAGGGGGAATGCTCCTGAGAGCAAGTTTCTTGGCCTTCCCTAGATGGAAGACGAAGGGATACTGTCACACCGAATCTGTTCCTCATTCTATGGAGCGTGTGCCTCCACAAAGGAGGGAAACGGGCTGGCTCCAGCCTGCACCATGAATATTCCTCCTCTGCCACAAAAAGCAGGGCCAGAGAGAGCTTTCCTAAAGCTGAGTACAGCATTCAGATACATCAACATTCTTCTCAGTTGACCATTTGTCAACTTTGCATCAGTTTAAGCTTAGCTAAACAGGAAATCTCTTACTGAGGAGGGCTGCACCCTTAAAGGATCACCTGTCAGTAATCATGAGGTAAATATTTTTATTACAGTCCTCACCTCTAGCAGCACAACTATGCACTGATTTACCTTAGAAATCTAGGAATGTTAAGTTCTGTTTGAAAACAGAATAACTTCCAGATTTTACTTTTAAAGGTGATTTGGATGCCTCTTGTGAGCTGCTGGAAAGTCAAACTGTTAAGTAAATTTGAAATCTTACACAAAATAAGATTTAATTTTTTATTATACTAAGAGGCACTTATTGTCTCATTACTTAAAATTAGTTTAGATGAAAGCCTTACAGGTATAACAAAATACAATACTTTTTTTTTCCCCCTTGAGAGCGATATAAATTAAAAGGGTTTTTTTTCTTCCCTGGTCTCCATCTTCCCTTCCCTCATATTTAAATTTCAAAATATCATACATCTCTCTACTGATATTCCTAAAATTCCTCTTTCACATTATTACAGAAATGAACCAAGACTGCAGTAAAATATAGATAGCCTAATGCTGAATTTAGAAAATGTTTCACAGGAAAAGAGTTAGTCATACAAATGACTTCCTTACCCACAATATTTCCAGGCATAAAGACAATGATGCTCATGATAATGGAACCCAGCCAGTAGAGACCGATGGTTCTATAGCTTTGTCTGTTTAAGACAAAAAATAGCATAATTATTGCACCATTTCTAAAAATCCCCTACCCCAATTATTATACTTATTGCCGTGGTTGTATTTTAGTAAGGAAAGGTTTTAAAATCTGTACCACAAGTCAACAGTGGATTCTTGCCTCTGAGAGGGGGATATGGAGAAATCCAATATTCATTTGTGAGAAGATTAAAGGTTATCACATGAACAGTACATACAGGCTTTGGGCATACTCAGTTGTTTGCTGTCATGTTTCACTCCTCTGAAGGCTGACTGCATGAGTTTGCACATCACAAGTTGTACAAGACTATAAAAGAATCAGTAATTAATTTCATACTGTTAATGCTTCTATTACCAGCAGGTACATTAGCCTCTGGAACTGAAGTGCTTATTTTCTCAAACTCTTTATTCAACTGCAAGATACATAAGAACCTCTAGAAATAACCATTTTCTCTTAAACTTCATGGCACTCTCTAACATGGATGAGAGATCATAATTGTGCTAAGCAATGCATTATTCCTATCATAAATTTCTTATTTGAAAAACAGATTGCTTTTCTCACAGGTGCTTTTAATGCACATCATCTTTAAGCTTTTACCTAACACAAAGCATGCAGATGTGCTACTCTCTGCCGCAGAGTGAAGACAGGCTACATCTCCATGCATTTGCTGGGCTTAGTCAGCTGAGAGAAAGGGTAATTTGGCGTGGGTACAGGTCCTGAAAGTAATGAAATCTTAACAGCCTCACTTCAGCCTAAGACATGGAACTGCTCTGAAAGAAGAACCTAAACACTGCATAGAAAAGAAAGCCCTCTGTAAGTTATACGAGAAGGGGAGCAAAGTAAACAGGACACAAATCTAGCTGACTTACTCCCATGCAATAGCTGCCACCATCAACAGGTACATCAGATAGTGAGCAGAGCCATCCCAGTAGCAGATCACGTGGCCATACGCAGTGTTCAGATATGGCTCACCCTAGGGAACATGTATTTTAAAAAAGATACAGTGATTAGAGAAAGAATAACAAATATAATAAAGAACAGCAAGAAACAAGTTCAGAAAAGTAACTGTGTTCTTTCAATCCAGCAGTAGAGTTTTTGACTGACAATACACGTTCCCAAGCAGAGACCTGATTCAGGCAGGATCAGCTATAATTAAATGAGTCCTAGAGCTGCAAATTAGGGTGCAAGATGTGAGAGGAAATTCCTATGTGTGACTGGCAGGGTTATTCTGCTAATCTATGGAAAAATCACTTTTCCATTCTTTAGTGATAAAAGCTGCAAAATAAAGACACATTTAGCATGGAACAAATAAGGATAATATACTTAGCAACCTAGAGATCTACAACAATATTGAATATATCGATGACAATGTATAACCTTGTATGGTCCAACTCATTTCATGCTTAAGTTCATGGAATCTTTTCAATGACTTCAGTGACTTTCAGATCAAGCTCTTACTGAGCTATTTTTGGTGGATGTTGATATTCAGCAGCCAACAGATTCTGCTGACTAGGGATCCGGCATCATCATTTTTTAACTCTACTTTAATTCCTTTTAGTAAAGTGATTAGGCAAAAACAAAGGAGCAATTTTGCTTTCTTCTTGGTAACTCATTTAGGTGCTGCCATACTCCACTCCTGGGTTATGTCTATGGCTTTCTGCAAACATGTGCAGTCCATCCACTTCTCAGAAGTTAATACAGACCAGTGTTACTTTAACTACGTGAAATAATGTTGGAGTCTGAAAGGTGCATTATTTATCCCAAATGAGTCAGTGATTTCAAGTCAGTGAAGGTTTTGTCCATAACCGTAACAAAAAATCCAAGACCCTTTTGCATGTGTAAGTGGCTATTTTTCTGTGATAAATACTGCACAAAGTTATTTATAGTGAAGATTTTATTTACATTTGTAAGCCAAACTATTATTTACCTCTCTCAAGTAATGAGTCATGAATCCATCAATAATTCCATCCTGTTCCAGTCCAATTATTAGATTCACCACACTGGTAAAGGCAAATACAGCATAAACTGTAATAAGATAAAGGAAAAAAAATATAAATTACTATGGACTCGGAATCCCACAGTTGCTTCAGAGTCTGATAAGTGCAGTCAGACAGAGCTCTATTGAACTAGATTCATCTACTTTGAGGTCACAGATATTTAACACAGAATATGACTTTCCCACAAAGCTCAGTACTTTTTAATTAGTGGTTAGTCAACACAGTTCTTAGGAAGCTTTTCTGAGGAATGTGAAACTGCAGAGCTGTAGGCACAGCCTCCATCTAAAGTCAGTGTCTGCAGAAAGGACTATATTGCCTTTTAAAAATCCTGGTCACATGAAGTACAGAGCCTTGACTGTAGTCACCACTTGGAGAGGGGAAAGGACAACAAAAAGGAGGTGGAGAGGGAATTAACATTTTCGCAGGTGAGCAAGGCAAATGCAGTCTGCAGTAGACCTCACTGGCAAGTTACCCAGTCACTCCTTTGGGACAGGAGTTTCAACTTCATCATTACCAGGACATACCATAAAATAGTGGGTCTTTTGGTGGTTTTCTTTTGACAAGAACACGAGCCAACAGAGCAATAAGAACCAGAATCAGCAATCCAACTGCGATGATTACCCAGGAACTGCAATGGTATTAAAAGAAAAAAAAAAAAAGTTTAAAAGAAAGACAAAGACAGAATTTTGCTTCTTCACCTTTTCTTACCAGCTATCCTCAAACACACATTCTCTTAAAGTAACCTTTAATACTTCAAAAGGCAGATTTTAAAGTCCACTGCATAGTCCATCATAGTTCTGCAGAATTTATGTGCCTCTATTTTCACATGTGATTGGCTAAAAAAAGAAAATACAAAAATAGCTAGATAAACAAAATATCCAGGAGTCTAAATTTGTCAGACTAAAATCAGTTTTCATACTGGTATCTGCAAAAATAAACAAAAATCATGGGAAAATTAAAGGCCAATGAGAGGTGAAGATCAAACCCACAGAGATTTCGAGGCCAAAAAGGATCATTGGGGTCATTTTGTCCAACCTCAGCAATAAATTATCTACCCAGGAAATGACATATTCAAAAATAAAATACATCAGTCCCGTGGAATAGGAGTAGCAGTGTGGAGCACCTATGATGGATCTAGGTTCAATGCTGGATGTGCTAACAGAGGTCTTGCTGGCCCTACAAGGCAGTACCACTTGAGGGGGTTCAGAAATCAATGCAGGTGGGCTTTTCCCTGCAGATGGAGCTATAATGTTAATGCGTGTAAAGTGGTGGCAGTGGAAAGCACAAAAAAACTTTGGAACAAAGCAAATTTGCCTCCAAACGCAAGCTAGGAAAATCAGTTTAAAATTCTTTTATAGCTCTAAGTGTGTAAATCACATTTTGTCCTCTAAGACTGTCCTCTTGTGCTTGTGTACAGAAAAAAATGCAGGGGAAAATTAGGCAAAGTACAGAAGCATGAGCTAAAAATACTCTGTGTGGAGAAAAAAAACTGCGTACAAACAAATTATATGACACTTTCAGCCTTAGTGAACCTTGACTTAAAATTATTGCAAAAAATTTGCGAGACCAAATATTTCAGAATATATACACACATACTTTCTGAGTCAGGATGAGCAGTACTAGCTTGTTGATTTATTTCATGGTTTGAATCTTCTGATAGTCTGTTTTCCCAGTGATGAATTTCTTCATACCCTTACAGCTGTTAATATCGCAGTGACTTTTCACTGCAGTCTGTCATTTTGAAATAAATATTGGCAATGAATCAAGTAAGTCAGCATGTGTTATTCTACATTACTCTAGCAATGAGAAACCAAAAATTCAGTTATCAGCCAGAAGGAGGAAAATGAGGAAGGAACAGATGTAGCAAAGCCTTACAAACATGAAGCAAATATTTGTGCGGTAGTTGCAAAACACCCCAGGCTGTGAGACCACAAAATACCACACAGACTTTTAAGTGAAGTGTTTTTTGCATCAGGAAAGGCTTTTCTTTTCGAGACCTGCCGTTTATGCTGGGATCGTGTGTTTTGGCCGAGCGAGGGCACACGGTCATTATTAGTTAAACTCGCAGGCTCAGGGGGGTGCCTGCAGGAAGCCGGCGGGAGCTCTTCGAGGCTGGCGAGTTCTTCCACTCGCTTCTAACCAGAACTGGATTTTGTTCGTGAACGCCCGGACAGGGAGCCGGAGAGAGGCCGGGGACAGCCCCCGGTGCCGTCCGGGCTGCTCCGTGCCCCCGGCGGTACCGCCAGCCCGGGGCGCGCTCCAGGTGATGGGCACGGGCAGCGGGGAGGGCCCGGGGCTGAGCGGCCAGGCTGGGCTCCCCCGCTGCATCCCAGAGGACGCGGGCAGGACGCGGGGGGTCCGCTCCGGTGCCCGCTCCGCCGCCCGCCCCGTCCCGCTCAGCGCCGCGCCGCCGGTGAAACACCCGCGGGGCACCCCCCGCGCCGCCGGTGAAACACCCGCGGGGCACCCCCCGCGCCGCCCCCGCCTCACCTGCCCGTGGCCGCCACGCAGTTGAAGAGGTAGGTGACGGGGATGGCGGTGAGCGAGAGCACGAACACGCCGGTGGCCGCCGAGGCGCTCATCCCTGCGCCGGCCCCAGGCACCGCCTCGCCCCGGACCCGCACGCCCCGCGGCCCCGGCCCGCAGCCCGCCCCATCGTCGCCGCCGCCGCCGCCGCCCCCCGCTAAAGCCGCCTCCGAAACCGGAGCCGCCCAGGGCCGCTCCCCTCGCCCCTGCCCCGACGGGCGATGCCGCCCGCGGGTCCGTGACAGCCGAGCGGAGCGTCGCGGAGGAGCCGCCGCGGGTTAGCTGCGGGTGGCGACACCGCCAGGTACCGGGGCGGCCGCGGGGCCCGCGGGAGCGATCCGGGCTACTGAGAGGTGGTAGATCGGGAGAAGGTCCCTTGGTCTGACTAGTGCGGGGTCTCCCCGAGAAACCCGCAAAAAAAAAAAATTATGCGTCTCTTTTGCATCAGAGTTTAACTGGGTTAATAAGGACAAGGACATTAGCGGATTTAAAATGTCGGGGAAAAAATATTTGAACTCACCTTTTCCGTTTTAAATGTAAAAAAAAAAAAAAATTGCAAAAGTTAGGCATGTGTTTGACCTTATCCATCAGCTTTTTTTTTTTCCCCCCTGGCTTCGAACTTTGTTTATATATGGGTATCAACACTGAAGTGTCAGTGGTGGAATGAACCTCGCGTGCAAGGTAAACAGAAATGAAAGCCGCTGTTCCTAGAAGTTACTGAGCATTTAATTCCAGGACACCGACAAGTGAGAATGATCATCCTGTATTGCCTGGAGAAAACAGCAAATGCATTTCTAGCATGCCAGGAAAGCTCTTTCTGGAAGAATTAATGCCGTTGTAAAAGCACCCCTCTTCAATAACGGGCACTATTCCGATTCCCTCGTGTTGAAATGACACAAAGGAGGACTGTTAAGGTAGCTAAGGAAACAGGGCACCTGCCTGTCAGGAAGAGGCTGAAGGGCTTGGCATACGAGCGCTCTCTGTAAATACTTGAGGAGTTAACACCAGCGAGAGGAAAGGACTCTTTAATTTGAAGGATGAAGCTGTGAAGAAACTTTCACTAGTTGTCAGAAACAGCTATGAGCGACAAAGGATCTTCTAAGTCTTTTACAGTAAATTTGGTAAGTTTAAGCAGTAGACTAATTGATATAATACCTTTCACAGAAAGGAACTTGGTGACCCAGATTATTTCTATGTCCTATATACAAACAAATTCTTGCATAGTTATTTCAAGTGAGAAAGGTCTAGAATCTGGCCATAGGTTTACAAACGGGTTAAACCATGCTCAATCAAACTATCTGGTAAAAACATGATGCAACTCCTAAAAGTAATTTAGTCCACCCAAGTGTCAAAATTGCCATTGGATGAGTCAGGGCTAAATTTACCACCTCCAAATGCCTACCTTTCAATGCACAGTCGGTTTACTTCTCAAGCTTTCAAATGTATAGGCTGCTTATTTGTATGCAGCTGCCACAGTGCAGTCTCAAGATTCATGTCTCAAGCTTCCCTTCTCAGTTCCTGTGTTTGTAAAGTCAAACAACCATACAGTAAACTTCTCCCTTACCCCTCTGACAGCATATTCCAGCTCTGATTTGCACCCGACTTGTTCATCAAGTCCTATTTCAGCTTCTGAGTAGAAAATGTCAAGGCATATCTTGTGGTGATCACATAGCAACTCAACTGTACAGGTGCATTGTTTGAGTCTATTGTGTTGAGATCTATCAACTTTTGATTAGAAAAGTAATTATGACCATCTGGTAGCAGAAAAGACTCCTGAAATGAGATGTTTGAAGTGTTTATTTTTTTTAATGGCATGTTTTTCCCTTTCATTTTCATCTCTCACCCTGTGAAAGAAGAACCAGTGAGCCTTCCAGCGTGTTCATTCCTTTCCATGTCCTGACAGAGGAGGCCCCCAAGTCCACCCATGATAGTGCTGAACATGTGGATTCTGGTATGCCACACTTTCCATATCAGAAATCTTTTTCTTCTAGTAGCTACAGATCCTTCTAACTCTGGTCTTCCTTCTCTGTGCCAAAATATCATGGGTTCTATTTCAGGCTTTAGGAAGAAAATAAAATCCCCAGCATTCTTGTTGACTTTATTTTTACATTAGAAATAAATTCTAGAGAAAAAGTAAAACTTGCTCGGTTAGCACAGTCTGAAACCACTGATCAACTTCGCCAATGTCAAGTAGTTCAAAATTGGGCTTAAGTCAGAAATTAAATCAACCAGCAAACAATCTTAGTGATTGAACAACACCCTCACTTGAAAACCAGAAGTCCTCAAAAACTAACACATGCATTTCTTGACAACTTTAAGTGTTCTTGTGGGGGAGGAAGGGGAAAGAAGAACTTCAACTTCAACTGCTTGTAACACCACCCTCTACTCACATGTACCAGAACAGTGATGTAAAAATGAAGGTAGGAATAGGGTGTCTCTAACAACATAATTACTAATCAAAGTGTTATAACAGAGCACTGTTGATAAGCTGCTGTCACCAGAATAAGTGTAACCTCTCAGCTTCCTGTCACATAATTATGTTCATTTCTTGATGTTGCAAAACCTTTTT
>JAWWEU010000017.1:10100181-10137966 GCA_035583155.1 Acropternis orthonyx
AGGCTCATCCCGGGGCACATCCCGGGTCAGGCCGGGCGGCGGCTCCGGCCGGGCCTGCGCGGGCAGCGGCGCGTGCGCGGCGCAGGGCGGGGCGGCGCTGACGCCGGGGCGGCGCTGACGGAGCGCCCGGCGCGGCCCGGCCCGGCGCGGCCCCGAGGGCGGCGATGGCGGCCGCGGGTGGCGGCCCCGGGGCGCCCCTGGAGACGCCCCCCCCCGCCACCGCCGCTGTCGCCGCCGAGGCCGGCGCGGTGCTGCACCGGGAGCCGCTGTACAACTGGCAGGCCACCAAGGGCTCGCTGCGGGAGCGCTTCGCCTTCCTCTTCTCCAACGAGCTGCTCAGCGACGTGCACTTCGTGGTGGGCAAGGGCGGCCCCCGCGGCGGGGCGGCGCCCCCCGGGCCCGGCCAGCAGCGCATCCCCGCCCACCGCTTCGTGCTGGCGGCCGGCAGCGCCGTCTTCGACGCGATGTTCAACGGAGGCATGGCCACCACCTCTGCCGAGATCGAGCTGCCCGACGTGGAGCCCGCCGCCTTCCTGGCGCTCCTCAGGTCAGAGGGGGGGCTCTGCCCGGCCCCGCTCGGGCATTCCCTCTGCCCGCGGCCTCTCCCTGCCCCGGTGCCCGTCCCGGGACGGAGATGCCGGGGCGCCGCGGAACCACCTTGCGGGCTGGCACGCAAGGTCACACCGCGCCCGCCAGCGTGGTTTGGTTCCTTCTTGTTCTTCCCTTCCCCTGCAGCCTTTTCCCGAGAGAAGTGGCCTAATTCTATGGCAGCTAAGCGTCCGTTTAGGGAAACACTTGGTGGGTGTCCGGTTGGGCTTTTGGGTTCTGTGTTTTGGTTTTTAAAGTAAAATGATGGAAATTAGTGGGTACCCTTAGTCTTGCAACTATCCATCCATCATCTAATAACAGCTAAGAAGGGACAGAGGCTGTTCTACCAGGCTTTTATAATTTCACTTGATACTTACACTGAAATCTTACTCATTTTACTGTTCACTTTTCTTTGTCAGAGATGGCAATACATTGTTATATCTTTTTGCCATAGTAACAGCCGTTGTAATCACACTTATTTCAGTTACTCCTTGGTGGAGAGGGAACATGCAGCAGAAGGCAGTAACTAGCTGATTTTAACCCACAAACCACCCAAGTGTGAGACCATGAGTGCAGTGATGGCAAAAAGTATGTAAAATGGGTTGGTGATTTCTAATTTTGGCAGAATAGGATCTGGTACTTCTCATGTTCACAAATCATGAGTTTATCTACCATCTCCTTTCACTCAGTGTAGTGGTACATAATATTTATGGTGTTCATAGGAAAAATTACTGATAGCTTATTTGTGCCTTAGGCTGTGGTGTGCTAATATGACTAAACTGCTTAACCTGAAGGTTTTTATCAAAGAAACCATTCTTCTAGGCAAATATATTAAACAGTTCTCTGTAGTGACCATCTGGGAAACAAGTAATATTATGGCCTGGAAATAAATGTGTAGCATCTCAAAACTTGCTGTAATGGGAAAAACCTCCAGAGCCTTGGCAACTTTCTTTTTGTTTTGAGGCCTAGCAGATAAGAACAATGAGAAGAGTCATCTAGTCCTTTTGGTAATCGTGGACATGGGAGTTGAAGCAACTGATTTAAATAAAACCCAACAAACCCCTGTGCAGCAGCAATGGCTCTCTGTTGTCATTGGAAAATGAACTGTATTGTGTGGATTTTTAGCAAAGACTCAGCAGCGAGGTGAAGGGTTTGTGCAGAGGAGTGACAAGATAGTGGGAAGTGTCTTTCAAGCAAATTGGTTTCAAAGGTTAAAAGTAAATGACACAAAGAGTCATTAAAAGCACACATAGCTGTGTTTATATATACCTGTGGAAAAAACACTGGACAGTGAAAAGTAAATCTAATGAGTAGTTTGTCTGGATATAAATAGAAACACAGAAACAGGAGATTTCTAAGTAAAGATAAGAAGGATGGTATTTGAAAACTGTAGAAGTGCATGAAGAGATGTTGTTAGAGGCAAACAAAAGCACTCTTGTGTTGGTAGAGCTGCCAGTACTGATGACCAGGAGACTTACGTCAGTAAACTCATTATGCTTGTATCTTGTCTAACTATCACCAGACTGGTGAATTACTGAAACATCTCAGGTTTGATGTCTGTGACAGCTCTTTAGGAGGTTCTTCCAAGTTATGTATATATATTTTTTTTAGCTTATATTGAAATAAATACACATTGCAACACCTTGTTAAAGACATGCCTGAGGAGAACTTTAGTACACACCAGTACTGGACTTCTTCCATGCTCATGAACATTGTTTCTAAAGTGTACCAACTGTAAGACAACCTGGATTTTTTTTCCCCAGGTGTTGACTGAAAGAGGCAAGAATGATACCTTGTACTGCTGGCCTCTTTTATCTATCATTAGTAAATTTGTCCCATAATAATGGTTACCTTTTATAGGACATTTCTTTAATGTTTGTAAAGACCAATTTGAGATGTGCTGCCTAGAAATTAAGTCAAGATCTTTGAATACACATAGCAGGTGAAGGAAACTTTAAAGTAATGCAAAACTTTTTAGGGATAATTTACTATTTATTTAATGTTCCACAGCTCATTTCCATGTTATTTATTCATGTAGTTTGTTAGGTCCTGTCTGTAGTTGATGTGTTTCATAAAGATCTACTGACAAGTAGTGATACTTGTAAATTAAAGGAAAAGTAGTTTGACAGATAAATCCTTAAGAGCTGAAATAATATCAAAGTCACAGTTTGAATCTGTTTCCCCAGTGAAACAGCTTTTTTTTTGGTATGTTTCTAACTACAAATTGAATAGCAATGATCAAGAAAATTAAAGTTGTCTCAGTAGGATTTTGCTTTAGGGTTTCATTTTGTTGTTTTTAATAAGATTATTTTTAAATTTCATTCACATTTTCCAGTAAATTAACTTGTCCTTTGATCATAGTCTAAAGGAAAGTGATGACATGGCACAAATTAGCAGTCTGTCTTCTAAATGTCTTTGTAGAGGACTTTGGCAATCAGTAAATAGAGGAGTAATCATGACTAACTGGAAAAAAAGATTCCTGTGTGCTTTTATAATGGTGAAAACATTTCAGCTGTTGGGAGGATGCTCAGACTAGGGGAGAAGGAAGTGCCAACCTGAGAGTAAAGAAAAGTAGCATAAAATGTATGAGAGGCTGATGTAAAGTTAATGATCAAGTGGTCACTTGAAAAAATTGTTTGTTCTGATCACTAAAAGTGTTCTTTCACTCTGCACATACAAACCCCCACTTCCCCATCCCCTTGTCCTGGATGACAATAAGGTTAGTATCTAAAGAGCAGGTTGTTTCTGTAAGTCTCTGGAAGGGAAGAAGAGGAGGGAAGAATAAATGCTCTTGAGTCCCACTGGGTTAAGTGGAGGAGGAACAGTGCTATAAACACAAAGGTGTGCTAGTTCAGGCGTGCCGCAAGTGGGAGAGTTAACACAGAGACGGAGCTCTTGGCACGGATGAGCAGAGGGATTTTCAGAGGGAAGACACACCTAGAACTGCACCCTGATTATTTAGAAGGTATAGCAGAAAGTGAAACACGAACCAGAAAAGCTCCTCTGGTGTGTCACTTTGGCTTCAGACTGGACTCACTTAAGCAGTAAAATCAAAATCATGTTCCAAAACCCACATGGGATTTTTTTTTTTTTTATTAGGTGAAATTTATACTGTAGCATAGCTTTATACTATTACATGGCAATATTGTTGTCTTGGTTTTGTTGGGTTTTGGTTTGGTTTTTTTTAACAGCCTGTTAATATTCCACTCTTACATGACTCCAAGCTCCTATAAAGTCATACAAGGAAGCTTAAGGCATTTTAAACAGGTTTTTTTAAAATCTTAAATCAAAAAACTAAATTCACTGTTCTAGTGCTTTTATGAACAACTTGTCAAATTGGTATGCAAAACTGTACCTATGAGATCTCAGTTTCTTAGAAGTAAATTTGTCAGCAATTATGACTAGCAAGTCAGCCCATCATTTTCATCAACAGGTAATAAATAGTTCATAGCTTTCATGATTTGGTTCTGAATGAACCATATGAAACATTAACTTTAAAAAAAGTTAGCAGTGAATTAATTTCATTCTTCCCAAAAGCTGTTTGATGTAAATCCAGTTTAAAAAAAATTATTTAGAGCATCATTCACATCTCCAGAGTGATGTACGAGCTGGCTGCTTGAGTAGACTGGAGTAATGGTAAATATGTACCTGTATTGTGGCAGCAAATATAATGTTGAACACCATATTTAGTTATATGTTAGCAACTACCAAGGATTAGAGTTGTCTTGGAATATAAGAAATACAAACAGTGACGAATTTTAGTTTAAACTTTAATTGTAGGTTGAAATTACCTAGATCTCTCTATGTTGCAAGCAAGTTTAACAGGTCTGTTACTTTCACAAGTTTCTGTTGTTGAATACAAACTACTTATTGTTACATTTAAAAATCCTTCTAAATACGCCTTCTGTCTCTGTGTGCCATTCATTTCTGGGAGGTTCTGAACAACAAATACTAAGCAATACAAAAGGAAAGACTTGGTCATCATTCTGAAATTTGTGCATTTGCTAATGCGCCCTGCTTTATTATATTTAATCACCTATGTGTTGGGGACAAATGTATTTTTGTAAATCACAGACTATTCCTGATTGTTATCTGAAAAGCTGAGGACGTAGTGCTAAAATTATCTTAAATGTCGCCTATAGGAAAAGTTATTTTTAAAAAGTCATATTTTCCATACAGGACCTTAAAATAGATCTTATCTTGTCCAGTATCAAGTAAGAACTGCTCAGGAAACAGGGGGTTTTTTTCCTGGTATTGGTGCAGACTTGGTTGACAGCTTATGCTAAAATCATAACCAATCCTCTAGCCTCAAGCAGTGGAGACAAGCCAGAGAGTTTTGCTATGGCCGGAATAGAATAGTCAAGGTCATCTGCTCTGCTCTCCTCTGAACATTAGAGTGGTAACTTTGACATAGGATGTTCTCACAGTGTAAGTCCTTGACACTATTCCCTTCAGAGAGGGGAAGCCAGTGTGCACTGTCAGTAAATTAGTCCAGTAATACAGCCATAAGAGGCCTGTGCATTGATATTTAGAAATGCATCTCTTCCTAGGGAATCGAGAGAGCATGCATTCGTGTGTTAAGTAATTCTGCAGCTCAGCTGTTGTTTACAGTTGGGTAGCTATGTATAACTAGTACAGCCAGATCAGTCTTAGGGAGTAATACATATTTAAAACAAATGCATGCCATTAGGTTAACATAATAGTCTTCCTTCAACTCTTTAACTTACCGTCTTTATGTGTGAAAATGCTGCATGGCCAACTTTTGCATGTTCACAGTGCAAATCTTTGGCCTGTTTCCTAAATGCAAAGACACTGTTGTGTTTGACTGCCCCTGTCAAGATACATCTTTATGATCTGTATTTGTGTGTTGATTTATAGGTTTCTTTATTCAGATGAGGTTCAAATTGGTCCAGAAACAGTGATGACTACTTTATACACTGCTAAAAAGTATGCAGTGCCAGCACTGGAAGCACATTGTGTGGATTTTCTAACAAAGCATCTCCGAGCAGACAATGCCTTTATGCTGCTTACTCAAGTAAGTAAATTTAAGCTTGGTTTTGATTTACTAGGAAAATCAGTATGTGGATGCAAATTACTAATTCTCTTTAAATGTAAACTCCTTTGAAAATTTAAGTGCTCTTTAAAGTATAAACACAAAGACAAATCAACATATTTTAATTTATGTCTATACTAGAGTAAAATTGCTTGATTTTTAAGATTAGTGCTTTGTCAACTTTATGCTTAAGATGTGTTTCTTTACCTTTTTAGGCTCGTTTGTTTGATGAACCTCAGCTTGCCAGTCTCTGTCTTGACACAATAGACAAAAGTACTATGGATGCCATAAGCGCAGAAGGCTTTACTGACATCGATATAGGTAAGTCACTCAGTGTGTCCTAAGCGTGACATTACAGTACTCCAGGATAGTTCCCTCCCCTGTCTGAGTATGCAGAGTCCCAAGCACTTCTTCCCTTCTTGGCAGTCCACCCCTGCAGTGCTTTCCTTTGAGCTTCACTCCAGAGCAGGGTTTCACTGCTTTGGGTCTGCATTTGATTAGTGTTGGTGTCCCAGGGCTCCCACTGTGGTAACACCACTCTTTTTATTAAAGCCAAAGCTTTCACTTGCTGAGTGTTGTGTCTCATCCCTGTGGCATCCACACCTGCTTTTTGCATCTAACCTTATACTTTTTTGTTGCCACATGGTACTTCTTTATTCAGAGTTGTACAGCTTAGGTACAATTAATGAAATCTGCTTTTAAAAATAGCTACATAAACTGATGATTTCTATATTTAATAGTCTATGAAAAGCTAGCAGTTGTTAAATTCGCTTATTTAATTTCATTGCTACTATATGTGTCTTCAGATTTTACTCCAATTCAGCTAGATGGTGGGAAAAATTCAGACTGAAGGAAGGTGTTCCAGCTGCTTAAAGAAATTGTAAAGTCATTGTTAACTCATGTTCAGTGGGATTTGTACCCAGACAGCGAGTGTTCATCTCTGTTCTGGATAAGTCTCAATCTGTTTTGACTTTCCAATATGATATTTTGTATGACTGCAAGCATGCCTTGCTTAAATTCAAGGCACATAAAAATTCCTGAAGACAGAAGATTCAGAATATGAAAACTTTTTCTTTTTTCAGACTTGTGTTCCATGGTAATTTGTGCTTACCTGTTACTCATAAAAGGCCAGAATGAATAACAAATACAGGAGAAGTTGCTTTTGTAAAACACACGAGAGTACCTTGCCTCAGATCGTGTGTTTACCTTCAAGCTTTGTGGGTGGCAAATACAGCAACACTTAAGATCACTTTCATGTGCCTTTAAACTGTTCTTTTTTGTGCACTGATGCTTGTGTCCATAGTTGATCCAGATGGGCAGGTGGCTACACAGATGAGAGTATGACAGTGCCATAGTGAATAACTTGATTTTTGCTTGCTTGGTTACTTCCAGTTTTGATCCTGCCCTAGGGATGGATTTTATTCAAAATGTTGGTTATCACTGCATAGATTATATTGAGTTACAGTCTTAGGAATCAAGAACATAGTTCATATGCTCTCTTCATAACAGGAAAATTAATTTTTAGTTTGGAGTCTATACATCATTGAGGGATTTCTTTTTACATAAGATAAATAATATCTATGTATGTAATGTATGATAAGACAAAGATAGTTATCTTCGTCATATTATGAATGTTCTTTGTATGTACTTAGTATTTTATGGTTACATAATGTGTTGCACTGTTACTGGCTTGGATGAAAACTGATCTAAACCTGCTGACTTTTTATTTCTTCAGACACATTATGTGCAGTTCTAGAAAGGGATACCCTTAGTATTCGAGAAAGTCGGCTCTTTGGAGCTGTTGTTCGCTGGGCAGAAGCAGAATGTCAAAGACAACAATTGCCTGCAACATTTGGGAACAAACAAAAAGTCCTTGGAAGAGCTCTTTCCTTAATCCGTTTTCCATTAATGACTATTGAAGAGTTTGCAGCAGGTGAGTTTTGGATTCTTTGTCTTACTGTTATACCGTATCTCTGTGCTGTTCACCTGTGTTTAGGTACTTAACACTTGATTCTGTTGTTAATATCATACTAATAGGAGTTGTGCTGCACAAATGAAAGCAAAACATTCTGCAGATTACACTCTGGCCATGGAAAAGACTACTGTCATCTTCAGTTTGTGAATATGTGTAGTTTAAATACAAAAGTTGGAGTAATCCTTTAAATCTTAGAAGTTTGGGTTTGTTTGGGTTTTTTTCACAGGCCCTGCTCAATCTGGAATCTTGTCAGATCGGGAAGTAGTAAATCTCTTTCTGCATTTTACTGTCAATCCTAAACCTAAAGTAGATTATATTGACCGACCAAGATGTTGCCTTAGAGGAAAAGAATGCAGCATTAACAGGTTCCAGCAAGTGGAGAGTCGCTGGGGCTACAGTGGAACAAGTGATCGAATTAGGTATGACTTCTGAAACTATTTGAAGGAGAGACCCAGAAGTGTGGAAAGAAAGGGAGCAAATCCCTCAACTTTGACTTTTTCGTGTAAGATACAGTAGCAAACATGCCAGTTCTGTTGCAGGCTTGATCTTTTCCACTTTTTTAAATAACAGGCTATGGCACACACAAAATACAAAGTAGCAAAGACTGAGGTTTGGGAAGATTGGGTGCATTCTAGAATTACTGGGTGTTGTCTGTATATTCTGTTTCGAAATACCAAGTCTCGATCTGTTTTTATTTTTGAGATATTGAAAAGAATCTGGTTGTTTTGTTTAGTGATACTAAGTATCTTGGGGGATTAGCAAAGCTTTAACTTATAAATCTGACAAAGCATTTTTATTAGTATTGAAATCCATATAAAAAATGTAATTGAAAAAAAAATGCAATGCCATTCTCAGTTTACGTCTCTGGGAGTCTTCTTCCTACTTGACTGGGAGTAAGGTAACACATCTATCACAGCTGTTTAAATTCCTTTATTGGTTTGTGTCTTACTAGGTTCACAGTTAACAGAAGAATTTCCATAGTGGGATTTGGATTATATGGCTCTATTCATGGACCTACAGACTATCAAGTTAATATACAGGTACAGTATATATTTAAATAGGCTTGTGCAGGAACTACACTTCCAAAAGGTTTGGTCTGTATTTGGGTGGGAGCAACTGATAGGCCAGGAATCTGAGCTGTGTTTTGTCCCCAGCAGTGGGCATAAGTGGATGACTAGGCAACAGTAAGAACAGTCTGAAACTCTTCTCCCTTTCTGCTATATTCTTTTGTCCTTCAATCATTTTCAGTATAGGTGTTTATCAACAACCAGCTTTTTTCCCCTTTTCTCAATCCTTTCCTAATAGGAGATATATATGTGTATATACACACACACACATATATATATATACATATATATATGTACTGATACTGTACTTGGGCATGTGATGTCTTTCAGTAGCCTGCATGCATCTTATAATGATCTGATTTTTCCTAATTGTTCCTTTTTAGTTTCTTTTGAACAGCCTTCCTCATTTTTCTCTTTTTGAAATTTAGCACAGTTGTGGAGGATTTGCTTTTGTTGTTCACGTGGGAGCGTTGACTCTAAGTATATTATGGACACTGTTACATAGTGTTTCCATTATGAAGTTTTGAATCTGATCCTGCTCATCACTCAGTACCAAATCAAGGGTTGTGTTTCCTCCTACTGAGCAATTGGTTAGCAAGCTCATGGAATGGCCAGTGATAGCATCTAAAAATGTCCCCCCTGCTTTGTCCTGGTGTGACCCTTGCCTGGTCTAAGCGGGTAATTGAAGACACCACTAAAATTGTGTTTCCTTCTCTTGTAGCTTGTTTGATTTCTTTCAGCAAGTTGTGGTCAGGATTGTCTTTTAGTAGTATGGATACACTACTTTTTTCCCTTTTAAGCATGGAATTTCAGTCCATTTGAATTCTTTTTCTTATTGAGATTAGTTTTAATTCTAAGCTTTCTAACAAGCTATTAGCATTCCATGACTGGCACAGTTCTACCCTGTGTATTGCATAACCTGGTAGTAGTCACATTGATTTACTAGGTGCATGGGAAATTTTGTGAAAGAAATAGTCTGTGACTTCATTTAGGGACAGAAATTCTGTTGTCCCTACCTTATTTCATAGACTTCTTGCAAATTATAGAACTGCTGTTTCAGTTAATTTCTGAGCATTCTGTTTAAATGACAGTTTGTCTTCTATTTCATATTTGATTATTATTATTATCTGACTATTTTGTACTTAACAGGGATCTGGTGTCTTGTCTCTTAAGAAAAAAAAATGTTGTGCCTTTCATCTTACAATGTTTCAAACAGAATGTTTCTGGAATGAGGTTTTGAAGGAATTTGGCTTTTCCACATTCTTCAATTTAAAAGCTCACTTGCAAATTTCTTGAAGAGCCATCAGTTTGTTTTCTTAAACTATACATCCATGTAAATGAGTAGCATAGTGCCACTGGACTGGATCTTTAGAACAAGAGAGTTGGTTCTGAGAACTTAGCAGGTACACTATGCATATTTGGGGATTTTTACTTCACATTAACTCTTTTTTGAACCTCTCTGCTGAATTCCTGTTAGCAGACGCAAGCATTTGGTGTGTTCCCTCAGGATGTTTGCCGGATTTATTTAATCTGAAAAGAATTTCATTTTTTTTGAGGCAAACCAATGCACATTAAGTGGGAATGATCAGAAGATTCACTTGAAAAAGATCCTCCTGATGCAGGCTGAAAGGCTAGATATACCTTTATCATTCAGATTAAGGCCACTCATCTTATATAGGTTCTCTTTATCATGCAAATGTCCCTAATACCCGATGAATCTGAAACTTTCTTGTCACAGTCTTTTTCGGCATGTATTTAAGTCCTGTGCCTCTTCCTTTCTTCATGGATCTGCATCAGTACTAGCAAAGCTTTAGAGAGTTAAACACTTAAAACTTGTCTTAAACTAGCGATAACGTATATTGCAAATGCACCTTTTATGTGAAAAGGGCTTAGGACTTCAGCATTGTAGTTGTTACTATTTCTATTGATTGTGGCTGGGAAAAAGAATAGAGCATGTTTTGCCTAGACTAGAGCTTCTTCTCATTTGTGTAATACTAAAAATTATATGGGAATTTAATAATAAAATATTAAAACTGATAGGATTCTTCTTAGTGCAGTAGTCACAAGAAGTGTTCTACTCTAAAGCTCTGATAGCCAACTTCTGCAAGAGATGTTGGGTAGCATGGATCAAGATTGACATTCAAAATGAGAAGTGAGGTATCTGCTGTTACTACATTGCAGCTGGTCATTCCTGTTCACCACTAAAATTGAAGGCAAAATAAATATTATGTAGTCTGAGTGTAATTTTTATACTGACTCTAGGTTAGAAATAAATTGTATAAAGCATAGCAGTACAAGTTCTTGTTTTCTTTTATGAATGTATCCTTGACTACTTGCATTATCTGTAAAGGCTTGTTCTCTAAATCAGCCCCAGCCAGCAAATGCACTTCCCTCGTGTGGGCTGTGTAGGTGTGCAGAGATCAGCAATTACACTGGGTGGAGTAGGCAAGTGTTTGCTTGTAATCTGCTCATATGCATACAATGAGAATGTTTCTCAGGCTTAGTAAACCTAAGAATACTCTTTTCATGTTTTTGTACAGATAATTGATTATGAGAAGAATCAGACGCTAGGACAGAACGATACTGGATTTAGCTGTGATGGAACAGCCAGTACCTTCAGAGTTATGTTCAAAGAGCCCATAGAGATTCTGCCCACGGTTTGTTACACAGCTTGTGCAACGTTAAAAGTAAGAATGTCTAACAGCACAGAAGAAAGTTACTTTCATGCAAGAGGTGTTCTCTTATCGGTCTTCTGATGAGAAACTGTCTGCTAGATTTTAATTTTAGTTTAGGGCTAAAGAAGGATGTAGTTAAACTCCACAGTAACTACATCTCTTCTGTGCCACAGCATGGAATTCATAACTGGATCCTTTGTGCCTTCCCACTTTCTGGCATGATGTAGGTGTTAGAATGAGTCCTAATGGAAGTTGCTGGTTCTCTGTAGGGAAAAGCACTATCTAGAATATTTAATCTGGCAGCTCTCTATCAAAATTGAAGTTTGATTTATTTTATTGAGGATATTCTAACCACTAACTAGAGTCAAGAAAACAGAAAGCTTTTTTTTTGTGACTTTCTTTATATGATTGATGAAAAAATAGACAATTACTTGTTCTGGAAAAATCTCTCCTTAAGTTTGTGGACAAACTTATTTCTCAAAGACTTTTTAATATTTTTCTAAATATAATTCCCTATTATAGAAGCCAAAGTTGAGTGATTTTGTATATAATTTATATGACATGGGTACAGAAATTTTATACTTTTAAAATAACCTAAGTGAATAGAGTTTGAACCTTAGCAATTTCTGGGTCTTGCCAACTTCCATTCAGTTGCTAATCTCTTGTGGTATTTTTCAGGGTCCTGATTCCCACTATGGAACAAAAGGTTTGAAGAAAGTGATCCACGAATCTCCTACTGCTAGCAAAACATGCTTTGTCTTTTATAGCTCACCAGGTAACAACAATGGTACATCAATAGAAGATGGACAGATACCAGAAATAATATTTTATACTTAGTTTCACATGATGATCTGGAATGTGCCAGTGTCTCAGTGGACTTCAGCTCACTAATGGCAGCAGTTAAAAAATTCTGTGAAATTACGTCGATGTATGAAAACAAATTTGTCTTGTTTGAGGGGTACCAGAAAAGCTGGGTTTTTTCTGCATCATTATTGGCAGAGCGTAATTTAGTTTTTCCTCTTAACAAAATGTCAAGTGGAGTAAGTACTCTGTATATTGAAAAAAATTTGGTTTTAATAGTATCTTGTGATTAATTGCTTTGTGTTTTCAGCCCTTTGTTTCTCATGTAGTAAAATTCATTTTTTGAACTGGAAAATCCTTACTTGTTATGAACAATTTGTGTATGTTTTCCCCAACCTGTCCGAAAAAGACAGTAAAGCTGCTGCTGTAGTCCCATCTTGCACTTCCTTCCAAAATGACCTTGGAATGACCCTATGGACGTGGATTGCTACTGTATTTTTTTGAAGTATATCGGCAAAGATGGATTCATGTTGTCATCACCTTGACTTTTTGGATGAGCCACTGAGAATTAATGGACTTAGCACTGCAGAAAGCATCTTCGGCTGCAGTGAAGAAACACTCAGTCAACTTCAGCAACACACAGATCTTTCCAGAATCTATCTTAATTCAGAAGGGCTGTTTTGGAATATAGAACTGGTTATGGAAATAGCCACTGTAAATACATATGTGCCTATAAAAATGTATAATGTGAAAATGAGAATACAAGACTTGTAATGATGTTATTTTATCATTGGATATTCTAGTACTAAAAAGATTAGCATAAACCTAAGGACTATTTGTGTGCAAACTAGTTTTACAGATTGCACACAATAATTTGATGCCATTGCTGTATGTACATAGTATTCGGTGTCTTGCAGTATGTGCTATGTAGTAATAGAATGTCTTCTTGTACAAAGATCTGTACCCTTCCCCAGATTATACTAAAGTAGTAATTTGAGAATGCAGGAGAAGAGTTAAGAACATTTCCTTTTTTTCCTCTCTGTAAGTGCGGAAGGTCGCGCATGTTTTGGGCCTCCCGGCTTTGTGCAGGCTCTGCCCTCGCTGTTCCCGGAGGGCGCCGGGGCTGTGCTGGGAGGGGCCGGGGCACAGGGAGAGACCCGTTTCCGATCCCGAGAGGTCCCGGTCCCGATCCCGATCCCGATCCCGATCCCGGCCCCGGCCCCGTTCCCGATCCCGGTCCCGCGGGGCGGCCGCGGCCGGAGCGCGCAGGCGCCGCAGGGCGGGTGCCGGGGAGGGGCGGCCGGGCCATGCCGGGCCTGTCCCGGTTCCGCGGGGTGTTGGCAGCGCCGGTGCGCGGCGGCGAGGCCATGCCCGGGAAGGTGCGGTCCGGGAGGGGCTGGGGGGGAAGGGGACGGAGCGGGGGGAGCCCGCGGTGACCGCGCCTGTGCCTCTGTTCCAGGGCAAAGCCGCCGCGAAGGGCGCGGCGGGGCCGGCGGGGCCGGTGGCGGCGGCGGGAGGCGGCTCCGTGAGGGTCGCGGTGCGGGCCAAGCCCGGCGCCCGCTGTAGCGCCGTCACAGGTGGGTCTGAGGGTCTGAATCGTGGCACGGCTCTCTGGGCAGGCTGGTTTGGCTGGTTTAGCTCGCGTTTTTTGTCGGGGTTAACCTGATTTGTGCTGTGTGACGCGATGCCCGGCGGGACAGCGCCTGCACCGGGATGAGCTCGGAACGCTGCCCCCCATTGTAAGAAAACATATCTCATGGCTGTGGTATGGTCCGAAGGACTGACTGCTTCCAGTGCCAGAAGCTTACCTTTGATTGTTCTGGCCAGCAGTTAAGGGAATTTATGAAGTGTGCTAATCTGTATTTGGTTTTGAATTACAGTGCGTTGGAAAACATTTCGCTTTTATGAAACAAAATATGGTTTGAATATTTCGGGGGTAAAATGCTTGAAATATGTGTTATAGATGTGACGGCTGAGGCAGTAGGTGTAGCTATTGCTGCACCTCCGTCGGAAGGGGAGGCAAATGCAGAGCTGTGTCGCTACCTCTCTAAGGTGCTGGAAGTGAAGAAGAGTGACATTATTTTAGAGAAGGTACTTCCCTTTTTTTTTTTTTTTTTATTTAAGTTTTTCCTACTGCAATTGAAATTCAAGAATGTGAAACTTACACGTTAAGTACAGGGAGCTGCTCTCCAACTTCAGTCTGAAAGACACTTTAAAAAGGTTTTTAGTTGACTTATTGGAGAATGATTCATTGAGAACAAGGCCAGCACAGGAAGAATTGTTTCTGTGTTCTTCAAATACTCTCTTGTTTTCATGTTAAATGCAGTTCACAAAATTTGTGCTTTGTGGAGAATGTGAATTTTATTCATAACTTTTCACTCTTTAAAAAATAACATATATTTGAGTGAAAATTTTCTGACATTTATCTGTCACATATAATCAAGAGCCTATGTATGCTCTTGGGTTATAGCTGAACTTCAAGAGTTTCTGTTTAGAATTTACATGTCTGGACTTTGGCAAGTGGAAACTGTTTTATTCATTGCACTGAATAAATAATTTCTTTTATTAATTCATTGTATTTAAAGTCAGTCTTTCCAGCCATTTTCACCTTACAGTGATGAGTTTATGAGCGTAAGAGCACAATAAAAAATGGTGCTTTTTATTCTTATCTGTTAGTTTAACGTAGTAGTTGCAGAAGTCTTTTAACAGATGGCATTGTGATCAATGAATTGAACACTGTTGCCAAAAAGTAGAGATGCAAATATTTGAGTCTTGTTTTTCCTGAATCATGGGCAAGCTGCTTCATTTGTTTATCAACATTTTATAAATAGCACCATTTCCCTACCTTCAGATGTGAGTCTCTGAAATGTGTTTTTTTGTGTGTGTTTGTCTAAACCAGGGTGGTAAATCACGTGACAAAGTGGTGAAGATTTTGGTATCAGCGACACCAGATGAGATTTTAGAAAAGCTGAAAAAAGAAGCTTCCAGTTGACCTAAAACAAGAGCAGGAAATGGGACACTGCATCTTGGTAAATGGACTGATACTCTTTCCTGCATAATGTAGTACTGTTGAGAATGTGGGTAATGACTTCTTCCCCTCTTCCCCCTTTGTAAATATAGCTGCTCTATAGCTGAAGTTCTGGGGTAGGTTTGGTTAGCAAAATTTGTCTTTGCTAAGGCTCTGTATCCATTTCTGTCACTACAGCCTTTCTTCTGCTCTGGAATTTCCTGTTGGTAAGATCTGTCCTCTTTCCTGGTCCCTAAACAAATGGTTTAGAAAATTTGTTTCTTGTTTGTTTCCTAGTGAAACGAACTTTGCTTAACAAAGTAAAAGGCTTGGAGTGACAGGCTTCCATGTGAAAAGTGGTACAAAAGAACGAGTCTGGATGGTAAAGACCTTAGAAGAATGCCCTCTTTGGCATCTCAGGGCAGGTACTGTGTGCAGCTTTGCATTGTGGGCGTTTATGGACATGTAAAATAAGTGTATTTGAAGCCAATGGGCTGATGTTGATCACACAGGCAAGCTAAAAACAGAATCACCTGAACAACTGAAACAAACCCAGAAGTTTTCAGTATGAAAAACCAATACAGAACCCCGTAATTGCACACCTGGTGTCACTTCATAATAGCCTGTAATTAGTTCCCTTAAAAGTAGAGATCCAATCATATACATATCTTTGCCAATTGTATGTCAAGTATAACGACTTTTTAATAAAAGGGGAAAATATTGTCAAACTTTGTTTTGTGTTTATATTTTTAACAAAAAAATTGTTTCCTAGAAGTTATTTATGTTACTCTTAAATGTGGCTTTTTTACAATCTTTCCTTGGTTTAAAAACAAGTAGTATTCCAACTCCTAGAGAACCGAGTAAAGTAATTTGTAGAGTGGAACAAGAAGCCTGAAACAAATGGGCAACTATACTCCAGTCTCAGGGCTAGTAAGAAGAAAGCTGAACTTCTTTCTTTATCATGCTTCAGATGTCAGAGCAAGATTTCACTTGTATTTCCCAAAAACATATGTGATATCACACATGTCTCTGGTAGGAGTTTGCTTTTTCATCTGCTTCATTGCTGATGTCTGAATTTGTTCTGTCTTTATCCTACGGTGGCCATATTAAAAATATATATATATATAAAAATGTAATGCCTAAATTAAAAAATACAAATAATCTTTAATGTTTGCTTAAGGTTCGGTATACCTTCTCCTGGAAAACAATGCGGTCAATGCATAAGGTACAACTAATTTTCCTTACCAGCTTCATGCAGTGCAGACTTCATTGCTCATAATTTAGCTTTTCACAGACAAAAATCTTTTGCTTTAGGAATTTTTTTTCTGCTTCCTGTTATCCTAAATATTGCAACAGTTGTTTTTGGAGTTAGAGAACTGGTGTTTGTCAAGATGACAGCTCCTTCAGGGTGACTTATTTTAAAGATGTAATGAAAAATGTTACTTTCTTGTTTGGATGGTATTTCGAGAAATAAGTATAAATTCTGAATACTGTTTGTTTAATGGTTTGCACCTGGGCCCCCTATTTTCTCAGGTGTTTGGGCAGCCATACATTGCCTCAGTCATCTTTCCTTACTCATTTTTTCAGTCTGAACAGGCTGGTTTCATTTTGCTGTTCCATCAACTTAGGTTCACAGCTCTTTGCTGTTACATCTGCTCTTGCCCAGCAGAGGGGAACCATGTCTTGCAGAAAAATTAAGGCAAAGCAAACTAAAATGAAGTGTTCCTGGTTTGTTCTAGCTGGATTTTTTCTTATTTCCTAAAAAACAGCAATAAAAAGACTAAGGAATCTTTGGATATATTTGGAGCTGGATGCTACAACAGCCATTATAAAGATTTCTTTGGAAGCTAATACCATGTGTTACATTATATGTATTATATATTCTATTGAAATAATGTATTACACTTTCCTGTGGCTTCAGACACAGCCTGAGGGAGGAGCTAGCTGGGTGGGCAGGTACAGTCTCTGAAATAAATTGGTCTTCAATTATGATTATCTACAGTAAGCAATTTAATCATTTAGTTCCCTCTCTGTCTTGTCAACATGTTCTGCCTAGGCTTTGCTAGCTTCTGCTTTGGCGGCTTCACCTTTCCTAAACACCTTCAGGTGGCATTCTGCGTCTGTTTTTCCTAATCAGTGAAAGCTTGAGAAGTAGTACTGTGACAAATAAAGCCTTTATGTGCTGGGAACAGAGAATTTTATTTAAAAAGAGTAAACAGAAGTATTTGATAGTATAAATAAGACTGGGGTGTTGCCATATATAATATCTGAGAGCCTCTTATATAGTTTTTTTTCTTGCAATCTTCCAATTATATCCCTGATATCGTGACTGTGGAGATATGTATCCCGTTGAATTGCGTGGGAGGCAGGAACTGCTGGTTCATTGTTCATATCAATAGTGAGGTAGAGAAAAGTTAAGCAACTTGTGTGACCAAACAAGTCAATGCCAAATTTGTGATTTAGGCCTAGGTCCTTCAAGTCTTGCATTGAAATCCTAACCTGTCAACTGTCTCTTCATGACCACAGTGAAATGTCTTTCATTCTGTTAAGAAAATTGTGGTAGCAAATATCCCTTATTCCAGCAGAGTATGTTTTTAATAGAGCAGAGCTTTGTGATGTTGTAAGAAGCTTCATCCAGGAATTTCAAAACACTTTTGAAATCCTGTCTCAAAATAAACTCTTATTCCTAGACCAATTTAAAAACATCGTGGTGCCAGTTGCTACTCTCCTTTTATTTCTTGCGCCCTGCTTTATCAATGTGCATTAAGCTACATGATTACTGAACTGATTGAAATCCTGCTATTGACTGTCCTCTTTCCCTAATGCATGGTCTGACCAATTTCAGTAAAATCTGTCTAATAGCAATTTAATATCTTGCTGCTTGCAGACTTCTTGAATCAGTTTATTTTTCTAAAAATATAATTAAGTTGTTTAAACATTAGCAAAGTAGAAGTTACCTGAAGATGTTCTGTGCCAGTCTTATGATGTAGAAGGTTCTTAGTCTTTCATCCACTCAATTACATTTATTTTCTAAAATCCAGCTTTGAAAGTAGGTATATGACTTCACTGCAGTACTTTAATGTGCTAATTAAGCATATTTAATTATACCCTCTGAAACTGGCCTCTTTGCTCTTTTACGTTCAATTCACTCCATTTATCATCTGCAGAGCATTCCTATATCTCCTTAGTCCCAAGTGTTTCTAAATCCCCATTTCTTCAGGTATCATCAGTCTGAATAACCCTGGATAATTGACAACTTTGTCAATAACTGGCAGCAGCAATTTAGCAGAAAGCACAGTTTAATATCTTCCTTTTTCAGCTTCTAGGAAGATAGATACACCTGATGTTCCTGCTCAGTACTTCACATTTCACTCTGTTTCCCCTCTCACAATGTTCATTTACATATATAAAACTCGAACCAGCTGAGTTTTTTAATTACTTTTTTTTTACTTCAACCTACTGTATTCTCCTTTTAATGTTTTTAGTCTTTATCTCCGGAGGATGATTCATTGCCATTTTGACTATTATGAAAATAGGCTCCCCTGTTTCCTTCAGGGAACACAGTGCTTTACCCTCATGTAAAACCCGTCCTTGTTATTATTTTCTGGGAAGGGGCTGCACTTTGAGGCAAAGTACCATTAATGTAACTGAGGCACAATAAACAGTCAAAAAGCTGCTGAAGAAATTAAATACTTGCCTGAAAGGAGGAGTCTGATACTTGTCTGAGGTAGTGGGAATTTGTTCTTCCTGGTCCTTTATATATTAGTTTTTCAAGTAAGAGTTACTGAGCCAGAAGAATTTTCTTTCATCTATAAATGCAGCATTTATTTGGTCTTGCACTGTTTCAAGAGCTGGGGAGGTTGGAGTGATGAAGTAGTTCACCGTACCATTTTACTACAGCCCGAGGGTAAGTTTTCAGAATGTTGTTTAAATAACATTTTGAGTTTCCAAATCTGAAGCATGCCAGGTGGAAAGGAAAATATATTGAGTATCAATTTAGCAGTTGGTCACTATAGAAATGTGCTGTACAGTGAGCAGTTAACTATGGACCCCAGGATTAAAAAAACACAACAGAGGGTCAAAGCCTCATTTCGTGCTGCTCAGATAAAGCAGTTGTCTGCCTTAAGAGAATAATTTGAATTACAAACTTTAATTCTAGGGTGATTGTCATTAAGTTGTCTATTTTCTAAGGCCTAAGAGATATGCAGTGCACAGGGGAGGGGCTGCAGCATGCTGGTCCTTTGGCCAGGTTTTGTTGCTGTAGTGCTTTGCAAACCAGGATGCTCTGAGGCATAACTTAAAACAAATTTCAGAGCTCTCAATGCATGTTAGGACGTACTTGGTGCCCAGCTGTCTGACAGGGTCATTGCCAAGTTGAATTTTATAAAAGAAGTTATTTTATGGAAACCTTTTTTTTTTTTTTTTTTTAAACTAGTGCTACTTTCCATAGCTTGACTTTAAAAAATCCACAAAGTTTTCCGGTTTTCTTCTGATATTCAGAAGACCTGTGGGGTAACATTTCATAGCGATATCACCAGGCATGCTCAGCCAGCTTCCTGCCACATCTGGGCCGGGGGTTGCTGTGCCCTCTTGCTGCCTCTCACATTCAGTTCTGCTGCTTTTGTTTCAGGGAAGTGCCCTCCAGCAGGACCAGGCTCTCTGGGGTCGTTTTCTGCTCTTTATTTGTCACATCAGCATTGTTGTTGACTCTTATCTCCTTAGATGCCACTGCATTTCTTTTTCCGTTTTCTTGGCCTGACAGCTCTTTGAAATGCATTCATTGTGGAAGGAGGGAAAAGACCTTGTGATACAATCTTTGCAACCAGCAGGCAAACCTGTCCCTTCCAGTGAGGCCCTGTAGCAGCTCTGTGTAGCCTCCTGGCATTTGCCCTTTAATGAAATGTCTCCTTTTGTCTTCAGTAAATCTGACAGCAATCATCCAGCACATATGTGAGGTCATGTTCCTGCTATGAGGAAAGATTGCTCTTTGCTACTGGGATACACTTCTGCACAGACAATTTTCTTCTGTTTCTTAACTGCCTTTTGACAATGGAAGTGCAAACTGTTACTAATAAACCTGATAGTTTATGAGTTTGGGGGAGATTTGTTCTTTTTGTTCGAAAAACCTGATTGAGCTCATCACTGGCTGAATATAAATGCTAATACATAGATGGAACCAGCCAGGCAAATTGCACTTGGCTAATTTCACTTAATGAAAATGTCTGACTCTGCCAATTCCTCGCTGAGTTCAGTTTCAGCAAGAGACCCAGGAACTTTTTGTTAAATATTTTTAAAAGATGATCAGCTCATAATGATGTTTTCAAAGTGTATGACTTCTGTTTGCTGCGATTGCTGTCGCGTATTAGCTAGATTAATTTTATTTCTTTATTTAATACCAGGCCAGGCAATATTTCTGGCAAAAGATAAATGTGCAAGTAGAACATCTGAAGACACTCATTGGACAATAACTGTTGTTAAATTGTGGATGCAAGGCAAGACCTGTCTTTCAGTAGCCAAATACCTGTGTATGTAAAAGCAGAGAAGGTGTAAGATCTCATTAAAGACAACTTTCAGTAATCTGAAAAGGATATAAATCCTAGATATGCAAGAATAAGTAAAGTGAGTTTGTCAGAAGAGGTGTTGGTACACACACGTTACACACTTAGGGACAAAAATGTGTAACACCAGGGCTTGCCACGAGCCTTTTTGCCAGCTTAATGGGGCTGCCATTGCAGCCTCAATGTGCTTGTTTTCCCTCTGATCTTGCTGTAAGGTAGGCCTCCACAAGAAACAGAAAATTTTCTGTGCCACTCTTCATGTCACAAGGCTGTGAAGAAAAGTTCCACTAGGGCATGTTTTATGGAAAACAGTGTTTAACAGCCTTTTCTATAGAAAACCTTTGTTTTCTCAGCTGTGTATAATTTCTGCTCGCTTCAGTGAACCTACTTAGTCTTTTTACCTGGGGAGAAATTTAGTGAAGTGCTCCAAGTTTTACACCCTTGGACTTGCAAACTTAAATAAGCAATTCCTGTTAGTTCATTTTCAAGTCTCAGCTATTTTCAGGCTTGGTTTTAGGCTTTACCCTGTGGTTATACAGTGTGAAGTGCCTTGATTAAACTCTCAGAAGAAACAGACCTTGTTTGTTTGATTCCCGGTTTTGCATAATAGGGGAACTACTCAAATCCAAAAATAAAGAAAATAAAAGCTGGGGAGTGGGAGAGGATGGAAAGGGAACAATTTGTTGATCAAAAGTTAATTTATTGGGCTAGCAGCAATTTTACTTGGCTTCTTGGAAGTATTTGTTTCATGTCCTAAGCTTTGCTGGGAAGGATGATGCACAGAATAGAGGGTGTGATAGATTCTAGATGTTTTATGGCACCTTCTCTGCTGTTTAGCACTCAAGTCAGAATGGGGAAAAAAAAACCTGTCAGGTTTTCAAAGACTGTAAATCTAATAATTTGCAGTATAACTTTCACAGTTATTTTTTACTTGCAGTCTCTGAATCTAGGTGGGAAAAGGATATTACCTGTGACCCTCTTAGTGTGACTCCTGAGCCCTTAAATACCAATCTGAAATTTTCTGGAAGGAAAGATTCATCTTCTGAAATTAAAGGTTCATGTGAGGGCCACAGATGTGTAATATGGAAAGGTTATCTACTGATGTGTTTGTTTTGAGAGTTGTGTGAGTTAAAATACAAATTCAGATGGAAAGGTTGGTGAGCTACTCATAAGTATTTCATCTATTCTGCCTTCCCATCTCATTTATGTAAATTGATTCTACAGAGGCAGCCACATCTTGCCAGTACTTTTTTTTTTTTGGTGACTGAACTATTACCCCTCACAGCAAGGCAGGACTAACACTTTGTAATTGCTGTGAGAGGCTTGCACATCTCTTTGACACCAGAGTCAGCCAACTGCAGCTCCCAGGGTCTTGCCTTATCTGCAGAGCTTTGTCCAAAGTATTGTGAGATCTCCCACAGGTTTCCATTACACTGAATTGGCAGCCCCGGGAGCCCAACCTCCAGCCTTTGGCAGCAGGAGGAGCTGCTGCCAGAAATGCTCATTCAGGCTAGTGGATATGGTGAGCTGGCTCTGCAGGGGAAGAGAACTGTGGATTGTATTAAAAATTGTTTCAAAATATGAGACACATTCTTCTTTTTCTGTGTCAGAAAAGGAAGCATTAAGAATCTAATTAAAGACAAATTTGAACTTGGAGAAATTCATACCCATCATTGGCACCATTCATCTCTGAATTCCAGACTTAGTCCCTCTACTGTATGAATTCTCTCTGTTGCAAAAGTACTAATACCAAAAGAGGATGACACTTCACAGTTTAAATGAAATCACTTGGGAATGTTTAAATCAGGTCTTCTGATTAACTGACTGACTCGATAGTGTCATATGTGAGAGAGTAAATCAAACACTTACTTTCCTTTGCCTTGCCGTGAACAGCATTGAGCAGAAGAGACACCCGTCTGTCTGTCTTCCAAATTATATGCTTTCTCCACAAAGGAGTCTTTGGTCTACTGCTGCATGCCTGTTCAGTTTTAGAGGATAAATACAACCCACAGTTTTAGAGGATAAATAAATCTGTGACTTCTTATTTGCAACAAAAAAGTGTGACTGGAGGCAGGATTGGCAGCAGAGAATAAGCTATCAAGACTGTCGTGAATGTTGGAGTGGCAGCGGGGAGATATCTGCATTTAAGGATTTTAGAGAAGACCTTGTCCTAAACAATAAAGGTTTGAGCCAATTGTAGAGAATAGGACTGCTGGTTATCTTACATATTATCTTATATCTGTGTGTGTCTGGTTTTGTGAAGGAGAGAACCTTCTGGGAAGAAAAATATCAGGCTTCTAAAGTAAGCAAATAAGAGCATATAAACTAGGTGTGTTTAAATACCTAAATAAAACTCTGTGTTTTGTCCCTTTCCCCCATTTTTTCACTTTGTAATAACCTAAAAATTCTCATTCTATGTTAGATGTGGGTTCTTGGAGATGCACATTCATCTATTGCTCTGGTAAAGTTCCAAGTCTCTTGTTGCCACTGTAATACAAATAAGAACACAATCAAGGTTGTATTTGTTTTGTGATTATTCTGAACGCTAGAGACTAACCGTAATTATAATACCATTAAATAGTAATGGAAAAAGATTTAAAAGTAGATCATGAGACTCCTGGAAGGAGTCAAAAATCTTGCTCCCTTTTCTTTTCTACTACAGGCATTGCATTCTTCTCTTTTATGGCAAAAAGAGGAACCTAAAGTGATTTCCAAAATGCTAGAGGTCAAGAGTGCCGTGTAAAAGACAGGTTTATGTGGCAGAAACTAACCAGGAATTAATTCAGTTTCAAAAATTAGTTTCATGTAATTTTAGTAGTGCATTGCGTCTGGCTGCAGTAGTCAGACATACTGCATTTAGTGCCCAGAGACAGAAATATAACTGTGAAGAAAGCAATTCTTCCATATACCTCTGTACCTCTCACCATGGAATCTGATTGCTTTATAAATCTATGCAACCAGTGTTACAACACTATTTCAAACTGTTTTGGAGCATGCAGATCTGAAAGCAGTATGTGATACAGCTCTATGGCCCGTCTAGACCTTTGTTCCATGAAACAGTACTCAGACCCTACATCATGGTTTGTGTAAGGTATTTACCTCCAGTTTTCTTTCATGATGTGTTCCCAGGGTAAAGGTCCTGTCACATGCTTGAAAATTTGTGTAATCCAAGGGATAAGAACACTGCCCATCTGGAAGCCGGGTAATAGAATGGGTTGTGCTAGGACTTGGTGTCAGGGTCCCTCAGGGCCAGACGTGTCTTTGTATGTTCTGTGGTTTGCACATGAGGTAGACCAGCTCCAAGGAGCCTTGCAAGCAGCTGTGAGGCCCTTGCCTTGCCCTTGCTTTGGAATGAGTATACTTTAGGGAAAAATAGATTTATTTTGTGGAGTTTAGTCTGTCTACTGTGTCTTGTGTGAGCCACAAAGTCTACATTGGTCCCTGATTATATAGTGGCTCTGTGGCTGTTGCAGTGTTTACAGTGTTCATTTGTGAGGGAGAGATTATATACATGACCCTGTTTAATGATCCTCTAACAGGCAGTGCTTCCAGTCCAAATTGGAAGACAGCATCCAAAGAGGAGGACAGGCTATGCATGATAAATACCTCTTCCATTGCAGTTGGAGTAGGCTCATCACAAATGTGAAAAATGCAATTTCATTTTCGTTCAGCTTTTCAATTTCCTGTTAATACCTTTCACAAAGGAAAAAATGTTTTTTGTCAAAATCACTATCATTTAAAGGCATATAAATTTGAAAGCTCTTAGAAGGCTACAAATGTGAATTAAAATATCCATTTTAATTGTTCCTTAACTATACTGTCTTTGGTTTATTCCTTTATTTCCTTCTGTGTATAGTGAAGTTTCCTGACAAGGAGCCAGTGAAGAAGATTTATATGAGATTAGTATAATTACATTCTGGCCTGTATCAGTATTCAGGATGTATTGCTTATCTTAACCCAAAGTGATGTGCTAATTTGACTTGGAAATGGAGTAAGATGTGGACACAAAGTAAACAATTTACTGAATTAAATAAAATTGTAACTACAGATCAGTGATTGTGCTGTAGTGTTTTGCTAGTTAAAACAGAAGGCCTTGCTGTTACTGCATGGGAATCTGCAGTTTATCAGCTGCTGGCAGACAATCAGCTCTGTTCCCAAACTGTGCACTCTCCAGCTTTGCCTGCAGGCTGGCAATGTCATGGGGACACGCAGGGCACTGCCAGCCTCAGAAGCAGCAGACCCAGCATGGCCCTTCTCCACCCCGGTTACGATGCAGATGTTACACGCACGAGATCCTTCGTGCATTGTAACATTTGTTTAGGTTCTCAGCATGTGCAGTGGACTGACTGCTCCTATATATTTATATCTGTTATGCTCGCAGGAAAAGATGTGGTTTATGTAGCAGCTTAATCCATAGGAATTCAAGTAAATTCTACTCTTTGTTTTCCTTGTTTTCAAGTCCATAGTGTTCTCCACCCCATCTGTGTGTGTGCCTAGTGAGGTGTCAATGATTTTTATTACCTACAGTAATTTTCTTTTGGTTAATAACCTCCCCTCAGGTGTTGAAACTGAGGTACTCTTGTGTAATTCACTGAGATTGCCATATTAAACTCGGCATGTCTCTTGCAAGCAATGGTAGGGGTGCTCAGCAGAGATTTCAGTAGGTGCTGTAAGGATCCTGGACTCTCCTGAACTCAGATGGGATCTCTGAATAGGCTGCTTTTATTCCAAGTGATGCAGACAAAAATACTATAAGGTCACTGCCACATGCTGTTCTACAATAAAGCTGTCCCAAAATAACCAATTCATAGCTATGCTAAACAGTGTAGAGGAGGAAGACCTCCCAGGTTTAAGCCATTGTTAAGAAAGAAGGAGTTGGCAACGAGCTCCAGAGATACAGAGGACAGCTTTCAGAGGGAAGTGTGGAAAATCTGTCCCTCAATTCATCTAAAATTGGACTGGGCAAATAACCTCAAACCCAACTACAAATGTTCTGTGTATGGAGGGATGGGATGATGGTATGGAGGAATCCCAACAGGTAGAGTGAAAGAGGCTGGTGATGGACAGGGAGTAAAGAATTTTCCATTTGGATAAGACACTTTTAAAGCCATATTTGAGTTTTGCCAAATGAAAGCAAGATGTAGATATTTGATGTGGTTTTAACTCAGGACTGACATTTTGGGTTGTCTTGATGCTCATTTTGGGAATAATCAAAAATGAGTTGACTGTCACTTGTTAAGATTAACTTTCCTTCTTTTGTGTTACAAGTCTAAGTGTTTTGTAGCAATTCTTGTAGTTGCTGTACTAGCAGCAGAAAATGTAAAGAGCCTGAGAAGGTTTTCTGAGCCGTATCTTGGGTGGCATGGTGATGGACAGATTTCTACTTTTTAAACCATAGTATGGGAGGTGTGATCTAAAAAGACAGAAACTAACACTCAGGAGCCATTCATCAGCCCATGTCCTGTGGCACTGCTGTGTGCCATATGCATGTGTGGCAAAAGTGGCCTTGAGCCAGAGAGCAGCTGAGTGTGTGGACAGCTTTGGATCCAAAGTCATGATGGGACCTGCTGTGATGTCTAGGATCCTCCCCCAGAGCATTAATGAGAAATAGATGCCATATGGAGGAATTCTCTTGCCAACAGTCTGTGTTGCCATCTTTGTCTTCCAGTTCTCATCAATCACAATTGGCTTTTAAATAGTATTTTACCTTCAGTCAGATGATTTCATGTTCTCAGCTACTAAGGACATTGACCTTTCAATAGACTCTTCTAGAAGACTTTATTTCTGATAAGGCATATTTGTTGCAGTGGCTGCTCTGTCACTCTTCTCTTTCCTTTTCTAGCACCAATACATCCCCTCTTCCATCTTAGCTGACTCATCTACTCCTCCCTTCACCACTGTATTTCCTTTTCTTTTGCTGTAGGTGCAAAGAACAATTTTACCTTTTATGTTTTTTGAAACTCAGATGTTTAACTGTGTAATTCTAGTTGTTTGCATTAACATCTTTGTATTTACTTCTTGGGTTTTTTTAAGAAAGCAAGCACTGTAATACTTGTAACGCTGGAATTTTGCTCACCCTTGCAGTGATTGTATGGCGTGTGCGAGAATGTTTATAAAATCAATTAAATATACATGAATAGCACATTCAATACAGTAACTGTCACAAGTTTTATTGATCTGGAATCCAGTTTGCATGGATTGCCTCCTCGTTTTTAATTCACCTCTATAAAATTCAGTGTTAACTATCAAATTGGATTACACATACCTCTTAGCTATGATGAGGCTGTCTTTATACTACTTATATTTTTTAAGGTCTTTTCTACTACATCCATAGGATTATAATCACTTGTTGTTTAGTGTAGGTCTCACTTTGAGAGCTTCCTAGGCCACACAATCACATATATATATGCTAAGTAACTATGGAGTGACATAAAGAGTGTTTAAATCAAGTCACTGCCTTCATAGTAACTTTGGGTTAGTAAAAAAAAAAAAAAATTAAAAATCAGCAAACAAGTTAATTTGCTCACCAGAATGTGTGTAATGCACTGTGTTAGGACATCAGACCCCAGCTGAGATTTATACACCATACCTATGCTTTGTATGGAGTAGCCCCTGCCTCATAGGCTTTGTAGACAAAATGGAAAGCATGGCAGAGGAAAACAGGGCAGACAACCGTAGTTTTACAGATGGAACCTGAGACACAAAAGCATTAAATGTGATTTGTAGCTGAACATGTAACACACATGTCTGGTTCTATTTTTGTAAACATCCTTTTTGCTTTCTTTTTAGTTCAGGAGGCATGACTGGAACTGTGGCAAAATTGTCTTTTTAGAATTTTAAAGTAGCTTTAAAAGGTCTTGTCTTCAGACGTGCTCAGGGATATGAGAGACTAGTAAAACAGATAAATCTGAAATAAGCAACCCAGTGCCTGGATAGGAAGGAGAGACTGAAAACGGTATCAGATTTAAAAAAAAAAATTAAGTCAGTAGTAAGAATATGTCTAGTGCAGGTGTAGAGGGAAGTAAGACTAGCCTGACCTTTTATCACCTAGCACTAAATCCATTTTGTCTCTAAAAACTAAAATCCTGCTGGTGAGGCCTAAAGAGGTTCTTCAATTGGATTTACCCAGACTGTAGGATATGGGATAAATAGTGATTTGTTTATTGTCCCTTGCATCTGTCCACCTTACTTAAGAACTTAAACTCTGCCAGTGTAATGAGCCAGCTGCTTAACTGCTTCCAGATTCTGTATTCTGCCAGCTTGTTTTGTGACGGGGAGGTCCCTGGAGTCTGTGGAGGAAGGCATTTATCTTTTTTCTTTTTTTTTCTTCCCCCCTCCCCCCAGGCTGTGGTGTGGCTGTAGTCACTTGGTGACCAACAGTCAGATCTTAACACTTATGCTTCTCTCCAGGATACATGGGGAAGTAGCCATGAAACAATCCTTTAGCTCCTTCCCTTCACTGCCAAGGCTGTACAATGTGCCCTTCCACTCCCATAAAAAAAAAAAAAATTAATTCTCCTGATGGAAGCATTCTCTGAGCTGCAAGGTTGGAGAAAGAGGATTTGCCTATGTTGGCGATTTAAGGTAAAGCTCCTTTACATTCTTACAGGAGTTTAGCTGTAGCTGGGATTTAGAGGAGCATATGTGTACCCCAGGCTTGGTGCTCCATGAGCTCACTTCTGAGTGGGTGTTCCAAGCATGTGGCTTGTAATCGAGTAATATGAGCCTGATCTGAGAAGAATGTGTGTCCCTGCAGAGCTCTTGCACTAAACTGATCTAAACTCCCAGGGTTTCCTGTGCTGTATTTAAACAGTCATACCATTAAAGCCACTGAAGCAGTATTCTTAAACATACTTTGGTTTAGGTCTCAGTGGCACTCATAAATCAAGAAGACATGATGACTGAAAACCAGGCCTTTGCTATGGAACAAATAATTTTCTTGTTATGTAAAAAGAATATGTAATTATTTGAAGCTGGTTGGTTTTGGCAGTTATTACTCTTACTTTATTTTTTTTGAGCACATTTTCAATAGAAAAATGTAGCATTTCAAGCATTTCTTCAGAAATAAACTTCAGACATGACTTCAAAGCATGCACTTTCTGATCATGCTAAACCTGGCCAGGGTTTAATGAGATGTACAACACCTTATGGTCTGCTTAGACTTTTAACCTTTATCTCAACAGCACTGATTATAATCTTAAGTATTTAATTTATGTGGATATATAAATACCAAATCATCTTTCCTCACATGGAACAACAGCATTGGAAAAGCATAGTGTCTTAATAATTTTTTAACTTGTAACATGTTTCAGTTTGAAAATTCTGCTTGAATCCTTGAAGATTATTTTTTTCATGGGGGAGGCTGAACCTTCATTATTTTTGTAGTTCTATAACAAATAACTAAATTATTTTCCTAACTTTAACTTGTCTCTTGAAATAGATAAGGCCTTTTTCTTCAAACAGTGAGCAGGAGCAGCTTTGATCCTTGTTATTGAGACATCTTTTACTAAAAAAACAAAGTTTGAATTATACAATATGCAACAAAAAAAAGAAAAGAAAATAGAAAGCAGCCCATACTTGTGGAAAAAAAATTCATCCAGCTGCTGAAGTATGATTTGAAAAAAAAAAAAAGCATCTCTGTGTTAGGGTAAAGACAACAGTAATTTGTTTTCGTGCTAGTAACAAATAACACAGAAGGTAAGCATTGAGAATGATATGATTTATCCTGTTGTGTGTTTATTAGACTTGAAGTAAAACATAGTTATTAGCAACTTCCACTGTCTCTTGTAATAAATTTGCATTTTAACAGAGCAGGGTAGTTAGAAAATCAGGGGTGAGCTACGTAGAAGTAACACTTTGGCATTGCTGTTTCACATAAGCAAATGAGGACTGACAACCATTAAGTGCAGTCCAGGCTTTCTGAAGAAAAATATAGGCCATGCTAAACACAAAAATACATTCCAGCCTGCAGGGCCTAATCAAAAAATAAGCCTTTTGAGAGGCAAAATCAGTGTGCACCACCACTGTACGATTGCCATCAGCTCTCCTGGCAATGCTGGAGCTGCTGGCCTCAGTTTTGATCTCCTGATTTACCTCCGTGTGTCTCGAATCAGGCTGCCTTTTTCTAGGTGCTTTCAGGGAAACCTGATCTGCCCTATAATCTTGCTTAGCTCCTGGGCATAATTCAAGCAGGGTTATGTAGCTCTCTTCTAACATACAGGGACAAGGGGACAGATTACAGTAATTTTTCCTGATTGGCAAATGAAAGGCAAGGGAGATGCAGTTTTGTTAAATTGCTCCCAAGGCAGTCAGTAGTTGCTGTAGGGAGCAGTCCTGTTTCCCCTTCCTTCGTGCTTCATGTTCCTACCCCTCTTGTTTGGCAGAGTTAGAGAAGGTGTGACTGCACAGTTGGGCCAGCCAGCAGAATTCTCCAGAGCTGCATAAATCAGAGATTTTTGTTTTCCCCAAGGTATAGGGGTGGTAGCAGGTAAAATCTTCTGTTTAATTTGCTGCAAAAAGCTTTTTCCTTACATCTCAGTATAAGATGCAAATGTGAACGTGTTTCTTGGTTAAGCACAATATTTATTAGCAAATTAATTGTCTGAGTTTAAAAATATTCAAATACATAACTGCTGCAATATATTAAAATATATTTAAACATTAGATTAAGTATCTTTCTTGTTCTACGAGTTGAATGTTGATTATATTAATATCACAAATAACAATTGTCTTCCCAGTCTGAAATCTCTACTAGAGAGCTTCTTGAAAGTAGTTCAGTTTCTAACTAATCTTTTGAAGCACATCTGCACATTTCTGTTCACAGCTGCAGGGACAGGATAAAATAAAGTTTGAATAGCAGTGAAAACCTGCAAAACTGGATCTCACAAATCACACTAAGAGTTTAACTGTGCACTTTCTGTTGCCTTCAAGTATCTAAGGGCTTAGCTGTGCTTTGAAAGCCTGTAGCATTTTTTAAAATGCTAGTATATAAAAGCTATTGATTTTTCTTAGTTGTTTTCCACAGCACCTGTAATTTAGCATGATTATTCTTCAGTATCAATTAACAATCCATGCAAAATTGCTGTACATGCTCAGGAATGGATTTAGAACTGCTGCAAAGCCCTGTTCAGAACCTTGAGTTAACATTCTTGGTAACGTGGCAGACACTTTTTAATACACTTATCTTTGTTGTATTCATAATAATAATGATGTCTGAGCAAATGTCAGATGGAAGAGATCTCTTAAAGTCAGATTCCAGACACTGAATTTTAATGTTTACCCTGCAATCTCCAGCATAGTTAAAGCAAACAATTTCTGTAGTGTTCAAAGTTGCAAATGTTATTCAGCTTTGGTTTCTTCATCTGTAACACACTGTAATGCACAAACCATAACTGCAGGCAATACTTAACTGGTTTTATTTAGCTTGGACTTTATCATAAATACTAATTCATCTAAGTGGAAACTGAGCTAATATATTTTGAATTCTATTTACCTTTCTGTCTGGTGCAAGACATGCCTTTATTTAGCAATGTATTCCTTTCCCTTGACACCCTCTGAAATTAGACTCTTGCTATAATTGTTCCAAGGAAAAGTTTTGTAAATGATGCAGGCCCTTAAGGTTGAATTGAGAGCTCTACTGGTAAGGCAGATGGAGTCAAGAATGTAAAAACACAAAGTGGGAAGCTGCACTGGTCTGTCTCTCTCTGGTCTCGAAGTCAGGAAATTCAGAATAAGAGATGAGACCATAAAATGTGTGATTTTAACTCATAATTTTCACCTAGACCATCCTGATCTGCCTCTACAGCTCAGCCACAATGTTGTAGATTGAATTTGCCATTCTCTGGAATACTGCAACACCTAGCATTTTTTTGAATGCTTTGCTGCACATCCCTGGAGGAATGCTTCACTGCCCTGTCACGAAGACAGGCTGAGAGAGCTGGGGATGTCCAGCCTGGAGAAGAACCTACGGAGACCTTATATCATCTTCCAGTACCTAAGGGAGCTATAGGAGAGCTGGAGAGGGACTTTAACAAGGACATGTAGTGGCAGGACAAGGGGGAATGGCTTCCAACTGAAAGAGGGCAGCTTTAGGCAACATTAGGAAGAAATTCTTTACTGTGAGGGTGGTGAGATACTGGAACAGATTGCCCAGAGAAGCTGTGGCTGCTCCATCCCTGGAAATCTTCAAGGCCAGGTTGGATGGGACTTGGAGCAACCTGGTGTCATGGAAGGTGTCACTGCCAATGACAAGGGATTGAAACTAGATGATCTTTAAGGTCCCTTCCAACCCAAACCATTCTAGGACTCCTCATTCACTAGCTGAAAGGTAATAAAAATAATATAAAATAGTTACTGGGCTTGAGGAAAGGCAACAGATGAAAGAGAATCTGTTCCTTCTGTTGGGTTTTATTTCAACCTGAGATGCTACTCCAGATGGTAAGGAAGAACATCCTGGCACAGCCTGACTTCCGGGGCATAGCTGGCAGCCAGGCTCTTTGCAGAAAGACATGCACTCCCTTCTTGGAGGCAGGAGTCTGGGGAATTTGGCACTTTCCATGTGATTCTGCATTAATTGGGAATTCCACCATACCAGCTTGCAGGCTCTCCATAGCGCACAGGTAAGAACCTTGCATGATTTTGTATCTCCCTTTGTAAAGGCTCTGCTATATTAATGAGGGTTAAAAGGAGTGCATTTCATCCAGCAGAACTCCTTGAAGGAAAAACAAACCTCTTATGAAAAGATTTCTAACTGAATTCGTGGCAAATACCCAGGGAATAGGGTATTAAAACTTGTATCAGAGTTAATAGTATTATATCAAAAGCAGAAAACAAATACTTAGCAGGTAGGTGAAGACGGTTGTGTCAGCTTTTGTATCACAATGTAAAAGCTACATACAGTGGGTGTTTCTAAGATCAACAGTAACCATACTCTTCAGCTCTTTAAAATGTCTGATGAGCTGGGGGAACTGTGCTTTTGACTTCTATACTTTGTCTTTAAATCAAGATGCACTAATTTGTGGTCCTTATCACATAATGCCATGACTTTTACAGCAGTCAGCAGGGATGGGACTGTGTTTCTGTACAGAAGCTGAAGAAAATGTCAAGTACAAAGACATGCACTGCTCTCCTGATACAAATTAGCTTATCATGTAAATGGGGAAATAGAGAACTCTGACCCTATTCTAGCAGAATGTAAGATAGTGGATTAACACTCCAGACTTCTAATTAATCACAATGTGTCTCATCCTCCTGACTGCAGCTGAGTAGGCCATCCTTCTAACTTAAACCCACAGCTGTCCAGTGTTAACACTTATCTGTCAGTACAGCTCCTTTTGCAGCTGTTGGCAGAGATGACAATGTTGAAATCCTCCATGTTTCAAAAGTAGGTTTCAGAAATATTCAGAAACATCCTTACATGTGAACTGTACTTTTATTGTTTGAATGCTTAAAAAAAACACATAAGTCTTAAGTTCTAAGAAGTGAGTAACACTCTGCACTGCTTATGCTATTTTCTCATGCAGGTAAAAGTACAGAGCAGTATCGATCATGGTTCTTTTCTTCTACAGCATGCACAAAGTATTTTATACAAACTACAATATTGTCAAAGGTTTACAGATTTACTGAAATGGGAATTCCAAACTTTGTTATACACATACCAAACTTAAATTTAAGATCACACAAATTAATCTGATACCACTTCTCAGGTAAACTTGTATATCACTGAACTGCTACAGAAAGAAGTGCCATATTTAACTACTTATTTTTTATTTCAAATTTTAGACCACATTTTAAGAGGAATACTGCAAATGAATTTAAGCCATTGAGTCAACAGACACAATGCTGACCCCAGAAAATACTTCTGTAATAGGATCTCTCTTCTCAGTTTTCAAGCATGTGAAATTCAAACCAAACTGAGCTTTTCTCACTGTCAAAATCTAAACTAAGATTCTTCTCTCCACAGAAAGGCATGGTATGTTATTTTCAAAAAGAACTATCTTAAGGCAACGTGCCACTGCTACAAGTTGTACACAAACCACAGCTACCCTCCCTGACCTGTTTTGTCTTCTAAAATCTAACAGAAATCTCAGTGATGGAAGAAAAGATATGTACTAGTACATATTCAGACAAACTAATAAGATAGAAACATAATCTAAAATCTACAGATGCTAAACAAACTCTGTATAATATGCTTTTATTATTTCTAACAGGAATTCCCTTTTTCATTTCACACTACAGAGAAACAGCAATGGGCTGATACTTCAGTTATCTATAAAACTGTGGAAAAATAAGAAAACTGAAAGCTAACTGAATTTGTTACATAGCATTAGTGCACTTTCAACCCACAAGTACATCAGTAGGGATGATAACGAGGCCCCGGGTTGTAGGAGTTGTAGCCGTACTGTCCGTAGTGGGATGAGTATGATTGTCCTTGTCTGTGCTGCTGATAGTTATTACCCCAACCTCTTTCTTGCCTCTGATTAGATCTGTAGTCGCTTTGCCAGTTGTATCTGTCCCCTCTAAAATATCTACCATCTTGAAACCTGCAATGAAAAGAAATATCAAATTTTGACATAAATTATGAAGTTTTAAAAAGATGAATGATAATGAACTCTTAGATTTTAGTTTCATGAAAACTGTCATGTAACTGTTAATACACTCAAATACTTATCTATGACAAATCCATGAAAACATATCTACATTCATCTGAAATCAGTCATGAATTTCTTACTCAATACCCTGTTTGCTAAGGACAGTCTGTTTCCTAACACAAAGTACTCACAAGGCATTAGATGAACTGTTGAAATCTGAACAGAGACTCAAACAGACCATATATGAAAAAATCAACCAAAAGGTACACCTGTAGATGTATCAAAGCCACACTCCACCTAGGAGCTTCAAGGTTCAAAGCTTTACCAAAGCTGGCTTAAGTGCAATATAACTACCTAACAGCACAGAGATCTGCACATTCCCTAAAATACACACTACCACTAAAACACCACAACCACAGTCTCTTGCAATTTCCATACTCAGGACACTGTACCTTCTCGGTGGTATTTAGCCCATTGTTCAGTCTAAATTTTGGCTTTTTAGCTGTATCTCAATTACGATCAACACTTGAGCTGCCTCACAGTCATTTTGCTTGCAAATGGCTTGGTGTAGAGAAACAACATTTGCATAAGGATAACTCTATGACCACAGTGTAGATCTCAGAGTTCACAAGTTCAAAAAGCCACAGAACATTCTTTTCTAAGAACATTTCCTTAAACAATCACCTTTTTCTAATCACCTTTCTTTAAACACAGAAAATGACTCCCTGTTTAACTTAATAACAAGCTTCTAAGGTGAGAAAAGGTTAAAATGTTGTCCTCCTTTTCTTCAGATAAGGCACAAATCCTATTTACCTATTTAGCTAAGAAGTCTTCCCAATTGTTAGATGGACTGACTTAAACTCTTTTAAAGGCTGATGTTAGTATGACCACATGTACTATATGCTGTAATTGTTGTTTTTCAGTCACTCAAAAATCAGATGTTACTGTCCAAAATTCAGTGAAAAGCTGCAATTACATCCTGAATAAATAATTCAAAGTATTTTCTTTTGGCAGGTACCATTGTACTTGCCATACAGATTGGATGATTGATTTTACAGTCGTTTTTACTAGATAAAAGAAAAACAGACTAATCTTACAAAGTACAGCAAATATTTAGGTTACAAATTAAATGTTTATCTGTTGCTAGCTGTCCAGAAATCATGCTATTTGCTTGTTCCTTTGCACAATTTCCTTCCAGTTATCATCCAGCAGAAGACAGATTGCTTAGTTTTGCAGAACTCCCATCTTTTCCCTCTATAAAAATGTTCCTGGCTGAGCAGTAACAAACCCCAGGGCAATGGGTTCAGTGGTTCCAGCTCATTGTTTACTAAAAATCAAATTATTTAGTACTGTTATACAAAATGCAAAAATTTTGCCTATCAATACAGAGAAAATGTAAAACCTTGTAAAAACTTCTCAGAGATTATTTCTAGTAACCAGTTGCCTATGAAGTAACAAGATACTTCTATTAACGGGACAGATTCCTATTATTACTTCTGAAATAAATGATCATTTAACAATGTATCTGTGAAACTGTCAAGATTTAAAAAGACCTCAGTACCGATCTCTGTTTCTCTGGTTGCCGCCAGATCTGTTTCTCCATTCTTCAACTATAGGAGGGAGATCTGCAGGGCGTTTCAAGTATTCTTGGTATTCGTGATCTTCTGATGTGAATCGATGAGCAAACATCATTTCATAATTCGGGGGCATGTCAGCCAAGGAAGTCATTCTGAAAACTTTAAACATGAACACAACAAAAGTGGCTTTAGCAATGTATGATGACTCTCGTTGTAATAGCTACCAAAATCCACTCAATGAAAATAAAGTACAATGAAAAGTTACACTCAGAGTGACAGAGCTGTTGAGTTTTGGGCAGACAGCATAGATTATTAATAGAAAAAAGTATTTCTTCAGAACACGCTCTACATCTACTCCTAGTCCACTTTTGATAAGAAACACATTACTACAATCAATTTGAAAAGTTTGCTAAGGTAGGGTATCATGGAAAGCCTACAGATACACATAGCCAGCAAGATAAGCAAACTAATCCGGTTTACTGGCAATAATTTATGTGTTATTAACTTGATTCAGGGAAAGGACACCACCTAAGAGGATGCTAAATTACCTCACAATATGCCTCTCTGATGGGGGTTGTGTTTAAGGCTTTAATTTCCTTATTTTTATGTATGCGCATTTGCCCTTCAGACATTGGTGCTATCTGGCGCTAATACCAAACACTGAGTGAGCTCTATGCCCACTGTTTTAACAATCCTCGGGTAATTGAGAGTATTTCAAGTCTTTGCCTCTAGGCTCCCCGATTAAGCTCTTCTGTTGTCTCCCAAAGATTTGCTGGCAGGGCCATTATTCAAGGGCAGGAAGGAAGGAAAGTGTTTTCTTCTGGACCCTGAGAGCTAAAATATATACCCTCACTGACCAAGCTTCTTCCCCCTGTCCCCATGAGCAGCGCAAGGGGGAGCGGGGTGTCTGCGGGGCGTCAGCGCCGCACTCGAGCGGGCTCCGAGCAGCCGCCCCCGCTCAGCCCGCAGCGACCGCCTCCCCGTCTGCAGCTGCAGGAGTTGTTCCCGCAGGGTGCCCAGCGACTTCATCCTCCCTTTTCCTGCCGCCAGCTAACTTGTTAGTCTCAGACCCACCGCTGCCTCCTCCCCCTCACGGCCCGCGGGGTGGGTGACGGGGACACCGCCCCGCTCCTCCGGCCGGGCACCCACCGACGCGGGGGGCACGGACAGTGCCGGGGGAGCCCCTGCCCCTCACGGGGGGCCGGGCAGAGCCGAGGGGGGCTGCGGGGACCGCGTTCCTGCGCCTCCCTCCCCCGGGCCCCTCACCGCTCCTGCCGCCGCCAGTGCCGCCTGTTCCGGGCCGGGCCCCGCCGCTTCCCGGGGCGGGGCGGGGGAGGCCCCGCCTCGGCACTCCCTAAATAGCGTAAGTAGCGCTTTGCCTGCCCGCCCCGAGGGTGTGAAGGAGGCCCCGCCTGAAGTGTGTGGGTTTTAACCAAAAGGTGCGATTGAAAAGGGTGAAGCCTGCAGCCGGAACCCTGTGGGCTGTCCATAATGGAGGTTTAAGTCTATTTGTGGTATAAAAAAGGCTTGGGGATGTGCTGAGTGCTTCGTGAGGAAAAATAAGATGGCGTGAAGCGTTTTGGCAGCTCAAGTGATTTTTGTGTAGACCAAAGTAATTCGGTGTTGGCGCTGCTTCAGCAACGCATTTACACTCCCACCTGGAGCTGTAAATAGTGGCCGGTCCTGACACCTGTGATACAGGTGAGGTTATGTGTGAGCCTCAGAGCTCGGCTGATGAGCGAGGTGAACAGCACGGTGTGGGGAATCACAGCATAGGCAGAGCTGGAAGGGACCCACAGCGACCATCAAGTCCAGCTCCTGCCCCTGCACAGAACCATCCCCACAGTCACACCGTGACCATGAGAGCATCATCCAAATATTCCCTGAGCTCTGTC
>JAWWEU010000017.1:10138066-10154685 GCA_035583155.1 Acropternis orthonyx
CATCCAAATATTCCCTGAGCTCTGTCAGCCTCGGTGCTGTAACTGCTGCCCTGAGGAGCCTGTCCAGTGCCTAAACATTCTCTGGGGGAAGAACCCCGTTCTGATACCCAACCCAAACCTCCCCTGACACAACTTCAGTCCATTCCTTCGGGTCCTGTCCCTGGTCCCCACAGAGAAGAGATCAGTGCCTGCCCCTCATGAGGAAGCTGTAACTGCAATGAGGTCTCCCCTCAGTCTCCTCCAGGGTGAACACACCAAGTTACCTCAGCTGTTCCTCACATGCTTCCCCTCAAGGCCCTTCACCATCCTCACCCTCCTTTGGACACTCTCTAACAGCTTAATATCTTTGTGATATTGCAGTACCCAAAACTGACCCAATATTCAAGGTGAGGCTGCTCCAGTGCAGAGCAGAGCGGGACAATCCCCTCTGTCACCCAGTGGCGATGCTGTGCCTGATGCCCCCCAGGACACGACTGGCCCTCCTGGCTGCCAGGGCACTGCTGACTCCTATCCAACTTGCCATCGACCAGCTGTGCCTCCCCCTGCACTGCTGCCTCCCGGGGTGTTACTGCTCATCTCTGAAGTGCCACAGTGGGTATGAAGAGCTCAAAGGATCTGTGATACTGGGGTACTGTGTCACCCGCCTTGTCTTAACAACTGGTTGCATCAAGACCTTCCCATAGCAGAAATGATGTTGGTGTCCCTGTTCCTCATTTGGCTTTTCTCCACAGTGCTGATATCTTTGCAGTGCTGACTAATTTCCACAACACTTAAGCCAATGATTTTTAAATGTTCTCTTGTGCTGTGTATAAGAAATGGATTTTTTATGGGACCCTTTCTGAAAGCAATGGTTTTTACAAGCTCTGCTAGAGACTATCGCTGGCAGGCACTAGCAAACCATAGAGGCTGATAATCAAGTAGATCACTTGAAATAAAATAGCCCAGCAATAGCAATAGAGGCATCCAATTCTCAAAAAATATTAGACCAGAATGAGTGCCTTTGTTTGATGTATACACTAATAATTACAATCTGCTCTCCTGTGTGACCTACAGCAGGAGTGTATTGTCACTTGCAGAATAGAAATGATAACCTCAATCCAAAAAGCCTAATGCAAATATCTTAGCCTGGATAGCTAGTTCACTGCCAAACAAATTGTCATTGAAGCTGAAAACTATTATATTTTAAGTTTTCCCTATATAATCCCTGTTCTATTAACAGCCCTTTTGAAATGGGCAAAATTAAGTAGAATTTTATTTCTTCTCCAGACATCTTTCATTTTGGTTGCTGGATATTGCAGTTTCGGGTGTGTCTACTGAGGATTTCATGCATAAAATTAATGAGATGATCCTTAATAAAAGGGAGACACTTCTTTATTTTTGAGGCTGCAGTCTGCTGTTTCATGGGTGACATTTTTTCATTAAAAGACAAAACTTAATATTAAACTTTTAATTTTAGACTCAAGTCATCCATACAGTTAATCATGTACATCATAATCTAAGCATATATATGAGTTCTGTTGAAGGCATGGGCCTGTAATGTTGTGAACAGTGTACTTCACAAATTACAGTTTTGCTGATGTGCTCTCATCAGCATATTCTGCATAGGAAAACACTTGCAGGGAATGGCTACATCAGAGTGGCACCTAATTATATATATATATACATGATGCTTGTGCTTTTGTTTCTTTTTTCATTTGTCTTTATGCATGGTATGAGTTATAACACCAAGGAGATCATGATCCAATATCCCAAGCTTCCTCATAGATGTTATATTGAAATTCAAACTGCATGTAAAAAACCCAAAGTGACAGATGATTTTGAAAGGAATAAAGTCACTCAAAAATGAATATTGTCACCAAGTAGAACTTTCAACACCCCATAAATGCACCACATAGCACATACCTACAGAGTAAGTGCCCAAATACTTAAAAGGTCAAGCTCCAAGTGTTGTCAAGACAGAGAACTTGATAATCCACTCTTGCAATCTTTCTGCTCACTTCAAGGCTCTCTGGGTAATTAATGTGTTGTTTTCGTATGAACACGATCTTGTAATCAGCATCTCTGAAGTCTGCTGTAGTGTGATAAAGCCTCAAAGCGTTCCCTTTTTTGTCTGTGTATTTCATTATGTTAAATAACATGCCGTTAGATGAAGCCTTATCTTCTGAATTTTAATCTAAGAGTTGTTCCTCTCAGCCTATCAGAAGTTAATGAAGCTTTTGTAGAATGGATCTTCCTGACTGAACAAAGGAATATGTGCTAAAACTTGCAAAGTCTTGCTTGCCTTGAAACAATGGAAAATGACAGTTCTTTTTATAACTATTTAGCCTTGATAGCTCATGCTGTTCTGTCACAGGACTTTGTATTTGATGTTTTACATGAATGCCCAGCTTCTGGACTCATGTGTTTTCATTATACTCAACTTTCATTTGAAAATTAATTTCCAGCCCTTGTTATGACAGACATTAAAAAATTCCGCTCTACAGGACAACCAGCCTGTACCAAGAAGAAAAAGCAAAAGCAAAACATTATTCAAGCTTTACTTGTTTAAAATCTTTTATTGTTTGCAGTTTTCTGTTTCTTTAAGACTAGGTTCATTGCTCTATCTCGGAAGAGCTTGACAGCTGTGACATTTTTAATGAAAAGTCAGCATGTATCTAAGTAGCAGGAGAAAAGGAGAACTACATTTTTTTGTGCATTTCTATATCTTTAAACAGGAGGGATCCTTTTTCTTCAGTGTTAATGTCTACCTTGAGAAATCAACTAAGGAACTAACATCACTTGTAATTTGGGCCTCTCTGACTGAGTGAGTATTTGTCTATAAATGAATAAGCAGAGAAACATCCATAGATGGTTATGGATGCTGCTGGGGATTTTTAGTAACAAAGTAATACATCAGAAAATATTTTAGTGAAAATTTGTCTTCAAAACTCTGATTTTTTTCTTAGCTTGGTGAAACTGCTCAGTGGTTTCCTGTCAGCCAATTTCCCTCTCCCCGCATTCTTTTTTCAATGTCTCAGTTACAGTGTAACTGAAAGCCTGGTTTGTTTGTACAGTGAAACCTGATTTCCCCAGATCATTTATTCTAGGAAATGGTGATGTCTGGCACAGCTAGGGAGAGCAAGACTTTGTGTTCTGGTTACAGCAGGTACAAAGGGCATGCGTGGCAGCCTTGTTATTGATTACACATAAAGGAAAGCTGTGTTTCCGTGGGCACCAGAGGCTGTAAGACCACCAGGGGCCATCTGAGCAACTAATGACTGCCAAGTATTTGCTCGATCATTCATTGCACTGATAGGTGAGCAGAGATACTCTTTAGCCAATCTGCAGAAATACTGGGGGTTGTGCTATTCCTCTAGGAGCTCCTGTGCTCAGAAGATCAGTTCTCATCATGGGGTTATATTCCTTTGGCTGGAAAGGATTATTGTCTGGATGAAGCTCACTTAAATAACAAGAAAGATGGAAATACAACAGCTGCCACTAACAAATGACTCTGAAGTCCATGCAGCTATTCTGTCAGACCTCTCCTTTGCCTTTGCTGTTACATTGTACAATATTGCTGAACTTCAGAGTGGCTTTCACACACCTCCATATGGTATTGTAAAGTGAAGTCCATAAAGGAACAGACTGCACTGTTTCTAACAACTTCACTAAACTCAATACAAGAAATATTTCCTTCCCGTAACAATGACCTTTAAATGTTAACTGGCTAAAAAAAATAACATTGCCCTTTTTTAAAAAGGGGGAAATGCAATTCCTGGTGCTTGATTGTGTTACAGACTAACCATTTTGGTGCTGTGGGGCCCAATTCCTTTGCATTAAGCTTACATCAGTGTAATGCTTGATTAGAAGGAATTTATTCCTAATTTATGCCAGTATGAAAGGCCTTTAATTTCCCTAAGAGCTATTTCTGTTGTCAGTCTTTTGAAACTCACAGCCACGTTAAATTATATTTCTAGCGTATTGTTCTTAAAACCAGTGCAGAGGTGGTGTTATCTATCATTTACACATATCTATATACATATATACAAAATAAAAGTCACTACACTCTAGCTGCCTTCTTTTATTTTCACCTTTTAAACTGACTAAGCCAGCTGTGCCCTTTGGGGTCTATACGAATGAATCATTTTTATTATTTTTGCTCTCTTAGACAGTAATTACAGGGTAGTGTGCTGTCTCTGGTTTTTAATATTATGGTGCCATTTTAATCCATGGTGCAACACCATTACCTTCAGCAGAGTTACGCTAGCAATGAATTTGTCCCCAGGAGGCTTTTCCGAATGTTCAGTTCTTTCTTCATGATTACCCAGAGGAATGGAGGAGCAGAAGGAAAGACAGAGGACCCTTTGATATGAGGAATGTAGTTCAAAGTGAAGTCTTGTTTCTGCCATTCATGGTGCTCCATATGTTCTTCATTTGGGGTGGAGGTGGGTTAGACCCCCCGGAGGCACACATACTGGGGCTGAAGGGCAGGCAGAAGTTTTTACATAGCACATCTGGTGCACAGGTTATGTTCTTTCCCAGACATAGGTACTGTACAAATGGGGGGGGGGAAGAAAGAAAGAAAAAGAAAGAAGGGAAAAAAAAGTGGGAGGAATATTCAGACACTTAAATTGTACTTCTGTGGAACTTCTTGAAAGTCAGAAAATGGGGTAGCCAAATGTTAAGATATCAAACTCATCATAATCATCAGGCTGTCTAAACTCCAACTCAGATGCTTTTTAGATGTCGAGTAATCCTGCAAGTAGGGATGTATGAATCAGTGCTACCACAGATTGCCTATTGTTAAGATAGTTGCAAAATATAAAGAAAGTACTTGCAGAAGTTTCTGGTACTGGATTTTATTCATACTCAATTTTCTTTTACAGTTTAATTTTAGTTTGGGCTCATTTCTCGTGTCCATATCCAGTCTAACACATTCAAATCTCCTGCAGTATGGAAATAACAATTTGTAAATACAAATTAGTAGCACCCAACTGAATTTGGAAGGGGCATTAAGAGAATTTTCTCTCTGCTGTCAGGGAGCAGAGAGGGACAGGAGCCAACAGGCTGGTGGGTTAGGGGCCCATCCCACAGCCTCCAAGCAGGGCTGCCCATGATCAGCAGCTGACAGAGCTCAGAGGAGCACACAAGTTCATGGGGATGAGACAAGTCCAAGGCAAGTCAGAAGTTCAGGTCAGTGTGTGGGGTCAGTGCCCAGATGGACAGGGTCCATGGGCAGGCACAGCACAGCTGGGTCTGTAGTGCCGGGCAGGGACCGAGGGCCCCCAGGGCAGGGGCAGGGGGGCCCAGGGGTTGGTCACGGCAATTAGGGGCTGTCAGTGCATTCAGGGCCCTGACACACACATCTGGTAACAATTGCTGTTGTGTTTAAATCAGAAACTCAGATCCTTGCAAAACTCAGGATCTAGCCAGGAGGAAGTGGTTACACCTTTCAGCAAAGGTCTAGCGTTTCTCCTGCGTTGGGCAGTTGACAGTTTGCCTGTTGCACTCCCATCAGTTGCCTCAGATACAGTCAAATATTCAACCTCCAAAGAGGATACCCAGGGCTCCTGTTTTACTCCCAAAGTCTCCTTTTTCAGAATGGTGACGTTCCCTAGGCACTGGAGGCTCCTGTGTTCTCTCAGCCCCAGGTCTGAGACCTGCCCTTGGTGCCAGCCCCTGAAGGTAGATGTGCCAGGAGGCCCGGCTCATGCCCACCCTCCTGTGTCTGTGTGCAGTGTGTGAGCATGGCTTCAGGTTCTGATAAAGCCAGTGAATAGAACAGCGTTTCAGTATTTTGTTCCTTCTCCAAGCTGAGGTCGTTGGAACTGGTCTAAGTAATGCTCCCTCCATTAGACACTAAACATGACCCCCCAGATGGCTTTACCAAGAAGCTGTTAGCATAGGAATTTGTATCCCTTCTTCCTCTTCTCTTTGCATGTAAGGAGAGTTCCTGAATGTTCTCTGCAGTTCCTCTTAAGGGCCATTAGAGAAAGCAAAGGCTGAACTATAAGCCAACTTTGTATTAATTCAAATTTGGAGTGTCTTTTTAATGTGAAGTAACTTTTTCTAAAAATTGTAGACTAGAATTTTCCAGAGCTACCAATCTGCATTGAGACCACACTGTGCTACAGTGAAGTAAGTTGTAAGTGAATTAGCTGAGCTGCAGAGAAGCCTGCAGGATTTTGCAAAGCTGGACTGAGCAGTTTGCTCCGAGTTATGACATTGATTCACCACTGCTGTGCACTGCTCTGTGCATCCCTGTGTTGTCCCTTGCCCTACACAAAACCTGAAAACTATGCATAAGTACTATCTTTTCATTTATGTCTGTGCTGTGCTGAGCCTGGGTCCTTGTCTGGGGGTCTAGGTCATCACTGCTCTGAGCAGTAATAACTCTCCCTCTGTTACTAAATTAGAACTTGAGATCATTCTTTCCAGCAGACAAGGGTTCCTAATCTTTCAGGAGATTATGATGTGGCTTCCACCCCTCTGCATCCCCTCCTGCCCTCCCAGACACCTCTGCCTCAGATGTCGAGGCACAGCGTCCTTGCCTGCCTCAGTGCTGCTGTGATTCCTTCTCCATCTTTGCCCTGGACTCCTGCAGCAGTTTCCTTTCCTAGAACCTATCCACAGTGCCACTGTTCCCATGGCCCTGCTCCCCCTCCCAGTCTCAGGTGTTTCTTCCCTTGCTCTTGAGTTGTGGTTGTTTCTTCCCCACCCCTGCACCACCTGCAGAGCTGTGCTGTGGGGGGCAACCAGCTGCTTAGCATGGCAGTGGGCAGCTGAGCTTTCTGATGCTGGTTGGGAGTGCAGAACTTGCTGACTGCTCAACAGTACTCAAAAAATTCAGAGATATTATCATGGAAAAATCAAAGTTCTATGGAGGGTCATTAAAAAAAACTCTGAAAATCTCACATATAAATTAAAACCACATGGTAATTTTTGGTCATATGTTGAAAATTATTTTTTCTATGGCTGCTCGTTTTAAGAATAATACACGGTTATTTTCTTGGTCTTAAATGGTGGTGTGAGGCTATCACAAACTTCCCAAATAATAACTTTAATTAAAAAGCAAATGTTAATCTCCAAGCAGTAGCATCTGCAGCATATTACAAGATAAGACTTCACCAACCTGAAAAACTAAGCAAGATTCTAATTAAATCAGGGGAAAAAATGATGAACTAGATATACGTTTTATTTAAGGATGTCAGTTATATAAGATATCAAAGATCTCACAGTTGCTATCTGATGGGAAATGTTGCTGCCAGATCTCACAGACTATTTCCAGGGAGAGAAATCCTTGTTCCACTGGTTCCAAGTACTGTGGTGATTTTGCCTTCCATGGGGTCAGGGCTTTGCAGTGGCTCTCTGTTTGACTCGGAAGTCACGTCGGTCCTGTTGAAAGCTGCAGATGATCCAGTAATGAAGCAATGTGACCTCATGGCATGAGGAATCACCATCCTCAAGTGCTGCCATCTCTCCAGTGAGGCACCAATACAAAGTCCTGACTATTTATGGTTATTAAAGGTCCCAGTGCACCTTTTGAAAATTAAGACTCTTAATCCCTGTATGCTGGCCAAAATCTATTTTTCAGTGATGCCACTCTGACTATCAGCATTTCCTGTATTGTTCCAGATGGAGATAGTGTTGGCCATTGCATTCTGTTCCAAGCTGCGTGCTGGGCTCCTCTCTGTTTTGGAACAGCTGATATTTTCCAGAAACACCATGCTGCAATGATGTGTGAAGGGATCTCTATGTATCCCCCCCTTGTCTCACAGGAATGGAATGAGGATTAATCAATTACAACTGAATTGATGACATGATTCCAGTGAAGTCAAAAGAAGGGTTTTTTTCCATTGGCATCATGGGGGCCAGGGCTGGCTTCTGTGTGGATATTATTGTACTGAGATACCTGCATGTAAAAACAATGGAAATGCAAACCATTACCTTGTTGAAGGTATCTGTGTAGTGAGATACTCCTTTAGCCAGAGAGGAAAGTGCATTTTAATGGCTGTTTTCTCAAGAGTTTAGTTACTCATCACAACAGGCATTATTGTGCTGGAGGAAATTCCGGTTCGCTGAATGTGGCTTTAAGCATGTGGTGCTGGTTGGCTGGCATTTGTGGCTTTGCATGTCCCATGCATTCAAAACATACTTTGTTACGCTTCCACGGCTGCATCCTGCTCTTTTCCCAGAACAGCTTATGGTGAGGAATTGTAACTCAAAAGCCACATTCTTAGAACCAGCAGCAGTTCAGCTTTAAATCTTGGAAGAAAGTTGAATACTGAGTAATAATAGCTGCAGGGTATTCTCTTTGACCAAATGTTAATTATGCTGGGTAAACAAACAGGATCTTAAAAAGAGCAACTCTGGCTAGATTTCTAAGAGACTGCATAATATTTCTTGCTTAGATCTTCTGTCACATGCCACTTATGATGTCACATTTAAAATTGTAAATCAATTTACAAGTTGGACAAATGATATCACTGAAAAACATTTTTGCAGGATCACCTAACTTCTTCCATGCAAACATAATAATAGTACATCTCTCATGCAAATATAGGAAAGAGTGGTCATGAACTATTTTGGGAAGAGCGTACTCACCAAATGGACATAGAGAGAATATTCAGTCAGCCACAGAGGAGCAGAAGAACAGTAATAAATATTATTAAAGGTGAGTATGGATGAAGATTAGCCTGTTCCTGCAGGAAAACCAGCAAATTAAACTTAGAAAAATGTTGGTACATTCACAATATAAATCATGTACACTTCTGCAAAGGAACAATAAATGAAAATACAGGATACATGTCAACCATACTTTAGAGTGTTGACTTCATTTCCTCAAGTATGTAGAAGAGGTTTTGATGTGTGTATATTAACATTTCTCTGTTGGCTAAAGATTAAATTAAAACAAAACATAGTTCAAAGCTTTTCTGGAAATTGTAAGTATTCTATTCCACTTTCCACTGAGTGCCACAGTGTTAAACTTAATTGTGTAACTGAGTGCTTGATGTCATCTCCCGTGGCAGTGCACAGGGACCCCTGCCTTGGCTCCAAAGGGCAAGCTGAACAATGGATGAAAAACTTACTATAATATTATGCATGGCTGCCATCCTTTCAGTGCTTCTTTTAAACCCAGGTAAGGACTCTGGATCTAGAAAGTGCTCCTCCAGGTGCTTGAGCTGCAAACATGTCCCTAAAATGTTGTTGTGGTTTTTCTTAATATTTGCATTGACTATAAGTTTTGCTCTGATTTTTCAAATAATGTGGATTTTACACACCCCTTCAAGGACTGTGAAAATTCCCCAGAAAAGTGGAATCTGTGTTTACCATTAGATATGAGCACTGTATAGCTTCTGTTAACTAGAATTATGCAAGACTGAATTTAAAAGTGTAGACAATAGATACTTTCTGAGAAGTAAAATATGGAGCTGAAAAAGAAAAAAAAATATTATGTTTATTTAACTGATTGGAAGGGGGTTTGTATTTTGTTATCCAAGTATTGTTGCAGAACATAGTTATATTGGGTAGAATTAGGAATGTAGAAGCTCTTCTTGAGCTGATTTTATCCAGAGAAGATATGCATCCAGTAGATTCCTTTAAAATGCATTTCCTCATCAAAGTATTCCTGGAACTTTGTTTGTGGGAGCTGTATTCTTGTTGTTCTTTTGTAAAATAGCTATTTTTCACCTTTTCAGATCTGAATTTTTACTGTAGTAAATAGAGCATGGTTTGTGGCTCTTTGGTTCTTTTATTTTTGATTAATTATTGTAGTTTAGCAGGACCTAGACATAAGGACTAGTATAAGTTGAGGACTTTATTTGAAAGGGATATAAACTAAGGCCAGTAGGGTTGGGGTTTTGTTTGGTTGGTTGGTTTGTTTGTTTTTTCCCAACTATGTTTTGTTTTGGTTATTTTCTAATGCATTTTGGAAGCATAAAAATATTAGCCTACTTCTTAAATGCGTCTTAAGTGCTTCCCATAAGACAGTGTGCAAGGTGAAAAACTCAACACTTTTTTTCAGAGAATAGTGCAAAATACATCTTTTGTGGTGACAAATAGTTTCCTTCACAAATGAAAGTTATCCCTGTCTGTGAAAAACACCCACAGCTGGTGGCCTGGGCCTTTCTAGCTTCGCACCTCTGAGCTAGGTCTGGCTTCTCTGAGCTCAAGGTATTTTCTACAATTGCAGGAAAGAAATCTTTTGCTTTGATGCCACTCATGTCTTTACAAGCTTTAGTGAGAAGTTTGAGGTGCTCACCATTATACCTCAACCATCAAGTTTTGTAAATAGGCTTGACATCCCACGTGGCTTCATTCCCACTTGGCATTCTGCTGGTACTGCTCAGTCCTATGAGAATTTATCCAGGAGAAGGATCCAGATACCTCAGCCCACAAGAAATACATAAGCCTTTGCCAAGGCTTTGGGCATTCATTTAAATGAATCAGATCTCCGGTGTACCCAGGGAAATGTCTTCCTTCTCCAGCAGGGCAAGCAAGGAGCTGATTAAGGGGCAAAGTCCATTGATGAGTAAACTCTAAAAAACCACAAAGGATGAAGTATTTTGCTCCAGCCTGAGGTACAAATTCCCACAAGCAGCCAAGGCAAGCTCTTCTGGAGAACTAAAATGCTCTGAAATGTCTGGCCCCAGCCTTTCCCCCTCCCTCTTGTTTTACATGGGAATAGCAGTCTTTTGGGAGAGAAGGTAGGGACACAGTGAGGAGTGACCCTTCAGGAAGCTGGGGTACAGAGATCTGCTGCCTGGGAGAAGGGCAGGGGGGAAGCAGGGTGACTTGGAGGAGGACAGGCTGAAAAAAAGGAAAAAAAAATCCCACATTTCTCACTACAGTCTCTGGGAACATCGCACATTGCCTTCTCATTTCCTCCCCTGGCTCCCACTGCTCTGCCCTCCAGAGCAGCTGCAATGAGCCTGGGGGTGTCTTTTCCACCTCCCCTCTTCCCTCTCCCCCCAGCAGCACGATCCCCTTACCCAGCTCGCCGACCCTCACCAGACATTGCTCGTGTGCTGCAGAGCCCAACATGGTCAGTGCAGAGGAGTGGGCTCATTAAAAAGGCAGCGTTTAAAATGCCACTCTGTGGTTGCTTGGAAATGAAATCCAACTTTAGTATTATTTTCGAGCTTAGATTTTTGAATCCAAAATTCCATGTGACGGAAGAGATGGGTATTTAAACAGATGTCTGCAATTTCTTTAAAAAATAGAGATTGAGTTACAGATGGTAGAAAAGGCCTGAGAATTAAAATCTCCAGAGCTACAAGAAAATTTACATGTGAGCAAAATGTTTTGCTGAAATGTATGGTCATACAATTCTGCATGTTTGAAAATTAAGCTTTTTTCACCAAAAATGTGAATATCTTTATTCTTCCTTATTATCTGACTCTCTGCTAGTAGCCTGGGCTGTCACCACCATTCTGACAGCCACGTCACAATATGAGGGTCCTATTTCTAACAGACAAGACATACAGTTCTCTCTCTCTCTCCTTTCTCGTACAATTTGGCATGCCAGGACCAACAATTTTGATCTGAATTAGTTTAAAAGAAAACTAATGTACCCTATCTGCATAACCAGTGCCTGATTGCTGTAACTTCCATTTCATAAATCCCAAATAAATGGAATTTTGTGATATAAGCCTGGAAGGAAACCAGAGTCATCATCTGTACTTGCAGATGAAATGGAATGGTTTTTTTCTTCTTTTGGGATTTAAAAAGAAAATCACCAAAATAAACTTTGAGTGAAAAAGCTGATAACTTCTAAAGTGCCATATGAAATGCAAAGTACTGCATATTGGAAGGGAAAAATGAGCACATTTGGTGCAGTGTTGAGGAGCAATTCAGGATCCACTCATCAGCTGGTAGACCTATGCATGCCTGTGAGCAGCTTTATGAAGAACTTCACTCATGCATATGTGCTCAAAAAAGAAAAAAAAAAAAGCAGTATTTGTGTGCATATGAAACAAGTACGTAGACTTAAATACAAGCTGTAAGAGACTTACATAAAGTGCTCCTCACTCGCCTGTCCACTGCCAAACCAGTTCAAATTAGCATGATTCCAGAGCAGAGCAGCAAGACCCACTATGTAGAGAAAAAAGGTGTCAGGTGACCAAGCTTACTTACTTTACGGTGGAGTGGACATAATCAAAGTGTCTACATCAATGAAAACATTAAGAAGGAGAACTGGGATTATCTGTTTGTCTTAACCTGTAAGTACAAAGAAATAGGTCTGTTAAGGGAACAAGGTCTGCTCCAAGTGTGGGACAACAATCCCACAAATGTTCAGGGTCAGTGTGCACTCCTGGATGTGTCCCAGGCTAGATTTCTAGTAGACTAGAGTACAAAGGATTCCTAGAGGATCTGTCCCAAACTGTGTATTAATGCTGACAGATGCTCTCTGACTATGCCAGTATTATTAGAAATCCATCAGTTTCTTACAATTTTGTAGTCTTCAACACTGTGCTGGGTACTCATATTCAGGGCTGGAGTCCCGTGGTGGCTGTAGGGCATTATTTTGGTTTTGCTGATTCTCTTTATGTCTCTATGTCTTCTCTCTCTAAAATCTTATTTAATATTATTTTTGGTTAGCTGTATCTGTCTTCATTGAGAAGGCAGCATATACCACAGTGTGACAATGACAGCTCATACCACACTGTGACAACAACAGCTCTTTGCATTTACATAAACATCTGTTTTGAACTTGTACTCGAATATTTCACAGGACAACTCTTTGAAAGTGAGGTTGAAACTGTGTGTGGACCTTCTATGACTCCACTTAGGCACTACCTGGCATTAAGCAATTATACATATAAGAATAAACTGAAAGAATAATAAGAGAACATTCAAAGTACTATTTTAAAGATGATTGACAAAATGCTTTTAAAGAGTTTCTCCTTTTTTTCCTTTTCGAGATACAGAAAATAGTCCTATTATTTCGGCTTATTTCTGAAGGAGATTGGAGAGGAAAACTTTTTTTCCTTAGAAATTACATGGCTTGGTGAAAGACTTGTTGAAGGTCTCAGATGTTTATTGTGAGCACTGACATTTTAATAGAAAGGACAGGAGTGTTGGTTTTTTAAGCAAATAGATCTACTGTGCTAAATGTTTATTAGATATCAGATTTAGTTGGTTTTAACAAAAAATACTCTAAATCAAGAGCATTTTCAACTGTCTAACTTAAATCCTTTCTTTTCTTAGATGCTCATCTTTAAATTTTATATCCAGTGATATTATAATTACATTAGTTCTCCATTTGTCAGGAGATTTTGAAAACTAATTCTCTGTTTCATGTATGAAAATCAAGAGTTCCCCAAAGCTTTTTTTTTTGTTAAACTCCTGGATAACATTTAAAGCTAGAAAATGGTTGGTTATTTGCCAAAGGGGGGAAAAAAGGGAAATGGACAGTTCTGTTGGAGTAAAAAAAAAATGCAGATTTCATCAATCTACTTGGAAACGAGAAAATCACAGTATTGAATATCTTATTTAACACTATCTGCCATGAGAAACAGGGAAAAGACTATCTTGAAGTGTAATAGTTGAAAAAGACTAAACGACAGGTTTTCTGAAACAAAATTATATCTAAAGTAAAATAGAGTAGCAAAAGACAACAATAGTGAAAGCCAAACAAAAGGAGAGAACAGAAATACTGAGAGAGAGAAAGAGCCTGGTGAGCTCTTTGCTTTTCAGAATGCAGGCTGGGTACATATTCCCGATTGTTAGATCAGCTTTCTGAAAAGGATATTCACCCTGTATCTAGGAATCAAAAAAATTATATCTTTAGGAGGCCTGTGGGAATAGGAGAAATTTCTCATCTAAAGAAGTTACATCCATTTACAGAGTGTGGATATTTTTATTGCTCAGCTTGAATCCTACCAAGGGATCCTCTGCCTTCAGTATTTTGAGTCTTCCTAACCGTGCCACAGTAATAAGAGCACACTTGTGAATACTAAATGAGGACTGAATTACCATCATGTACACATCCTGCATCTGAGCCAAATCGGAAATGAAATATCATGTCACATATGAAAGCATAGGAACTGATTAATTCTGATAGCATATTTATAGTTCTCATTTACAGAGAACTGAAAATACTTTAAACAACTGGAATACTAAATTATACAAAAATAATGTAAATCAATGGAAACTATAAATTAGGACTCTGATGGTGGAGAGGTTCAAGATGGAATTGTCTATAGAGCAATTGCTTAATTTGATATTGGTAATATTAAACGGTATGCATGAGATCTGGGTCTTACAACCATGGGACTTTTACTATTGACTTCAACTGAGGACAGGACTTCATCCTCTTTTTGCCAAAGAAAAGAGGACAACAGCAGTGTTCCACACTTCAGAAAGAGCAATATCTCTCATTCGTTTGAAAGAATAGAGGGAATTTCAGGTGAAGGGAGTGCACTTACAGAAACCCAAATATGAGCAGAAAACTGGGTTAACTTGCTGTCTGCCAGACCAGATGTCTCAGGGAACTTGAGAAATAGGACCATAATTGTGTCTCTTGTAGAAGACAGTTGTACAAAGAGCATAAATCAAATGGAAAGACCTTATGAACAAAAGCAATATACAAAATTTTGTATCATGTGAATTTTCCAGCCAATTACACTTGCACAAGCTTAAGCTTTATTTTGATAATGGAACGAAAACACTCTTGTATTCAAGATCGAAAAGTATTAAAAAATTAGAAAATGCTAAGGCAACTCCAGTTCCAATTTCCAGTTTTCATCTTATCGTGACACATATAGTAAGTGCATTATCCCGTTTTGATCCAATTCCATTAGATACTTGTAAGTCACATGCAGCACTGGTTCATAAACCATGACTTTTGGATACCCACCAAAATGAGCTAATTAATCAGAGAGGACCAAGACAATTCCTCTCTCATGAATGGAGTGTGAAATTTAACAAAATGAGGTAAAGGGTGTAAAAACAGATAAAAAGCTCCAATTCATTGTGAAAGTTTTTTCCACAAGACTGATATGCTACTATTCTTTCCCCTCAGAGAATATACCCCATACTGTTTCCCCTAGAAGAGAGGAACAGCCACATCAAAGCAATAATTCAAGGATGCAGGCCATCATGAACATGGAAGGATTGTTACTTTTCCCATGACTATCCCAGAGGAAAAGGAACCTCACCTTCAGCAGACAGAACAGGACATGGGCAGTCTTTTGACATCAGTGATTAGGTAAGGAGTTAAGTGTCCATCAACATCCACAGTAATCATCTGATCATGGTAAAGAGAGCAGGCACATCGGAGAGGTGTCATCCCACAGCTTTTTGAAAATGTCTGTGTGGCTCACCTTGCTCTTTTTTTCGTCATGACATAGGCTTTATTTGAGTGTATGGGATTGAAATTCCATTTCGGTGTTCCAGACATCAGGAAATAGCTGTCTGTCAGAGCGGGAGACACCTTCATTGTCCATAGCTGGAAGGTGTTAGGTTGATGGCTCAGTTTTCCTTTGAGGATTCCCATGAGGGCCCCAGGTAATACTGAGGAAAACGTCAGTTATTACACACAAAGTTAAAGCAAGTGAACATAAAGCCTTTCCTGTAACTTCTATACTTTCTTGGAAAGAAAGGATAAAATCAACGTGAGATTAAAAAAAAAAAAAATGAAAATAATCACTCTTGATGGCAGGGTATTAATTATAACTTTGTGTGGGTGAAGTTAAAATTCTCTCTTGTGTGTGAATTGGGCATCTTTTCTCCACGAAAGAATAAATGTATCTGTGTAGCACGGTCCTACAAACACCCGAACGAGCAGGTCCACGGCTCTGCTATGGATTTGTGTCCTGTGATTGCCGGTCAGATGTCACTGTCACCCTCGTAGCTGGGCAGCCATTACACAGCTCTTCCACACTCGAAAGAACAGGAGTCGTCCCTCTCTTTATTTTCATGAAACCTACATGGATTTAGGACCCTATCTGGCACAGATTTGCCGTGGGGCTGCGGAGGGCCAAAGGAGAGTCAGTCCTCCCGATGGGATTCACCCTTCTGGGCAGAGCTGCAGAGTGCTGGCTGGGTGCGAGACCTACACCTGTGCTGTGGGGCTGGGAGCGCCAGGGTCAGCGCCCAAACGGAGCTGACACGGCCCCGTGGCTCGCAGGCTCCGCGCTCACGGCCCGCGTGCCCCGCATCGCCCCGGGAACACGGACTCGGAGCGTGAAAAGACGCGGGGAGGGCGAGACAGTGGGGAAGAATCGCCTGCTCGTGTTTCACCTGGCATGCCTCTGCGTGGCATCCCCTCTGGTCGGAAGGGCGTCCCCGGGATCCGCGCTCGGACCGCGCCCGCGGGGCGGGGGCTGCCGGCGGGGCGCTCCCGGTGGGGGGCAGCCGGACCCGCACAGCCGGTCCCCGCCGTGCGGGCTGCCCAGCCGGGGCTCCGCGGCCGCGGCCGCTCGGGAACACCCCCACAACTTCACCCGAAGTTTTCCCGCTGCCCCGTCCCCCTCCGTCAGGTCGCGGCCCCTCCGGCGCCGACACCGCACGGGACGAGACGCTACAACCTCCGCCGCCCACGGCTGGGCGCTCCCCGGCGGGGGAACACCCCGGTCCGGCCGTGCCGGCCGCGGGGCGGGGATACGGAGGGGCCCCGGGGGCGCGCCCACCGCCCC